>OZ032130.1:2085489-2747989 GCA_964026355.1 Pseudorhiza aurosa | reverse complement strand
TCTAAATGCTTCTCATATTAAGTGGATTTGATTTGAAGGTCATATGCCCTTCCTACAACCAACATCTTTAAGTGGCTTTTTACAACAAAGCAGAGGTTCAACTTCACCCTGGGGATCACATAACCATGAAGATAGAATCATCGAAATCTTCTGATTCAAGTCAACGCGATGCATTTACAGTCAAACAAATCATTCACACATTCAATTCAAGCGAAAAAAACATTCAGGTGAATACGGTAGTCAACCAAATACGACAAAGAATCATAAAAATTGGTCTTAAGGCATAGCAGACCACACCTAGAATAATCGTCATTGTGAGGTCATCGATATAGTGGGGTGCCGAGTGATTAAGGCGCAGTGTTTCCAATCATACGAGGTCTACTCGCGTGGGTTCAAATCCTGTCGTTGGAGCCACTAACCACAAGCCAACAGTCAACTAAATTCTTTATCTTTCCGAGCTCGGTGAATGAGTACTCAGAAGCAACTCTGAGGGTACAAGCACTGGACACCCATTGATAACAGCTAAACTTAAGCTGAAGTGTTTCATCCAGTATAGAGATTCGATTAAAAAGAAAAAGGTGAAGAGCCTAAAACCATTAAAGGCCACTGTGAAAAATTGTGAAGTCGTAATCAGGCACGACAATGGGTCGTACCAATTAGTGGCATCTACCCTGCCTTAAGAAGATTGTTTATAGTTATGGCAAGCATAAACTTTCGTCTGCAGCAAGCTACATTAAATGGAACATCCTTACCACGTGGCACAGTAAGATCACTCAAAAAGAACTCGACCAAAGCAAATAAAATCATTACCGAGAGATGAGACTCCCTTTTCTGTGGTTGATATCAGCTGCAAAATGTGTAGCAGTGCTTGCACTGTCTGGGGGTGCTTTACGCTGTAAACGAATGATGACGGTCAAATATGATATCAAAAAGGGGTGCGTTGCAATGGAGAAAGAAGGACAGCAATGTGTTCGAAGAGAAAATAAATATTACTCTGATTTATAAACGAAACCACACGTTAATTCAACAACAGACCAGCATTGACACAATCTATTCAAGGGACATCTTGTAGATTTGAAAAGATGCTGGTTTGATCTCTCCTAACCTGCAAACTCAATCTAACGATGACTGAATTACTTTAATTACTTTATTACTTTTATTTATTGTCGCTTGACAGTAGATACATTTCTCAGCTTCAAAGGAGATCCTTTGCTTATTAATTCCACCACTCTTATGCTCGATTGGTTTGGGTCGAAGTTGAGTACCATGCCCAAAATGAAGTCTCTATTGATAACAGTGTACTATTGCACTGATTGATAACTCCTGTATAGAGAGCCGATTTATTGTTACCATTATCATAAGCGTTTGGGAGCAATTCGTCTGAGAGGTACCCTTCTGAGCCACGCCATTGTGAGGTAGAATGGCCAGTTCCTTTCCTAGTTCAGCTCAGTTTCAGCACAGTTTCCCTTTATTCAAACTTGCCTCTTGCGTTACGGAATAGGCCAATTTACTACTGGATGAACATATAGAAGGCGAGGAGTAACGTGCACGCGTGTGTCTCGAGCCCTGGACCTTGCCCAAAGTCGACTCGCCACTATCTGTCTTTTCACTATGCTAAATGCAGCTCACTTCGGTATGAACAAATGCAAAATATGACTTACGCAGTGCTGCGATAAACATCGCAGAGAGTTGTGACCATCTTTGTTGACGATAAGTCATCCAATATCTCATCGTCATAGTCGCACAGCTGGTCGACGATTTCTGCAACGCCATCAAGTACTTCAACTAGAGTAAGAAAATATTCCAACACAACTTTAAACTTTCTTAATGTGCATGTGAATTTATGCAAGAGGACAAGCGAAAAATCACCAAGATTACTCACCAGAGTCAATATGTATGTTTATAGAGAAAGAAAATAAGTCTGAGCATAGAGTATTAAGATAACTTCATCGATTGTAAACAGAACATTCATTAGTCTCTGTGATAATAACAACTGATAAAGATCTTTTGTGTTCGTTATGAACTCTATTTTTAAATGATTCATTTGAAATTCAATGGACATTTACGCCTTTCTTTTATTAGTTTGTGTCATTTACGAGTTGATCATTGAGTGTCCAATAAAGCCTTGTTCAAGTAAGGTAGTAATTCTCTTGTTTAAAGCTCATCTCTATTCTACGGCAGTCTCCTTCTAAAAAGAGCCAATTGCATGTTTACCCGATGGCAGATTGACAAAAAATTCAGACGTCTTAACAAAAGTTTATCTTATTTCCCAAAACTGAACTATCTTATTAAATGTGGCGAAGGTAGTGCTCTCGCGAAGATCTAGGCGTCCCATAAAGCAAAACAGCATCCTTTTACGAGTCAGGGAAGCATTGCAGGTGCCGCTCATGTGGCATGCCATGTCACAGGGGAACAGGCAACAGTGCGGAGCAGTAATCGCAAAATGCTGTCTTTGACGCACAACGGTCGATAAACTGGTGCAAAGAACAAACTCAAAGAATCACTCCTATCAGCCTAAGGGCTCAGATAGGGAAATAGAGTAATGGTGTGGGGCAGAACAATTCTGCATTCAACCAAATGCATTAACACTGCCATGAGCAGACGTAACCAACACACCACGGTATCGCCTTAGAAAGCAATAGAAAACTGAAATGCGACGCTCGATTTCAGCTAATTTTGGACTATCGATTTGAATTATAAGCACAACTTACAGTTTAGTGAATTATCCAGAATGAAAATCAGCTTTTCCACGACTGCGCGATCCTTAAGTATCTTGATCCACTTCCCGCGAGATTCTTTGTTGGACAAGCAAACGCCTATGAATCTAAATATGTATAAAATTTTACAGGACCTGATACGCTTCAACATAACAAATTTCTTTCATACCCATAGTCCCCCATTTGTCATCCCGGTAGAAAAGTCATGCACATGTGCCAGGGTATTCTTTTGCGTGAGTTATGTTGAGGAAAGGCTATGGAGGCCTATACAAAGACCCAACAGAGGAAGAAAGAAGAAAGTGAAAGGATAAGAGGAGAGAGTTTATCAAGTTTTATTGATCTTAGATTTGAAAGATGCCAAATTGTAAGATTCAGGAAAGCAAGAAGGCAAGACGTTTCATAAATTGCATGTTCTTGGGGTGAATGATGATTTTTGAGATAGAGTTCGTGAAGTAGGCAGTGAAACTTGGAAAGGGTGTGAATGAGTTGAGCTTCTGGTGGTCCTGACACGCCTCAGAGGAACTGGAATAATATCCCTGATCTCCTGAGAGCAATGCTCGTGTAAGTATCTGTAAGAGATGGAAATATCTCCAACTAAATGACGATGGGAAAGAGATGACAGAAAATCAGCTATTCATATGACAATTAGAAAGTCAAAACTTTACAATAATGATTCTGAAATTAAGCGGAAATTAGAGGAAAAGCTGACAGTAGAAAGTTGCGGTTAAATGAAAATTGTGTCGAGCTCTTAAGCAACGGTATCCTTCACAGTGTATTGTAGAACCTACAACTTAGAATGGATACGCGACACAGACTATTGTGCTGCTACATTTGGCCAATGTTGCTCTATGGATCAGAATCCTGGACATTGAGGAAGGTAGATATAACGAAACTAGAAGCAGCAGAAATGTGGTTCATAAGGCGCATGCTAAGAGTGCCATGGACAGCAAGAAAGCCAAACTCCGAGGCTATGGAACTGCAAATTATGGCAGGAAAACGATTACAACAATAAAAAGAAGACAGTGCAAATTTCTTGGGCACGTGATAAGTACGGGAGGATTGGAAAATGTGGCAATTTGGGGAAAAATTCAAGGCCAGAAGTCACTTGGAAGACAACGGGCTAAACCTCTCGAAGATTTCAAAGACTCCCATACAACGCAAGAAATACTCGTCAAGAGTTATGCAAGAAGTTTCATGGCCGCCAATGTCGTTTGATATGGCACAATAAGAAGAAGATCCTTTACAGCACAAGTCGAGCTGAGAATTATTCCAGTTCCTCTGAGGATACCCAAATTAGCATACCTAAATTAACTCCATAAGACAATGAATAAAATACCTAATAATATCTCCTAAAGATAACTAGTTATCATATTCAACAATACCTAATGGAAACTGATTATCAAACCTTAAAATACATCGTAATGAAAGTTGATCAAAATACATCATACTGCCTAACTATAATTGATAATAATACCTAATAGTACCAAATAATACAGCACAATACCTGATGAGAATTGATAATAATACCTAATAGTACCAAAGAATACCGCACAATACCTGATGAGAATTGAAAATGATACCTAATGATGCCAAATAAAACTCAATGATGGCAAATGACATCTAAGAATATTCAAGAATATATAATGATGGCATTTCAATGATACGCGTAAAAATGGGAAACTTTTTAAAATCACACATGAATTCATACCGAGCCAGTTCAGCGAGCGTTCGCACATCGGGGTTGTTGATATGAAAAAGCGTAACTTCACTGCAAAATAAGCGATGCTTTGAAAGAACAAGATAGAATCGGTAAAGAGTTGATTGGGAAACACTCAGTAGACAATAGAGGACGGCAAGGAGATTTCACCTTAGATGATTACGCTTCATACAACCTAAAACAGATTGAGTCAATATTGAAGCCCAGTAAAATGAGATTTCTAATTCCAAGTAGTGATAATATCAGACTGGAATCTAGACACGGGATGAGAGTCGGGAAGGACCTTGATCGAGAAGGATCTATAGCACCCCCGGGACGATTTTTAGTTTGCATCATACCACATGATAATTCGATACCCTTTTCCTGTTTCGGTGTTGAGTTTCCAATCGATAAATGAAGAGCTAGCGAAGCGGCAAACTTTCGGTATCTCGTATCTTTTTAATTGATTCTCATCGAGTTTTACTTCATGCCATTTCTTGTCGCTGCATTATGGAGCGAGGTGGAAAGTTCTTTTCCTCGGCGTTTTTTTTAGTGAATCATGTTGAGAAAAGGCCACGGTGACCTATACACAGCCCCAACAAAGGAAGAAAGAAGAAAGCGAAAGGCTAAGAGGAGACAGGGACCAGATCAAGTTTATTGATCTTAGATTTGAAAGATGGCAAGTTGTAAGATTCAGGAAACCAAGAAGAAGGCAAGACGTTCCATAAATTGCATGTTATAGGGGTGAATGATGATTTGTGGGATAGAGTTCGTGGATCAGGCAGCGAAACTTGTAAAGGGTGTGAATGAGTTGACCTTCTGGTGGTCCTGACAAAACTCAGAGGAACAGGAATAATATACCGAGACACCGTCAATTCTCCAAAGCAAACAATCTCAACAAATGCAATACTTAACTGATCTTTGGGTTGCAACCAAATACAATCCGTGCTCTCGTGTACGAGACACGCAATTTTTTCTTATGAATATCAACCAAAAATGGCAATTTATAATGCTGAAAGCTTCCCAAAGAAGTGCAAACACGTTGCGAACTCCCGACAGCATACCTTAACCTAGGATGTTCCACCATTTCCTTGCAGACTTCTGCGGTGCAAGCCATGTTAGCCAAAATCCCCATACAAATCTCCTACAAAACATGAAGTTAAATTCATAAATAAGCAACGGAAATATCAGACGCTTTTACAGCTAAAACCTCCCTCCTCCTCTATCCCATTCAAAAACCCACCTAGCTATTAACCTCTCTTTCTCCACCATACGAACGCATTGCAGTGTAACTATATCCAAGCGGGCCAATGCAGAAGCCTCCACGTTGGTGTCCCTGGATATCGACCGCCGAAAGCGATCTCAACTCATTATTCGTCGGCTCGTAACCGATTCTGCAACCACTTTCCCTCAAAGCATATTTGAGGGAAAGACTCGATGAACTGCATGAAAGCATTTAGTCCGAAGCGCTGACCAACGGAGCAGGATAGTGGGAAGAAGAAACCCTAGAAGATAAAACCCCAGAAGATAAAACCCAGCAGAGAAAACCCAGCAGAGAAAACCCAGCAGAGAAAACCCAGCAGAGAAAACCCAGCAGAGAAAGGCTAGCTGCTCTAGCTTGTTTTCGAGAAGAAATTTCAAGGCAATCTTTCCTGCGATCGAAAGATTATAATGATAAATAATAATAATGAATTTTGATAGAGGTAATTGGCGTGGTAGTTAGAGCGCGTGTCTACTAAGCTTATGGTCCCGCGTTCCAGAAACACTCGCTTCCGTTCCTATGTGCCTTCTACCTGCTCCCCCCATAAAAAAAGTCAAAGTTCCTCCCCTCAGCATCTTTTGGTGAATAGGGCAGCACTCATCTCCGTTTCATTAGCCTTTGGGCCACACAGCTATGCAAGCACAGTTAATGCTACAGTTGGGGGCTGACCATCTGGTAGTACTATGTGCTTCACTCCCATGCTCTTTCCCGAAGTGCTGAATGCTAAGCAGGGAAATAGCGTGTACAATTTTTCAAGTCTTTGGTATGACTCGACCGGGTATCGAACCCTGACCCACCGCGTACAAAGCGAGCATTCTAGCACTGGGCCACGGACGCGTAGCCAGTAAGCATTGGGGGGAGGGGGGCTGGCAAACAGCTAGGGATAAAGTGCGGAGAGAAAAGGAACTAGTCACCCTAACTCATGATGTATACAATAACAACGGCCGTGAAATCTATGGAAGCCATTCACGAGAATCAAAGCATTCAAACAAGGAAGGCTTCGACGCTCGTATCGAGTATCGGACTCATCAATTCGAGGACACATGACCTGAAGTGCTTTACTAAAGATTTGAGCTTGTAGAATACTTGCAGCTTGCAAGCTTCATAACGGTAAAAGGCCAGTAGAGAAAACCCTAGCCATCAGTTATATGCAACTGCCAAAATGAGCAGAGTTAAGAAAGCGGACATGTCCAGCAGCTCTGCTGTCGGGATAACTAAGCAGAGGCGAAAACCCGGTAGCGAAGTTAATGCCTGTAAAAATGGACACGAATGATACTTACGAGTTTGCGCAAAGAAGAATTGTTCAGGATGACCTCGAGTATCAAGTCAATGGCACCCTCTGCAAGAAGGTAACGAGAGACATCCTACAAAAATCGAAAAAACTTATTAACGCAACGTAACTTTTACAGATCAAAACGAATCAAGGTAGCATGATTGTAGCAGAGTAGATTCTAGCCCGCCCAAGGGAAACTACGTTGGATCCACGTGGGCAAATAGCAGTGTGGAACATTGGAAGCTGACTTCGCTACTTCATAGCTACCTCGATATATTAACACGCTTTAAGCTCTACAGAAAACGATTCGAGATAGTTTGATCGATAGAAATCTTACGTCAGTTATTTCCTTTCCTTTCTTTATATTCATCATAAAATCTTACAAAAACCAATTACTTAATACAATGCTACAAACTACTATACTACACTTACAAGTACGATACCCAGGGGAGCAAAATATAATGACTACCCCCGTCACTTATGGTGGACAAACCATGAAAATGGACACAAAGACAATTACAGCAAATGCTATATGAGAGTAATTCATATCCATGCTTAGTTGCAGATTATTCCATCTTTCATAAATGCTGCCACGGACATTGCTCTCATAGCATCTGGGATGTTATACCTGATCCCTAGACGCGCCAGAGTTACCGGTAGATCGATATATTCACACCCTACCCTGACGTCACTATGAAATCCACGAACTTCATCTCACAAATCATCATTCATTCTGAGGCAATGGAAGGTAAGGTCATTAAGAAACACGAGTGGACAATCTAGATAGCTAAATGAGAGCATGGGGAAATAATCGGAAATATCAATAAGGGTAGCAAATAGAGAAAAATGTTTGAAATCAAGAACCAATCAACTAAGCAAGAGAAAGCAAAGAAGTACACATAACATCCACACCCAGTGCCGGTAAAATATCCCCAATGGCAAGTAAGCTAGGACAAGCCAGGTACAAACCAAAGAGCATCAAACTATCCCTGACGAGACGGAACCGCGGTCAAGTTTATGCTCAGAAACGACTTACTGAGTCCATAGTCATGTCCCAAAGTTCACATAGTTCTTGCTCCAATGCTGGACTCAACTCATTATTACTTGATTGCTTTTCGTCACGCTCTTCGTCGCCATCGTCGTCTTTACTATCCTGGTTCGTCTTCTTTGGACCTTTCTCCTCGTCCGGTTCATGGCTGTCTTTCTCCTTGGTGCCATCATTACCATTGCCACAGAATTCGCCTCCATCCCTTTCATCCTTCATCATATGTAGCAGAACACTCAAAACCCATTTTTTGCTGTAAACAGTGTCCCCTTAAAAACAAAAAAATTCAAAAGATGAAACGCCTTCAAAACAACTCAAAGCTGGCCAAGAATTCAATATCAATCATTGCATTTTCCATCAGCTGTGTATGAGACTATAAATTTCTCGCTCGTTCAAGTGAGATGCTTAACAGGTTAGGAGGCTGGAAACGAAATAGATGCGAATGCTACGATGGATGTGTGGAGTGGCGAGGAGGGACAAGATCCGGAATGCGTATGTAAGAGGATCGACAAAGGTCATAAGTGTGGCAGACAAAAAAGTAGATGAAAGAAAGCTACCGGTCATGTGCAAAGGCCAAACTATGAAAACCGCATGATGAAAAGAGCGATGGAGTTCGGGGCGCGAGGTGCCAGAAGGAGAGAGCGGCCAAAGAAACGCTGGAAGCACTGCGCAGAGGGCAGCTTGAGGGCTAGGAACATCGACCCCCAAGAAGCCGCCAAAGATAGCGCAGGCGTCAACTCATCACGATCACCAAAAGAGGGACAAGCAAGAAGAGAGAAAAAGAAGCATTGCGCATTGCGAAGGTGAGAGGAACAGTTCACTCAACCATGAAGCTATATCCGTTCTCGAACTGTGGTTCTCTGGCAGTCTTGTGCTGGAAATTGACTTCTTCCTCCATCTTTTATTTTGCTTTACTGGACACACGTTTATAATAGCTTTAAGTAGTCGAAGAGTTTATCCAGTTTAAATATTTGTACATTATCATTATTACTTCATCTGATCTCTCTCTCCTCTTAGGCTTTCGCTTCCTTCTTTCTTCCTTTGCTCATGCATTGTATAGGCCACCATGGCCTTTCCTCAAGATAACTCATTCAATCCTACAACTTGCCATCTTTCAAATCTAAGATTAATAAACTTGATCTGATATCCCATTCGTGTTCGCTTTTCGCTTTCTTCCTTCTTCCTTTGTTGAGGCATTGCATAGGCCATCATGGACTTTTCCCAGTATAATTCACTAAAAAAAATGTTACTACCATTTTTATTGGCAATTGTCTCTGTAAAGTATGCATTTGATGTTCTTTCGTCGATTGATTCTGTCGTTTGCTAGAAAACTATGACATGATTGGTTCTTTTTAGACTTGGCTTCATTCATAACAGGAGTGGAGCTAGTGAGGGGATTTCCTCGAAGTGAAACCGCAAAAAACAATTCTTCATAATTCAAATATGGCGAATTGAATATTTTAGACCATGACATCAACAGTTTTCGAAAATACGCAAAGCTTCTTTCAAAACATTAAGTACATGATGATGCATACGAAACTGTTAACCAAACACAGTCAACGATCTCCAATTCGTATTCGTTTAATTCGGGCTTTCGCTAATTCGAACAAAATTGTCAGGTCCCTTTAAAATCCCCTGACAAAAAACCTCTTTAATTCGAATCTCTGTAATTCGATCTTTTGTATTTCGAAATTTATTACGGTCTCCCATAAAATTTGAATTGGACAGAGTTGACTGCTTAAACTTTTCATATAATCTAGCTCGTATGCCTAGCTTCTTCACATCTGCTTTCGAAGATCATTCAAACTAAAAATAATGTTAAGTTCATATTATCACAATAAATAGCAAGATGCAGAATAGATGCAGAATCTCCCTTACAGTGGCATCCCCTTAAACATGCTAAAAAACTGCGTTGCATTGTCGATTTCGAGCGTAGCAGAAACCAGAGGCAGGGTTCCGAGTCCTTTCTGGGAGGTGGACTTTATGAGGTGGCTTCCCGCTACCTTCCTCATCAACTGTGACACGCGCAGGATTCGAACTCATAACCCTGTCCTAAGTGTACGCACGCTGAACACTGCTCTGCAGCACCACTTCGATGCTAATGCCGCGGTTAAGTAGCTACAAAGTCAAACTGCTTCACTATTTTTTGTGATCAAAATAACCAAAACCGAGAAAAAATCATCTGGTATGATTGCATATCTTCTTCATTTCTCCTATCGTTCTTTTCTGACCAACACGCCATCGCCTGAAAGCGTGGGCCTTAGTTGAGAAAGACTGCGTTAAATTTGCAAACATTCAAGTTAAGTGCTGAAGACCAACTCTGAACATCCAAAAAATAATCACCAACTCTCCACAGTGCTTACGAAAGGAAACGAAACGAACGACCTTTGAAATGCTATTCAAACGATTTTTGACTGACCTACTAGAAACAGCTTAGTTCATTACACTTTAATGGTATTTCGGATGAATTCAATTGCAGACTTTGTTGGGTCACCTTGACCCGTGACGCAGCTGCAATGAGTGTTTATCACAATCGCACAACCTTGCATGCTGCGCAAGCAATCTTACAAAAGCTGATAATGAGATGATTAATAACTCATTCATTGAGTATAGTTAACTTCTACTATTACAAATGTCACAGTGACAGGTAGTGTACAACTGGCTATCTGCTTTAAATGCTATATCAACAGTTACAATGATTAAGGGGGTATGTCCCCTATTATGTACTAAAACAATGAAAAATATTGAAACTTTTGAGAAAAATTGTAAAAAAGCCAGAATTTATCGTAGAATACGAAAATCATACCCTTTGGTAGTTCAGGGGGTTTATTTTTGCAAGAAAAGGATTTTTTTGCGACCAATCTATTTGGCAGACAAATTGGATGGGGCCCTACCTCCACTTCAACTATTGCTCTAGATCAACAGTTACAATGATTAAGAAATACACGATAATAGATAATGAAATAATAATTATAACAAATAATTTATTTTAAGTTGGACAAATGTGTATAGTTTACTCGTATGGTGGAGAAAACTAATTGAAACCAGCTGTTTGAAATTTATCTATACCATATAAATTCATAGTTAAATTTAGTTACAAACGACACAATTACAACTTGCACAATTTCACAACTTGATTCTAAAAGAGGCTTTTGACTGGTTGGATGTGAAGCACGGCGAAGCCTTGTCCTAAAGATCTGGGAACGGCGCGTTGTGCAAATTCGTCAAATTCCAATACTACTTCAGGCTGATGAACAAATTCGATTGAAAGCTTTAAGGCGGATCAGCATTTTAAAACACTTATCATGAAAATATCTATATTTACCGTCTAAAATGTTTACACAGCAGGGTCGCATCAATACGAGGTTGCCCGTCGATCGACAGGATGTCAGCTCACCGCCTTTCAAACGAGTGCAACATAACGCAGGTCATTTTCTTCTATAATCAAGTCCATTCTTTGCACGGTTGAAGAGTGAACCCCCTGATTACATCAAGATCAATTAAGGTGTCCAAAGACTCCCTAGCTCGATTGCCTAGGCCTAGGCTTAAAATGCATTTGCAACAGAACACACAAAACTCTTTGAAAACGACCAATCCAATAGAAACCTTATGGTGTTTCTTTGATTGACAAATCCCTTGCAAAGCTCATTCAATAGTTTGCCTCTCTTTTGTTGCAACTTAAAACAGAATTGAAGCAGTAGCAATTACTTGAGATTCTATCATGTGTTATGATGGAAAGATCTGTTCCTTATCTCCCAATAGTCACAAAAAACTTTGGCTCTTGAGATTGAAGGAACGTTGACATAGGCAGTCAAATAAGTTCTAGTAGCTATGTGATACAACTTAAGCGTCCAGAAAGTTCCAGATCGATATGAAAGTAGGAATTTTTACGGCAACAATGAAATGTATCCAGGCCACCAAGCAGTTTATTCAGTTTGCAGGTAAAGACATGTTGACTTGTATCATTTTTACATTTGCATACTAAGATAATTTTCTGTTCTACCTTGCGTTCACAGGTAGATCTTTAGACACCTGAGAGGCCATGATTATCAAATCAAACAGTGTCTTAGTCCTTTTTCCTGTATATGCACCTCATTATACATACCCCTGCAGCTACAGAAAGCATTACTCATACACAACAAGCTTTTGACTCTTCTCACCTTACGCAAAAGACTCTTCTCACCTTACACGAAAGCCTAGCTAGATTTTGGACTGAAGCCACTGACTAGGGAAACAACAAAAGTTCTCTGTTATGCAGTTTGTAACTCCCATGCATGCCGTGGCTTGAATAATTCAGGATAAAAAATAAAAACACTTAAATTTCCTCTTCATTTCTTTCATCTTTATTCATTTACATAATTGTTTTGTAATAATAATAATTGAAAATTAGGTATGTGTCTAATGCCAGGGTGTAGTCATGGCATGTTGTTCCTCTGTGCCTTCCTTGCAATGAAATTATGCAATTTTTCCACTTGAAGGAAATTCCAGATATTTCAATATTCCATAAGTTTTACATATAGTTTTTACTACATTGAAGATTAGGCCCCATCTAGCAAAAAGTACCAAAGGGAGAGAAGATTGTTGATTGGTTTGCCCTGTAAAAGACCTAATTTGTGGATGTCTAGAAAGCTATGTTCAGCTTAAGATAACAAAGATAAAAATATTCCATGGTAACTAAGTATACCTAGAGAAATTGGCAATCCCTTTGATCCATTAAAAAAGAATCATAATGAAAAAGATGAGAGTGATGAATACGGGCATGAAAGGGAAGGGAATGATAAGGTGAGAGATGGGATTGATGAGATGGGAAAGTGTACGGAACAAGGTGATGCAAGAAAAGCTGGCTTCAAGAGAGACATTGATAAAAGTTTTGGAGAGCAGGTTGAGATGGTTTAGAAATTTCAGGAAAATGCAGGGAGAGTATGAGAGAAGATATTTAGTGAGCATGGGGATGCCAGGAAGGAGGCAAGAGGCAGGTCAGCAACAAGGTGGATGGATTGCAAATGAGAGGATATGAAAACGGTGAGTGTGGAGTGTGGAGGAAAAAGATAAAAGAGATGAGATAGGCCACAAGAAGAATCTTATAAGAATCCATTGCGGTGACCTTCCAAATTGTAAACAACTGCACAACAACAAGAATCATCCTCTACCCTCTTAACTGCTCGCTTTCTTCTTTCTTCCTTTGTCGGGGCTTTGTATAGGCCACCATGGCCTTTCCTCAACATAACCCACTAAAAAAAAAGAGCTACCAAGTTATAAAATTTCAGTAAAAACTCTGCCCTACTTCACATATTCAAATATGAGGACTTGATAACTTCTAGTGCACATCAATGACTCCTGTGTAGGAGAAGCCCAAAGAAGAATTAGATTTTAAAATCAAAATTCAATTACTTCATACCTATTTTATCACTTTCGAGTATTGCTTTTTCTTCTGCAGTCAATGGTGGTGGCTGAGGATTGCTTGATGTATTCAATTCATCATCTTCCATATTGTGGCAACAAACAATATGCCACAACGGAAATTCGTTGGGCCAGAACAATGCAGTGTGGTGCAGTCAATATGGTGACAGATATCTATTTACCATGCTTTGATATTCCTCCCAAAATTGTTGAAAAACCTGAAAGAATAACTATTTCATCATGCAAACTACTTTAAAAATGCTGACTAATACCTTGTTAAAAATAGCAACAGCAAAGGTTTTTTAAATGCAAAAAGCTAGCTTTTTCAGGAGAATTAATGTATCAGTATATGGAAATAGTCTTGCAAGTTCACAATTTATAACTCACGATGGGAAAATTCTAAGGTGCAGTGAAGTTCAAATCGTGTAGTTATTGATTTGAATGTGCTCAAAATAAAGTAATATTTTGGCTAAAGAAGGCAAGATATGTTTTACGGCACTCAAAATAATATACTAGTTAAACATTTATTTTTTGAACCTAAAAGTCTGTCTTCTTGCATCTTGTTACAAAATGGTACACTGTTATGGCGGGGCACAAATTAGCAGAAGTGTTGATTAGGCCATCTAACCTCATTTTTATCCTTTGAATTAGAGCTAAATGAGGACAAGCACCTATGAAAAATGTATGTATTTGTGCAGAGTTAAATCTTACAGGGCCAACGTGATTGAAAATCTCAGTATGTGATTAGTCTCGTACCTCATTTCGACGCCATGCTGGTTCACAACCGTTGACAACAACAGCAACAATAAACACAACAACAACAACAACAACGATGGCGGTCGCAACAGCAACAACATACAGAACCACAATTTGCCCGGCTGCTGGTGAACAGAGTCAAATCTTCTTTCTCTTAGTGAATTATGTAGGGGAAGGGCCATGGTGGCCTATAAAAAGCCTCAACAATGGAAGAAAGAAGAAAGCGAAAGGCTAAGAGGAGAGATCTGGTATGATTGGTGCCATCGGAAGAACTGCGACTTTGACAAGTCAAGGACGGCATGCTGAAGAATTTCTTAAGCAGCGGGATAAGGTTTTGCTGCAAACAACGCCATCATTCGAGAGACATATGAAACAAAGATTTCGTTCGATCAGCAAATGCAGCAGACACTGATTCCAGATGGCTTCAGCCTTGGCTGTGGCATATCATATACATATATACAGCCAACTCTGTCAAATTCAAACTCGTGTAATTCAAACGTTTGCTTATTCCAACAAAACTTTCAGGTCCCTTGAAAGTCTTCTAACAAGTCACCTCTATATTTCGAATCTCTGTAAGTCGAACTTTGCATTATCAGGATATTTTTACCATCCCCGAACTGCTTTGCATACTCGATTTCGAGCGTAGAAGACTCGATTTCGTTGCATACTCGATTTCGAACTCTGAGCTTTCCTAGGGATGTGAATTTTATGGAATCGTTTCCCGTCTCGTTCCTCACCAATGGCATTTTTATTGTGACACATGAAGGAATCGAACTGACAACCCGTGTTGTGAGTCCAAATGCTTAACCACTATACCACCACCACGACTACACCACCGCCACGACGACGACGGCACTTTGTAATCCCGAAGAGAGCTCAAATTAGACAGAGTACATTCATTCATATATTGAATAGAACTGACAAAGCCTGGATGCAGGAATAGATTGTTTTCTTCCAATGATTCATTATCCAATTTCCAAATTCAGATGTTTTCAACATCGTTACATAAAATTCATACATATGAATCGACAAGGACTAACTGTACAAAATCACTGCTAATTCAGCTTTGCTTTTGAACAAACAAATTACTGCAATAAATAAGATACTATCAAGGACTAAGCAAAAGGAAGGGAAAAAGAATAAAATCAGGCGAAGCGTTGGCCATTGCATCCCGTCAAATGTGGAAGAGAAACTGCATTTTTTTACACAAAGCTACGACTATTATAGGGCTAAATAACGTATATGAATGACTCGTTGAATTCAAGGGAATATAGATATATGAACTGGAATAACTAAGGGGCTATTCTTAAAAATAAGTCTAGAATAAATTCTTGCATGGATTCAAAACGATGATTTTCAGATTGAAGAGCTATCGACTGTGTCGAATAAATCAATCAAAAATTACCCAGCCTCCTTCAATCCCCTTTTATCAACAGAAACTAACGATTCTATCTAATACGGATGACTTATAATTGTTCTTGATTTTTGAAACGACCAAGTATGAGTGGCCCCGTCATATCAATTCACGGGTAACGTGTGCCCAAAGCTTTGCTGTATCATCCAGCGGAGATTCCTGGTAGACCTACGGAGTGATGCACAGCCAACCGCTCCTATGGACCGAGGGCAGACTGGCTGATAGACAGGCACTTTAGCCGCCAACTGCACAACCTAGCCTGCATCAGTAGCACGTCACGGCAGTTTTTTCGGGAGTAAAAAAAATTACTGAACAGATTTATTAAGACTGGCTCTGCTTTATGACCGATTGGTACAATCATAATAGCTTACACGATAGTCAACTTGAAAGAGGTGACGAGAGAACAAGACATTGTGAGCTGCATATAGCTTTGAAAGACGCCTTGGTTTTCACCGTTCTGAGCTCATATAGCTTTGAAAGACGCCTTGGTTTTCAACGTTCTCGTGCAATGGTACTTTCTTAAATCCGTGGAAACGGAAACTGAGCAGTCTCGCATTCTTGAGTTACTCGTGTCTATGTTCCAGGAGGCAATTTTCATTGTATTTTCATCAACTCTCTAGTAAAGCTCTCTGTACTGCACAAACGCAACCAGTTATTGCTTTTAAACAGTTCAATTTCAAATTAAGTTATTTACCTGACATGATTGATTCAGCCTTATTGGCCTATTAATGGTCTACTAACACATGAATTCATATATCAAAATGATCTAAGCTTGCACCTTTACGTGTCGCTTGGAATATTCCTATGATAACAAGTCTCTACCTTGCCTTGATACCGTTCTAAATCTACCATACTTGAACTATCTCTATGAAAGTCTTGCTCTGTACTCTTTACGATGTTGATATGTGGTGCATTGTTCCTTTGAATCTTCGCAGCTGTATTATTATGCACGGCCGTGTCGTTCACCTTACCTAGTATGCTTGAAAATTTCGTTTTTAATCCGGATATTTCATTCTCAAACATCGATGCTATTTTTCGTGTTCGTATGACCTAGGAAGGAATTACCAGGAAAATGAGTGATATACTAAACTCGAGCCTTTAAATCTTTATCAAATACAAAACATTTAAGTCTCCAAGGACAACAATGAGAATGACTTACGGTGTCTACTGGCATCATTTTTCCTTTTAGGAAGTTATGTTGAGGAAGAGTGGTGCTGTGGCGTAATGGCTTAGCATGCGGACTCACGACACAGGGGTTGTCAGTTCGATTCATCCATATGTCATTTTTAAAACGCCATTGGTGAGGAAGGCAACGGGAAACCACATCATAAAATCCACTTCCTTAGAAAAAACTCAGAGGCCCCCCCTGGTTTCTGTTACGCTCGAAATCGAGTATGCGACGCAGTTGTGGAAAGGCCATGGTGGCCCATACAAAGACCCAACAGAGGAAGAAAGAAGAAAGTGAATGGCTAGGAGGAGAGAGAGATCAGATAAAGTTTATTGATCTTAGATTGGATGTCAAGTTGTAAGATTCAGGAAAGCAAGAAGGCAAGACGTTCCATAAATTGCATGTTCTTGGGGTGAATGATGATTTGCGTAAAAAGTTTGTGGATTAGGTAGTGAAACTTGGAAAGGGTGCCAATGAGTTGAGCTTCTGGTGGTTCTGACACGCCTCAGAGGAACAAGAATAATATCCCTGATCTCCTGCGAGCAATGCCGGTGAAAGTATATGTAAAAAGATGGAGAGATCTGCAACTGAACGATAATGAGAAAGATGTTCGAGAGATCTGGTGAGGTTCCTTGTGCAAGGGCGGATATTGCTGAGCGCTGGTGCTGGAGATTGAACTTGGTCCGGACAAAATCACACAATGATGCACCAACTATTGAAGTGGGATAAGGGGAAAGATGGAGAGCTCAAAATCTGCGGTGAAAATGCTAAGCAGAATTTTCCAGTACTCAAAATTATCAGTAAGAATAAAAAACAACATTTCCAACCTCTGATTCAAGCTGCTTCATGTTGGTCGTTAGAAAATCTTGGCAGCTGAGCGAGGATGTAAAAGTAGGTCCTAAAACTTTTCTTCCAAAACAGGTGTTCTCTGTATTATTGTCACTGCTCGCTCCCACACATTTGCAAGGACTGCAGCACTCGCTATGGAAAAAAATTTCGCTGTCATTGTAAGTAACTGGCACGACGTATTTGTTAGTTGTGCGCACTATCCTCTTAGCTGCTCGCTTTCTTCTTTCTTCCTTTGTTGGGGCTTTGTATAGGTCACCATGGCCTTTCCTCAACTTAACTCACTCAATCCTACAACTTGCCATCTTTCAAATCTAAGATAAATAAGCTTGATCTGATCTCTTTCTCCTCTTAGCCTTCGCATTCTACTTTCTTCCTTTTTTGGGGCTTTGTATAGGTCACCATGGCCTTTCCTCAACATAACCCACTAAAAAAAAAAAAAAAAAAATTGTCCAACGCATTATTAGGGAGGTTTCGATCCAGTGCGAGTTCGAAGGACCCCCCGCGTAGTTCAAAACGCGCACTCGAAGTCGCACTAGATTTATGATCGTTTAGATTTCCTCGACGTGAACAAAAGTTCAAAATGGCGGAAGCTTCAACTGCTGCCTTGTTGCTTTATGTTGAGGACATTATTGATGAAGACGAATTGTTATCAGTGGTACAATGTGAAACAGAGAGAATTGCTCCAGTGTTCCCCTACTTGGCTTATGAAAGACTCAATTTAGCCAACGTTACTGACGACGAATGTTTCGCAGAGTTTCGCTTTCGCAAGAAAGACATATCATGGTTAGTTAAGGCTTTTCGCTTGCCCCCTAAATTTATCTGTACAAACGGGACTACGGCTTTTGCAGATGAATGTTTGTGTATGCTTTTGCGGAGGCTTGCCTACCCATGTCGGTATAGTGACATGATCCCGAGATTTGGCAGAAACAAACCTGAAATCTGCTTAATTGTACACACTGTCCTGAGGTACATATGCACACAATTCGAGCAACTCCTGTACAGTTTTCGGCAAGAATGGTTGGCTGCAGATAAATTGACTGAATATGCAGTCGCAGTTTATGATAAATGCCATGCCCTTGATAACTGTTGGGGATTCATCGATGGAACAGTTAGGCCAATCTGCAGGCCAGGTGAGAACCAGAGGGTTGTCTACAATGGTCACAAGCGTGTCCATGCCCTTAAGTATCAATCCGTAGTTGCTGCCAATGGCCTGATCGCAAATTTATATGGGCCTGTGGAAGGAAGAAGCCATGATGCAGGTATTCTCCGTCGATCCGAATTACTGCAAAATTTAGAGCAGTGTTGTAATAAAGCAGATGGAAGTCCATTGTGCATTTATGGAGATTTCAAAGGTGGTAGATGGGTTTACTCATCGTCCGGGGCAGTACCACCACTCTGCCTTCTAGTGCCTTCAGTGACTATGTCACTTTCAGCTCTAGGGTAGAGATGCCGGCGCTTGTGGTTGGTTTGTCATCATGAACAGGGTCTGCTGGAGACTGATTTGCCAGTCTGTTCCCTGGCTATACCTGAGGGTACCGTTGGAAAGGGTGCACTGCAGGCCCGCCGCCAGATAGTACAGAGGCCCAAACCCATTGGTAGCGCTTTGGGAGGCTGCCTCATCAGCTGGTGTATAATCCCGGGCTGCCTGTTATGCCAGTTCGCAACTGGAGCCACTCTTAGCTCGCAGCTCCGGGGGGCCCTTCTGAGGCCACAGGATAGCTAAGGGAGCTCTCAAGGGATTTCAGTTTACCGCTACCACTGTCATTTTGACTGTCCCAACCACCACTCACCATTCCTTCAAAATGATTAAAAACAATTTAAACAACTCAACTGCAGCAACTAACGTGGCACCTAAACCCTTTTCTATCTCATTCTGCAACATCCGTGGACTTTCTTCGAACATCAATCCAGTACATCATCATCTCCAATCCATAAACCCTTATGCACTCTTCCTCACTGAAACCAAAATCAAACCTCTTGATCCCAGTAACAGCACCGTTCTCTCTCCTCATCTCAAATGCCCAGGTTATGAGTTATTTTCCTCCTTCTTCCCTAATGGTGGGGTTTGTGCGTTTATTCGCTCTGATGTGCAGACCTTACACCTCAAACAATTCGATCTTTCTAATCCTGGCTTTCAACTCTTCTGGTTGAAAATTTCCCTTCCTCATGCCACAAAGTACATTTGCACTCTATACCGCTCTCCTAACTCAAACAATCATGAACTTCTCTTCGACCACCTTTCTAAATCAATCGAAACCATCACTTTACAATCTCCACGCTCTGAAATCATCGTTCTTGGTGATTTCAACATCCACAACTCCGACTGGCTCTCCTATTCCTCCAATGTCACCAACCCTGCTGGTCGGGAAGCTGAGGCCTTTGCCATTGTCAATGACTTGACACAGGTAATTTCAGAGCCGACACGCGTTCCTGATCGTGCAGGAGACAAAGCAAATACTCTCGATCTTTTCCTCACATCTAATCCTAGCATCTACTCTCCTCCCACCGTTAGCTCTCCTCTTGGTAACTCTGATCATTGTCTCATAACCTTACGGCATGACTTCCTCCCTCACCTGGATAGACCCTTTGCTCCGCAAAGAGTCTTCCACTACAGCAAGGCTGACTGGGACTCCCTTCGCACTTTTTACTCTTCTTACCCTTGGTCTTCAGGCTTTTCAAATGATCCTTCCTCTCTTGCTTCTTTCATCACCGATGCAATACTTCTTGGCATGGATCTTTTTATTCCTTCTTCTTACAAGCCTGGTAAAAAAAATTCCCCTAAGTGGTTCAATTCACAGTGCGCCAAAGCTGTGAATAACAAAAACCACTACTTCAAGGAATGGAAGCGACTTCAAACCCAACACTCAAGAACTTCTTTCATCCAGTCACGCAATACTTGCTCCAAAACCATCAAAAATGCCAAATCATCTTTTGTCCAACGCATCAACAACAAAATCGCTTCCTGCCAGGCTGGCTCTCGCTCCTTTTGGTCTATGGCCAAAGTTGTATCCCAAAACTTTTGCCAATCATCTTTCCCTCCACTAAAAAACAACTCTGACTCTTCTTCTACAACTCCTTCATCCAAGGCTAATCTTTTTGCGTCAATCTTTGCCTCCAACTCCAACCTGGACGACCAAGGGGTCCAACCTCATCACTTCCCCCCTTCAAAATTCACTATGTCACCCATTAAGTTCTCCACACGTAAAGTTCGCCAAACCCTTCTCCAGCTTGACACCTCCAAATCCAAAGGCCCTGATGGTATTCCAGCAATAGTTCTCAAAACCTGTGCTCCTGAACTTGCCCCTATTCTTAACAAACTATTCCAGCTTTCCTACACTCTTGGCACATTTCCCACCTCGTGGAAACAAGCCCACGTCTTTCCTATCCCAAAAAAAGGCGACAAGTCTAATCCACTCAACTATCGTCCCATTGCAATCACTTCACTCATCTCTAAAACTATGGAGACCATCATCACGAAGCAACTTCTTACCTTCCTTGAAACAAACAATCTTCTCTCTGATCACCAGTATGGCTTTCGAAAAGCCAGGTCTACTGGTGATCTTCTTGCTTATGCTGTCCATGTCTGGTCCTCTGCTCTAGAATCCAGTGGTGAGAGCAGAGTGATCTCTCTCGATATCTCCAAGGCCTTTGATTGCGTTTGGCACAAGGGTCTCCTCGCTAAACTGCCGATGTTTGGTCTCCATCACACTCTCATTAATTGGATTGGTAGTTTCCTCTCCGATAGGTCAATTGCCGTCAGAGTGGACGGCTTCCTCTCCAATCTGCACTCTATCAATGCTGGTGTACCCCAGGGCTCTGTCATCTCTCCTGTACTCTTCATCCTCTTCATCAATGACCTGCTCACCTCCACGTCTTCTAGCATTCACTCCTTTGCTGATGATACCTTCCTAAGTTCCTCATTTTCATTCAATCCAAATGACCATGCTTCCACCGATATCCAACTCCATAGAAACATTTCAGCCTCGCTTCTCTCCAATGATCTGACAGTTATTGAGAAGTGGGGTAAAGACAACCTAGTTTCGTTCAACCAAAGCAAGACGAAACAGGCTGTCATTTCACGCAAACGTAATCAAAACTTTCCAGCTGTCTTCATGAATGGTGATGAACTGGACGCTTCAGCTTCTTTCACACAACTTGGTCTTTCTCTTTCATCTAATCTCACTTGGAAAACTCACATCCATTCCCTTGCTAAACATGCATCTCAAAAGCTCGGTTTCCTCACCAGAGCCCGTGGGTTTTTCTCATCTTCTAACCTTCTATCTATATACAAGTCCCAAATCCGTCCTTCTTTAGAGTACTGCTCCCACGTCTGGGGTGGTGCTCCAAAATCTACTCTCTGTCTTCTCGACAAAGTCCAGTCCAAAGCCATTCGTCTCATCAATAATCCTAACCTCACCAACTCGCTCCAACCTCTTTCCCATCGTCGTTTAGTTGGAGATCTTTCCATCTTTTACAGATACTTTAACGGACATTGTTCTCAGGAGATCAGGGATATTATTCCAGTTCCTCTGAGGCGTGTCAGGACCACCAGAAACTCAACTCATTCACACCCTTTCCAAGTTTCACTGCCTAATCCACGAACTCTATCTCACAAATCATCATTCATCCCAAGAACATGCAACTTATGGAACGTCTTGCCCTCTTCTTGCTTTCCTGAGTCCTACAACTTGCCATCTTTCAAATCTAAGATAAATAAACTTGATCTTATCTCTCTATCCTCTTAGCTGCTCGCTTTCTTCTTTCTTCCTTTGTTGGGGCTTTGTATAGGTCACCATGGCCTTTCCTCAACATAACCCACTAAAAAAAAAAAAAAAAAAAAAAAAAAAAAAAAAAAAAAATGGAGACCCGGCATATCCAGTGAGGCCTCACCTTCAACCACCATACAAACATAACAATTTTTCAGATGCAGAGAAGGACTTTAACAAAGCAATGAGCAGTGTAAGGGTATCAGTAGAATGGGTATTTGGAGAGATAACCAAATATTTTGCATTTGTTGATTTTAAAAAAACTCAAAAGATAGCTTGTCAGAAGTTGGAAAAATGTACATGATCTGTGCATTGCTACGAAACACAAGGACATGTTTATATGGTTCTTCAACAAGCACATTTTTTGGTATAGACCCTCCAAGGCTTGAAGAGTATTTGTCTGTTGAGATATGAGACACTAAATAAACCTACTTTTTTAGTGGGCCATGTTAAGGAAAGACCATGCTGGCCCACGCAAAGCCCAACAAAAGAAGAAAGAAAATGGCTAAGAGGAGAGAAAGATCAGATCAAGAATATTTATCTTAGATTCAAAAGATGGCAGGTTGTAAGATTCAGGAAAGCAAGCAGGCAAGGCATTCCATAAATTGCATGTGCTGGGGATGAATGATGATTTGTGGGACAGGGTTCGTGGATTAGGCAGTGAAACTTGGAAGGGTGTGAATGAGTTGAGCTTCTGGTGGTCCTGACACGCCCCAGAGGAACTGGAATAATATCCCTGCTCTCATGAGAACAATGTCTGTCAAAGTATCTGTAGAAGATGGAAACATCTCCAACTAAACGACGATAGGAAAGAGGTTGGAGCGAATTGGTGAGGTTAGGATTGTTGATAAGACAAATGGCTTTGGACTGGACTTTATCGAGAAGACAGAGAGTAGATTCTATTGAATATATGTTAAATCACAATGTAGTTCTCACAAATATCATTTTTTTTAACATTCTCAAAAAGCTCAGTAATTTGCCCGAAAAATTGCATATTTTGTTGCTGCATTGCAAGCAACATATTTTCCATAAAATTTTGATTCTCAGTTACCATTTGTTGTTACCATTCTCTTTCGAGCCTCCTTTCATTCAATTCCTGCTCTCGCAATATTGCATCTCTTTCTGCCATTTCTCTTTTCAGATTGATGCCCTCTTCAATGACAGCAAGGATCTCTGTGGACTTTCTCTGTCTTTTTGAGGGCAACAATTCCCCCTCTGCTTCTTTTCGCTTTTTTTGTCTCGCTGAGGGTTTCAGTGGCTTTCCTTCTCATGTCCAATGCCTTTTCTCTTTCATTATTTTCCCTCTCCTTCTCTTTATCATTTGTTTCACTCCACATTCTATTTGCCTCTTCTATTCTTTCGTTAATATCAGTTAGGCCCATAGACACTTTGTCTAATTCAATGCCTTGAATGCCCGAAGCTCTTACCTCCTCCCTCTCATTCTTTTACAATTTCTCTAACAGTTTGAAAAACCTGTCTCTCACAGCTCGAATTGCGACTTTGAGCACTGGCTGTTCCAACGAATTGAGATTTTTTGTTACAGTTCTCCAAGCCTGCCCCCTTTCCTTGGACTGTGGTTAATGAACGTACAACTCAACGAGAAGGACTTCCCGAATGAGACATACATCGTGTTCATGCTTCCAGATAAATAGCTCCCTTTGTGAAGTTATTGCTTTCTCTGAAATTTTGACGATGCTTAGGTTTTTCGAAGTTAAGAACATCTGGCTTCAAAAAACTCGTTCTACTCACTACGAGATTTGGTTGAAAACTCGAAGTGGACGAGTGTGCCTAGTGCGACTTTCCAAGGTGATTCCCGCCTAAAATGCGCAGATCGCTTGCGCAGTTTGAAACTCCAACTCGCACTGGATCTAAACCTCCCTATTGACTACAACATAGCCATCACAATCACAAAGATCCCTCTTTTTGCGAGTCATGTTGGGGAAAGGCCATGGTGGCCTATACGAAGTTCCAAGAGAGGAAGAACAAATTGAAGGCTCAGAGGAGAGGAAGATGAGACCAAGTTTATCATAGCTACACAGTTAACGACGATGGAAAGAGGTTGGAGAGATTTGTTGAGGTTAGGATTGTTGATGAGACGAATGGCTTTGGACTAGACTTTGTCAAGAAGACAGAGAATGGATTTTGGAGCACCACCCTAGACGTGGGAGCAGTACTCTGAAGAAGGACGAATTTGGGGCTTGTATATAGTTAGAAGATGAGAAGATGAGAAAACCCCGCGGGCTCTAGAGAGGAACCCAAGCTTTTGAGATGAATGCTTAGCAAGGGAATGGATGTGAGCTTTCCAAATGAGATTAGACGATAGAGAAAGACCAAGTAGTGTGAAAGTAGTTGAAATGTCCACTTCATTGCCATTCATAAGGACAGGTGGCAAGTTTTGGTTGTGTTTACGTGAAATGACAGCCAGTTTCGTCTTGCTTTGGTTGAACGAAGCTGGGTTCTCTTTGCCCCACTTTTCAATAACTGTCAGATCATCGTAGAGAAGGGAGGCTGAAGCATTGCAAACCATGTTTCTTATGTAAAGACGCAATACTTTGGCGCAGTGATATACAAATACTGCAGCGCAGGGATCAGCCTGCGATCAAACAATTCGTTGCGGATTGCTAACCAATACTTGTTCGTACCTGACATCTTCACGTGGATCGTCTTCAACCCTAGAGCACTGACTACTGTCCATGTCAATTCTGTTACGCATCCGTAATTCACTTCGCAGTTCTTTCACTAGTTGTATCAGATACTCCTTCTGCAATCGAAACATCAACAAAACATTACATTAAAATGAACGCGCGTAACTCTCATTTTACCAAATACAATCGAGTTCAAGTGTCAAGTGGAAATCTAGCAAACTTGGTGTTAGAAGGACTGGTGAAAGGGAAGAGATAGAGGAAGGGAACGCAAAACTTGGGGAGAGTACGTCAAGGAGTGGACCAACACCAGTAGCATTGGAATTGCCAAGAGGGTCGCTGAGACAAGAGTTGGGTGGCGTGGTTTGGTTGCAAACACTCGGGTCACCGAGTAGCACTCGATGATGATGAATCGAGTTCGACTGTGAGGATACTTCGATGGTAAGACAGTTGCTTAAAGTCAATGGGTCGAGCTCTCTACCAGCTCCACGCTTCCTTTCCAAAATCGCTTCTCAATTGTTTTAAGTCGTCTTAGCGAACCGTATCTCGAGTTCTTACAATCACGGAATCGTCTGTATTTTCGCTGTGCTTAACGCGACATTTGAGGTTTGGGAGTGGTTTTTTGCCCTGCAGCCGACATTTGGTGATACGATATTCACTGCCGATTCCACTACTGATTTGAGTGCAGATTCAACGACTGCAAAGATTACAACGAAAAGTGTCTCCTTGTGAGCCAAAGTTAATTGAATGGTGCATCTTCTAACGAATTTAAAGAAACAGTGTGTTTTCAACCATCCTCAAAGCAATTATATCCATCGATGTTCGAGGTGGTTTTTAAATTATCTTTCTTGAATTCTTTGGGTAAAAAGAAATAGATTATTAATATTAGTCAATCTATTTCAGGGTCGGAGCTAAATTGCTACGTTTAATGGAATAAATATTTCTTTCCTCAACTCATTAATAGACTAGGAATTTCTTAAGAGATGACAATATAACACGACTAAATCAAGGAGACAACAGTTCTCCGGGACGAAATCGTCTTTGACCTCCTCAGCCCGAATGGGGAGAGTCACTAACTCTTTTCTTTTTAGATTTAGAAGTCAATAGGTGTGGCCATTCCGGGAAAAGGACCAGGAAACTGCTCGAAACGAATAGCTTCTAAGTGTGTTGAAATATTCCCAGAAATGCTAGGTAGAGAGAATAAAACATAATAGTTTCAACTGAGAATTAAAATTGATCCATGTGCCTACGTGGTAGCCAGCATCCAAATTTGCAGTGCTTGGATATTTCCGATGACCGAACTGAGAGTGTCCCATGAACGGACTAAAAATTTGCCATAAATAGAATGAAATGTCCCATTTGCATTGCAAAATAATTGAAACCAGGATGAATAAATTGCTTTTTCACGACTTACAGATTTGCTTTCTAGATCTTCATCATCCTCGCCATTAATCACGTCGCCATTAATCACGTCGCCATCATCACTCCTAGCTTTGGATTCGCGTTCTTTGTCACCAACAGATTCATCAAATTCAGTTACGTCATCCGTTGTCGAGGATGCGGTAACAGACTCGAGCAGACCCTTGCTATCAGTCGTTCTACCACTTATGCTCTTCTCTGTCCCCTTCGAAACAAGATTGCTAACTTCAGCTCGTCCGGACGCGTATCTATCATGACTTACTCTCGACTTTTCATAAAATTTTGCTTCTTGCTTGCTACGGTTTGAAATCTCTTCATCAAATGACTGGCTTCGCCTCTCTAAGCTGCTCGCTTGCAAAAACTCGATTCTATTCTCCGTGGAATCGGCTATTCGTATAATTGGCTTTCGACGGCTTCTCCTACGAAATAAAATCGTTGAACTAATTAAATCAATTCTTGAGTAGCTAGCAAAGAGTTTAAATACATATATTTTTGTTAGATTATATTGAAGAAAGGCCATGCCGGCCTATAAAAAGCCCCAACAATGAAAGAAAGAAGAAAGTGAAAGGCTAAGAGGAGAGAGAGGGATCAGATCAAGTATATCAATCTTAGATTTGAAAGAGGATAAGTTGTAGGATTCGGGAAAGGAAGAAGAAGGTAAGGCCTTCCATAAATTGCACTTCTTGGGATGAAAGACGATTTGTGGGATAGACTTCGTGGAGTAGGCAGTGAAACATGGAAAAGTGTGCATGAGTTGAGCTTCTAGTGGTTCTGAAACGCTTCAGAGGAACTGGAATAATATCCCTAATCTCCTGAGAGCAATGCCCGTGAAAGTATCTGTAAAAGATGGAAAGATCTCCAACTAAACGACGATGAAAAAGAGGTTGGAAAGAATTAGTGAGGTTGGGGTTCTGGACGAGACGAAATATAAATACACATATAAATACATATATATATATATATAAATACATATATATCACATAGAGGGTGCTGTCTTCACCACCATATGGTGCTCTATGTACAAAGTACAGAGCGTTGATAGCAGAAATAGTCTGTCTGACGAGTGCCTTCGCACGAAACTCAGAGTAACAGAGAATCGGTCTTTTCCTTTTCTGCATTTCTGCTAAATACATATATATATATATAAATATATATATATATATATATATATATATATATATATATATATATATATATATATATATAAATACACATATATATATATAAATATAGCTTAATACTTATCTATACATTTATATATGTGCAGTTACTCGTTCTTGCCAAGACAGAAGAACTCGCTAATCAGCAATGCTATAGATTATATCGGTGCTCAAAGATGCAAGTGGACTGTGGGTCACGAGATCATAAAAATGAAGCACAAAATAAATATCGATCGGATTGATACCTGGAAAACTTTACAGGCTGGAATGCTACAGAGATAAATATAGTATTCTATCTTTCAACATATTTTTGTATTTACATAGCTTACAAAATTTGCTTAATAATTCTGCGCTGTTTTGAGTATTAATACTGGAGTGTTGCGTACCTGGATAGTGGTGGTGAATTGAGGACTAAGGCTTCCAGCACTGAAAAGAAACGTAAAATAATCAATTGTTGACGGCGTAAGTTTATTTCAAATAAACTTTCTGCTAATATCAAGCTGCTTTTAAGAAAAAGGAATTTGATACCAGGGCTCTTGTGAATAACAACTTGCTTATTGCTGTAAAGGCAGTCATGTGTAGAGAACTGTGTTAAACAGTGTATTGTGATAGCGAGTCACTCTACAGAGGCACCAGTCACCCTCTAGATTTCATTATCATTAATATCTTCATCATCATTGTATTCGTTATTCTTCGCTTTGTCGCTAAAAATTACGTATTGTGTCGACAAAGGTCAACAAGATAGAGGAATCCGTTTGTGCTTCTTTAAAATCATTCAAACAAAATTTAGTGTCCCATGTTGGGCGCCAAGTTTTGCGTTGACACATGTCAACAAGATAGAGGAATCCATTTGTGCTTCTTTGATTTATTCATACCATAGCTCAAGCGAACGGTAGAAACACAACTTATCCGGACATTTGGGGATTGGATCCAAATCCTCACAATAAATAGGATGAAAACTTTTCCCAGCTGGACATAGTCAATAAAGGCCGTCTTCCTCTTACTTAGGATGACTGGAATCGGTCTTATTCGACGCATAGAACCAGTCTAGTGCAGATAAAGACGTTTTGGGCTCTCTCACCCGGTGATGGCTAATGGAAAATGATTGGTCTAAAACGGGCGACGAATCATTTGCCTCCATCGCTCAATTCAACCCGCTGCGATCTACATCTGGATGTATCCTTCCTAGTCACAATTTCAGCCATCGACTGGGGTTTACATCATCATCATCATCATCATCATCAGCATCATCATCATCATCATCATCATCATCAGCATCATCATCATCATCATCATCATCATCATCATCATCATCATCATCAGCATCATCATCATCATCATCATCATCATCAGCATCATCATCATCATCATCATCATCATCATCATCATCGTCATCATCATCATCATCATCATCATCATCATCGTCATCATCATCATCATCATCATCGTCATCATCATCATCATCAGTCGGGCGCGCCCGAATCAACATAATTTCTCCACAACTCTCTGTCTGACATGGCTGTGCAGAGTTCTTCATTAGAAAGGCCGGTGTCTTGCGTGAGGAGGATGACGTAGTCAAGTTTAGGTCTACCGGGTCTTCTACGACCATGTTTTGGCTTCCATAGTATTAGGTTTGCTGCGGCTTCGTCATTTCGATAGCGTTTTACACTCTGATTAATATCAGACGCAAGAGTTTCTATTAGAAGAAATCCCGTTTCCACGCAATTGTGCGATTTCAAAGCCTACCAAGCCAAACAATTATAAATACATAGAGAGGGAAGGAACGGTATTGCGTATTAGTCGCTGTCAAACTTTAAAAGAAAATTGAAAAGCAAGCGGATATGAAAAAGTTGGGGACGATCCTATCAAGCAAGTTGCAGTCGATGCAAATATTTTTGATCAAATGCCAAGTCATAAACGCCCGAGAGAAAGATAATTTATCGATAGATTTTAATTTCATTAGCACGGCCAATTTGCGGTCTCACTAGGGAGCACCTTGTTGGAGAGGTACCATCCTGAGATACCGCACTGTGAGGTGGAGTGAACAGTTCCTTCCCCGCTTTAGGGAGCACCTTTTTGGAGAGGTACCATCCTGAGATACGGCACTGTGAGGTGGAGTGAACAGTTCCTTCCCCGCTTTAGGGAGCACCTTTTTGGAGAGGTACCATCCTGAGATACGGCACTGTGAGGTGGAGTGAACAGTTCCTTCCCCGCTTTAGGGAGCACCTTTTTGGAGAGGTACCATCCTGAGATACGGCACTGTGAGGTGGAGTGAACAGTTCCTTCCCCGCTTTAGGGAGCACCTTTTTGGAGAGGTACCATCCTGAGATACTGCACTGTGAGGTGGAGTGAACAGTTCCTTCCCCGCTTTAGGGAGCACCTTGTTGGAGAGGTACCATCCTGAGATACCGCACTGTGAGATGGAGTGAACAGTTCCTTCCCCGCGTTAGGGAGCAGCTTGTTGGAGAGGTACCATCCTGAGATACGGCACTGCGAGGTGGAGTGAACAGTTCCTTCCCCGCTTTAGGGAGCACCTTGTTGGAGAGGTACCATCCTGAGTCATGGCACTGTGAGGTACGATGAACAGTTCCCTTCCTCGCTGTAATTACCCCCAGCTTATTCAAGGTGCCCATTTATGCTGGATGTAGGGACAGAGGACACCGAGAAATAGGAATGGGTTTGCTTCAGACATGGCGCCTCAAGATAAGTAAACATGTGACCTAAGCACTATAGCAGCTATCACACTATAGGATGTCCTCGGAAATTTTAGCCTCCTTTAGCATCGACCACACCTTTCTGCCCTTCCCTAGAAAGAACTCAGATCCCTGTCTCTGGTTTCTGCTACGCTCGAAATCGAGTATGCAAAGCAGCAAGTACTAAGTCCTACGCAAACGAAAAAGCCTTGGAAATCCGTAAAACATCGCTGGCTCCGCGCCGGCCTAGTCAGCTCTCTGAAGAGTGATTGGCGCAGGAAATTGCCTGTCGGTAGTGATATGAGATCTTTGGGGCAGAGTATTTTCATGAAGTGGTTTTCCGCTTCCTTCCTCATTGACAGTGTTTTCCCTGTGAACGGGGCAGGATTTGACCCCATGGCCCTTGCACTATGAAATAGCAAACATAAGCAGCAATTTTGACCACGTAATTGGCACGTTAACATCACATACAGCATATTGTATGTCATTAACGAGAATTTTGACAAATCTTTGTGCATGAGTTTCTTAACTTTGCCACCTATTTCTGTACAAAGGCTTCCTTGTGGTTTTCATCAAAGCACAATGCTCCTCAATCGACCATTTCTCAATTCCCAAATTACTTCATAGTTAAATCTTCATTTCAAAGGGCTACTTTCAACACGGATGCTCTACAAGCACCGTACCCCGATATTTGGGGGGGGAGGCATTAATATTGCGAGCGGTTGATAGGGATACCTCTTTTGCACTTCGACCAGCAAAACCTTCTTCGTTTTTGTAACCCAGAAAAAAGCGTCCTACGAAAGTCTCTTAATTGTTGGAAACATGAGTGGAAAGCTTCTTACAGAGTGTTTCCTTATAATTATTTCATTCCATTTCATTAAGTAAGCCACGTGTTTTATGGAATATTGCATCTGCAACATCTTACATGCAATCAAAGTTCTTTCTTCCAAACCAGTGACTCGATCGTCTTTGCAATCCACATACTAAAGCTATGGCAGGGTCAGCATTGCAAGAGAGGCAGCTCAAGAGAATTCCATCTGATTCATTGCAGCAATGTCGTTGCTTGAGAACGAAACGATCCCTTTTGTTGGACCTCGCGACATGGTTATGGCAATGGCTTTGTCGGAAAACTTACTGGCAGTAGCTATGGTTTTACAAACATCGGTTGCTAAAGGCTGCAATGACCGTGAGAAGTTTCCAAGGTTCCAGCTACCTACTGTATTCATGAAACCAATGGATTTCCAGTTACGCATTCACAGGAGAAACTTTGGCGACCCATGCCAGAGTTTAGACTCGTTTCACAGCTATTATTGTGGCCATAGTGCGTCACTTGAAAGGGTGCAAACGTCATAAGTGCGACTTTGATCTCATTTGAGAGAACAACGTTGCAATGTGATCACAGTGGATAGATTTGAATCGACAATAAGATAGAACAACCAGGGGGTTCAACTTCTCAACGGATGGCCCGATGATAGGAACAGTTTTAAATTCAATCGTATCGTATATAAATAACATATATATACTATATAAAAACACACACATTGATAATATATATAAACAAATAATAAAGAAATTTATCTTGCAGCACAGTAAAACTGCAACAATGCTCTAAATTGTATAAATTTAAGTCTTAGGATATTGCATCTTGACAAGATTTGATTTCTTAAATATACAGTATGCTACCCCTAGCCCAGGAGATTCGTGCCAGAGAAGTGCTTGACCATATGGACTTATCACTTATGTCTGATTTGAGGGCTACCCGTAGCAAAATCGTAGGGAATAGGTTTACCAGAAATATACAATAGTTGACGCAAAAATGCGGAGGTGCTATCACATGGATCGCATCTTCCAGCAATGATTCAATCGATATGGGTGGTCACTCACTTCACTAGCACCTACCTTCAAACAGTGGCAGGGCCTTTTTTCTTACCCTAATAGGCTCTTTGCCTGCCCCCCCCCTAGACAGCACATACATTGACACTTTGACCCACCAGTTAGGGCCTGCATTGCTTGTAATATGCGGCTTAAAAAACATGGCTCCCTGCCACACTGGTATGACAGCTAATGCAGACGGTTAACATAACATAGTTTTGTTCGCCATTTGCCATTTGTGCATTCGTGGCCCTTAATCGTGTTGTCAACCAGTTGAGATTTTTCAAAGAGGCCTTGAATGCTAGCAGGTTGCAAAGTCGAAATTGAATAATGAAACTGTATGAACTGAAACTATTTGTAATGATATGCGGGGAATTTTTCCAACATTCAAATATGTACAATGCAATGCGGGAAAACCCTCTGGTTCTGACGTCATTGAGGCTGAAACTACGTCACTGCCAAGTGAATCCCGTCTCTAAAACCGTAGCAATGACGTGTGGACAACGCTGCATTTAATAGTAGACAAATCTTCGTGCACGGTGGATTAGATTTTCTCTCGAACATAGAGAATGCCGCCAAAGGCAAAAGTTGAAAGAGCATCGGATGTGAAAACATTCATCAAAGTCGGAGATGAATCAACCAAAGTTGGAAGTTGTCATTCACAATTTCACCATTTACAGTCAAGAGCGACCTGCCTGATCACATACGCAGGGAGGAATCTTTTCGATGCCCTGACACGATTCCCCTACTGGAGAGAGGGGAGGATTGAAGAAAAAATGTGACATTCATCTTTGCGAAGAGGTGAAGAGGGCAACGGAAACCACCTCATAAATCGACTCAACTAGATGTCGCTGGTTTCTTCAAAGCCCGAGATTGAGGATGCAACGCAGGAGATTGAGGCAACAAAGCCTCTAAAAAGAAAAGAAAGAAAGAAAAACGAAAGAAGATAGATAGAGACCCTGAGAGAGAGAGACCCTGAGAGAGAGAGAGACCCTGAGAGAGAGAGAGAGACCCTGAGAGAGAAATGAATAAATAAAGCGAGAAAGAAAGAAAGAAAGAAAGAAAGAAAGAAAGAAAGAAAGAAAGAAAGAAAGAAAGAAAGAAAGAAAGAAAGAAAGAAAGAAAGAAAGAAAGAAAGAAAGAAAGAAAGAAAGAAAGAAAGAAAGAAAGAAAGAAAGAAAGAAGGAAAGAAAATAACATGGAATAGGGAGATGTCACCATGTTCATTGGTACCCCAGCCGTTTTGCTAGCATCACTAAATTCAGTCCTTAAATGGTTCTGTGATACTGTATACATGACTGCAGCACCTTATCTCGATACGATAGCTCAAATAAGCTTCGCAACAAACTTCCCAGTTTCAACAATTATAAAGAGACTTGGATTCTCTACTTACACCTACCTATCAGGGTAAAACATCTGCAGTCACTGTATACCTTTATCTAAGATCTCTATCTACACTTGTGAATAGTTTGCGAGGAGTACTAGTATGCCAGATCAATTAACAGTAGATTATTTGACCACGGCAAACTGCCATTGTTGCTTCTGAATAAATCTATGTTTGGGGCGTGTCCTGTGTGACTGCTATGTTGTTATTGGGCAAATCTCGTAGAAAAACTTCTGTTTTCAGTTGTCTTGGGAGACGAAAATCGTCAACGACCACTGTCATATCAAACAAATTTTAACCATCTACTCTAGCACAATGCCACATCTCTGTGATTCGATTCGTGCTGTCTTTAGGTTTTTGATTCAATCGGCTTTCTGAACCAAATGCAACAACGAACGACTTACAGTTTGAAAAGCTTGGGAAAGAGGCAGGGGCAACAGGCCATTGGCGGCAGCTATGGCAACGAAGGAGATTGCGTCTGAGCTCGAAAAGATGGAGGCCCCAATGCTGTGGAGAGTCATGGAGAAATTTCAACAAAGAACCGTGGAAAGCTTCCTCGCATTTTGCTAGAACATAAGAACTGTGTTGACTATTACTGTGGTCCCAAATCAACAAAGCATGAAAAGTCTTTTGATACCCCGGAACTACCAGAGAAATCTGATGTTAGGCATACCAAATATCTATCGCTTGACATAGGAAGGTTAGAAAGATCAAATTACAAAGAATTTTCAAAGGAACGTCAGAGCGATGGATCAAAAGACAGGGTATCAGTTTCAAAAGCTGAACAACGAAATGATAGCTCAGCGGTGAGGCACGATTGATCAGAGGGTGATTGGCCTCAGCTAACCTCTGACACAACTTTCCCTTAAAGTCAGTCTGCAAGATATAGCAACTGCATTAATTATTTACAACACTAATTACTTTTTGGAACCTCAATTCATTAAGCATTGTTGAAATCTACAATTCTACACTTCTCTAGTAACAGGTAGTGTACAACTGGCTATCTGCTTCGATACAATAATAAAGAAACTTAACAGCGAAAAACGGTTAACAGAAATACCGGATAATAGAAAGAAAAAATGCATAAAATATTTAAAAATCGTCAAAAACTAAACAAGGTTTAACTTAAGCTATCCCACAAATCATCATCCATCCCTAGAACATGCAATTTATGGAACGTCCTGCCTTCTTCTTGCATTCCTGAATCTTAAAACTTGTCATCTTTCCAATCTAAGAGCCTGGTTTCTCTCTCCTCTTAAACTTGCGACTTCTTCTTTCTTCCTTCGTTGGGGCTTTGTATAGGCCACCGTGGCCTTTCCTCAACAAAACCCACTAAAAAAATATGGACGTGTATAAAGAGCTGGCAGGGCTACTGCTAACTCAAGACATAACGTGGAAAGGTGCGCGTGTCAGCTTTAGCTGTAGAATTTCAACAGTTTCACTTCTGTGGCTTAAAGCAAAGTCCCGTTCACTGAAGCTAATTGAAAATGGCCGGATAAGGACATGGCTTCTTCGTAATGCTTAACAAGCACAACAGCCCTTGAGAATCTCTCAGGGCTTGCAGGTGTCTTGAGATCAGCAGCAGCAGCTGCGACGACGCAGAAAACACAAACGTGTTGGAGGTGGTCAAGTCCATTTGAGCAAATCATACGGAAGCACCACCCGCTACCACCATCGAATCCCTCTAGTCCGAACGGTTTTCATCTTAATTCTCGCCCTTTTTCCTTCACCTCGATATTGCTATGCAATATCAAACAAATCAAGATAAAACGGAGCTCCTATCTGAGAAAGGAGGGTTGGTGAGCGATCTTCCTCTGCAGAAGAAGACGGTTGGAAAGCAGGACTTGAAATGATCTCATGAGACGTGTCACAACCACCATAAGCTTGATCCTTCACAACCTTTCAAAATACCACTACTGACTAGCACTGACATCTGGGTCCTAAGGGAGCCTGGGCTCTACTCGCGGTTTCCTTCTTCTATGTACAGCATAGCCCTAAGTCAATTATTTCGCATTCGCATTCGCATTCGCATTCGCATTTATTCGCTCGATTCATTTTTTTCGTTCTTAGCATTCGTTCATTGACCTTCTTCTTGGCTACTGATGACATAGCGCTTTCGCACTCAGTTTCTTTGTAAGCAAAGCGCAAATTTTTGAAGTGGATGATGTGAGCAAAATAGGACGGCCAAAAAAGACGTGGAAGAAACAAGTAGAAGAAAAAGTAGAACAGATTGAACGGAGGAAGGAGGACTTCCAAGATCGAAGGATATGGCAGAGGGCCGTAGAAAAATGAGTGTATCCAGCCACCCGCCGAAACGTTGAAAAAATCGGATACAAAACTGGACTGATACTGGATGATGATGATGATGATGATGATGATGATGATGATGATGATGATGATGATGATGATGATGATGATGATGATGATGATGATGATGATGATGATAATGGTGATGATGATGATGATGATGATGATGATGATGATGATGATGATGATAATATGATAATGATGATGATGATGATTATGATGATTATGATGATTATGATGATGATGATGATGATTATGATGATGATGATACTTAGCTCTATTGTACATATATATAAATATATATATTCACGTTATGTTACAGAAAAACAGTTCTTTTTATTTTCCGCTTCATGACTACTTATTCCGAGAGCTCTTTCCACAAATTGAAATTCGTTCAAACAATGAACAACCTATGGGACGTCTTAAAATTTGTCTTCTTTTTAAGAATCTTAAATTGTTTCTTCCTTTATATCTACCTCTCCTTTAAGCCTTTCCCATCCCAGTGCTTATTGACTTCAACTTCACTACCCAATTGACGAACTCTATCACACAAATCATCATCCTTTCCAGCACGTGCAATTTATGGAACCTTTTGCCTTCTTCCTGCCCGAATCCTACAACTTATCCTCTTTTAAATCTAGGATCAATCAACTTGATCTGATCTCTCACTCCTCTTAGCCTTCCAGTTTCTTCTTTCTTCCATTGTTGGGGCCTTGTACAGGCCTCCATGGCTTTTCCTCAACAAAACTCACTAAAAAAACGTTGAGATCTACCAATCTCTGCAAATCCCAATCCTAACTTTTCTTCGGTCTCTTTTTCTTGATGACCAACAACTGCATGTATGTAGAATGAACACATCTACAAACTTCAGAGAGACAGCGCTTGGACACGACGAAGGAAAAGAGAAATGCTCGAAAGCGCAACGTCACCAATGAGGTCGACCCTGACGAGATCGTTTGCCAGAAATGTCGACGCAAATGCCGAGCGCGCATGGGACTTGTGAGCCACATCAAACACTGCAACTGACCCATTTTTAGTGACCATTCGCACCAAACATATTCTGTTAAGGATGACGTTTACCAATATACACAGTATGTCAAGTTCGGCGCCGTAGTGTAGTGGTTAGGCGTGCCGATTCAAAGAAGGGTTGAGGGTTCAAATCCTGGATGATTCACAATGGAAACACTGTCGGCAAGGAAGGCAGAAGAAAACCACCGAACAAATATCCACTTTCTCAGAATAAAATCTCGGAATCTTGCCTCTGGTTAAACTGGGAATCGAGTATGCAGCGTAGTTAAGCTCGCCTTCGTGGTAACTTCGCATACATACTGGATGAGTCTAGCACAGGGGTGGCCAACCAGCGGCTCGCGAGCCGCATGCGGATCTTCGCCAAGTGTTTTGCGGCTCTTAAAGGCCGGCATCAACTATCATTTTCAAAAAAAATCTAAACAGTAATTGCTTCTCAATTTTCATGATGCAATAATGACCAGGAAATTCCAAAAAAAGCTGAACTTCGCCATCATAAGTTGTTCTGTAGTGCCTCTTCAGTGAATGCTAGTTTACCAGGGGCCTCCATTCGCATTACAACATAATAATTAAGTAATTAAAAATGGAGCTAATATATACTTTCATTAAAAATATGCAGATGATTGTTGTGCATGTGTGCTCACGTGTCTTGTGTGGCTCTTTGCAGCAGCACATGGAAAATTGTGGTTCTTCGTCTCTGACAGGCTGGCCACCCCTTGTCTAGCAGATACAACAGCTCGCATCATGTCACTGTTCTGTCACGATTTCGTCTTTCTTTCATTCTTTAGGAATGTACGGCTCCCGCGTTATAGAACTGTCACCGCAAAAAACCACTTTGCATTCACGCTTGTTAACAAAATATATCTTTGCTTTATTCTAAACTAAACTTTATTTGATTTGAGCCGCTCATCGGGATAAAATCATATCCCGACAATTATGGGACATCTTTTTACTGATTTTTTTTAGTGGGTTATGTTGAGGAATGGCTATGGTGCCTATACAAAGCCCCAACATAGGAAGAAAGAAGAAAGCGAACAGCTAAGAGGAGAGAGAGATCAGATCAAGTTTGTTGATCGTAGATTTGAACGATGGCAAGTTGTAGGACTCAGGAAAGCAAGAAGAAGGCAAGACGTTCCATAAATTGGAAAAGAATAGATTGGAAGATTCGTCTTCTTTTCGATTTCAAAAATAAGAGAACTAGATTCAAAATCCGATTGCTTTCTCGGGAGCGACGTGCGTTTTACTTTGAAATAAAGACAGCTAAAAAAGATAACCCTGCTTTATTGACTAATGCCACGATACGTGTACGACAATGGAGTCTAGAAACTGATTTTATGGGAATCAAGTAACACGACTTGCCCTCACTCTATAACATGCAATATGATAACAAGATATTGATAAAAGGGTAACCAAATAATAAACACAAAATTAAGTTTTAAGACGAAGCATTAACACCTTGGATGCTATCCTGGTGAAAATAGGCGCTGTAGGCCTTCCATTACAACCATTGAAATACTGAGAGCTTTCCTTTGAATTACGAGCAATGAGGCTTTAAAAATTTTGTAAACTTTCTCAATAAGGGAATCATGCACCAGTGCTTGATAATGGGTGTGTGCAAGAAAATAATTTATCAGGGATTCCAATGAGATTGGGGTGGAAGAGAGAGGTGCCTCATTGCTGCCACACCTTAGTAATAGTCAAAACATCTGTGTTTTAGGGCAGCAAAAATATTTCCACAAAAACCTCTTATCAGTTTTGACTGCTATGAGAATTTGTCTGCAACATGGAAATATATACAGGGTGGCACAATCTGCTTAAAAAGAAGGCTTGTTTGAGACAATGTGCAATTGCATGGTGGTCAATTGCTGAAATGTGGGGGCAAGGCAAGGCTGTGGAAGTGATTGCAATAATGTTATACCATTCCAATGCTTTTTAATCAAAGAAATAGTCAACCTCAAGACATTTCAACTAAAAAATGAGTTATAAATGTGTGTCTTGCCAACAACATACCATACGAAATCACAATCTAGACCTATCAAAAATTTAATACTGAGGAAGTGTCATAAAAAGAGGATAATTTGCAATCTTCAACAAAAATCTTAGGACTTAAATTCACTGCATCTTTGCAACAACCCACCGCAGCAGGTTAAGCAATTTTTAAACATCCAAATGAAAACATTTGTTCCATTTTCAATCATAATCTTTGGCGACTGAATCGTGTTTTGACTTTGCTTCAACTGGGCAGGTACAGTTGCTAACATTCTGATGCCTTTGAATAGAGCAGTCTGTAGGCAACAGTTTGTCATTAATAGACCCAATGAAATCCTATGCAAATTTTTAACGAATTATCAATTAATGGTTTGTGCTTTCAGGAAATTTCAAACGGACAATGATGCCGTCGTCATGAAACTCTACAACATGTTCCATCTTAGAACTACCACAAAGAGACAAAAGCGGTTAATCAGCTACCACAAAAAATTTCAAATGGAAAAATACATTGGGAGCAAAAGGATCTGTCTTAGACTGTAATAATGAAGTGAAATAAAGAAACTTTACAACCATATCAAAAGAGAAAGAATTCTAGCCATGTGCAAAATTCCATTTTAGCTGGTAAGCAGTACTTGGCAGAATAAAAATGTTGTCTTACGGTGGCAACTTTTAATAGGCCACAATAATTTGGGTAACACAATCTGTCCGAATGAGTTTGACTAAGAGTTGGCATTATCTTTGAGTAATGTCCGCAGTGCATAAGCTCCTTAATCAAAACATAATTTCAATTTGACTCTCTGTCTGTCCACCCAATACAAGGCAAGTACTAGGCATCAAGTTAGGGGCAAAATGCTATTGAGTGCATATGTAAATTAGCTTGTTGTAAACTAATCGTAAGTTAGTTGGTATAAATTACTTTGCACTTTAAGAAAAATTACAAAGTCATTCAACCTTAATGCTGGGTTTATTATTCATAGACTTTCTCTCAATGTGACTCCGCCTTTTGTTCATGCATGTGTAGTTAGCAAGAGCTCTCTTCAGACTTATTGAAAGATTTATGCCTTAGTGAAAACCAAAGCCATGTGCAAACAAGTGTCTCAGCCATTTATTAACCACCTCAATAGTTGCAAAGCTTGGTCAGTCAACACAATGGAGATTGTGGAAATGTTCTGAAGAAAAATCCAGATGCTGGCTTCAACAATCAAAATATTTCAACCTATTCTCACCGAGGCTATATTGGAAGGGATTAAATTGTGTTGGAAGATAGGCATGGATCATTTTTGGGCAAGCTAATTATGGAAAATTGAGAAGCGGCCCTAGAATGGGCATGACTGATATAGAAAGTCTTTTGTGATCGTAGATAAAATCAAATACAGAATTATATATGCAAGTCTGTTGATCAAAGAAAAGAAGAGGTATCAAAGCTTAAATCAAGCTAAGTTTGGAAAGGGATAATGAAAACCAGCATATTTTGAGTTTGAAAGTCAAATTCTTGAAAATTACACAAAAGCCGATGAGAACCTGTCCGACATGATGAAATGATAGCACAAACTCTCGGCTAAATAATTAATGAAAGATCTCAAATCTTATTGACCTAGGAACTTTTCATCAGCTTATCATGATTGCCTAAAGTTTTTGCAAAGTTAATCGATATAACAAAACCAAACTTTGCCACTGCTCAACTTTAGCCATTTTAATGAAGATACACTGCGATAAACATAGTGGTCATGACATATCGGTATCGACAAAAAGGCAACCAAGGATATTGCAGTATCGAGAGGTTTCCTTATCGACCCGACTCTAATTCCAACTAACTAAGGATATATCAGACCACACAAAAAATACTGCGAAATCAAAACAGTATATTGAAAGTAAAATTACGAATCAGATACTCACCATCACTTTGAAAATTCAAAGCTTGAAACCGGTAGGTAACCCTATTGACTTGGTCCCAACGGACAGAATTCGGTGTGGCAGAAATCATCGCTCTTTCAACCTGTCTCTAAACTCCGTTATCAGTTCCTACTCGTTCAAAATGCAGCTTTGGCTTGGGCGTCGATTGATGATGAGGAGCCTCAAAAGATATCTCTTAGAAATACAAGTCCACAAACGGGAAATGATAAGACTTCCAGATACAATTCAACCCGGCTTCGTGCAATTGGAACACGTCTTACGTCAGTCCTAGGAATTCGAAATCCAATAGTCCTAACCGGATCTTGAAAAAAAATGAGTAGAAAGGAAAATCATTTCACCGATTACTGTACACCATGACTGGTCTCAACGTTTATTTCCTTTCCATCGTTCAGTGCGTGCGTCAAGAAGTGTAGCATAAACTGGACTGGATGCTCTGAACTTAGGCCAGTTCATGTGACGATAGAGTACTTGGGATTCAGGCGTCTATTATCGCAAAGTGAATTCCAGGCATTAAATCAAGCAGTCAGGCATTAATATCTCGTGATTTCTACCGTAGCAGCAATCCGAGCATCGTGGCACGACCCACTGACCGTTTTATCGCACCTTAAACATGCAAATGGTATTTTGCTGAGGAGCACACACATTATACGGTCGCGAGAACGACAGGTCCTGACGTCATTGATGAACGAGAGGTTGATAACATCATCTGGCAGGAGCACGCACGGGGGGAGGTCCGAGGGAGTGATATTTTGCAGAGAAAACGTCACAAAATACTACGAATGTTTATACTGGATGAAACACTTCAACTTTAGATTAGCTGTTATCAATGTGTGGCCAGTGTTCGTGTCCTCGGAGTTGCTTCTGAGTACTCAAGGGATATCGCTGCAAGAAAAGGGCCAAGATGGCATGATTCAAATGCTGTTATCAGCTTAAACGTTGTGCAGTGGGTATGTCTATGAATAAGAGAGATATGGGGAAAAGTCTCCACTAGCTTAGACCTGGGCAAAACATGGCCTGCGGGCCACATCCGGCCCTTGTACGTCCCTGCCCTGCCAAGTGAGACAATCATAAGCAACATGAATCAAAAAATATCTGCATTTCTTTACTTTTATTTTTAAATTTTAAATTCTATTTTTAAAAGCGTTTTGTTAAATAATTTTGTATGGACGTATGCGTCTGTATAGTGAAGGTCAACAGCGACAAATGATGGTTGCCAGGTCCCTCAAGACGCCGGCACATGCTAAGAAAAGAAAGGCGGATAACGAATGCCGTGTGTTGAACAAGACACGGGCTGTCAAGCGTTTCTTTACAGCTTTTGAAGGCAAGTAGTGGGCATAAACTGTGGTACAAAGATCCCTGTGTTAAAAGAAAGCAAGTTGAATCGCCACTAGACAACCTAGCGTAAATATGGATAAAGAATATTGTTATTTAGTGATTTATGTTGAGGAAAGGCCCTTGTGGCATACACAAAGCCCCAACGAAGGTAGAAAGAAGAAAGCGAAACGTTAAGAGGAGAGAGAGATCAGATCAAGTTTATTGATCTTAGATTGGCAAAATGGCAAGTTACATGCCTGATGAAGAGTGCAAGAGAGTTTGATGCATTGCTTACAAAACTAAAAACCCAACAAGGATATTTTACCAAGCTTGACACTTCAGGGATGCAACCTTCAGGACAAAATTCGTCATTTCTCACAAAATCGCCACAAATCTAGTGCCAGCTATTCAAAGTATCTAATTTAGAGCATTTTACAATGGAAAAATGTTTGTGGCCGCCTGTCACAATGCAGGTTTCTGATGTGACCCCTTGTAAAATGAATTACCCAGCACTAGCTTCTCCTTTTGATTTATCTATTGGCTTCTTCGTGTAGGTTGGCAACATCGTGGAATCAATGCCCCACCCTGGATTGTGCTAATCCGTTTGTAAATTCAATTTCTTCATTGCACGCTTCTTCCAGTTGCACCTTTCTGCATCTTTCTGCATCTTTCTGTATCTTTCTGCATCTTTCTGCTTCTTTCTGCATCTTTCTGCATCTTTCTGCATCTTTCTGCATCTTCGTCTTCCATGGACAGTCAGACGTGCCTTTCCTGTTAAACTGTGCATTCACATTGTAAACTCTCCTGTCTTGCTCAAAATTTAGAGATTCTTCCCTGCATACACCATATAAGCTTCTATTTCGCGGAAGATCTCATTCGACGCATGCCAGTACGCGTTTCTCTTTGCTTATTTAAGTCTGCAACAATATTGCATTTGCTAGGGCTGTCGGGACCTTAAAGCCAGTTATAAAAATGTTTGCTATGGCGGTGTGGCCGAGCGGTTACGGCGCAGTATTTCGAATCTTGTGAAGTCTACTCGCGTGGGTTCGAATCCCCGCCATCGGAACCACTAACCACAAGCCAACAGCCAACTCAGCTGTCCATACTTCCGAAGTCGGTTAATGAGTACTCAGAGGTAACTCTGACGGCACAAGCAATATTGCCGCAGTCCCACATCAGTTGTATAGCTGCCATATACCTAGCCTGCGTTAACAAATGAAAGTTGCTTTGCTTTGCTTTGCTTTGCTTTGCTTTGCTATGAATTCAGATTTCATTCAATTTTTCATGCGACAATCAAACTAGACAAATGTAAGCTTTTCTTAGAATCATTCATATATTTACTTATTCATTTCTTTGTCTAAAATTTCAGCAGCATTAGCAGAAACAATGTAAAGCATAGTCACCGAATTTTTTTTTCCCAGGGGGGGGGGGGTGATGATGGCCACAGCCTTGAAAATTGATGAAAAATGCAGCATGTTCGGTTTCCGTAATTGACAGAGGCTTAAGAAGTATGATAGTACTCCTATTGAATTTATTTGGTCCTTTTTCTTTTACTCAAAATTGATGAAAACCATATTCCTACTAAATAAACAAATTTGAAAACAATAAGGACAGCTTGCAAGGAATTCTCCTGGAAATCTCGATGAAACATGTTTTTCGGAAATCTAAGGTTGAAGCAAGCTTTTAAGACAGAAATTTTTTTTCAAAAATTGTGTAAAAATTTGCCAATTTCTAAGGAGATGACACCCTTAAAACAATAAAGACAATATTTCAGAGGGAGCTGAGACCCCAACAGCATTTCCCAAAGGGCCCACGTAGTCAACGCCTATGATATAGTGAAAATATACATAGCTAATAAGCGAACTTAGGCCAAAAAATGTGATGGCCTACACCAGTATCTTACAAAGAAATCAGTTGATATTTCCATGGTAGGTAGACGGAAAATTCCGCCGTGCTCTTGGCATTGAGATACGAACTTGCAGCATGAAAAGAATCTAAAATTTAACTGCAAACATTTTGATGGCTGGACAACAACAGGAGCTCTATTGCAAATTTTTGCCCAGAAAATTTCCAATTGGTATGGAATCCACAATCGGAATTAAAAATTGCTTCACTCATATGAAATCAATTGGTTTCTACTGTACTGGTTGGACATAAACCGGAATTTTATTGCCAATTTTCGCCCAGAAGAGTTCTAATTTGCATGGAAACCACAATCGGGATTAGAAGTTCCATCACTAATACGAAATCAATTGGTTTCTATTGTACATGTTGGTTTCTACTGTACTGGTTGGACAGAAACCGGAATTTTATTACCAATTTTCGCCCAGAAGAGTTCTAATTTGCATGGAAACCACAATCGGAATTAGAAGTTCTATCACTTATACGAAACTAATTGGCTTCTACTGTATTTTTGGTAGGCCCCCTTCCAAGTAGCTCTAACAAGGACCTGAAGTGAAAAATGGAGGCGATAACATTTGTTTCGATATTTCCATTTAGTCACCCAATCTGGCAATTGCGAGAACTCGATCGATATAGAAGTTGTAAGTTTCCATTGTTGAAGTCTGTTGGAACTGGCTGCTGCATTCGAAACAGTTGTTTTCAGTCCCGCCAATCATCATTTAATCGAATTGAAGTGTCATTGGTATCTGAAATTTCATACAATGAAACAATGTTATTTCTACATTTGCCTTTGTGATTTCCATAGTACTTACATGACCAAACAGTGGTGATCTCATTTGCTTCCCATAAAGACATTCCTACTGGGTGTGCATGAAGTCAGTTCCCAGTGTCTGCCCAAAGCCCTGATGAACGAGGGGGCTTGGCTTGAAAAAGCATCCGGGTATACAGTGGGGTAGCCCCTATGTCAGACACTGTAAGATGTTGATAAAGATAAGCGGTTATACTCTCAGGATTTTTTCAGTGAGTTATGTTGAGGAAAGGCCACGGTGGCCTATGCAAAGCCCCAACAAGGGAAGAAAGAAGAACGCGAAAAACTAAGAGGAGAGAGAGATCAGATCAAGTTTATCAATCTTAGATTTGAAAGATGGCAAGTCGTAATATTCAGGATAGCAAGAAGAAGGCAAAACGTTCCATAAACTGCATGTTCTCTGGGAGAATATTGATTTATGGGATAGAGTTTGTGGATTAGGAAGTGAAACTTGGAAAGGATGTGAGTGAATCTAAGTGGCACTGAAGCCAGAAGGTATCAATCCCGCGGTTCCTTATACGGCTGTTCCTTACCCCGCGGTTCTTTATCCCGCGGTTCTGAGATCGCCTATCGTGCATTGGGTGGTAGCGTCATCAGCGAGTTGAATCTCGAAGCTGGATTTCGACCTTCTAAAGACGATTGACCTTGTGATTGGTCAATTGGAAAAGCAATGCAAGTCACGTTGAAAGCAGCTGTTGCCGAAGAAGCTAATCCTCAATTGTAGTATTGAATGAAGATAGCTGCGTCGTTTTGATCTTTGCCAACCTTTACAGTATCTTCCACGACACAGAATACAGCGGCTTGAAATGCGCTAAAGATTTTTCCTCGCTGCATGCCTCTCGGGTGATCTCCCGACTGCAGCTAGGATAATTTAGTGAAGCTACCTAGGGACCGCTCATTATTTATGCCTCGGTTTAAGAAAAATAGGTTGGGTAAAGGATTTTTCAGGCAGCCTTCAGGCTGGGTAAATAATTTTTTTGTCTTTCAAGGGTTGGGTAGCATACTTTGAAAGCTCTATATTGGTTGGGTAGCTATTATCTTTGTAGTCCACAAGGTTGATAAAATAAAAATTTCCTTTCAGTCCTAGCCAGATATAAATAATGAATAATAAATAACGAATGGTCCCCTAATGTATAGAAGGGCAAAGATCTTTAAGTACTGCAGTATATGAAATTTGATTTATGTAATAAGCAAGAGTCGAATCTTTTGTTTGATTTGAGCATTGATGCTTCCATGTTGTATTCAGATCTAATATCGATAAACTTGATCCGATCTCTCTCTCCTCTTAGCCTTCCCCTTTCTTTTTTCTTTGATTTTTGGGGCTTTGTGTAGGCCACCATGGCCTTTCCCCAACGTATCTCACTAAAGAAAAAAAGTCTGCTATTGCCATCCCTACAGGCTTCTCCCAGTAAGTCAACGCGCAATTGTGGATGGCCAAGTATCTATTAAAAACCCTCTTCTGCTGGTTTCTCCCAGGAATTTGGCTCGCTGTTGTGGGCTATGTACTGTAGCATCAAATTTAAATCTTCATGATGGTTTGGCATGGGCTTTTATGATCGGATGTAATTCCTGCCAAAAATCTCTTTTAGCCTTCTTTCACGTCACGCACGTCACGCAGACGATAAGCGGGTCCTTTTTTACCACGGGGACCCAATGGATATTCTGTTATCTGCTGCATTCAAATATTCTTGAAAAAGAAGCTATTTTTTGAATTCGCATCGGAAAATCTGCAATCCCCCCGGTGAATTTTTCATCGATGTCTTCGAATATGGGCAAGGTCAAGGTTTGTGTTTGAGAACTGACCGGAATATGCACGTATATGCAACATATGTGAAGGATCCCGAGAAGTTCTTAAATCAGTGAACTATGCTGTCACTTAACGATATCAAATGACGATTAAATCGACATCATACGACGCCTACAGCTGTCTTTACGCTACGATTTCCCATGCAATAAGTTATTATGAGGAAACATGTCGTCAAATCAGCTGAGAGTCAGCCGTTTTTCAACCTCCAAACTTCAAACTTTGCCCATCTGATCGGGATCATTTCAATGGAAGCTGCTGGCAAGAATGCTCGATTCCGATAATAAGTGTTCGTTTAGTTGAGATTTTTCTGCCCGCTTCCAATAGTTTCTCTCAATACACGGGTAAATCTAGCGTCTCTAATTATGTCACAGGATCTCCTTTCGCAAGAAGTTCAACTACAAGAAGAACTTTAGGAGCTTGAGAGCTTTGGAATCGGGTAGCCCTAAGGTAGGAATTATGCACGAACAAAATTTGCTTATTTTTACGAGATATTGTGTGCCCAGAAAGGTGCTGTCGTGTAGTGGCCCAGCGTATAGAATCATACCGCAGGGGTTGCTAGTTCCAATGCTACACGTTCCACAGCAAAAAGACCATTGGCGAGGAAGACAACGGAAAACCACCTAATAAATCGCTTACCAAGCAAAAGATCACAGTACTGAATCTGGTTTCTGCTAAGCTTAAAATCGAGTACTAGGCCTAATAGCTATGCCCACACTTCCAAGAACAGCTAATAATCATGTGGATTCTATCTCAGGCGAACGAGTGGTCTAAGACTACATCCCAGAATACGCCTGACGTATTCTCAACTGTTTATGAATTCTTAAATGCCTGCGCTCTGTATTTTCTGTGCAGTGAACGAAGTAATGCCGGACACTTCTAGGAAGATGCTTTCAACAGAATTTATAATTTTAGTTCCTCATTTTTTATATTCCAACTAAAAATTTGATTAATTTCTACTGATTACGGAATAAGAACTACACTGTACTCAACTTTTCTAGAAAATCTCAAAATCCTGGTGCACGAGTCTAGTTGATATGTGTTGCAGTGCTGTCAAAATTGTTCTTGGCGATTCTCGAGCCATAAAACCTAACTTTCCACACTTTGCCAACCTCAAAGCCCTTTCGATGGTTCAATCCTATTTGAACCTGAGATGATGAATGCGAAAAAATGATTGAGACGATAGAATTGGAAGAAGTTACGGATCTCCTTGCAAGGGCGAATGGGGTTAGATGGTGCGGACATAAGCAGCATAGAAGCGAAGGTGATGCGCTAAAGAGAGAGCAATGGATTTCGAAGTAGATGGAAAAGAAAGCGAGGATGACCAGATGCGACATGGACAAGAAAAATGGAACAAGAGGCGAGGAAGCTAGATTATGAAAGCAATGGCGAATGACCGAAAAATTGAGAAATTACGTCAGGATCACGAGTAAACCGACCACACGCTGAAAAGTGGAGAAACCAGGAATGGCAAACTACTACCACTTCTAGTATTACTTCTACTGCTACAACTACAACTACTACCACTACGTCTACTTCTATTACTACTTTCAATCTAAGTTGTAGTACTGTGTTTGGAAACTTGCTGTTTCCCCACAGTGTCTACCGTGCACTTAACTGTACCATACATTTATTGTAAAAATACTACTACTACTAATACTAATACTGCTTCTCCTTCAAAAGGCCATGGTCAACAAGAAAGCCCTGGAAGCACCATACCTGCAGATTTGGGGGTCCGCAACCAGCGGCTCTAGAGCCACATGCGGCTCTCTAGCGCCTCCCTAATGGCTCCCTGGAGCTTTTCAAAAATGTTTGGAAACGGAAAAAGACATATCTACGATAGATACATACAGCATCTGTTGTCTTCATTATAAGGCTTACATAAGAATTTTTTGCGGCTCCAAACATATTTGTTTCTTGTTTTTTTGGTCCAGTGTGGTTCTTTCAACATGTTGGGTTGCCTACTGCTGACTTAGCCTTTGTATCCAAACGGTACCGGAATTATCCTAATGGGTAAATTGCCAAGAGGGAGAGATGTAGCCTAGACTGCGTCGACAAAACGACCACAAAACATGACGATTTCCCCAAAAATGTCCCTAAGCACTTAGTACCTTAGCGAAAAAAGGCTGCGAATTTCCCTAATATTAAATAACGACAAGGGTTCTACTTAGCCCCATTACATTAACACTTCTTCCAATGAAACAATGGTTTCATACTCAGCCCTTTAAATGCTAGCATCCACAAAATGTTAAAGGGAATGTCCCTGCAATGATTTGAAAAATTCTCAGTTACCGAGGGGACAGGGGGTTTTCACTTCCTTGTACCATCAACCTACTTTGATTGAGGGGGCATTTGATAATCCTTGCAGAATGCAAGAAGCATTTTTGACCTGATGACTTAATGGGTATCTTTGTCTGGGCTGAAATATCTTGGCTATACCAAAGATAGAGAGGAATGGGATAGCTGTGATTTTTGATGTTTCTAGCATGTTGGTGGTTCTAGAAGATATTACTAAATTATTTGAAAGCATCCCCTGGAATGACGTTACTAAGCAACTAAAAGGGTGCCGATAAAAGAAATCTAAGTTCTGGTGCAATTCACCTTTCCTGTGAAGTGCAACTGAAGGTAATCTGATAATACGATAAATTATGATTATAACACACTATTCATTTACATAGTTTTCGTAGTGTTGCCTAAAATTTCAATATACTGCATTAAATACTAATTTCTATAAGATTAAGATACAAAATGAGAAGATTGTTACGCAATATCTATGAAAAAATCAATAGAAAAACCATACAACTTTTAGAGGCCAAGAAAATCGTTGGTATGAGAAAAGTGTCAGAGTAAAGAATTAACCTGGGCTAAAAACATTTTTCTCAGAAAGACATCTTTACTATAAAAACGAGCTTGGTAAAACATATTTGAAAGCAAGGATGGCAACACAAAACAAATTATTACTGTAAAATAGTGAAATTGAATATTACAATGCAGGTGTTACAAGTCAATGTCAAATGCTCCTCTTAGTGCTTCCTAATAAGTCAAAGTCAATTTTACTACTCTGAAAGAATCATTTCTTCCTTTGTCACCATTCCTGCATTAGAAAATTAATTATTGCAATATCCCTTGGGAAGCTGACAGATGGAATGTAAACAGGTGCAGCTGGCAGAAAACCATTGTTCTATATAATGTTCTTTATAGGAAAGTTCATTTGAAAAACTGCTTTGAAAGCAATGCATGAATGCAAAAAATTAATTATTAAAAATCAAAGTTACAATCTTAAGATGGTTTGAGACAAAATTCAATATTAAGGAGTGAACAAAAAGTACTTTGTTAAAAATAGACTACCCATGGTCTCTTTTAATTAATAAAAAATTCAAAACGATTCCTTTTGTATGAAGAAAGTCTCTTCCTCCTGGTAGCGATAGACTATCATGAGTATTAAAATCTGCTCCAAAGACACTGGGTGAATAAGCACCAAATATCAAAGCATCTTTGTGATTTCTCCGTAGCTGGCCTAACAGCTTAAGAGTTCTGTCATTTCCAAATGAAGTGCAGGCAAAAATAAATACCAGCTTAATATATTTTGTCAAATTTGGAATTTCTTCTAACCGTTGATTTACTTTATTGACTTGCATGGTCATTCTTTGAATGTCCATCCAGTCATAAATAACAGTTGATATACATTCAATATTTCCACTGAGTACCATGCCCATCATCTCATTGCTAGTCAAAACATGCTTGTCAAAGAGATATGTCTCAGAATATAGACCAGTGATACAAGTTTCTTTGCCATAACGTTTGCGCACAGCTTTCACAAACTGGGACATTCTTCCTAGGGTAACAGGATGAATGAAAACTAACACTAGTGATGTCCTTGAGTGGGAGGTGGGCAAAAAATTGCCATAGCCTTTGATCATTTCATACTTCCTTTTCATTGGTATGTGAAAAGTGTCTATGTGATATGACTTCAGTTTGGGGAAAAGCAATACAGATGTTGTATTAGGAATAGCCGGACTTAACTCCAAAGTATCCACAAGATCTTTTAAGCTGTTCAGCTTTGATCCAAAGGGGAAATTCACAACAGAGCCAACCATTCTGGGGGCACAATCCTTTCGGAAAACGTTGTTGAATGTTTCTTGAAGTCTGTGGCATAGCTTTTTGTCCCCTTGTGCATACTTTGATGTTTGAGTCAAAAACACAATGGTATCAAGGTAGAGTGGATTGCATTCAAGAAATCTGCTTATGCCCGCAGTAACCAAGTTGAGACTCTCAAAGCCACCTACAAATGCTGCAGCATCACAACTTGATCGTATTGTCTTTGAGAGGATTATATCTGTTGCTTCTTTCCAGCATTTGCACACACACCTACATGATACCAGAAAATTTCCTGGCAACCAGTCCAATATCCTCACAATGATCTCCAATGGAAAATGTTCCATTAATTCTAAAAAAGCAAAGTTTTTACCATGAAAGATTTGCAAAGGTAAGGAATGCAAATGGCAAACAAGAATACAATTAAATCAGGCACTAAAAGAAAACTCATCATGGAAACAAAGCCTTGTTGTGAGCAGGGACGTCGCAAGAACCTTTTGGTTGGGGAGTGGTGCAAGGTTGAATTTACTTGAATTTCAAGGTTCAATCCTTTAAAAATTACATAATTTTACGACACAATAGCCTATTTTACCAGAATGTTAACTCGTTCCAAACGTTGGGGGGGGGGGGGGGGGGGGGGTTGTTGTATTTTACAACAAATAGAAGATACCAAGGTCATATTGCAGCATGAGAACACTGGGGGGATGTTCTATCTGCTATAGATATTAGTGTTTCTTATCATCACCATAAGTCACTAAAAAAATTCCCGGGGAGAAAACATTACCTCCATAATGTAATGAATTAAATGAAATTTATAAGCTGTCCTTATAGTGTAAAATATTTCGTGGTGGATACAATAATAAATAATAATCTCATTAAAATTTATTAGAATTACAGTAAAGTTTCTAAAAGTTACTGGCTGCTTAAGTCCTGTGAACCTCAGCTGGCATATTCAGAGCTTAGGTGGATGGCTCTTAACAATGTTTAAGACGATCCTCCGACAGAAATTGTACTGCAGTAATATGACTACGTTTTAACTACGAAATAATAACTTGTGAATATGATTACGTCATAACTACGAAATAATAACTTATTTTTGAATCGAAGGAAATTCTGTATCATCATATAGGAACAAATTCATGGGCTGTCGATAGCGTTCTCTTTAGACAAGGGGTCACTGAAATATCAGTACAGATTGCTTTACGGAGTGTGAATCTTTCTATTGTAATCTTCTAAAGAACATATAAGTTCTTAATTCAAAACGACTTTATCAAATGCGTACACAGTATCGTATTCATATATCGAATTGTATCATCAAATCAAATACGAAAGACAAGAAGATCTACATATGTATATAAAGAGGTATTTATATATATTTATATATATATGAGACATCCTTCTATTTGTACCTTGACATATATTTAGCAGTGAAAGGTTTCTGGTCCTTCAATCCCGATCTGATAAAATGTTTGCTCCGCCTCGTATTGGGATCGAGGCAAAAGCTATTGGCGCCATTTTCTTTCTTGAGTTGGTCCGCTCATAAAAAGTGGAAAAATGTCGAAACGAGTCGCAACTTATCAATTAACAGCAGAAAATTTCGACCAGCAAGATGAAGAAGGTCATACTAAAGATGAATCGGTAATTTTTATCGCAATTTTTGTTCATATAGTTTTTTCACTTACTCGTGCACTGTAGGATGTAACTTAATGCTAGGCCTAGTTCCGCGTATCTTCCACAATGGGTCCGCAACATTATATCTTTTTTTTAGTGAGTTATGTTGGGGAAAGGCCACGATAACCTATACAAAGCCCCAGCACAGGAAGAAATAAGGAAGTGAAAGGCTAAGAGGAGAGAGAGGGATCAGATCAAGTTTATTGATCTTAAATTTGAAAGATGGCAAGTTGTAAGATTCAGGAAAGCAAGAAGACAAAACATTCCATAAATTGCATGTTCTAGGGATGAATGACAATCGGTGGGATGAAGTTCGTGGATTAGGCACCTGAAACTTGGAAGAAATTTTTTTCATTTCATTTTGATTCAATTGAGGAAGGTATCCAGAGAAAATCTTTTGCCAGAGCTGATTTACAAGTGGCCCTCGGAAGGAAACATGCAACATTTCATCCACACTTTCCTGGCCTTTTTCTGAACCATGCAAAGCCATACTACAATAAAGGGAAATCTTGCCGACTATATTCAATGGAAAAATTTGCCTTTATGTCATACCCTGCACCAAACAGACTCCTTCATAAAACGTACAGGACTTGCAATTGCAAATCAAGAGATTAGATCCTCACAACATTCTAATTTACCTTTCAATCATCACTCTATTGATCTTATTCCGGCTGTTCCATTTTGTGTCGGGCTTTTCTCCTTCGCCGTTGTCGTCGTCATAGACTGGGGGATGGTCGTGGACGCAGCCACAATGACACTCCATCAACCTTAATTATCTTGGATGCTTGGATGATCTTGGATCATCGCTTCAATTCTGCTGCGCCCAGTCCAGATTTTGACATCATCAGCCCAACTTTGTTGCGGCCATCTGAGTCCTCTGTACCCCGGTACTGTCCCATGCACGATGGTGTGGGTTAGGGGGTATTGGTCAGAGTGGTGGCTGATGATGTGGCCATCCCACTTCAGTTTTCGTCATTTGGCAACATTTACGAGGGAAATTAGCTCGCCACTTAGCCTTTCAATCTCCATGGCTAACCAATCATTGGTGCGTTGGTCACGGTAAATGATTCCCATGAGTCTCCTGTAGCATTTGAATTGAAACGCGCAAAGTCTTTTTCAAATGTCAGCATTAAACGTCCATGACTTGCAAAATTTCCTCCATGTTTCTACGTATCAAGTTAAGATTTCATTAGTTTACATGTAGCTGAAGTTTGTTTGACATGAAACTCTGAGTTCTAAACTAATGTAGTATTAATGTATAATGTAATGATTAATTAATCCTGTTCATTTAATCTACCAATCCCTCTAGTTCTACTATTGAGCAATCGTCATTCTACCTTTGTCTCTTGGACATAATCATTATTCCATGAATAGTTAACTTAATTGACATTTGAGTATAGATTGCCTTTCCACTTGATTTTTATTGTATTTCTGTCTCTTCTTTATTTTTTTTCAATCAATAATTTTTAACATTATCTATGAAGTGTTTACTTGAACAAGCCTTGTTATTTTGCAGCTCACTCTAACAAGGAGCAAGCATTCACTATAGCTGCTAAAATTGAAATATTTCAGAGTTTGTTAGATTTAAACTAGAAGTTGTGTTGCATACTTGATTTTGAGCGTAGCAGAAACCAGAGACAGGGCTCTGAAGTTTTTCTAGGGAAGTGGTATTCATGAGATGGTTTCCTGTTGCCTTCATCACCAACAGTGGTTGGCATACTCGATTTTGCGTTTAGCAGAAACCGGAGACAGTGCTCTGAGTTTGTTCTCCGGAATGGGATTTTATGAGGTGGTTTCCCATTGCCTTCCTCGCCAATGGTGTTTTTTTTTGATGCATGGAGGAATCAAACTCACAACCCCTGTGTTACGAGTCCACATGCTTAACCACTACACGGCAGCACCACTAGATATATACTATGTTGACGCAAATCTGTTTTGTTATAATGTTATAAATATATCAATTCAAATCGCAGTCATATTTTGTTCTTTCAGGGGGAGGGATTTAATAAAGCAGCACAAGATGTAATGGCAAAAAGAGTGTGAGTAACTTAAAAGTTGCTGCTTGAATATAGGCCTCAGTTTACTCTTACTATGGAATTACAAAGAGCTAGCGATCCACCTCATGCTAAGTAAGGGCTTACTGAATGAGGATTTGAACCACTGACCATAGGATCCACCTACAAGGATATTTCTTTTATTCAAGCTTCAAGAGAGTTTGTATCATTATTTATAGTGGGTTATGTCAAGGAAAGGCTACGGTGGCCTGTGGCCTATACAAAGCCTCAACAAAGGAAGAAAGAAGAATTCGAAAGGCTAAGAGGAGAAAGAGATCAGCTCAAGCTTATTGATCTTAGATTTGAAAGATGGCAAAAATTTGTCAAATTCAGGGAAGCAAAAAGAGGGCAAGACATTCCATAAATTGCTTGTTCTATTGGGGAATGATGATTTGCCCATTGCAAAATCGTTTGTGAATACTAAAACGAAAGTATCCATGTGGCCAAAAACTATTGTTGCTGAATATGAGGTGGTTTGATTTCTTTTCTAGAATACGGAAAGCGAAAAGGAGGTTGGATGGAACAGAGGTATGTGTTGATCAAAAAGTTAATTGCATCACAATTGTCAACCTAACAACTTGCAGCATACTTCGCTTTGGGCACAGCAGAACCTGAGACAATGGTCTAAGCTTTTTCTAGGGACATGAATTTTTACGAAGGAGTTTCCTTGTTGGCTTCCTTGCTTGTAGTGTCCAATCCAAAGCAATTCGTCTCATCAAAAATCAACATCTTTCAATTCCTAAATATGTACCATCATCGTCTGGCTGCAGGTCTTCCTTGTTTTCCATGTTGACACGATCTTGGATATTCCTCTCAGTACGAACTCTATCCCACAAATCATCATTCATCCTCAGAAAATACAATTTATTGAACGTCTTGCCTCCTTGCTTTCCTATGCAACGTGACATCTTTCAAATCTAAGATCAATAAACTTGATCTGATTTCCCTCTCCTCTTAGCCCTTCAATTTTTTCTTTCTTCCATTGTTGGGGCTTGTATAGGTCGCCATGGCCTGTCCTCAACGTGATTTACTAAAAAGAAAGAAAGCAGATTGAGGAATACAACCTCACCCTCTGAGTCCATCGTGATCATCAGAAGTTTCACTTACTCCCAACCTTTCGAAGTGAAATTGCCCAGTCTCTACATATAAACTCTTTCCCACCAATCATCATTCATTCCAAGTAATAGCAATCCAGTCCACAGAATATCTTACTCTCCTCTTCTTTTCCAGAATCCTATCACTTGGCATCTTTCAAGTCTAAAGTCAATATGCCATAGGACCTCATTAGATCCCTCTAACTTCAATCCCATCTAAAGTCAATATGCTATAGGACCTCATTAGATCCCTCTAACTTCTTTCCCATCTAAAGTCAATATGCTCTGATTGATAGGATCATTGTTATTCAAATTAATTGTTGCCAGTTTCTAGAACTTTACTCCGTGAAAATCGGTTAACCACGATCAGCTGACGATAGCGTTTATTGTTTCAGACAACTTCTTCCAACCCGTTCACTGCTTTTTCTGGATTCACATCATCAGCACCTAGCAAAGGAACAGCAAATTCAGCATCTGAAAGCAAAGGATTCTTAGCCACGCCTACTTTTTCGGGCTCATCATTCAAGCCGCCAACGTTTGGTTCAACTTCACCTGGGCAAGGATTTTCCAGCATGCCAAAGACCAGTGGAGTATCTCCATTAGCAAAAAATAACACGGTTAGTGATTCTTTTTGGAACAGCAAAGAAAAAAACAATGCCAGCCAGAATGCCAATGACAACGAAGTATCTGTTGTCAAAGGTGTCAAGGACAGAGAAGTTGAATCTGAACAAGACAAGGCGACAATCAACGACACTTGCTATGCTGAACAACTCACTGCGTTGAACATCAGCTTTTTGAACTGGATCAAGTTGCACATTGAGAAGAATCCTCTGGTGGATTTGACACCTGTCTTCAACGACTACACAAAGCACATGAAAGATGTTGAAGGCAAGTATGGGAAACCAACAAAGTCGGATGTACATGCAAAGCCTGCTGCTAAGGATGCAAATGTGATACATCTTACAAATAGCGAGAAACAGGCAGCACCTGGGTTGGGAACAGTGCCAAATTTTGGCTCAGTGAAACAGGAGCCAGGTGAGATTTCACATTACTGTCCCACACACTGCATCTTAACATATCTATGTAGCTGCCGTGATTTTCTTGTCACAACATTATCACATGAACACATTGTGCCAATTTTTTGTAGTTTGCGCGCTTTGTTGAATAAGAAACATCAATTCATTAAGTTTGCCCTAAGCCTGGGTTTTGCATGAATTGGATTTTGAATGTTTTCATATTTTCAGCTTACAGAGCTTCTTCAAATTTTCCTTTAAAATAATTCAGTTGAATTTCCGGAGGAGCCACTGGCTCTTAAAAGTCTCTTGAAGCTTAAAGCAATCTGAGCCTCGCTTAGTCTTTCTCGAAATCATGTTTCTTATATAGATGATGTAGGAAACATGAAGGGTTTGTTCTTTTTTAGGTGCAGCATTCAAGGTAGCAGGATCTAGTTTTTTTAGCTCGGCTCACACTTCGACGCCTGTCGCTCATTCAAGCAATGCTCCGTCTGTTATAGCCAAGGGAAAAGAGGAAAGTGCCAAGGAAGATGATAATGAAGATGAAAATGGAGACTCTGAAAAAGACGAAAGAACCACGTATGCAGATTAATGTATTATTTTTCCTTTGTGCCAAGTTTCTTTACCACTCAGTTTGGTAAGGTAATGGTGTCCTTTCTATTTTCGTTCGTCTTTCAACCAGAGGAGCTGCCAGGTTTCTTCAAATAGGGGAACTGGCAACGATTTGCTTTGCATTTGCAGCAGTTCTGCTACTGAATGGCCGTGGTGAACTGCAGTATCTAAAGTTACGTTTGCAATTTGTAAACCAAAAAGCTCAAACGCGAGAAAGGTAGAGCTTCCGCGTTGACTTCTGTTTCATTATTTGGTGCTATGCACAGGGGATGTTACCACTGCCTGTTCTCCGCTTCACTTCAGTCAAACCAAATCCGTCGCTCTTATTTAAGCTGGTTTTATTAAAGAAAACTGAACATTTACTGGAGTATCTTGCTATTTTATTTTGTAATCTAGGTTTCTTTAAGACAGCTCCTTGACTGATATGTTGCTGTAGAACAAGTTTAACCTGTATACATATTGTGTTATTATTATTATTATTATTATTATTATTATGCACATATTACATATTTTGCCCACGAAACAAAGACTGGACAGACCCTGCTTTGATGGACCTTTGAACATTTTTTTTTTTTGTTGATGAATGGTTTAAAAACAAATTACGTCTTTGTTGCTAATTGTCCATTAAGTATAATCCCTTGCTGAGTTAATCCTATAACCTAGGGCAAGGGAAGTTAAAGTTTAATGTACTTGATGACTGTAGCACTACGATAGTGTTAATCTTTTGATTATGTAAGGACAGTATATTCAGTCACATGGACAATACACGTCGCAGTAAATGAGCCGTCTCATTCAGTATTATCTTTTGCAATTCTTGCAGACAAGGGTTCTCTGGAATTTGTTTTAAATGATCTTCAGTATTCTCCTTTACCATACCTAATGCTCTATCTACAACTGGTATTACTATTACTTTCAACTGCCATATCTTCTGTGTTTCGATTTCCAGGTCTTTGCATTAACTAATTTTTTCATTATTATTATTATTATTTTTATCATTATTATTGATGTTTTCTGCTGTAGAAACAAAGATTGGCTGGATCCAGATCTGTTAACATTGTAAAATAGATTTTAGACGATACCTTTGTATAAACATATTATATTATGTTACATAAATATTTTCATAGATTAGAAGTTTATAAAAAGATTGATGTTTTCTGGATGGTTTGATACTCTTACAATTACTTTGCTGTTTCGTGATATTTTCAATACTCTCATTCTTTCAGAATTGTGGAAGAAGACGCCATTCACACGACTAGATGCAAATTGTTCTTCAAGAAAGGGAGCGACTGGAAGGAGCTCGGCGTCGGGATGCTTTACTTAAAGTTGCTCGGCAACAAGGCCCAGCTTCTAGTTAGGATGGAAACGGCGGCAGGGAAAGTTCTGTTGAACATTTCATTACACGAAAACATGCCCGCTGGACGTGTCGGAAAAAACAACGTGTCACTCATATCGGTGCCTAATCCGCCAGTTTTTTTGAAAGAAGCAGACGGTGATAATACCCAGCCTTTGAATTATTTGATCAGGGTCAAAGATAGCGTAGCAGCAGACGAACTTTTGAAACAGATAAATGAAAATAAAGTTAACCACCAGGCAGAGTAATCTTTAGCAAGTGTCATTCGGTTTGCGACTTTTATTGAAGCAGGTATATTAGATCAAGTCAAGGAGAAATTACAGAAGTCATTTCTTAAGATATGGTCACTATGCATGCCCGTCATCTTAGGACGCTATGCGTTTACGATAATAGTATTCTCCTATCAACAACAGGAGGGGGATTTCGTTACGATGAAAGACGTTGAGACCCATTTTCGAAACGAGCGTTAGAGGCACCTTTCCTCTCCACTCTTTACCCCCGAAGGACATCGAGTGAAGCGGACCAGTGACTTAAAGCTGCTATCTCCAGCAGAATAGAAAAACTTAGTAACATTTGATGATGGGAAACTGCAGGCATTATTTAGGTCTTCTCCTTATTTTAAACTTCAACCAACTCTTCCCAGGGTCAGTCGAAGGTGTCAAAAGATGATAAAATTTCGTGGAAAAATACCATGAATATCTACCATTTCGTCAGTATACACTTATGATTATGATTCTACCTATATGTTAAAAGGAGACATTTGGACACTGAGAAACTTTTTACTCATCGGTCAGTTTCCAGATCCTTCCTCTTGATGTGACCACATATCGTGATTTCTGCGCCTGAAATTACAGAGGACCTGCCTCACTCTAAATGAGGGTTTCACTAAAGGTGAATTCGGACTACTGACCATAGGATCAATGCCAAGAATCTTATCACTCAGCCATCCTGACACCCCGTTTTGTTAGTGTGACACGTAGTGATCACTGTGTGTTTTATGTCGTTTCTCAAACGACAGCTGAATGTTACATATATATATTCGTAGCTATAGAAGACAGAAGAGCTCTCTCGTGTCAATATAATTTACAAAAGGAATGCTGATGCAGTCAATGAGATCTTTTCTGTCAGGTGTCAGGATATCTCTCAGTGGTAAGATTCCTGCTCATCGACCCTACGACCAGTAGTTCGAGTCCTCACTTTGCCCAACGTGCACACAGTGAGGAGGGCCACTGGTGCTGCTTACTTCCAGGCGTATTAACTCCGAGGTCTTGTCATATCGAGAGGAAGAACCTTCACACAGCTCGATAGGCAAAAAGCCGTGTTAAAAAGTCTTCCCTCGGATGCCAAGTGGAAGTCTTAAAAATGTATCTTTGTCTCAATTACCATCGCGATGTCGTTCCGTTCATTCGCATGACATTGTATTATGAAGTTTTATTACTTATATTTCGTCGATTTCATGCCACGCTTCATGCCTTGAAGTGGGTTTAACGGAGCAATGCGATGGATTTAAGCAATTCATTACAGCTTCCAACATAAACAGCTTTCAGCTCCAATGTGCTTGTCCATGAGCTACTAGATGGCGCATGAAAACTAGTACGCCTTGCCGTTACGAATTAGCTTTGAGTGTCAAAGCGGCAAGCATCATTTGACGGGTAGCTTTCATTTCGCGTTGACTGGAAGCCAAATTTTAAATTTGCATGAGACCGTTTGATAGCTGTGTTATCCTAAGCGAATTGATTTTGCATGCTTCGTATTTCGGTTTTTATTGTCGATTTGACGCAGGAAGGCTGATCAGATAAGATAAGATAAGGTCGCTATCTAAGTTTTTAAATTGTTATTCGGTAAAAAGATGCTAGCTTGCATCCCTGATTCGTATTTTTAATAGAAGTGGATTTTTACTCTGTTATGATTTGAAAATGAAATTTCTTTCCTTCGTTAGTTTGGCATGCAACATTCTTCGTTGAATTCTTCTTTGCTCTGTTTCATACGAAGCTACTCACCCAGCATCAGAAATACCAGGAGCTACCAATACTGAAAATGTCACAAGTGAAAATACCAGGTAAAAGCAGTAACTGGGAAAATACCAGGAATAATGATAGCAGGGGCAAGGATATCAACAAAGAGATGTCAGAAACCCTCCGTTAAGCTACCAATGGGGAAATATTCTAGGTGAAGGCACAGAGGGTAAAAATTCTTGCAGGGAAAAAGCCACAGAAGTAAAGATACCAAGGGTTAAAGTGCTTGTGGGAAAAACACAAGGTGAAGATAAAAGGCTTTGATTTTGGTGTATCGTCTGGAATAACTAGTAGGGGGAATTACAATAGCTGTTTGCACTGCCATTAGCCTAAATAGAAAATAAGTTGCTTGGTATCCCCTGTAAGAATGCTTGATGCTTTTCAAACAGGTTCAAGAAATAAACATGGTGAGCATTATCAATTGACAGCCAGGGATATAATCGCAAACTGATATAAAATACTCATTTCTAGCACCGTTTCCATTCAGAAAATTCTCATTTTCTTTACCAATAATCGAATACCAATACACAGTCAAATCACTACCCTTGTTTCATCAAACCTTTGCTTTTGTCTTGAAGTGCTAGAGTTTTTCACTTACTTCAATATCTACAACAATGTTTGAATCGTCCTGATGTTTGCTTACTTCCTGGAGGCTAACTTTGTCACTTTTCTGTTGGTCTTTGCAGATTTGCCCATCAAAATCCAAAATTTTTTCTGCCCATTTGTATTGCTGTTGTTTTTTCCCACTCTTTTTTGGTTCATGCATTTCTTCTTTAAACGGAGTTGGCTGATTGGAATTCACATTCTTTCTATAGGCTTCTTTAATTTGATGTCTTCTATAGCGTTCTTTTGCAAAGAGTTTCATGTCATCAGGATCATTCCCAGAATTTTTCTGTGCAGTCTTGTTTCTGCTGAGCATTGATTTCTTATTCCTCAGCCATTCGTTATAAGTTTTCCTAATTTCAGTTTTGCACTTTCCTTCCTCCTCTTTCTGCCTTCCTTCAGCTTTCAAAGTGCTATTGCCATTACCATTTTTGGTCCTGTTATCAGAAGTAGATTTCATAAGTCCAGTAAATTCCAATTTTGCATTAATTTTCTTCGCAGGTCGAACATTTGAGGTCTCTCTTTTGCTCCTAGTTTTACCTATAACCTCAGATCTATTACCAGCTGATGCTAAATTTGATTTTCCATCAATTATTTCTGCTGGCTTGTTGGCAAATGAATTGATAACAGTGTATCCTTCTGGAGCAAAATCTTCAATATCAAACTGCTCAGTTTCACCACGAACTGACACAAATTTGCTGAAACTTGTCCCCCTTGACAACTGACTTTCTCTTGTCTTTGCCTTCATCCATTCACCCACCTTCTTTTCTGACAATTCTTTCCTGCATAGTTTATCAGCCTCTTTGAGTTTCTTTACCATTTGTTCATTCTTTTTTGCTCTCTTTTCAGCCATTCTCTTCCTTCTTGCTTCTCTATTCTTCTCCTTCAACCACTGCAATAGGGATTCATTACTTGATTTTCCCCAACCTGTGTCAACAGGGTCTTTCCGTGCAAATGCAACAACGTCTGATATCCGTTCACCACTTTCAACTTTGAGGTCTATTTTACTAATCTTTCTTTTCTTGGTCTTCCTTTTGTTAGCCTTGACTGTTTGCTTCTTATTCCTTGTATGTTTCATTCGCTTACATTCTTTGTCTTGGGAGAAAAGTTCATTTAGTTCTGGAAGCTCCAAGATGTGCATTTTTGTAAACCGACAATCGCATTTAGTGCAGTTTTGAATTTCAGGGCGTAATGATTCCGGATCTTGCGCCTTATCACACTTTTCATGGTCAATCTTCTCTTCCCCACCCGTGTTATCTCTGCCACAATCATCGATGTCTTCTTCGCTCTTGGTAGGCAATGAATCTTCCTTAGAATTTTCTGTGTCCGAATCAAAACTTTCAGAGTACTCTGTAGAATCAGGAACGTGAAACGATGTATTTCTCTGTCTCTCTGTTGTCTCATCTTCTATATCAAAGTACTCCTCTTCATCGTCAGAGTCTCCAGGACTTGTGTATGATTCGTCGCGATTCACCGGGTGGCCTAATTCAGGCTGCCCCGATGCAACACTTGCATCACTCTCGTCACAGCTCCGTTCCTTCACTTCAGCTTCATTGTCACTTCTCGGAGATACACAGGCATCATCTTTTTCACTGTTCTCATCATCATTAAGATGCTCGTTGATGAAATCTAAGTCGTTCTCAAATTCTTCGAAGTTGAATGCTTCATCATCTCTAACAAAAGAATCACCATCGGCACCCTCATTAGCATTTGACGACACAATATCGCTCAACAAGCCCAAATGACCAGACATTGCTCACGTAGCACGTTGGAGAAAGCTTTCAGTTATACGATTTGGGCTTTATTCACAAATGAGCATCTCCTCTTTACCACAGCTTTCCAACGTGATGCTTCTTCTGCCAGTGGAGAAGGTTCTAATGTTTTTCTTCGATCGTTGTTGCTGTTGTTATCAATACATCAATCAGTCTAATTGTTGCCATAGGGAATACGTCATATTTGTACTCCCATGGAAACTCCAGACGCACGTGGTAAGATGGGGGCATTCTGAATGCAGTTCAAGGAAGCGAGTAGATCCCATTTCCCTTTTACGCTGTCCTTGCAGAAAACGTGGCCAGTTTTGTCAATATCTGATAACTAGGAGGGATATTAGCGCGGGCACGGGGATAAGTACGTTTGGTTGCAGACAGCGTCCCAACCTTTATAGACACCTCTACGGACACTGGTCTCAGGAGATCAAAGGTATTCTACCTCACCCCCTGTGGCGAATCATGACAACAAGAAGCTCAAATCGCTTACGCCCCTTCCAAATTTAATGACCCAATCCACGAACTCTACCCTGCAAACCATCATTTACCTATTCAAAGAAGTTTCAATTTACGAAACGGCTTTCCTTCCTCTTATAATGGTGGAAACCTTTAAAGCAATAATCAATCAATTAAAGCAATTGGCCAGACATTATCGTGAACGACTACAAGAAAAAAACATGTTTATTGCTTGACATGACAGTGCCTTATGATTTTTTTCATCTGATCTTTTCCTCAAATGTGCTTTGAGGGAAAGTGGTTGCAGAATTGGTTACGAGCCGACAAAAAGGAGTCGAGATCACTTTCGGCGGTCGATATCCAGGGACAACAACGTGGAGGTTTCTGCATTAGGCGTTCGATCTCTTCTTCATCGAGTCTTTCCTTCAAATGTGCTTTGAGGGAAAGTGGTTGCAGAATCGGTTAAGAGCCGACAAAAATGAGTCGATATCCCTTTTGGCGGTCGATATCCAGGGACAACAACGTGGAGGTTTCTGAATTGACCCCGCCTTCTGATAGAAACCTTTCACTTAAGGAGTATGAAAAGTTAGTAAATGCACAAACCTAGAAATCGAAATACAGAAGGCGTGGCATCTGAAAGTGATAGTAATACCAGTTGTAGTTGGGGTATTGGGTATGATAAAGAAGAAGACTGAAGACCATATCAAGCGATTTCCAGGGAACCCTTGTCTGCAAGAATCGCAAAAGATAATACTGAATAAGACGGCTCATTTACTGCGACCGTGCAATATCCATGTGACCGAATATACTGTCTTTAGACAATCAGAAGATTAACACTATCTTAGTGCTACAGCCACAGAATGCATTAAACTTTATTTCCCTTTCAATTGGTTATTAGATAAAACTCAGCAAGGGATTGTGTTCAAGGGAAATTTAGCAACTTACACATCAAATAATGATAATAATAATCAGTAAGATTCCAGGAAGTATCAACGTCACCGAACTGCAAAAGATCGCTCTGCTAGGATCCACCCATATCCTTCGAAAAGTACTATCTATTTAAATAGAAAATGACAGCCCATTAGAGCATTAGAGCCTGGATTGGGTTCGGTGCTAATGTGAAGAAAAAATGAAGCAAAGAAAACTCAGAGATAATAATAATAAAAATATATATACATGATGAACCTTGTCGGTACTACAAGAACTGTTGTCAGTCAAGGCCCTGTTTGAAACAGAAGGTAAAAAGATTTAAAGAAAATGAACTCATTCTTATGCAGTGTCAAAGTCTTATATTTCCTTCGATAATTATCGTTAAAAACCTAATTTAGATAAACAATTTAAAGCCTTGCATAAGTTGTTTCCAGTTGATGCTTAAAAAGAACGGTAAAATCTAAACTTCGGATGCCAACTGGTAGTTTGTTGAAGCAAGATGGGCCTCGGAACCAGAAGGATATTCCACGGCTTCTGTCCTGAACCTTGGAACGCGCAACGTAGCTTTATTGCCTCTTAAACTATCGATGAAATTTACTCCTTCATTATAGGGCCCAGAATTTTCAGACAATTAAAAATAAAAAAAGTCTGCCGTAAACTTCTTTTGGGTTGATATCGTCATGAATCTACGTTCTTGCTCGCATTCAGGACAGCGATAGATTATTTTTACCTCTCCTTTTTCGAGGCCCTCGAATCTCTTGCCCAGTATTTCAGAATTCTTTAAAAACGCTGTAGAGCAATAAAGCAGTTTCAGCAACACAACCGCTTGGTATATGGGTTCAGCTGCATGAATTGTCAGTAATTGTCTCATTCCTTTCAAAATTTTAATTCGCGCTGCAGTGATTTTTAAAGTCTTTCTAAAGCGATCTTCCATATTGAGCCTAGAGCCCCCCCCCCCCGAGATACTTGTAGCCACTCACAAATTGTATCAAGTGATTTTTCATCCATATCTTAAAACGTTTCTTAAAGTAGCCAGCCACTCTCCAAGGGAATCAAGTGATCTTTCATCCAGGTCTTTAAATCATTCTTAGAGTGGCCATTCTCTAAGTGTATCAAGCGATCTTCCATATCTTTAAATTGTTCTTAGAGTGGCTCCCTAAGTGCCATTTACAAAGTGAATCAAGTGATCTTTCATCCAGATCTTTAAATCACTCTTAGAGTTGCCATTCACAAAGTGAATCAAGTGATCTTTCATCCAGATCATTAAAACCATTTGTTGAATGATTCTTAGTGTGTATCTTTTTTGCAGTAGCAAAAAACAAGGTTTCTGTTTTATTCCCCCTTAAGTCAATGATAAGCCTGTTGTTCTGTGACTGGTCAGGCCGACGTCTTTGGACGCTCGCTACGAGTAACATGTAACCTCGTACTGCCTGCCTCATGGCCGGGTCGCCGTCGGCTAAAGCGGCACCCCTGCGCCAATCAGTGTGGGGAGGGTGATTGGGCACCCAGCAGAACAAAAAATACGATCTGTCAAAGCAGTGGCACAGGCTGTCACTGCCCCAAAACCAGCGCCTTCCGGTCAGGCAAAGAGGCGGGCTCCAACATACCGGACACCCGGCAGATCGGTGCAGCGTGCAGGATTGGTCTTAATACGTCTTCATCCCCCTGAAGCCGCCGAGAACAGCCTGCATGCAAAGTGCGTGGGCTTCACCGTCGCGAAGTGTCGTCCACCCTAATCAAAGTCTCAGCGAGCGGCCCCGTTCTTCCCTTCCATTTCTTTTTCCCTCCGCCACAGGCTGGGCCTACTCAGCCATGCGAGGGCCCACAATCGGCATCGAAAGGATACGTGAAGGGAGAATGCGAACCAAACTCGGACTACGAGTGGAATCCGACGACGATGATTTTGCAATGTTTGTCATAACAGTAATCAGAGCTTCCTCTAACTCACTGATGCTTTTATGAGATACGTATATGACAGTGTCATCAGCATACATTTGGATGTTGCATTCATTTACAACACTCGATACATCATTAATATGAATAGGGACAATAGAGGCCCCAGAATCGAGCCTTGGGGTACTCTATAATTCCTTTTCAAAATTCTACAACTTGCCTTCTTTCAAATCAAAAGTCACTGAGCTTGATCTATTTTTCTCTCCTCTCAGCATTTCATTTATCCCTTTGCCGGGCTACTTTTATACGCTATCAAGACCTTTGACTAACATAAGCAACTAAATCACTTACTGGTTACTTGTTAATGTTGGAAAATATTGGCTGCAGTATGATTTCCTATGTATTAGAATCATTGTTATGCTAGTTAGTCTTGATTCAGATGAACTATACACGAGACATGTCGCAAAATCCCCAGAAAACTATTACATCGTTCTACATGAATGCTGGGACACGTTGGAACACGCTGCGGGACGTATTTTGTCTTTCAGAATCAACTGAGTTGGGCCCAAGATGGAAGCGGATATAGGCGAAGATTTTAAAGTTGGTTATTTGATTGAGTTTTCTTTGAGCGAGTCTGTGATTGGACGATAAAACTCGGAGCTAGCGAATTAGTAGTTGAAAACTACTACACGTGATAATGCATGTTAACCAATAGACAGCTAACGCTCATGTTGACTACAAAAAGCTGCCAATCATTAGAAACGAAAGTCCAAGTAACCGTAAACTGCTAGAAGCATTTTCTTGTATACAAACCAGCAAAATCACTATCAAAACAATTACTCACTACAACGTACAGAACACTTTTGTACTTATACCAAAAATTGGCTATTTCTGTCTTGTACATGTTATCTACTGTACATGCAATGCACAGATTCCATTATTACAAACAGTGTTGAATAACAATATGTGGAAATGACAACTTCTAGCATCATAATCTGATTAATATCGGTAAGGTGACTCGAGTGCGATAGATATATCTTTGTTGTTATAAATTTTGCAACTCCATTTTTCTACCACTAACTATTTTGTAGAATTGCAATGTCAGCATGTATGGATCGCTTAGTGGCAAGGCACTTTGCCCATCAATGTTATGATCAGTGATTCGATTCTATCCTTAGCTAAACATTCACCTAGAGTGAGCGAAAACAGTAACTAACTCTCTGAAATTTCAGGAACAGGAATCAAGAGCTGCGGTCAAAATGAGGTGAAGAATCATAGCGCTGCACGATAAGCATAGCTTCTCAGTGTCCTAAAATCTACCTCATGCTTCATGAATCATAGGAATCTTGATATGACGTCACAGTATGAGAGAGGATCATAACACTGCACGATAAGCATAGCTTCTCAAGGCCTTCAGATCTACCTTAAAAACCAGAAGCTTAAAAGAACCACAAGGTGCGATCACACGGAGGGGAAGGCCCAAGCTAATGGTCGATAAAAAGGATTCCCAATGTCGTAACATCTGCTTTCAAATGCTAGCTAGAAAGCTGAAAAGTTCGGCTCAACGCTTAGCTAAGGTCAGGGCTTAATTCCGGTCTGAAACAACTTAAAAATTGCTAAATGGTCAAAACCTATTTGACGAAATGTTCAAATAATCATTACTAACACGTATAACTGAAACTGTCTGCAAGTCGAAAGGCTTGCAATAAAATTCGTTAACTGTTCATTGACACGTTTATACTAAGGGAATCAATAATGTTCGATTGAACGGGAACATTGTCTGTCTCTCCTTGTGTCCCTGACAATGTGAGAGTTGCTGCATTAGAAGTCTCACATTTGGATGCAGCCAGCTCGGCTTCCTCTTGGCGTGTCTCTACCTGCTCTGCGATAACTGCAACAGATAAATTCTGTTCGGTTACCTCCTGACTTTCATCCATGGGTCCAGTCTGAGCTTCCATCGATGCCGCGGCCTGCATGATTGCTCCGACTTGGGACGGGTCGGATACCAACTCGAGTCCTTTTCCGCTTGTCATGGCTAAGGTGACAAATTCGCTATTGCCACCTTGCTGTTGCATTAGCTGCTTGAAAGCATTCTCCATTTCCATGGTCAACAAGAAATTACCAACCTGCAAGGTAAATTCAACCAATGAAAGCTTCGTGTGAGGAGTGGCTTGTGAACATGTCCGCTGAGCTGAAACTCTCGCGCCCGTAAAAAATGTTTCTCTTTTCTGCTTTATCTATATCATAGTAGGCCTTTCTATGTAACATATAAACCTTATAACTTTTGTGACTCACCTTCTTGTCAATTTGGTAGTATTACTTTCGCATCATTGTATCATTGCAAAGTAGGCTCAAACTTTTATTGTAAATGCATTTGTTGTTAAGAAATAGAGAGAGAAAAACAAGGCTAGTAGTTTGAGAACACAACCAAGACTTTGTCCGCCATCTTAACAGCAACGTACAAAAAATGACGAGTCTTCTGACTGATCAGCGGTCACAAAATCGAAACAGTTATGTGCTATTTTGGCGTAGCTAACTATCAATAGATCAATTATTATATCATTGTTATCATTCGGTTTGTTATTGTTCGGGATGTCTCTCCTATTTCCATCGAGCAGTGAATGGGTACTTAGCGAAAAGACAGGGTAGAGTATGGCGAGGAATAGAGACCTTGCAATGCTGTGGCTTAGAATATAACTTCCATACAAAGGTTCTCCCCGGCGCTCCTCTCGAGTATGGGATCAAACTTTACTTGAGTTTACCTGAACATACGGCGAATCGGATGCTGTTGCTGAGGTTGAAATACAAATCCCACTGTTACCCTCGTCTACAGGCATTGGTGCCACAATGAATGCTACCTCTTGCGTTGATACCTCAGAGCCAGTTGACGATTTACCTGTTGATGAAATAATTCTTTCAAACAATTCATCAACTGCATCTTAAAAAATACACAAACACACCTCTCTTAGAAAAGAAAGAAGGAAATACAATGTTAAATTAAGCGAGAAAACATGTAAAAGGTCCATCAAAAGCAGGGTCTGTCCAGTCCTTGTTCCGTCGGCAAAATATGTAGTACGTGCATCGTACAGAAATGCTCATAGTTTTCGAAATTAGGCGATTCCTTAAACTGTGTGGAGCGTCGAGATGGCTCAGCATAGAAAATGAGGGGTCACATAAATTGTCTAAAGCTCCAAGAACATTCATTGCAACATTGATGAATTGGTAATAATAATGATACTAATTCTAATTTTGCTATCTTTGGCAAAAAGAAGAGGAGAGGGAGGGCCTATTTTTTCTTGAAGTGAGGTATTCATCAGCTTGTTAAATTGTAAGAGGAATTTGAAATAGCCAAGTCGCCTTTTTTTCTTTTTTTTAGTTAGTCATGTTAAGGAAAGGCCATAGTGGGCTATACAAAGCCCCACAAAAAGGAAGAGAGAAGAAAGCGACAGGCTAAGAGGAGAGAGCAAGATCAGATTAAGTTTATTGATCTTGGATTTGAAAGATGGCAAGTTGCGAGATTCAGGAAAGCAAGAAGAAGGCAAGACTTTCATAAATTACATGTTCTAGGGATAAATGATGATTTGTGGGATAGAGTTGGCAAAAAGAACAGATAGCTAACTAAAGGCAATAAAAGCCAACAATTTATAATTACTTACCTAATTAATTATTTACCAATTCTCACATGCATAATACTGAAAATCCGTAGAATAAACCAAGGTACATATACCTAAATCTGCAATATACATTTAGCAAAGTCTGCAGTTGCAGTCCACACCTTTCAAATTCCTGACTTTTCTATTGAATATTTCTAAGGTTATCCAAAGCAAGGGACATAAACTCATAGAAGATAATTTGAAAAAACACAAGCCCTCTGAAATCTATAAATGGGTTGGATTGGCTTCATCGTGATCCAAATTTGGATTCTACGTTAAGTGCGCTTTGCCTTGTGGCACCGTTGATACGTTCCAGGTTCAAATTCAGGTCTACTAGGGTCTTAGGAGTATTCTTGTCCTATTCCCTTATCTACCAACCTTACGGATAGAGGTGATACAGGCTCCTTCTAGCTAAAGATAACCCATTCTGCTCATGCGGCGACCTGCAAACTATGCGGCACCTGCTGCTTTGTGAAAAACTAAACCAGACCTGCACCACAGCAGATATCCACATGACAAACTCAACTGCTATAGAAACGGCATTACAATATGAAAGCATACAAGAGAGACACGAATATACATAGTTCCGAATATGAAAGTGAGCAGCTGTCTAATCGGAGAAGATAGATGGCATTAAAATTGAGAGAAAGTGCCTCTAGAAATCCAGAATGGTTTATGGCCGATAACTACAAAGGAGTATTTTCCTTACAGGAAACGATCGACTGAATTATAAAAGGGGCCAAATTCACCGTTGGATAAACCCTGTTCCTGAGCAATCTATCACAAAGCCTTTGCCGTCCCGAATGATAAATTTCATTTGAAAAGCTATTCGGTAACATCTCGAAAATTGGATACAAAGATCCCTTACATTTACTCTCAAAGGCGTCATCTTCATTACTAGACGATGGAAATGTGTGACTGAGTGAGCTTTTCATCTTCTTCTGGCTGACAGGTCTCTTCTTCCTTGGCACATATCCATCTTCGTGGATCTTCTTGTGGTTACTGAAATTACCAGAATCACGGAATGTCTTTCCGCAGACTTTGCACACCAGTGGTCTCTCTCCAGTATGAATCCGTCGATGTTCCTGAATTGAAATCGGAAATAACGTAAGAACAAGCAAGGCCCCAAAGCTGATCGATAGATGCAGTCGTGGAGCAACAAAGACCATCGAACATCAGAAAGTGTGCGGTGGCATAACTCATACAAGAAGGTTGATTCGAGCAACACAGCGACTGAGCGGATGACTGATACAACTTAAACTCATGGACCTCATGGATACTAATAAATAAATAAATAAATAAATAAACAAATAAATAGATAAATAAATGAATGAAAATGGACGAACGAATGAATGAAGGAAGGTTGAAAAGGTACGTCTGAATGAGAATTTTTCTGTTACAAGTATCTGCAACATACTGTGGATGCAGAATTCCCCCCGTTATCAAAGAGGTCAGTAAGAGAGGAAATCTTAAAGCACTGATAAAAAATAGTTAATAATTGTGATAATAGAACAATATTTATGTAGGTTAGCTTGTTCAGTGAAAATGGATTTGCTGCTATCAATCGAGAGCTTGTTTACAAAAATCACTTGCATAAAATTATGTAAAAATTAAAAAAATTTCCACGGGGTTACTCGAGGTGTATTTGGTAGTCCTTGCATAAAAAAGAAAATTTGAGTCCAGTAGTCGAAACTAGTGTTGGGGAACACATTGATAGAGAGCTATCATGCTGAGCCACGTAATCGTGAGGTAGGGTGGTCAAATCCTGGTATCAGGATAGCTCTATGGTAAGATTCCTGCGCATTGATCCTATGGTCAGTGGTTCGAGTCCCACCTCAGCTAAACTTTCACTTAGAGTGAGGAAAGTCACCAGCCATCTGTAATTCCAGGGTTAGGAATCACGAGGTGTGGTCACATCGAGATGAAGGACCTGGACACCGCTCGATAAGCAAAAGCTTTTCAGTGTCCAAATCTCTACCTTCAACATCTAGGTAGAATCGTGTGCATAAAAAAAAGTTCCTTTCCTCGCTGTACTCCCCCTACCATTACGAAAATTACCCACTTCTTCCAGGGTGGATTTGACAGATAAAGAGAAAAGAAAAGAGAAAAGTGCACGACCATGCATTCACATAGTAGAAATGTGTTCTAAACACTGGCAATTACTCCATCTGTGCTCTGATCAGGCAACTATAGATCATACCAGAGATGTGAAAAGCGCAACTGCAATGAGACTGCAATGACATGATACAATGACACTTTCTGCACGATCTTAGGAAGAAACTATAGAATTGATACAATGCACTCCTTTTGGGCATTGGTTTCGGCACAGCAAAATGCACCTTGAATTTTTAGGGCAAAATGATTTGCGGGGGCTGTCGATACAAACCTGGCAGTTCTCCATTCTAGCAAACCTCTTTCCACACATATCGCACGCATATGGCTTTTCCCCTGTATGCGTCCTGCGATGTCGCCATAACGACGGTCCTCTTGGGAACGACATCTTGCAGAACTCGCACTCGAAAGGTTTGTCTTGCTTATGCACCTTTTCGTGCTGCCTCAAATCCCCTTTTAGATTGAACCTTTTTTGGCAAGTTTCGCACTCAAACTCTCTCGCATTCACGTGCTTTCTAAGGTGGTCTTCTAGATTCGTCTTGGTGAGAAATGACTTTGTACAACCAGGAGCAGTGCATTGGAAGGGGCGTTCACCGGTATGTAGACCTACAAAATTAACAACATTGCGTGAGGCAAATTTATGGTGCAATTACAAGTTACGGATCCCTACACAATCGTCTATTTTAACCTACAGATAAGGCTAAAATACAAACGAAGATGATAATTTTTACGTCAATGGTCTTTCTATATTGAAACATGGCTGCCACGTTGTGGCGTATTCAGAGGTCATACTACGACGTAAATCAGACCATTTTGCTTTAAGAAAGACAAAGTCCATGCCAGGGATTCCTGCACACAACCGTACATCATATATCGATGTCGAAATAACTTGTGACACAATGTCGTTGACATCCAGTGCCCGTCGAAGCTTAAAGCTGCATGACAAGCGATTCTACTGGGTCACGCCATCAGAAGCGGCACCGTCAATAAAAATGAGCGATAATTCTTTAGGGTTGTACCTGTGCATGTTTCACCGACGATTGATGAACATGAGCTTCAGAATTCGAAACTAAAGTTTATTCTCCTTCCCTGTCGATTACACTTATACCAAGTTCCGCGGTCGATTTCCACGTGGAACATGAAACGGGGAAGACCATCGCTCGACAAAGTACGTAATACCTATTCATAGGTAATGCATGATAATAAATGGATAGATAGATAGATAGATAGATAGATAGATAGATAGATAGATAGATAGATAGACAGATAGGCATAGATAGGCATAGATAGGCATAGATAGGCGTAGATAGGCATAGACAGATAGGCATAGATAGGCATAGATAGGCATAGATAGGCGTAGATAGGCATAGACAGATAGGCATAGATAGGCATAGATAGGCATAGATAGGCGTAGATAGGCATAGACAGATAGGCATAGATAGGCATAGATAGGCATAGATAGGCATAGATAGGCGTAGATAGGCATAGCTAGGCATAGATAGGCATAGATAGATAGATAGATAGATAGATAGATAGATAGATAGATAGATAGATAGATAGGCATAGATAGGCATAGATAGGCATAGATAGGCATAGATAGATAGATAGATAGATAGATAGATAGATAGATAGACAGATGGACAGACAGAGAGATAGAAAGATAGCCAAAGATAGATAGGTACAAATAGATAGCCAAAGATGGATAGGTATAGATAGATAGGCATAGAGGATGGGGATAGATTGATAGACATAGATGGATGGGCATAGATTGATAGACATAGATGGATGGATAGATAGATAGATAGATAGATAGATAGATAGATAGAAAGTGTAATTCTCTCAAAAGTTGCTCTCATCCCCATGATTGATAAGATCACGCGTTGTGAGGTCAGAAGGAAGAGTTGGCCAAGAAGAGGAAGGGATGACGACTAATGTGCAACTAGATTGATTAACACTTCTACTTTAAAACTAAGAATGCAAATAATCGGCTGTAGTTGGTCAAATATATAACAAACACAACAAGATGGTATACCCAAAAACAAGTTCATTTGGATACCAAATCAACCTATAGGTATGCTAATCAATGGAATGGTATAGTGTGTATGGCTTGCAACTGCAAATCTCTGGATACTTTAACTGCATTTTAGGAATAGTTAAGAAATACCCTTTTGACGCTGTTTGAACAAATATTTGGATGTAGAAGCTCTTGAAGAAGCAGGTCGGTCATTCTGTTTTGTCACACCTGATTCATAGTTCTGGAACTACAGGTCTTAAGACTCCACACTGGTTAGCAGCTAAGCTGGAGGTGGGGAATTGGACCACTGGCTATAGCTTCAGCTATCAAATACCTCACCCACTAAACTACACTGGCAGGCAAGGAATTTATTATGCACGAATGCTGATACCTCTAACTTTGCATAGCAGGTGGTACTTCCATGTCTCTATTTAACTAACTGACGCAAAATCCAATACAAAAACACATTCCAAAATCTAGGAAATGAAGGCCTAACAAACACTACCTTGGTGATTTTTCAGAATTCCAAGATTTGAGAGCGTTTTACCGCAAACATGACAGGGAAAAGGTCGATAATTTTCATGTGCTTTATTACAATGGTCTTTGTAGTCACTGGACTTCATGAAGCCTTTAGGACAATCAGGGCATTGCCATGGCAGCTTAGCGCCATGAACAACCAAGTGCTTTTCCAAAGCAATTCTCATCGTGAATGACTTGGCACAGAACCCACACTTAAATTCACGGTTCTCACTCTTTGACTTTCTTCTTTTTGCTGTTGGTGCCAAAGTCTCAGTAGAATCAGTACCATCGCTTTGTCCCTAAAATGCAAAACAGGTACTGCATGAATATATAAATTATATAAATGAATATATATTTATATATATAAACTTCCATCTTTTCAGTTACCCAGTAAATTAAATAAGCATTATTGCAGTATCTAAGGTCATGCAGTATTGCAAATGGCTATTCTTAGAAATTGAACTACACAATTTCCAAATTATACACTACCTAACTACACACACTCGTCAACTCATTTTCATTTAAACTTTCCTGGGTGTCAAGCAAGCGTAGCAGTGAGGTCTATAGATGACAGCCTCCGGTGTCAGCGGTTTGAGCCTTAAATCAAGCTAAGAATCCACCTGGAGTGGGAGTCAGGGGATCTGAACAATTCAAGGGATGCAAATCACAAGGCATAATAATGTCAAGAATAACACAGCCAATGCTTCATAGTAAGTAGTCTAAAAACCAGGACACTTCTTTCACATAGAAGATTCACTTTCATACGATTACTATCAGGCAAAGTGGAGCCATGAATTTTGAATATTGCGTCAAAGCCCTTTTCTCCCAGCTATGGAGCAGGGTGCACTCCAGGTATCACAGGACATGTTCTCTTCAAAGATTACAAATAATTTTCAGTGTTCTCAAAATTCTTATCATCCACATCCATTGGCACCATGGTGTAGTAGTTCAGTGTGCAGACCCATAACACAGGGGTTGTGAGTTTGAATTACGTGTCACGGAAAAAACACCAATGGTGAGGAAGGCAATGGGAAATCCCATCAAGAAGTTCACTTCCCTAAACCAAACTCAGGGCCCTGTATTCGGTTTCTGCTATGCATGAATCAAGTATGCAACCCAAGTATATATAATTCACAAGTGATGTTTCATTAGTTTATACAGTGGTTCATACTTGATGCTGCGTAGATTGCTGTTCCTTTCCTAACTTCTCAAAATTAATGAACCTTTCATTATAAAGCCTTCAAATGGAATAAAAGAGCTCTCTCAAACGTGTACCCATTTCAGCAGCAGTACAATACTACAGCATGTAATTCTATTCATCATATATCCATCAACGTTCCTTCGCTACAGAGTGCATCAAAGCTCAGAGAAAATTCAATTTCACAACTCAATTTCAACCGAGGAGTCTCAGTTAAGTCATAGTGAAACCCTTTTTCATCAGTTATACAAAATAATAATAATAAAATAATTACCTCAAGTCCCATCATAGAATCACTAACGATATCACATTGGGTTGCTTCTTCGCTTTCATGATTGATCCCTTGTACCGAGGCAACTTCAAGCATGGTTGAGTCAACAGTTTCCATTTCTGATATCACTTTGAGTTCAACATTTTTTGTGGTAGTTTCTTTACTGAATTCAGATGCCAGGAATTCTACAGCCTCAATGTCCTCTTGATTTAGTTCATCTTTCTTCTCTCCCCTTGCGTCCTTCTGGATTGAAGTATACATATAAAAAGATTTGATGAGAGACTTGTTCAGCGTTTGCATCAACTACACATCCCACCACTACCATAAGAACATTCAAAAAGCTCACGTGAAGATTCTCTACAAATCATCTTACATGGTGGGGACAATACAGAAACCTCCACGTTGGTGTCCCTGGATATAGACTGCCAAAAGTGATCTTGACTCATTTTTGCCGGCTTGTAATCGATTCTGCAACCACTTTCCCTCAAAGCACATTAGAGGGAAAGACTCAATGAAAAAAATTCTATATGGTCACGAACAATTATCATTTTATTCAAAGAAAAAATCATCTAAGCAACGCTAGAATATATTTACACCTGCAAATATTTTTGAATAAATCAGATAGAAAATCGCTTGAATCTCCTCTCCTTTTAGCCATTTTGCTAGCTTTTTGTTTCTCTTTTGTTTTAAAATCTTTTATGAAAACAAGTAGCTAATTTTATGCGCGTTTGAAATTTGTTATTCACATTCATGTTCATGTCAAAAACCAGGGTACAGGCATGATAATTTGATCCTTCAAGTATTTTCCTTGTAGTGTTGTATAGTATAGAGTTAGTCTGTAATTTGTTAATGCAAAATTTCAGCTATCCTCATGAATAAATCACAGAAGAGAAAACACTCCAATGAGTGCGTGCTGTAAAAAATAGCTTAGAAAACAAGGAAATATCTTTTATCTTATAGAACTGCTGCTTTACATGTTCAATTTCAAGCGAACCAGAAACCAGAGGCAGAGCTCCGAGTTGTGCCTAGGAAAGTGGAGTTGATGAGGTAGTTACCAGTTGCCTTCCTCACCAATGGCACTTTTATTGTGACACATGTGGAGTGCAAACTTACAAAATTACAACTCACAACCCAAGAGCCATTCCCCAACACGACTCATGATAAAAAAAGAATAAGAATGGGTACACATTTTTTGCTATTGAGAATAACACCTACCATTTTCCCAGCATCTTCAATTAACACTTCATCATTCACAAAGGAGTTGACATCACTGATTTCTTGGGTTTCATCCCCATCAGTCTTGTATATTGGTGCATCCTCGCACTCTCCCTGTCGCCCTATTCCTGAATTTTTAAAGGTTCCTGCAGGAAAGAATAAAGACTTCTACCCACAAAGAATCATCACCACATAATTGCACTAGAAACAAATTCAAACAAACCACACTTTAACCACTGGTAATACCACTAGGACTATAGCCCAGTCATGTTGGCTCATCTCACAGTGTGTCTGTGGATACATTTTGTGGCCTACCAAAGAACTTTTTTGCGCGGATTTTGCAAAGCAACTCAAAAAAGATGACAGTAATGATGGCATAAATTAGAGGAAAAGGACAGAGGCTAAAAGTGGATTGGCTTTTAACTATCTGTGTGGAAGGACAAGTTCTATTCAGGCCAGTGATATGAAAGGCTCATAAACATACTATATACTACCTACATGTTTCTACTAATCCTTTTTCTCAGCCATTGAGAAAACATTGGGAACACATATATTTGAAGAATATTTTGATTTGATTTAGCTTTGTCTAAGATTGTACATTGTATGAAATGCTCCATTGTTGGTTACATAAAAATTAGGTAATATAATGATGATTATGATATACATTAAACTATATCTATACATGATAAACTTTCAGTAAAGTGATTATTGCCATCACTAAGGGTCATACCATGCTGTGAGGATCAATGATGCAATTCAACTGCTTTCTACCATTATATGAAATTATTTATATGCAGAAAGAAATATTCAGCAAGCTTAGGATCAGTTCGACTAGAACTTGGCACTTTTGGTCAGTATATGTTCCTTTCAACTAAGATAACACACGGTAAGAATCATTTAAACATTAGATCAAATACTGTACACTTGCTCAGCCCCCATATGCACATTTGCATCAAAAAATGTGCGTCCTGCATACTTTTTTGTTTGACTACTGTGCAGTAGCTAACCTTTTTTAATTTATACGAAGCACTTTGGAAACAGTGCATACAGCTACCCTCCAATGAATTCAGCTACCCTCTAGTGCATTTAGCACATTGAGGCGCAGTACAGGAGTTGGGGACACAATGAAGCAGGGTGCAAACAAGCTGTTAGCTTACATTGTCATCCACATAAAAAAGAAAAATATGCCAAAACTCATACTTACATACATACCTACATATACAGCCATACATACATAGCCATACAACATAAATAGCCATGCATACATACTGTACATAGCCATGCATACATACTGTACATAGCCATGCATACATACTGTACATAGCCATGCATACATACTGTACATAGCCATGCATACATACTGTACATAGCCATGCATACATACTGTACATAGCCATGCATACATACTGTACATAGCCATGCATACATACTGTACATAGCCATGCATACATACTGTACATAGCCATGCATACATACTGTACATAGCCATGCATACATACTGTACATAGCCATGCATACATACTGTACATAGCCATGCATACATACTGTACATAGCCATCCATACATACTGTGCATAGCCATCCATACATAGCCATCCATACATAGCCATCCATACATAGCCATCCATACATAGCAATCCATACATAGCCATCCATACATAGCCATCCATACATAGCCATCCATACATAGCCATCCATACATGGCCATCCATACATAGCCATCCATATATACACACATAAATATTGATGGCAGAATTTATAAAGTGACGAATGTATTTTTTTAAAACGCTCATACAGTAATGCAATAAATCACCGGCAATACGAGTTCCCTTACATTGTTGTGAATGTTAGATTTCAAATCGTATCAGACACATTTTGGCCTAAGTCTGACCATAGTCTCTTTGTGGACACTCGTGAAGTTAAGCAAATGCTGATGTGTTGACATTTAGAAAAAGTCCGAGAAATTAATTGCAAAAGCAAGTTACCACTCATTGTTATGCGAATTTCGCGCCGAAGTAAGGGTTTTTTCCTCCGTTCCCTGTGAAGGGGAAGGCTGCTATCACAGGGTCACAAAGTTAGATCTCTTTCAGCCAACAACTTGCAGGCAATGATTCGGAAATTCCTTCCAACTAACCAGTAAATTCAAAGCAGCCGGCAGTTTCAGGCCAGTTGCTCATGTTCAGGTGCAGTTTTGCTTTTCTCACGACATGGTCGCGTCCGTAAAACAAAGATGGCGGCTAGAAAACCGCACTTCGTCCCAAGTGCGGAGCCAGTCACGTGACTATGGTAGGTTGAATGATGTAAGGCTGTGTTGTCAACCACTGTACAGCAAACTCGAGTACAGTGAGATAGTTACTATAGTTTTTATCATTATTGCAATACGATGCATGTATTACATATTTCGCCGACGGAACAAGGACTGGACATTCTCTGCTTTGATGGACCTTTGAACTACTTTTCCCCTTAATTTAACATTGTATTTCCTTCTTTCTTTTTGCTTTTTTTTCCGTTTGAATTATCATCAGTATTAAGTAGAAACAGCCAATTACACATTGCTTGTTTTAAGAGAGGTGTGCCTTTGTATCTTGAATATGCAGTTGATGAATGGTGTAAAACAAACATTACTTATCATTAAACATTTCCTTCTTGTTTTCGAGCAGAACTTTTAACATAAACAATACATAGCTAATAAACTAATTAATACCAACAACTAAGAATTGATAGTTTTTTTTAGTGGGTTATGTTGAGGAAAGGCTATGGTGGCCTATGCAAAGCCCTAACAAAGGAATAATATCTCTGATCTCCTGAGAACAATGTCCATCTACTTCAAATCCAATGAAAGCCTAAAATGCAATGAAAGCCGAAAAGCCCTAAATCTTTCATGACAACTTTTGCGCAATCTGCAGATGCCAAAGATCAGGGTTGACAAGGTCCTGCCAAAAGGCCAAACCTGGCCCTTGGTCAAATTTCATCCGGCCCACAGCCTCTGTCATAGAGTATATAAGTAATAAGATTGCAATAAAAATGCAAATATGAAACACAAAATGGCTTGTTAAAATTTGTTTGAATACAGATTATTGCTCTATGTAAAAAAGTTCCCCCTAGGTTGGCCCCTATTAATTTTGCCATATGAAATCTGGCCCCCATTTCAAAAACTTTGGACACCCCTGCCACAGATGAATGTTTCCACACCATAGCTTTGATTTCCGGTTTGATTTAGAGAGCTTGTTGGAATCTTTAGCCTTCCTTGGTCATCATCATTATGAACGGTTGACTCGATTTCGAATCACCGTGGCCTCTTTCACGAAACGTCGCCAAACTCCTCTGTCTTTAGTCTTCCTTTGTAATAAGAACCATAAATGGCGAACAATGCACGAATATTCTCAATCCCGCTTGTTCTCTTCATCACTTTCGAACAAACAATTCTCAATTCTTAGATTTTAGTGCATACTTTCTCAGTAAAAGCATTCGCAAATGATTTTGGGTGTGCCTTCTGCAACGGTACAATAGAAGGGACTGGGTTTTGTTGTTGAAAAAGATAGAATTCCTTCAAGGGACGGAGAAGCTAATTGAAATATTTTGTTCACTTGCGCGAAAATATCGGAAACGAGCGAGATATGAGAAAGAACTACTTTGTGAATGAACGAGTGTTAAGTTCAGAAATGTCACAAAATAAAATCATTGATAATACCACCCTGAAAATTGCCAAGAAAGCATACTCTGGTTGGGCGAATTGCTTTGTTTACCCCAGCAAATGGCAAAATGCGAAGGGGGTGACCTTTGCTGGACTTCAAACGACAGAGAACGTGACTAGAGTGAAGCGGGAGCAGCGTCGCGAAATCACACTGGATCGGGACGAGTGGAGAAAGCTTATCGTCTGGAGGGCTCACCCACAGCCCCCCGGCTAAGTAAGTAAGTAAGTAAGTAACTCTGGCAGAAAGGAGAATAGACATATTGGAGCTACGGGTTTGAAAGAAGAGTTTTAGAGACTCATGGATTGCCAAAAGGCAGAGCAGGGAGATAAAAATTCAAATCTAATATTCCACTACATCGGAGACTGCTTGAGAAAAGAACAGTCCTTGGGTGCACGAGTTGAATGAACAGACAGAGACTCCAAGAAACGCTGGTTGGACTAAGCGGTGAATACCATAGTGTTGCTACCATTGTCAATGTGTGTTGCAACAGGCACTCCTGTGAAATCAGCCTTCACAGAATCACTAGAAGTCGTCAAACCCTTTGTGCACCTAGGTGAATAAATGCACTGGTAAAAAATCTGCTATTCTATCATATTTCATTTAATCTCATGAATCCGGCTGATTTTCACCGATATCCAGCTTGTTTGAATCAACCATTGTTGATTTCAAAAAAGCTATCGTATCTCACGAGCCATTATTTGATTAACTGCAACCAGCAATGGCTAAATTTTTGCAAACATTATGGAATCAAATGTTGAAAATATCAAGTTTAATTTCCGTTGTTATCTTCTTTCAAATCGAGCAATGCGTTGAAAAATGATTGTAACCACTTACCATAAATTTTAAACAATTCCCTTTAAAATATCCTCTGACCCACCAATGATGATGCTCAAATTCACAATGATCATCTTTGAAACGTGCAAGAAACTATCAAGGGGCTGAGAAAATAATTTTTTTGCAATTTTTATGAATCCTTTGTCTTCGTTAACCCTTCTTTTACTAAGGGGATCGTTGCAACAGAGAGCAAGGATGGACGGCGAGACAGTGAGTTTTTCTAATGCATTGTTCGCATATATATCTACAGTCAATATATTAATGATTATCTGTATTGCATCCGATCATCCTTTACATATTCAGTCAAGATATCATGGAAGCATACAGATTGTCAGTTTTCATATCTATGGTTCGATTAATGAATTGCTGTTTATCACTATAGGCGAAATCTTTATGGAGCCCATTTCAGCAACTTCTCAACTCCACAAATGCATCCACAAAAAATTTCCATATTTCTTCCCAATTACCCTACCATAAGAGTAAAATTTTCACCAATTTTGTTTCAGCAACTGCTTGAATTGATAAATGCATCCACAAATTTCCCACATTTCCTCTAATTTGAAACTGGTAATTTCTTCCATCAACATCATCCATTTTTGACTTCATCAATAAAGGCTAAATCCTTATTGAGTGCGTCTGAGCTATTTTTCAACTCCAAAAATGCATCGAAAATATTTCATTTCTCTTCCCAATCGGAAACTGATAATCTATACCATCCACTGCATCTATTTCTGATTTCATTAATAAAGGCGCAATCTTTATGGAGCAGATTTTAGCAATTTCTCAACTCCACCAATGCATCAACGAAAAGATGCCGAAAATCTCCCAATTTGAAACTGGTAATTTCTTTTATCAACTGCATCCATTTATGATTTCATCAATAAAGGCGAAATCTTTACCGATTTTATTTCAGCAAGTTCTCGACTTGATAAATGCAACCATAAAATTTCCACGTAACTTTCAAAAATGAAACTGGCAATTTCTTCGATCAACTGCAACCATTTCTGACCTCAACGATAAGGGTGAAATCTTTATGGAGCATTTCTGAGCAATTTCTCAATTTCACAAATGTATCGACAATATTTAATTTCTCTTCCCAATCTGAAACTGATAATTTCCTTCATCAACTGCATCCATTTCTGACTTCACTATTAAAGGTGAAATCTTCACTAATTGTGTTTCAGCAACTTCTCGACTTGATAAATGCAGCCACAGAAGTTCCGCATTTCTTTCAAATATGAAACTGGTAATTTCTTCGATCAACTGCAACCATTTCTGACTTCAACGATAAGGGTAAAATCTCTATGGAGCATATCAGCTATTTCTCGACCTCACCACTGCATCATACAATATTTCATTTCTCTTCCCAATAGAAAACTGATGATTTCCTCCATCAACTGCATCCATTTTTGACATAATCAATTAAGGCGAAATCTTTATAAAGCACATCTGAGCAATTTCTCAACTCCGCAAATGCAATCAAAAAAATTCCACATTTCTTCCCAATTTGAAACTGGTAATTTCTATCATCCACAGAATCTATTTCTGACTTCAACCAGAAGGGCGAAATTTTTATGGAGCATATCTGTGCTATTTCTCAACTTCTCAAATGCATCGAAAGAAAATTGCCAAATTTCTCTCCATTTGAAAATACAAATTTCTTTGATCAATTGCATTCACTTCTGACTTCAACCCGAAGGGTGAAATCTTCACCAATTTTGTTTCAGCAACTTCTCTACTTGAAATGTGTATGAAGAAAATTTCCACAATTCTTTCCAAATTGAAACTGGTAACATCCTCCATCCATTGCATCCATTTCTGACTTAAACAGCAAGTGCAAATTCTTCACCAACTTGTTTCAGCGATTTCTCGACTTGATAAATGCATCCATAAAACTTCCACATTTCTTTCTAATTTGAAACTGGTAATTGCCTCCATCAACAGCATCTATTTCTGATCTCAGCCATAATGGTAAAATATTCACCAATTCTTTTTCAGCAAAATCTCGACTTGATAAATGCATCCATGAAACTTCCACATTTCTTTCCAATTTGAAACTGGTTGTTTCCTCCATCAACAGCATCCATTTCTGACTTCAGCCATAATGGTAAAATCTTCACCAATTGTGTTTCAGCAATTTCGCAACTTGCTAAATTGCATCAAAAATATCTCCACATTTCCCCTACTTGGAGCTGGTAATTTCTTCAATCCACTGCATCGATTTCTTACTTCCTTAATAAAAGCGGAATCTTTACCGATTTTAGTTCAGCAACTTCTCGACTTGATTAATGCATGCATAAAAGTTGCACATTTCTTTCCAATTTGAACCTGGTAATTTCCTTCCTCAACATCATCCAGTTCTGACTTAGGCCATAATGGTAAAATCTTCACCAATTGTGTTTCAGCACATTCTCCACTTGATAAATGCATCCATAAAACTTCCACATTTCTTTCCAATTTCAAACTGGTAATTCTTTCAAAAACCTACATCCATCACTGACTACAACGATAACGGCGAAAAATTTAGAGAGCATTTCTGAGCTTTCTTGGAACTCCAAATAGCATCACATTACTTCCATTTTTCATAAAATTTGAAACTGCCAATTGCTCCAATCAAATTCATTCATTTCTGACTGGAACAAAGGGCAAGTTATTCACCAACTTGTTTCAGCGTTTCCATGACTCAACTAACGCATCAAGAATATTTCCACATTTCCCCAATTTTGATCTAGTAATTTCTTTCATCAACATCATCCATTCCTGACTTAAGCCATAATGGTAAAATCTTCACCAATTGAGTTTTAGCAATTTCGCAACTTGATGAATGCATCAACAATATCGCCACATTTCCCCTATTTGGGTTTGGTAACTTCTTCAATCCATTTAGGTGGTAGATGGGCTTACTCATCGTCCGGGGCAGTACCACCACTCTACCTTTTAGTGACTTCAGTGACTATGTCACTTTCAGCTCTAGGGTAGAGATGCCGGCGCTTGTGGTTGGTTTGTCATCATGAACAGGGTCTGCTGGAGACTGATTTGCCAGTCTGTTCCCTGGCTATACCTGAGGGTACCGTTGGAAAGGGTGCACTGCAGGCCCGCCGCCAGATAGTACAGAGGCCCAAACCCATTGGTAGCGCTTTGCGAGGCTGCCTCATCAGCTGGTGTATAATCCCGGGCTGCCTGTTATGCCAGTTCGCAACTGGAGCCACTCTTAGCTCGCAGCTCCGGGGGGCCCTTCTGAGGCCACAGGATAGCTAAGGGAGCTCTCAAGGGATTTCAGTTTACCGCTACCACTGTCATTTTGACTGTCCCAACCACCACTCACCATTCCTTCAACATGATTAAAAACAATTTAAACAACTCAACTGCAGCAACTAACGTGGCACCTAAACCCTTCTCCATCTCCTTCTGCAACATCCGTGGACTTTCTTCCAACATCAATCCAGTACATCATCATCTCCAATCCATGAACCCATATGCATTCTTCCTCACTGAAACCAAAATCAAACCTCTTGATCCCAGTAACAGCACCGTTCTCTCTCCTCATCTCAAATGCCCAGGTTATGAGTTATTTTCCTCCTTCTTCCCTAATGGTAGGGTTTGTGCATTTATTCGCTCTGATGTGCAGACCTTACATCTCAAACAATTCGATCTTTCTAATCCTGGCTTTCAACTCTTCTGGTTGAAAATTTCCCTTCCTCATGCCACAAAGTACATTTGCACTCTATACCGCTCTCCTAACTCAAACAATCATCAACTTCTCTTCGACCACCTTTCTAAATCAATCGAAACCATCACTTTACAATCTCCACGCTCTGAAATCATTGTTCTTGGTGATTTCAACATCCACAACTCCGACTGGCTCTCCTATTCCTCCAATGTCACCAACCCTGCTGGTCGGGAAGCTGAGGCCTTTGCCATTGTCAATGACTTGACATAGGTAATTTCAGAGCCGACACGCGTTCCTGATCGTGCAGGAGACAAAGCAAATACTCTCGATGTTTTCCTTACATCTAATCCTAGCATTTACCCTCCTCCCACCGTTAGCTCTCCTCTTGGTAACTCTGATCATTGTCTCATAACCTTACGGCATGAATTCCTCCCTCACCTGGATAAACCCTTTGCTCCGCAAAGAGTCTTCCACTACAGCAAGGCTGACTGGGACTCCCTTCGCACTTTTTACTCTTCTTACCCTTGGTCCTCAGGCTTTTCAAATGATCATTCCTCCCTTGCTTCTTTTATCACCGACGCAATACTTCTTGGCATGGATCTTTTTATTCCTTCTTCTTACAAGCCTGGTAAAAAAAATTCCCCTAAGTGGTTCAATTCGCAGTGCGCCAAAGCTGTGCATAACAAAAACCACTACTTCAAGGAATGGAAGCGACTTCAAACCCAACACTCAAGAACTTCTTTCATCCAGTCACGCAATACTTGCTCCAAAACCATAAAAAATGCCAAGTCATCTTTTGTCCAACGCATCAACAACAAAATCGCTTCTTGCCAGGCTGGCTCTCGCTCCTTTTGGTCTATGGCCAAAGTTGTATCCCAAAACTTTTGCCAATCATCTTTCCCTCCACTAAAAAACAACTCTGACTCCTCTTCTACTACTCCTTCATCCAAGGCTAATCTTTTTGCGTCAATCTTTGCCTCCAACTCCAACCTGGACGACCAAGGGGTCCAACCTCATCACTTCCCCCCTTCAAAATTCACTATGTCACCCATTAAGTTCTTCACACGTAAAGTCCGCCAAACCCTTCTCCAGCTTGACACCTCCAAATCCAAAGGCGCTGATGGTATTCCAGCAATAGTTCTCAAAACCTGTGCTCCTGAACTTGCCCCTATTCTTAACAAACTATTCCAGCTTTCCTACACTCTTGGCACATTTCCCACCTCGTGGAAACAAGCCCACGTCTTTCCTATCCCAAAAAAAGGCGACAAGTCTAATCCACTCAACTATCACCCCATTGCAATCACTACACTCAGCTCTAAAACAATGGAGACCATCATCACTAAACAACTTCTTACCTTCCTTGAAACAAACAATCTTCTCTCTGATCACCAGTATGGCTTTCGAAAAGCCAGGTCTACTGGTGATCTTCTTGCTTATGCTGTCCATGTTTGGTCCTCTGCTCTAGAATCCAGTGGTGAGAGCAGAGTTATCACTCTCGATATCTCCAAGGCCTTTGATTGCGTTTGGCACAAGGGTCTCCTCGCTAAACTCCCGATGTTTGGTCTCCATCACACTCTCATTAATTGGATTGGTAGTTTCCTCTCTGATAGGTCAGTTGCCGTCAGAGTGGACGGCTTCCTCTCCAATCTGCACTCTATCAATGCTGGTGTACCCCAGGGCTCTGTCATCTCCCCTGTACTCTTCATCCTCTTCATCAATGACCTGCTCACCTCCACGTCATCTAGCATTCACTCCTTTGCTGATGATACCTTCCTAAGTTCCTCATTTTCATTCAATCCAAATGACCATCCTTCCACCGATACCCAACTCCACAGAAACATTTCAGCCTCGCTTCTCTCCAATGATCTGACAGTTATTGAGAAGTGGGGTAAAGACAACCTAGTTTCGTTTAACCAAAGCAAGACGAAACAGACTGTCATTTCACGCAAAGTAATCAAAACTTTCCAGCTGTCTTCATGAATGGTGATGAACTGGACACTTCAGCTTCTTTCACACAACTTGGTCTTTCTCTTTCATCTAATCTCACTTGGAAAACTCACATCCATTCCCTTGCTAAACATGCATCTCAAAAGCTCGGTTTCCTCGCCAGAGCCCGTGGGTTTTTCTCATCTTCTCACCTTCTAGCTATATCCAAGTCCCAAATCCGTCCTTCTTTAGAGTACTGCTCCCACGTCTGGGGTGGTGCTCCAAAATCCACTCTCTGTCTTCTCGACAAAGTCCAGTCCAAAGCCATTCGTCTCATCAATAATCCTAACCTCACAATATCGCTCCAACATCTTTCCCATCGTCGTTTAGTTGGAGATCTTTCCATCTATTACAGATACTGTAACGGACATTGTTCTCAGGAGATCAGGGATATTATTCCAGTTCCTCTGAGGCGTGTCAGGACCACTAGAAGCTCAGCTCATTCACACCCTTTCCAAGTTTCACTGCCTAATCCAGGAACTCTGTCTCACAAATCATCATTCATCCCAAGAACATGCAACTTATGGAACGTCTTGCCTTCTTCTTGCTTTCCTGAGTCCTACAACTTGCCATCTTTCAAATCTAATGTAAATAAACTTGATCTTATCTCTCTATCCTCTTAGCTGCTCGCTTTCTTCTTTCTTCCTTTGTTGGGGCTTTGTATAGGTCACCATGGCCTTTCCTCAACATAACCCACTAAAAGAAAAAAAAAATCGCATCAAATTCTTACCTACTCAATAAACGCGGAATCTTTACCGATTTTATTTCAGCAATTTTGCAACTTGACAACTGCATCAACAATATCCCCACATTTCCCCAAGTTGGAGCTGGTCGTTTGTGTCATTGACCGCACCCCATTCTGACTTTGTCAATTAGAGTAAATCTTCGCCGATACTATTTCAGCAACTAATCGACTTGATAAATGCATCAATAAAATTTCCAAATTTCTCTCCAATTTGAAACTGGTAACTTTCTCAATCAACAGCATCAATTTCTGATCTCAGCCATAATGGTAAAATCTTCACCAATTGTGTCTCAGCAACTTCTCGACATGATTATTGCATCCACAAATTTCCACATTTATTTCTAATTTGAAACTGGTAATTTCTTTCATTGACAGCATCCATTTCTGACATCATCCATAATGGTAAAATCTTCACCAATTGTGTTTCAGCAATTATGCAACTTGACAACTCCATCAACAATATCTCAACATTTCCCCAAGTTGGAGCTGGCCGTTTGTGTAATTGAAAACACCCAATTCTGACTGCGTCAATTAGAGGAAAATCTTTGCCAATACTATTTCAGCATCTATTCGACTTGATAAATGCATCAACAAAATCTCCACAATTCCCCAATTCGTAGTTGGTAACTTCTTCAATCCATTGCATCCAATGCTTACTTCCTTAATAAGGGCGGAGTCTTTACCAATTTTATTTCAGCAACTTCTTGAGTTGATAAATACATCCATAAAATTTCCACATCTCCTCTAATCTGAAAATACAAACTTCTTCTACCACTCGCAACAATTTATAACTTCGTCAATTAGAGTACAATCTTTACCGATTGTGTTTCACCACTTTCTCTACTTGATAAGTGCATCCATAAAATTTCCACCTGTTTTTCCCGATTTCAAACTTGTACTTTCTTTCATCATCACCATCCATTTCCGACCTCGTCAATTACAGTAAATTCTTTACCGATTCCATTTCAGCAACCTCTCGCCTTGATAACTGCATGAAAATATTTCCTCTTTTCTTCCCAAATTGAAGTTGGTAACTTCTTCTATCCACCACATCAATGTCTTACATCATGCATTTGAGTGAAATCGTCACCAATTTTACTTGACCAACTTCACGACTTTACATATTCATTCACAATAGTTGGGCACTTTTGCCATCTCACGTGCGTACGTTTCTATACGTTACTTAGAATTAATACTTACAAAGGTATGTCAAAAGTTCAGCTCTTACGACGTGTTCTTGTTTCTGTGAATGATTGCGTCAATATATATCTATTTCAATGTAGTATAAAAACATCGAAATGCTTCATTTGCGCATTCAATAGTACCTCTTGTTGCAACTGATCCAATTGAAGGAATGTGGAGATTTTCTCTTGTTACTCGGTTTTATAGTTGAATAATTGATTGTGACGTCATAATTGATGACCTTATATGAACTACGTAATAATGGACTACAAATGATCAAACCTTTTAATGCTCTGCTTTCAATAAGTCTTTTTCCGACTTCTACGATTAATGTTGAAATCTATGCTAAATTCCTTTCAACAACTCTTCAACTCAGCACATGCATCGACAGTATTTCAACATTTCCCCAAGTTGGAGCTGGTCGTTTGTGTAATTGAAAACACCGAATTCTGACTGCGTCAATTAGAGTAAAATCTTTGTCGATGCCATTTCAGCAACTAATCGACTTTATAAATGCATCCACAAAATTTCCACATTTCTTTCCAATTTGAAACTGGTTGTTTCCTCCATCAACAGCATCCATTCCTGACATCAGCCATAATGGTAAAATCTTCACCAATTGTGTTTCAGCAAATTCACAACTTGATAACTGCATCAAAAATATCACAAAAGTTCCCCAGTTGGAGCTGGTAATTTGTTTAATTGACTGAACCTAATTCTGACTTCGACAATTAGAGTAAAATCTTTGTCGATGCCATTTCAGCTACTAATCGACTTGAAAAATGCATCAACAAAATTTCCACATTTCTTTTGAATTTGAAACTGGAAATTTCTTCCAGCAATGGAATCCATTTCTGAATTAAACAGTATGGGCAAATTCCTCATCAATCTGTTTCAGCGATACCTCGACTCAACAAACGCATCAAGAATGTTTCCACATTTCCCCAAGTTGGAGCAGGCCGTTTGTGTAATTGGAAGCACCCAATTCTGACTGCATCAATTTGAGTAATATCTTTCCGATACTATTTCAGCAACCTTTTGACTTGATATATGCATCAAAAAAGTTGCCACATTTCTTTCCAATTTGAAACTGGTTGTTTCCTTTATCAACAGCATCCATTTCTGACATTAGCCATAATGGTAAAATCTTCACCAATTGTGTTTCAGCAAATTCACAACTTGATAACTGCATCAACAATATCTCAACAGTTCCCAAAGTTGGAGCTGGTAATTTTTTTAATTGACTGAACCTAATTCGGACTTCGTCAATTAGAGTAAAATCTTTGTCGATGCCATTTCAACTACTAATCGACTTGATAAATGCATCAACACATTTCTTTTGAATCTGAAACTGGAAATTTCTTCCATCAATGGCATCCATTTCTGAGTTAAACAGTATGGGCAAATTCTTCATCAATCTGTTTCAGAGATTCCTCGACTCAACAAACGCATCAAGAATGTTTCCACATTTACCCTACTTGGAACTGGTAATTTCCTCAATCCATCGCATAGAATTCTTACGTCCGTAATAAAGGCCGAATCTTTAAAGACTCTGTTTCAGCAACTTCTCGACTTGATAAATGCATCCACAAACTTTCCAAATTTCACTCCAATTTGAAACTGGTTGTTTCCTCCATCAACAGCATCCATTTCTGACTTCAGCCATAATGGTAAAATCTTCACCAATTGTGTTTCAGCAATTTTGCAACTTGACACCTGCATCAACAATAGCTCAACATTTCCCCAAGTTGGAGCTTGTCGTTTAGTTAATTAACTGCACCCATTTCTGACTGCACCCAATTCTGACTGCACCCAATTCTGACTGAGTCAATTAGAGTAAAATGTTTGCCGATACTATTTCAGCAACTAATCGACTTGATAAATGCATCCACAAACTTTCCAAATTTCACTCCAATTTGAAACTGGTTGTTTCCTCCATCAACAGCATCCATTTCTGACTTCAGCCATAATGGTAAAATCTTCACCAATTGTGTTTCAGCAATTTTGCAACTTGACACCTGCATCAACAATAGCTCAACATTTCCCCAAGTTGGAGCTTGTCGTTTAGTTAATTAACTGCACCCATTTCTGACTGCACCCAATTCTGACTGCACCCAATTCTGACTGAGTCAATTAGAGTAAAATGTTTGCCGATACTATTTCAGCAACTAATCGACTTGATAAATGCATCCACAAACTTTCCAAATTTCACTCCAATTTGAAACTGGTTGTTTCCTCCATCAACAGCATCCATTTCTGACATCAGCCATAATGGTAAAATCTTCACCAAATGTGTTTCAGCAAATTCACAACTTGATAACTGCATCAACAATATCTCAACAGTTCCCCCAGTTGGAGCTGGTAATTTTTTTAATTGACTGAACCTAATTCGGACTTCGTCAATTATAGTAAAATCTTTGTCGATGCCATTTCAGCTACTAATCGACTTGATAAATGCATCCACTAAATTTTCACATTTCTTTTGAATCTGAAACTGGAAATTTCTTCCATCAATGGCATCCATTTCATAGTTAAACAGTATGGGCAAATTCTTCATCAATCTGTTTCAGCGATTCCTCGACTCAACAAACGCATCAAGAATGTTTCCACATTTCCCCTACATGGAGCTGGCAATTTCTTCAATCCATCGCATCGAATTCTTACTTCCCTAATAAAGGCCGAATCTTTACCGACTTTGTTTCAGCAACTTCTCGACTTGATAAATGTATCCGCAAAACTTCCACATTTCTTTCCATTTTGAAACCGGTAATTTCTCCATCAACAGCATCCATTTCTTACTTCAGCTATAATGGTAAAATCTTCACCAATTGTGTTTCAGCAATGTTGCAACTTGACAACTGCATCAACAATACCTTAACATTTCCCCAAGTTGGAGCTTGTCGTTTGTGTGATTGAAAACACCGAATTCTGGCTGCGTCAATTTGAGTAAAATCTTTCCGATACTATTTCTGACTTCAGCCATAATGGTAAAATCTTCACCAATTGTTTTTGAGCAATTTCGCAACTTGATAACTGCATCATCAATATCCCCACATTTCCCTAATTCGGAGCTGGTAACTCCTTCAATCCATTGCATCGAATTCTGACTTCCTCCATAAAAGCGGAATACTTACCGATTTTATTTCAGCAACTTCTCGACTTGATAAATGCATCCATAAAATTTTCACATTTCTTTCCAATTTGATAATGCCAGCCCCTTCTACCAATTGCAACAATTAATGACTTCGTCAATTAGAGTAAATTGTTTGTTGATACTATTTCAGCAACTAATCGACTTGATAAATGCATCCACAAAATTTCCACATTTCTTGCCAATTTGAAACTGGTTGTTTCCTCCATCAACAGCATCCATTTCTGACATCAGCCATAATGGTAAAATCTTCACCAATTGTGTTTCAGCACATTCTCAACTTGATAACTGCATCAACAATATCTCGAAAGTTCCCCCAGTTGGAGCTTGTAATTTGTTTAATTGACTGAACCTAATTCGGACTTCGCCAATTAGAGTAAAATCTTTGTCGATGCCATTTCAGATACTAATCGACTTGATAAATGCATCAACAAAATTTTCACATTTCTTTTGAATTTGAAACTGGAAATTTCTTCCATCAATGGCATTCATTTCTGAGTTAAACAGTATTGGCAAATTCTTCATCAATCTGTTTCAGAGATTCCTTGACTCAACAAACGCATCAAGAATGTTTCCAAATTAACCCTACTTGGAACTGGCAATTTCCTCAATCCATCGCATCGAATTCTTACGTCCTTAATAAAGGCCGAAACTTTAAAGACTCTGTTTCACCAACTTCTCGACTTGATAAATGCATCCATAAAATTTCCAAATTTCTTTCCAATTTGAAACTGGTGATTTCTTTCATCAACATCATCCATTTCTGACTTCAGCCATAATGGTAAAATCTTCACCAATTGTGTTTCAGCAATTTTGCAACTTGACAACTGCATCAACAATATCTCAACATTTCCCCAAGTTGGAGCTTGTCGTTTGTTTAATTGACTGCACCCAATTCTGACTGCATCAATTTGAGTAATATCTTTCCGATACTATTTCAGCAGCTCATCGACTTGATAAATGAATCGACAAAATTTTCACATTTCTTTTGAATTTTAAACTGGCAATTTCTACCATCAATGGCATTCATTTCTGAGTTCAACAGTATGGGCAAATTCTTCATCAATCTGTTTCAGCGATTCTTCGACTCAACAAACGCATCAAGAATGTTTCCAAATTTCCCCTTCTTGGAGCTGGCAATTTCTTCAATCCATCGCATCGAATTCTTACTACCGTAATAAAGGCTGAATCTTTACCGATTTTATTTCAACAACTTCTCCATTTAATAAATGCATCCATAAAACTTTCACATTTCTTTCCAATATGATAATGCCAGTCCCTTCTACCAATTGCAACAATTAATGACTGCGTCAATTAGAGCAAATTGTTTGTTGATACTATTTCAGCAAATATTCAACTTGATAAATGCATCCACAAAAATTTCCACATTTCTTTCCAATTTGAAACTGGTTGTTTCCTCCATCAACAGCATCCATTTCTGACATCAGCCATAATGGTAAAATATTCACCAAATGTGCTTCAGCAAATTCACAACTTGATAACTGCATCAACAATATCTCGAAAGTTCCCTCAGTTTGAGCTGGTCCTTTGTGTAATTGAAAACATCCAATTCCGACTGCGTCAATTAGAGTAAAATCTTTCCGATACTATTTCAGCAACATTTCGACTTGATATATGCATCTACAAAATTTATACATTTCTTTCGAATTTTAAACTGCTAACTTCCTAAATCAACAGCATCCAATTCTGACTGCGTCAATTAGAGTAAAATGTTTGCCGATACTATTTCTGCAACTAATCGACTTGATAAAGACATCCACACAATTTCCACATTTCTTTCCAATTTGAAACTGGTTGTTTCCTCCATCAACAGCACCCATTTCTGACTTCAGCCATAATGGCAAAATCTTCACCAATTGTGTTTCAGCAATTTTGCAACTTGACAACTGCATCAACAATATCTCAACATTTCCCAAAGTTGGAGCTTGTCGGTTGTTTAATTGACTGCACCCAATTCTGACTTCGTCAATTATAGTAAAATCTTTACCATTTGTGTCTCAGCAACTTCTAGACTTTATAACTGAATCTACAAAGTTCCACAATTCTTTCTAATTTGAAGCTTGTAATTTCCTCCATCAACAGCATCCATTTCGGATCTCAGCCATAATGGTAAAATCGTCGCCAATTGCGTTCCAGCACTTTCTCGACTTGATAAATGCATCCATAAAATTTCTTTCCAATTTGAAACTGGTTGTTTCCTCCATCAACAGCATCCATTTCTGACTTCAGCCATAATGGTAAAATCTTCACCAATTGTGTTTCAGCAAATTCACAACTTGATAACTGCATCAACAATATCTCAACAGTTCCCAAAATTGGAGCTGGTCGTTTGTGTGATTGAAAACACCAAATTCTGACTGCGTCAATTAAAGTAAAATATTTGTCGATGCCATTTCAGCAACTAATCGACTTGATAAATGCATCCACAAAATTTCCACAATTCTTTTGAATTTTAAACTGGCTATTTCTACCATCAACGGCATCCATTTCTGAGTTAAACAGTATGGGCCAATTCTTCATCAATCTGTTTCAGCGATTCTTCGACTCAACAAACGCATCAAGAATGTTTCCACATTTACCCAAGTTGGAGCAGGTCGTTTGTGTAATTGAAAGCACCCAATTCGGTTTGCATCAATTTGAGTAACATCTTTCCGATACTATTTCAGCAACTCATCGACTTGATATATGCATCAACAAAGTTGCCACATTTCTTTTGAATTTGAAACTGGTTGTTTCCTCCATCAACAGCATCCATTTCTGACATCAGCCATAATGGTAAAATCTTCACCAATTGCATTTCAGCACATTCTCAACTTGATAACTCCATCCATATAATTTCCACATCTCCTCTAATTTTAAAATGCCAACTTCTTCTACCAATCGCAGCAATTTATAACTTCGTCAATTAGAGTGCAATCTTTACCGATTGTGTTTCACCACTCTCTCTACTTGATAAGTGCATCCATAAAATTTCCACCTGTTTTTCCCGATTTCAAACTTGTACTTTCTTTCATCATCAGCATTCATTTCTGACTTCGTCAATTAGAGTAAATTCTTTACTGATTCCATTTCAGCAACCTCTCGCCTTGATAACTGCATGAAAATATTTCCTCTTTTCTTCCAAAATTGAAGTTGGTAACTTCTTCTATCCACCACATCAATGTCTTACATCATGCATTTGAGTGAAATCGTCACCAATTTTACTTGACCCACTTCACGACTCTACATATTCATTCACAATAGTTGGGCACTTTTGCCATCTCACGTGCGTACGTTTCTATACGTTACTTAAAATTAATACTTACAAAGGTATGTCAAAAGTTCAGCTCTTAGGACGTGTTCTTGTTTCTGTGAATGATTGCGCCAATATATATCTATTTCAATGTAGTATAAAAACATCGCTATGCTTCATTTGCGCATTCAATAGTACCTCTTGTTGCAACTGATCCAATTGAAGGAATGTGGAGATTTTCTCTTGTTACTCGGTTTTATAGTTGAATAATTGATTATGACGTCGTAATTGATGACCTTATATGAACTACGTAACAATGGATTACACATGATCAAACCCTTAAATGCTCTGCTTTCAATAAGTCTTTTTCCGACATCTACGATTAATGTTGAAATCTATGCTTAATTCCTTTCAACAATTCTTCAACTCAACAATTGCATCAACAATATCTCAACATTTCCCCAATTGGAGCTGGTCGTTTGTGTGATTGAAAACACCGAATTCTGACTGCGTCAATTTGAGTAAAATCTTTCCGATACTATTTCTGACTTCAGCCATAATGGTAAAATCTTCACCAATTGTGTTTGAGCAATTTCGCAACTTGATAACTGCATCATCAATATCCCCACATTTCCCTAATTCGGAGCTGGTAACTCCTTCAATCCATTGCATCCAATGCTTACTTCCGTAATAAACGCGGAATCTTTACCGATTCTATCTCAGCAACTTCCCCATTCAATAAATGCATCCACAAAATTTCCACATTTCTTTCCAATTTGAAACTGGTAATTTCTTCCATCCATTGCATCGAATTCTGACTTCCTTCATAAAAGCGGAATCTTTACCGATTTTATTTCAGCAACTTCTTGACTTGATAAATGCCTCCATAAAATTTTCACATTTCTCTCCATTTTGATAATGCCAGCCCCTTCTACCAATTGCAACACTTCATGACTTCGTCAAAAGGAGTAAATTCTTTGTGGATACTATTTCAGCAACTAATCGACTTGATAAATGCATCCATAAAATTTCCACATTTCTTTCCAATTTGAAACTGGTTGTTTCCTCCATCAACAGCATCCATTTCTGACATCAGCCATAATCGTAGAATCTTCACCATTTGTGTTTCAGCAATTTCGCAACTTGATAACTGCATCAACAAAATCCCTACATGTCCCCAATTTGGAGCTGGTAGCTCCTTCAATCCATTGCATCGAATGTTTACTTCCGTAATAAAGGCTGAATCGTTACCGATTTTATTTCAGCAACTTCTCCATTTAATAAATGCATCCATAAAATTTTCACATTTCTTTAAAATTTGATAATGCCAGCCCCTTCTACCAATTGCAACAATTTATGCCTTCGTGAATTAGAGTAAATTCTTTGTGGATACTATTTCAGCAACTATTCGACTTGATAAATGCATCCATAAAATTTCCACATTTCTTTCCAATTTGAAACTGGTTGTTTACTCCATCAACAGCATCCATTTCTGACATTAGCCATAATTGTAAATTCTTCACCAATTGTGTTTCAGCACTTTCGCAACTTGATAACTGCATCAACAAAATCCCTACATGTCCCCAATTTGGAGCTGGTAGCTCCTTCAATCCATTGCATCGAATGTTTACTTCCGTAATAAAGGCTGAATCGTTACCGATTTTATTTCAGCAACTTCTCCATTTAATAAATGCATCCATAAAACTTTCACATTTCTTTAAAATTTGATAATGCCAGCCCCTTCTACCAATTGCAACAATTTATGCCCTCGTGAATTAAGTAAATTGTTTGTTGATACTATTTCAGCAACTATTCGACTTGATAAATGCATCCATAACATTTCCACATTTCTTTCCAATTTGAAACTGGTTCCTTACTCCATCTACAGCATCCATTTCTGACATTAGCCATAATTGTAAATTCTTCACCAATTGTGTTTCAGCAATTTCGCAAGTTGATAACTGCATCCAAAAAGTTTCCACATCTCCTCTAATTTGAAAATGGTAGTTTCTTGCATCCATTGCATCGACTTCTGACTTCCTTCATAAATGCGCAATCTTTACCGACTTTATTTCAGCAACTTCTACATTTGATAACTGCATCCATAAAATTTTCACATTTCTTTCCAATTTGATAATGCCAGTCCCTTCTACCAATTGCAACAATTAATGACTTCGTCAATTAGAGTAAATTATTTGTTGATACTATTTCAGCAACTAATCGACTTGATAAATGCATCCACAAAATTTCCACATTTCTTTCCAATTTGAAACTGGTTGTTTCCCCCATCAAAAGCATCCATTTCTGACATTAGCCATAATGGTAAAATCTTCACCAAATGTGTTTCGGAAAATTCACAACTTGATAACTGCATCCACAATATCTCAACAGTTCCCCAAGTTGGAGCTGGTAATTTGTTTAATTGACTGAACCTAATTCGGACTTCGTCAATTAGAGTAAAATCTTTGTCGATGCCATTTCAGATACTAATCGACTTGATAAATGCATCAACAAAATTTTCACATTTCTTTTGAATTTGAAACTGGAAATTTCTTCCATCAATGGCATCCATTTCTGAGTTAAACAGTATTGGCAAATTCTTCATCAATCTGTTTCAGAGATTCCTTGACTCAACAAACGCATCAAGAATGTTTCCACATTTACCCTACTTGGAACTGGTAATTTCCTCAATCCATCGCATCGAATTCTTACTTCCTTAATAAAGGCCGAATCTTTAAAGACTCTGTTTCAGCAACTTCTCGACTTGATAAGTGCATCCATAAAATTTTCACATTTCTTTTGAATTTGAAACTGGAAATTTCTTCCATCAATGGCATCCATTTCTGAGTTAAACGGTATTGGCAAATTCTTCATCAATCTGTTTCAGCGATTCCTCGACTCAACAAACGCATCAAGAATGTTTCCACATTTACCCTACTTGGAACTGGTAATTTCCTCAATCCATCGCATCGAATTCTTACTTCCTTAATAAAGGCCGAATCTTTAAAGACTCTGTTTCACCAACTTCTCGACTTGATAAATGCATCCATAAAATTTCCACATTTCTTTCCAATTTGAAACTGGTGATTTCTTTCATCAACATCATCCATTTCTGACTTCAGCCATAATGGTAAAATCTTCACCAATTGTGTTTAAGCAATTTTGCAACTTTACAACTGCATCAACAATATCTCAACATTTCCCTAAGTTGGAGCTAGTCGTTTGTTTAATTGACTGCACCCAATTCTGACTGCGTCAATTAGAGTAAAATCTTTCCGATACTATTTCAGCAACATTTCGACTTGATATATGCATCCACAAAGTTGCCACAATTCTTTCCAATTTGAAACTGGTTGTTTCCTCCATCAACAGCATCCATTTCTGAGTTAAACAGTATGGGCCAATTCTTCATCAATCTGTTTCAGCGATTCTTCGACTCAACAAACGCATCAAGAATGTTTCCACATTTACCCAAGTTTGAGCAGGTCCTTGGTGTGATTGAAAGCACCCAATTCTGTTTGCATCAATTTGAGTAATATCTTTCCGATACTATTTCAGCAACTCATCGACTTGATATATGCATCAACAAAGTTGCCACATTTCTTTTGAATTTGAAACTGGTTGTTTCCTCCATCAACAGCATCCATTTCTGACATCAGCCATAATGGTAAAATCTTCACCAATTGCATTTCAGCACATTCTCAACTTGATAACTCCATCCATATAATTTCCACATCTCCTCTAATTTTAAAATGCCAACTTCTTCTACCAATCGCAGCAATTTATAACTTCGTCAATTAGAGTGCAATCTTTACCGATTGTGTTTCACCACTTTCTCTACTTGATAAGTGCATCCATAAAATTTCCACCTGTTTTTCCCGATTTCAAACTTGTACTTTCTTTCATCATCAGCATTCATTTCCGATATCGTCAATTAGAGTAAATTCTTTACTGATTCCATTTCAGCAACCTCTCGCCTTGATAACTGCATGAAAATATTTCCTCTTTTCTTCCAAAATTGAAGTTGGTAACTTCTTCTATCCACCACATCAATGTCTTACATCATGCATTTGAGTGAAATCGTCACCAATTTTACTTGACCCACTTCACGACTCTACATATTCATTCACAATAGTTGGGCACTTTTGCCATCTCACGTGCGTACGTTTCTATACGTTACTTAAAATTAATACTTACAAAGGTATGTCAAAAGTTCAGCTCTTAGGACGTGTTCTTGTTTCTGTGAATGTGTGCGCCAATGTAAATCTACTTCAATGTAGTTTAAAAACAGCGAAATGCTTCATTTGCACATTCAATAGTACCTCTTGTTGCAACTGATCCAATTGAAGGAATGTGGAGATTTTCTCTAGTTACTCGGTTTTATAGTTGAATGATTGATTGTGACGTCGTAATTGATGACCTTATATGAACTACGTAACAATGGACTACACATGATCAAACCCTTTAATGCTCTGCTTTCAATAAATCTTTTTCCGACTTCTACGATTAATGTTGAAATCTATGCTAAATTCCTTTCAACAACTCTTCAACTCAGCACATGCATCGACAGTATTTCAACATTTCCCCAAGTTGGAGCTGGTCGTTTGTGTAATTGAAAACACCCAATTCTGACTGCGTCAATTGGAGTAAAATCTTTGTCGCTGCTATTTCAGCAAATAATCGACTTGATAAATGCATCCACAAAATTTCCAAATTTATCTCCAATTTGACACTGGTAACTTCCTCAATCAACAGCATCCATTTCTGATCTCAGCCATAATGATAATCTCTTCACCAATTGTGTTTCAGCAAATTCACAACTTGATAAATGCATCCACAAAATTTCCACATTTTTTTCCAATTTGATAATGCCAGCCCCTTCTACCAATTGCAACACTTTATGACTTCGTCAATTGGAGTAAATTCTTTGTGGATACCATTTCAGCAACTATTCGACTTGATAAATGCATAAACAAAACTTCAACATTTCTTTCCAATTTGAAACTGATTGTTTCCTCCATCAACAGCATCCGTTTCTGACTTCAGCCATAATGGTAAAATCTTCACCAATTGTGTTTTTAGCAATTTCGCAACTTGATAACTGCATCAAAAATATCCCCACATTTCCCCAATTCAGAGCTGCTAACTCCTTCAATCCATTGCATCGAATTCTGACTTCCTGCATAAAAGCGGAATCTTTACCGATTTTATTTCAGCAACTTCTCGACTTGATAAATGCATCCATAAAATTTCCACATTTTTTTCAAATTTGATAATGCCAGCCCCTTCTACCAATTGCAACACTTTATGACTTCGTCAATTGGAGTAAATTCTTTGTGGATACCATTTCAGCAACTATTCGACTTGATAAATGCATAAACAAAATTTCAACATTTCTTTCCAATTTGAAACTGATTGTTTCCTCCATCAACAGCATCCACTTCTGACTTCAGCCATAATGGTAAAATCTTCACCAAATGTGTTTCATCAACTTCGCAACTTGATGACTGCATCAACAATATCCCACATTTCCCCAATTCGGAGCTGGTCGTTTGTGTAATTGAAAACATCCAATTCTGACTGCGTCAATAAGAGTAAAATCTTTACCGATTGTGTTTCAGCTACTTCTTGACTTGATTAATGCATCCACAAAATTTCTACATTTCTTTCCAATTTTAAGCTAGTGATATATTTCATCAACATCATCCATTTCTGACTTCAGCCATAATGGTAAAATCTTCACCAATTGTGTTTTTAGCAATTTCGCAACTTGACAACTGCATCAACAATATCGCAACATTTCCCAAAGTTGGAGCTAGTCGTTTGTTTAATTGACTGCACCCAATTCTGACTGCGTCAATTAGAGTAAAATCTTTGTCGGTGCTATTTCAGCTACTAATCAACTTGATAAATGCATCAACACATTTCTTTCTAATTTGAAACTGGGAATTTCTTCCATCAATGGCATTCATTTCTGAGTTAAACAGTATGGGCAAATTCTTCATCAATCTGTTTCAGCGATTCCTCTACTCAACAAACGCATCAAGAATGTTTCCACATTCCCCCTACTTGGAGCTGGCAATTTCTTCAATCCATCGCATCGAATTCTTACTTCCTTAATAAAGGCCGAATCTTTACCGACTTTGTTTCAGCAACTTCTCGGCTTGATAAATGCATCCACAAAATTTCCACATTTCTTTCCAATTTGAAACTGGTTGTTTCCCCCATCAACAGCATCCATTTCTGACTTCAGCTATAATGGTAAAATCTTCACCAATTGTGTTTCAGCAATTTTGCAACTTGACAACTGCATCAACAGTAGCTCAACATTTCCCAAAGTTGGAGCTAGTCGTTTGTTTAATTGACTGCACCCAATTCTGACTGCGTCAATTAGAGTAAAATCTTTCCGATACTATTTCAGCAACATTTCGACTTGATATATGCATCCACAAAGTTGCCACAATTCTTTCCAATTTGAAACTGGTTGTTTCCTCCATCAACAGCATCCATTTCTGAGTTAAACAGTATGGGCCAATTCTTCATCAATCTGTTTCAGCGATTCTTCGACTCAACAAACGCATCAAGAATGTTTCCACATTTACCCAAGTTTGAGCAGGTCCTTGGTGTGATTGAAAGCACCCAATTCTGTTTGCATCAATTTGAGTAATATCTTTCCGATACTATTTCAGCAACTCATCGACTTGATATATGCATCAACAAAGTTGCCACATTTCTTTTGAATTTGAAACTGGTTGTTTCCTCCATCAACAGCATCCATTTCTGACATCAGCCATAATGGTAAAATCTTCACCAATTGCATTTCAGCACATTCTCAACTTGATAACTCCATCCATATAATTTCCACATCTCCTCTAATTTTAAAATGCCAACTTCTTCTACCAATCGCAGCAATTTATAACTTCGTCAATTAGAGTGCAATCTTTACCGATTGTGTTTCACCACTCTCTCTACTTGATAAGTGCATCCATAAAATTTCCACCTGTTTTTCCCGATTTCAAACTTGTACTTTCTTTCATCATCAGCATTCATTTCTGACTTCGTCAATTAGAGTAAATTCTTTACTGATTCCATTTCAGCAACCTCTCGCCTTGATAACTGCATGAAAATATTTCCTCTTTTCTTCCAAAATTGAAGTTGGTAACTTCTTCTATCCACCACATCAATGTCTTACATCATGCATTTGAGTGAAATCGTCACCAATTTTACTTGACCCACTTCACGACTCTACATATTCATTCACAATAGTTGGGCACTTTTGCCATCTCACGTGCGTACGTTTCTATACGTTACTTAAAATTAATACTTACAAAGGTATGTCAAAAGTTCAGCTCTTAGGACGTGTTCTTGTTTCTGTGAATGTGTGCGCCAATGTAAATCTACTTCAATGTAGTTTAAAAACAGCGAAATGCTTCATTTGCACATTCAATAGTACCTCTTGTTGCAACTGATCCAATTGAAGGAATGTGGAGATTTTCTCTAGTTACTCGGTTTTATAGTTGAATGATTGATTGTGACGTCGTAATTGATGACCTTATATGAACTACGTAACAATGGACTACACATGATCAAACCCTTTAATGCTCTGCTTTCAATAAATCTTTTTCCGACTTCTACGATTAATGTTGAAATCTATGCTAAATTCCTTTCAACAACTCTTCAACTCAGCACATGCATCGACAGTATTTCAACATTTCCCCAAGTTGGAGCTGGTCGTTTGTGTAATTGAAAACACCCAATTCTGACTGCGTCAATTGGAGTAAAATCTTTGTCGCTGCTATTTCAGCAAATAATCGACTTGATAAATGCATCCACAAAATTTCCAAATTTATCTCCAATTTGACACTGGTAACTTCCTCAATCAACAGCATCCATTTCTGATCTCAGCCATAATGATAATCTCTTCACCAATTGTGTTTCAGCAAATTCACAACTTGATAAATGCATCCACAAAATTTCCACATTTTTTTCCAATTTGATAATGCCAGCCCCTTCTACCAATTGCAACACTTTATGACTTCGTCAATTGGAGTAAATTCTTTGTGGATACCATTTCAGCAACTATTCGACTTGATAAATGCATAAACAAAACTTCAACATTTCTTTCCAATTTGAAACTGATTGTTTCCTCCATCAACAGCATCCGTTTCTGACTTCAGCCATAATGGTAAAATCTTCACCAATTGTGTTTTTAGCAATTTCGCAACTTGATAACTGCATCAAAAATATCCCCACATTTCCCCAATTCAGAGCTGCTAACTCCTTCAATCCATTGCATCGAATTCTGACTTCCTGCATAAAAGCGGAATCTTTACCGATTTTATTTCAGCAACTTCTCGACTTGATAAATGCATCCATAAAATTTCCACATTTTTTTCAAATTTGATAATGCCAGCCCCTTCTACCAATTGCAACACTTTATGACTTCGTCAATTGGAGTAAATTCTTTGTGGATACCATTTCAGCAACTATTCGACTTGATAAATGCATAAACAAAATTTCAACATTTCTTTCCAATTTGAAACTGATTGTTTCCTCCATCAACAGCATCCACTTCTGACTTCAGCCATAATGGTAAAATCTTCACCAAATGTGTTTCATCAACTTCGCAACTTGATGACTGCATCAACAATATCCCACATTTCCCCAATTCGGAGCTGGTCGTTTGTGTAATTGAAAACATCCAATTCTGACTGCGTCAATAAGAGTAAAATCTTTACCGATTGTGTTTCAGCTACTTCTTGACTTGATTAATGCATCCACAAAATTTCTACATTTCTTTCCAATTTTAAGCTAGTGATATATTTCATCAACATCATCCATTTCTGACTTCAGCCATAATGGTAAAATCTTCACCAATTGTGTTTTTAGCAATTTCGCAACTTGACAACTGCATCAACAATATCGCAACATTTCCCAAAGTTGGAGCTAGTCGTTTGTTTAATTGACTGCACCCAATTCTGACTGCGTCAATTAGAGTAAAATCTTTGTCGGTGCTATTTCAGCTACTAATCAACTTGATAAATGCATCAACACATTTCTTTCTAATTTGAAACTGGGAATTTCTTCCATCAATGGCATTCATTTCTGAGTTAAACAGTATGGGCAAATTCTTCATCAATCTGTTTCAGCGATTCCTCTACTCAACAAACGCATCAAGAATGTTTCCACATTCCCCCTACTTGGAGCTGGCAATTTCTTCAATCCATCGCATCGAATTCTTACTTCCTTAATAAAGGCCGAATCTTTACCGACTTTGTTTCAGCAACTTCTCGGCTTGATAAATGCATCCACAAAATTTCCACATTTCTTTCCAATTTGAAACTGGTTGTTTCCCCCATCAACAGCATCCATTTCTGACTTCAGCTATAATGGTAAAATCTTCACCAATTGTGTTTCAGCAATTTTGCAACTTGACAACTGCATCAACAGTAGCTCAACATTTCCCAAAGTTGGAGCTAGTCGTTTGTTTAATTGACTGCACCCAATTCTGACTGCGTCAATTAGAGTAAAATCTTTCCAATACTATTTCAGCAACTAATCGACTTGATATATCCATCCACAAAGTTACCACATTTCTTTCCAATTTGAAACTGGTAGCTTCTTTCATCGGCATCATCCAATTCGTACTGCGTCAATTAGAGTAAAATATTTGCCGATACTATTTCAGCAACTAATCGACTTGGTGAATGCATCCACAAAACTTCCACATTTCTTTCCATTTTGAAACTGGTAATTTCTCCATCAACAGCATCCATTTCTTACTTCAGCCATAATGGTAAAATCTTCACCAATTGTGTTTTTAGCAATTTCGCAACTTGACAACTGCATCCACAATATCGCAACATTTCCCCAAGTTGGATCTGGTAGTTTGTGTAATTGAAAACACCCAATTCTGACTGCGTCAATTAGAGTAAAATCTTTCCGATGCTATTTCAGCAACTAATCGACTTGATAAATGCATCCACAAAATTTTCACATTTCTTTTGAATTTGAAACTGGTGATTTCTTTCATCAACATCATCCATTTCTGACTTCAGCCATAATGGTCAAATCTTCATCATTTTTGTTTCGGCAATCTCGCAACTTGATAACTGCATCAACAAAATATCCACATTTCTTTCCAATTTGAAACTGGTTGTTTCCTCCATCAACATCATCCACTTCTGACTTCGTCAATGTGGGTAAAATCTTTACTGATTATATTTCAGCAACCCTGCGACTCCATACATGCATCAACAATATTTCCAAAATTCTTCCCCGTTCAGAATGCAAATTCCTTAGTTTAAATGCCTCCATTTCTGACTGAAACAGTAAAGGCGAATTTTTGATCTACTTCGTTTCAGCGATTCCATGACTCAACTAACGCGTCAAGAATATTTCCATATTTCCCTAATTTGGAGCTGGAAATTTCTTTAATCAACAGCATCCATTTCTGACTTGAGCCATAATGATGAAATCTTTACCGATTTTATTTCAGCAACTTCTCCATTTGATAAATGCATCCACAAAACTTCCTCATTTCTTTCTAATTTGAAACTGGTGATTTCTTTCATCAACATCATCCACTTCTGACTTCAGCCAAATGGTAAAATCTTCACCAATTGTGTTTCAGCAATTTCTCAACATGATAATTGCATCAACAATATCCCATATTTCCCCGATTCGTAGCCGGTAATTTCTTCAATCTATTGCATCGAATGCTTACTTCCGTAATAAACGCGGAATCTTTACCGATTTTATTTCAGCGACTTCTCCATTTGATAAATGCATCCACAAAATTTCCACATTTCTTTCTAATTTGAAACTGGTTGTTTCCTCCCTCAACAGCATCCATTTCTGACTTCAGCCATAGTAGTAAAATCTTCACCAATTGTGTTTCAGCAATTTCGCAACTTGATAACTGCATCCACAATATCTCCACATTTCCCCAAGTTGGAGCTGGTAATTTGTTTAATTGACTGAACCTAACTCGGACCTCGTCAATTAGAGTAAAATCTTTGTCGGTGCTATTTCAGCTACTAATCGACTTGATAAATGCATCAACACATTTCTTTCTAATTTGAAACTGGGAATTTCTTCCATCAATGGCATTCATTTCTGAGTTAAACAGTATGGGCAAATTCTTCATCAATCTGTTTCAGCGATTCCTCTACTCAACAAACGCATCAAGAATGTTTCCACATTCCCCCTACTTGGAGCTGGCAATTTCTTCAATCCATCGCATCGAATTCTTACTTCCTTAATAAAGGCCGAATCTTTACCGACTTTGTTTCAGCAACTTCTCGGCTTGATAAATGCATCCACAAAATTTCCACATTTCTTTCCAATTTGAAACTGGTTGTTTCCCCCATCAACAGCATCCATTTCTGACTTCAGCTATAATGGTAAAATCTTCACCAATTGTGTTTCAGCAATTTTGCAACTTGACAACTGCATCAACAGTAGCTCAAAATTTCCCAAAGTTGGAGCTAGTTGTTTGTTTAATTGACTGCACCCAATTCTGACTGCGTCAATTAGAGTAAAATCTTTCCAATACTATTTCAGCAACTAATCGACTTGATATATCCATCCACAAAGTTACCACATTTCTTTCCAATTTGAAACTGGTAGCTTCTTTCATCGGCATCATCCAATTCGTACTGCGTCAATTAGAGTAAAATATTTGCCGATACTATTTCAGCAACTAATCGACTTGGTGAATGCATCCACAAAACTTCCACATTTCTTTCCATTTTGAAACTGGTAATTTCTCCATCAACAGCATCCATTTCTTACTTCAGCCATAATGGTAAAATCTTCACCAATTGTGTTTTTAGCAATTTCGCAACTTGACAACTGCATCCACAATATCGCAACATTTCCCCAAGTTGGATCTGGTAGTTTGTGTAATTGAAAACACCCAATTCTGACTGCGTCAATTAGAGTAAAATCTTTCCGATGCTATTTCAGCAACTAATCGACTTGATAAATGCATCCACAAAATTTTCACATTTCTTTTGAATTTGAAACTGGTGATTTCTTTCATCAACATCATCCATTTCTGACTTCAGCCATAATGGTCAAATCTTCATCATTTTTGTTTCGGCAATCTCGCAACTTGATAACTGCATCAACAAAATATCCACATTTCTTTCCAATTTGAAACTGGTTGTTTCCTCCATCAACATCATCCACTTCTGACTTCGTCAATGTGGGTAAAATCTTTACTGATTATATTTCAGCAACCCTGCGACTCCATACATGCATCAACAATATTTCCAAAATTCTTCCCCGTTCAGAATGCAAATTCCTTAGTTTAAATGCCTCCATTTCTGACTGAAACAGTAAAGGCGAATTTTTGATCTACTTCGTTTCAGCGATTCCATGACTCAACTAACGCGTCAAGAATATTTCCATATTTCCCTAATTTGGAGCTGGAAATTTCTTTAATCAACAGCATCCATTTCTGACTTGAGCCATAATGATGAAATCTTTACCGATTTTATTTCAGCAACTTCTCCATTTGATAAATGCATCCACAAAACTTCCTCATTTCTTTCTAATTTGAAACTGGTGATTTCTTTCATCAACATCATCCACTTCTGACTTCAGCCAAATGGTAAAATCTTCACCAATTGTGTTTCAGCAATTTCTCAACATGATAATTGCATCAACAATATCCCATATTTCCCCGATTCGTAGCCGGTAATTTCTTCAATCTATTGCATCGAATGCTTACTTCCGTAATAAACGCGGAATCTTTACCGATTTTATTTCAGCGACTTCTCCATTTGATAAATGCATCCACAAAATTTCCACATTTCTTTCTAATTTGAAACTGGTTGTTTCCTCCCTCAACAGCATCCATTTCTGACTTCAGCCATAGTAGTAAAATCTTCACCAATTGTGTTTCAGCAATTTCGCAACTTGATAACTGCATCAAAAATATCCCCACATTTCCCCAATTCAGAGCTGCTAACTCCTTCAATCCATTGCATCGAATGCTTACTTCCGTAATAAACGCGGAATCTTTACCGATTTTATTTCAGCGACTTCTCCATTTGATAAATGCATCCACAAAATTTCCACATTTCTTTCTAATTTGAAACTGGTTGTTTCCTCCCTCAACAGCATCCATTTCTGACTTCAGCCATAGTAGTAAAATCTTCACCAATTGTGTTTCAGCAATTTCGCAACATGATAACTGCATCCACAATATCTCCACATTTCCCCAAGTTGGAGCTGGTAATTTGTTTAATTGACTGAACCTAACTCGGACCTCGTCAATTAGAGTAAAATCTTTGTCGGTGCTATTTCAGCTACTAATCGACTTGATAAATGCATCAACACATTTCTTTCTAATTTGAAACTGGGAATTTCTTCCATCAATGGCATTCATTTCTGAGTTAAACAGTATGGGCAAATTCTTCATCAATCTGTTTCAGCGATTCCTCTACTCAACAAACGCATCAAGAATGTTTCCACATTCCCCCTACTTGGAGCTGGCAATTTCTTCAATCCATCGCATCGAATTCTTACTTCCTTAATAAAGGCCGAATCTTTACCGACTTTGTTTCAGCAACTTCTCGGCTTGATAAATGCATCCACAAAATTTCCACATTTCTTTCCAATTTGAAACTGGTTGTTTCCCCCATCAACAGCATCCATTTCTGACTTCAGCTATAATGGTAAAATCTTCACCAATTGTGTTTCAGCAATTTTGCAACTTGACAACTGCATCAACAGTAGCTCAACATTTCCCAAAGTTGGAGCTAGTCGTTTGTTTAATTGACTGCACCCAATTCTGACTGCGTCAACTAGAGTAAAATCTTTCCAATACTATTTCAGCAACTAATCGACTTGATATATCCATCCACAAAGTTACCACATTTCTTTCCAATTTGAAACTGGTAGCTTCTTTCATCGGCATCATCCAATTCGTACTGCGTCAATTAGAGTAAAATATTTGCCGATACTATTTCAGCAACTAATCGACTTGGTGAATGCATCCACAAAACTTCCACATTTCTTTCCATTTTGAAACTGGTAATTTCTCCATCAACAGCATCCATTTCTTACTTCAGCCATAATGGTAAAATCTTCACCAATTGTGTTTTTAGCAATTTCGCAACTTGACAACTGCATCCACAATATCGCAACATTTCCCCAAGTTGGATCTGGTAGTTTGTGTAATTGAAAACACCCAATTCTGACTGCGTCAATTAGAGTAAAATCTTTCCGATGCTATTTCAGCAACTAATCGACTTGATAAATGCATCCACAAAATTTTCACATTTCTTTTGAATTTGAAACTGGTGATTTCTTTCATCAACATCATCCATTTCTGACTTCAGCCATAATGGTCAAATCTTCATCATTTTTGTTTCGGCAATCTCGCAACTTGATAACTGCATCAACAAAATATCCACATTTCTTTCCAATTTGAAACTGGTTGTTTCCTCCATCAACATCATCCACTTCTGACTTCGTCAATGTGGGTAAAATCTTTACTGATTATATTTCAGCAACCCTGCGACTCCATACATGCATCAACAATATTTCCAAAATTCTTCCCCGTTCAGAATGCAAATTCCTTAGTTTAAATGCCTCCATTTCTGACTGAAACAGTAAAGGCGAATTTTTGATCTACTTCGTTTCAGCGATTCCATGACTCAACTAACGCGTCAAGAATATTTCCATATTTCCCTAATTTGGAGCTGGAAATTTCTTTAATCAACAGCATCCATTTCTGACTTGAGCCATAATGATGAAATCTTTACCGATTTTATTTCAGCAACTTCTCCATTTGATAAATGCATCCACAAAACTTCCTCATTTCTTTCTAATTTGAAACTGGTGATTTCTTTCATCAACATCATCCACTTCTGACTTCAGCCAAATGGTAAAATCTTCACCAATTGTGTTTCAGCAATTTCTCAACATGATAATTGCATCAACAATATCCCATATTTCCCCGATTCGTAGCCGGTAATTTCTTCAATCTATTGCATCGAATGCTTACTTCCGTAATAAACGCGGAATCTTTACCGATTTTATTTCAGCGACTTCTCCATTTGATAAATGCATCCACAAAATTTCCACATTTCTTTCTAATTTGAAACTGGTTGTTTCCTCCCTCAACAGCATCCATTTCTGACTTCAGCCATAGTAGTAAAATCTTCACCAATTGTGTTTCAGCAATTTCGCAACTTGATAACTGCATCAAAAATATCCCCACATTTCCCCAATTCAGAGCTGCTAACTCCTTCAATCCATTGCATCGAATGCTTACTTCCGTAATAAACGCGGAATCTTTACCGATTCTATTTCAGCGACTTCTCCATTTGATAAATGCATCCATAAAACATCCACATTTCTTTTCAATTTTAAACGGGTTGTTTCCTCCATCAACAGCATCAATTTCTGACTTCAGCCATAATGGTAAAATCTTCACCAATTGTGTTTCAGCAATTTCGCAACTTGATAACTGCATCCACAATATCTCCACATTTCCCCAAGTTGGAGCTGGTAATTTGTTTAATTGACTGAACCTAACTCGGACCTCGTCAATTAGAGTAAAATCTTTGTCGGTGCTATTTCAGCTACTAATCGACTTGATAAATGCATCAACACATTTCTTTCTAATTTGAAACTGGGAATTTCTTCCATCAATGGCATTCATTTCTGAGTTAAACAGTATGGGCAAATTCTTCATCAATCTGTTTCAGCGATTCCTCTACTCAACAAACGCATCAAGAATGTTTCCACATTCCCCCTACTTGGAGCTGGCAATTTCTTCAATCCATCGCATCGAATTCTTACTTCCTTAATAAAGGCCGAATCTTTACCGACTTTGTTTCAGCAACTTCTCGGCTTGATAAATGCATCCACAAAATTTCCACATTTCTTTCCAATTTGAAACTGGTTGTTTCCCCCATCAACAGCATCCATTTCTGACTTCAGCTATAATGGTAAAATCTTCACCAATTGTGTTTCAGCAATTTTGCAACTTGACAACTGCATCAACAATATCCCATATTTCCCCGATTCGTAGCCGGTAATTTCTTCAATCTATTGCATCGAATGCTTACTTCCGTAATAAACGCGGAATCTTTACCGATTTTATTTCAGCGACTTCTCCATTTGATAAATGCATCCACAAAATTTCCACATTTCTTTCTAATTTGAAACTGGTTGTTTCCTCCCTCAACAGCATCCATTTCTGACTTCAGCCATAGTAGTAAAATCTTCACCAATTGTGTTTCAGCAATTTCGCAACTTGATAACTGCATCCACAATATCTCCACATTTCCCCAAGTTGGAGCTGGTAATTTGTTTAATTGACTGAACCTAACTCGGACCTCGTCAATTAGAGTAAAATCTTTGTCGGTGCTATTTCAGCTACTAATCGACTTGATAAATGCATCAACACATTTCTTTCTAATTTGAAACTGGGAATTTCTTCCATCAATGGCATTCATTTCTGAGTTAAACAGTATGGGCAAATTCTTCATCAATCTGTTTCAGCGATTCCTCTACTCAACAAACGCATCAAGAATGTTTCCACATTCCCCCTACTTGGAGCTGGCAATTTCTTCAATCCATCGCATCGAATTCTTACTTCCTTAATAAAGGCCGAATCTTTACCGACTTTGTTTCAGCAACTTCTCGGCTTGATAAATGCATCCACAAAATTTCCACATTTCTTTCCAATTTGAAACTGGTTGTTTCCCCCATCAACAGCATCCATTTCTGACTTCAGCTATAATGGTAAAATCTTCACCAATTGTGTTTCAGCAATTTTGCAACTTGACAACTGCATCAACAGTAGCTCAACATTTCCTAAAGTTGGAGCTAGTCGTTTGTTTAATTGACTGCACCCAATTCTGACTGCGTCAATTAGAGTAAAATCTTTCCAATACTATTTCAGCAACTAATCGACTTGATATATCCATCCACAAAGTTACCACATTTCTTTCCAATTTGAAACTGGTAGCTTCTTTCATCGGCATCATCCAATTCGTACTGCGTCAATTAGAGTAAAATATTTGCCGATACTATTTCAGCAACTAATCGACTTGGTGAATGCATCCACAAAACTTCCACATTTCTTTCCATTTTGAAACTGGTAATTTCTCCATCAACAGCATCCATTTCTTACTTCAGCCATAATGGTAAAATCTTCACCAATTGTGTTTTTAGCAATTTCGCAACTTGACAACTGCATCCACAATATCGCAACATTTCCCCAAGTTGGATCTGGTAGTTTGTGTAATTGAAAACACCCAATTCTGACTGCGTCAATTAGAGTAAAATCTTTCCGATGCTATTTCAGCAACTAATCGACTTGATAAATGCATCCACAAAATTTTCACATTTCTTTTGAATTTGAAACTGGTGATTTCTTTCATCAACATCATCCATTTCTGACTTCAGCCATAATGGTCAAATCTTCATCATTTTTGTTTCGGCAATCTCGCAACTTGATAACTGCATCAACAAAATATCCACATTTCTTTCCAATTTGAAACTGGTTGTTTCCTCCATCAACATCATCCACTTCTGACTTCGTCAATGTGGGTAAAATCTTTACTGATTATATTTCAGCAACCCTGCGACTCCATACATGCATCAACAATATTTCCAAAATTCTTCCCCGTTCAGAATGCAAATTCCTTAGTTTAAATGCCTCCATTTCTGACTGAAACAGTAAAGGCGAATTTTTGATCTACTTCGTTTCAGCGATTCCATGACTCAACTAACGCGTCAAGAATATTTCCATATTTCCCTAATTTGGAGCTGGAAATTTCTTTAATCAACAGCATCCATTTCTGACTTGAGCCATAATGATGAAATCTTTACCGATTTTATTTCAGCAACTTCTCCATTTGATAAATGCATCCACAAAACTTCCTCATTTCTTTCTAATTTGAAACTGGTGATTTCTTTCATCAACATCATCCACTTCTGACTTCAGCCAAATGGTAAAATCTTCACCAATTGTGTTTCAGCAATTTCTCAACATGATAATTGCATCAACAATATCCCATATTTCCCCGATTCGTAGCCGGTAATTTCTTCAATCTATTGCATCGAATGCTTACTTCCGTAATAAACGCGGAATCTTTACCGATTTTATTTCAGCGACTTCTCCATTTGATAAATGCATCCACAAAATTTCCACATTTCTTTCTAATTTGAAACTGGTTGTTTCCTCCCTCAACAGCATCCATTTCTGACTTCAGCCATAGTAGTAAAATCTTCACCAATTGTGTTTCAGCAATTTCGCAACTTGATAACTGCATCAAAAATATCCCCACATTTCCCCAATTCAGAGCTGCTAACTCCTTCAATCCATTGCATCGAATGCTTACTTCCGTAATAAACGCGGAATCTTTACCGATTCTATTTCAGCGACTTCTCCATTTGATAAATGCATCCATAAAACATCCACATTTCTTTTCAATTTTAAACGGGTTGTTTCCTCCATCAACAGCATCAATTTCTGACTTCAGCCATAATGGTAAAATCTTCACCAATTGTGTTTCAGCAATTTCGCAACTTGATAACTGCATCCACAATATCTCCACATTTCCCCAAGTTGGAGCTGGCAATTTGTTTAATTGACTGAACCTAACTCGGACCTCGTCAATTAGAGTAAAATCTTTGTCGGTGCTATTTCAGCTACTAATCGACTTGATAAATGCATCCACAAAATTTCCACATTTCTTTCCAATTTGAAACTGGTTGTTTCCTCCATCAACAGCATCCATTTCTGACTTCAGCCATAATGGTAAAATCTTCACCAAATGTGTTTCAGCAAATTCACAACTTGATAACTGCATCAACAATTTCCCAACAGTTCCCCAAGTTGGAGCTGGTCGTTTGTGTAATTGAAAACACCCAATTCTGACTGCGTCAATTAGAGTAAAATCTTTCCGATACAATTTCAGCAACTAATCGACTTGATAAATGCATCAACAAAATTTCCACATTTCTATCCAATATGAAACTGGTTGTTTCCTCCACCAACAGCATCCATTTCTGACCTCAGCCATAATGGTAAAATCTTCACAAAATGTGTTTCAGCAAATTCACAACTTGATAACTACATCAACAATATCTCAACAGTTCCCCAAGTTGGAACTGGTCGTTTGTGTAATTGAAAACACCCAATTCTGACTGCGTCAATTAGAGTAGAATCTTTCCGATACTATTTCAGCAACTAATCGACTTGATAAATGCATCAACAAAGTTTCCACATTTCTTTCCAATTTGAAACTGGTTGTTTCCTCCACCAACAGCATCCACTTCTGACCTCAGCCATAATGGTAAAATCTTCACCAAATGTGTTTCAGCAAATTCACAACTTGATAACTGCATCAACAATTTCCCAACAGTTCCCCAAGTTGGAACTGGTCGTTTGTGTAATTGAAAACACCCAATTCTGACTGCGTCAATTAGAGTAAAATCTTTCCGATACTATTTCAGCAACTAATCGACTTGATAAATGCATCAACAAAGTTTCCACATTTCTTTCCAATTTGAAACTGGTTGTTTCCTCCACCAACAGCATCCACTTCTGACCTCAGCCATAATGGTAAAATCTTCACCAAATGTGTTTCAGCAAATTCACAACTTGATAACTGCATCAACAATATCTCAACAGTTCACCAAGTTGGAGCTGGTAATTTGTTTAATTGACTGAACCTAATTCTGACTTCGTCAATTAGAGTAAAATCTTTGTCGATGCCATTTCAGCAACTAATCGACTTGATACATGCATCAACAAAATTTTCACATTTCTTTTGAATTTGAAGCTGGTAATTTCTTCCATCAATGGCATCCATTTCATAGTCAAACAGTATTAGCAAATTCTTCCCAATCTGTGTTTCAGCACATTTCGACTTGATGTATGCATCCACAAAGTTACCACATTCCTTTCCAATTTGAAACTGGTAGATTCTTTCATTGACAGCATCAATTTCTGACTTCAGCCATAATTATAACACTGTCCCCAATTGTGTTTCAACAATTTCTCAATTTGATAAATACATCCATAAAATTTCCACATCTCCTCTAATTTGAAAATGCCAACTTCTTCTACCAATCGCAGCAATTTATAACTTCGTCAATTAGAGTAAAATCTTTACCGATTGTGTTTCAGCACTTTCTCTATTTGATAAATGCATCCCCGAAATTTCCACCTGTTATTCCCGATTTCAAACTTGTACTTTCTTTCATCATCAGCATCCACTTCCGACTTCGTCAATTAGAGTAAAATCTTTACCGATTCCATTTCAGCAACTAATCGACTTGATAAATGCATCCAAAAAATTTCCACATTTCTTTCCAATTTGAAACTGGTTGTTTCCTCCATCAACAGCATCCATTTCTGACATCAGCCATAATGGTAAAATCTTCACCAATTGTGTTTCAGCAAATTCACAACATGATAACTGCATCAACAATATCTCCACATTTCCCAAAGTTGGAGCTGGTAATTTGTTTAATTGACTGAACCTAACTCGGACCTCGTCAATTAGAGTAAAATCTTTACCGATTCCATTTCAGCAACCTCTCGAATTGATAACTGCATGAAAATATTTTCTCTTTTCTTCCCAAATTGAAGCTGGGAACTTCTTCTATCCACCGCATCAATGTCTTACATCATGCATTTGAGTGAAATCGTCACCAATTTTACTTGACCAACTTCACGACTCTACATATTCATTCACAATAGTTGGGCACTTTTGCCATCTCATGTGCGCACGTTTCTATAAGTTACTTAAAGTTAATACTTACAAAGGTATGTCAAAAGTTCAGCTTTTACCGCGTGTTCTTGTTTCTGTGAATGTGTGCGCCAATGTAAATCTACTTCAATGTAGTTTAAAAACAGCGAAATGCTTCATTTGCGCATACAATAATGCGTCTTGTTGCAACTGATCCAATTGAAGGAATGTGGAGATTTTCTCTAGTTACTCGGTTTTATAGTCGAATGATTGATTGTGACGTCGTAATTGATGACCTTATATGAACTACGTAACAATGGACTACACATGATCAAACCCTTTAATGCTCTGCTTTCAATAAATCTTTTTCCGACTTCTACGATTAATGTTGAAATCTATGCTAAATTCCTTTCAACAACTCTTCAACTCAACACATGCATCGACAATATTTCAACATTTCCCCAAGTTGGAGCTGGTCGTTTGTGTAATTGAAAACACCGAATTCTGACTGCGTCAATTAGAGAAAAATCTTTGTCGATGCCATTTCAGCAACTAATCGACTTTATAAATGCATCCACAAAATTTCCACATTTCTTTCCAATTTGAAACTGGTTGTTTCCTCCATCAACAGCATCCATTTCTGACATCAGCCATAATGGTAAAATCTTCACCAATTGTGTTTCAGCAAATTCACAACATGATAACTGCATCAACAATATCTCCACATTTCCCAAAGTTGGAGCTGGTAATTTGTTTAATTGACTGAACCTAACTCGGACCTCGTCAATTAGAGTAAAATCTTTGTCGATGCTATTTCAGCTACTAATCGACTTGATAAATGCATCAACACATTTCTTTCTAATTTGAAACTGGGAATTTCTTCCATCAATGGCATTCATTTCTGAGTTAAACAGTATGGGCAAATTCTTCATCAATCTGTTTCAGCGATTCCTCTACTCAACAAACGCATCAAGAATGTTTCCACATTCCCCCTACTTGGAGCTGGCAATTTCTTCAATCCATCGCATCGAATTCTTACTTCCTTAATAAAGGCCGAATCTTTACCTACTTTGTTTCAGCAACTTCTCGGCTTGATAAATGCATCCACAAAATTTCCACATTTCTTTCCAATTTGAAACTGGTTGTTTCCCCCATCAACAGCATCCATTTCTGACTTCAGCTATAATGGTAGAATCTTCACCAATTGTGTTTCAGCAATTTTGCAACTTGACAACTGCATCAACAGTAGCTCAAAATTTCCCAAAGTTGGAGCTAGTCGTTTGTTTAATTGACTGCTCCCAATTCTGACTGCGTCAATTAGAGTAAAATCTTTCCAATACTATTTCAGCAACTAATCGACTTGATATATCCATCCACAAAGTTACCACATTTCTTTCCAATTTGAAACTGGTAGCTTCTTTCATCGGCATCATCCAATTCGTACTGCGTCAATTAGAGTAAAATATTTGCCGATACTATTTCAGCAACTAATCGACTTGGTGAATGCATCCACAAAACTTCCACATTTCTTTCCATTTTGAAACTGGTAATTTCTCCATCAACAGCATCCATTTCTTACTTCAGCCATAATGGTAAAATCTTAACCAGTTGTGTTTCAGCAATGTTGCAACTTGACAACTGCATCAACAGTAGCTCAACATTTCCCCAAGTTGGAGCTAGTCGTTTGATTAATTGACTGCACCCGATTCTGACTTCGTCAATTAGAGTAAAATCTTTACCATTTGTGTCTCAGCAACTTCTAGACTTTATAACTGAATCCACAAAGTTCTACAATTCTCTCTAATTTGAAACTGGTAATTTCCTCCATCAACAGCATCCATTTCGGATCTCAGCCATAATGGTAAAATCATCGCCAATTGCGTTTCAGCACTTTCTCGACTTGATAAATGCATCCACAAAGTTGCTACATTTCTTTCTAATTTGAAACTGGTTGTTTCCTCCATCAACAGCATCCAATTCTGACTTCAGCCATAATGGTAAAATCTTCACCAAATGTGTTTCAGCAAATTCACAACTTGATAACTGCATCAGCAATATCTCAACAGTTCCCCAAGTTGGAGCTGGTAATTTGTTTAATTGACTGAACCTAATTCGGACTTCGTCAATTAGAGTAAAATCTTTACCGATTCCATTTCAGCAACTTCTCGAATTGATAACTGCATGAAAATATTTTCTCTTTTCTTCCCAAATTGAAGCTGGGAACTTCTTCTATCCACCGCATCAATGTCTTACATCATGCATTTGAGTGAAATCGTCACCAATTTTACTTGACCAACTTCACGACTCTACATATTCATTCACAATAGTTGGGCACTTTTGCCATCTCATGTATGTGCGTTTCTATTCGTTACTTAAAGTTAATACTTACAAAGGTATGTCAAAAGTCCAGCTTTTAGGACGTGTTCTTGTTTCTGTGAATGTGTGCGCCAATGTAAATCTACTTCAATGTAGTTTAAAAACAGCGAAATGCTTCATTTGCGCTTACAATAATGCGTCTTGTTGCAACTGATCCAATTGAAGGAATGTGGAGATTTTCTCTAGTTACTCGGTTTTATAGTCGAATGATTGATTGTGACGTCGTAATTGATGACCTTATATGAACTACGTAACAATGGACTACACATGATCAAACCCTTTAATGCTCTGCTTTCAATAAATCTTTTTCCGACTTCTACGATTAATGTTGAAATCTATGCTAAATTCCTTTCAACAACTCTTCAACTCAACACATGCGTCGACAATATTTCAACATTTCCCCAAGTTGGAGCTGGTCGTTTGTGTAATTGAAGACACCCAATTCTGACTGCGTCAATTAGAGTAAAATCTTTGTCGATGCCATTTCACCAACTGATCGACATGATAAATGCATCCACAAAATTTCCACATTTCTTTCCAATTTTAAACTGGTGATTTCTTTCATCAACATCATCCAGTTCTGACTTCATCCATGAGAGTTAAATCTTTACTGATTCTATTTCGTCAATTTTGCGACTCCATACATGCATCAACAATATTTCCAAAATTCTTCCCCGTTCAGAATGCAAATTCCTTAGTTTAAATGCCTCCATTTCTGACTGAAACAGTAAAGGCGAATTTTTGATCTACTTCGTTTCAGCGATTCCATGACTCAACTAACGCGTCAAGAATATTTCCATATTTCCCTAATTTGGAGCTGGAAATTTCTTTAATCAACAGCATCCATTTCTGACTTGAGCCATAATGATGAAATCTTTACCGATTTTATTTCAGCAACTTCTCCATTTGATAAATGCATCCACAAAACTTCCTCATTTCTTTCTAATTTGAAACTGGTGATTTCTTTCATCAACATCATCCACTTCTGACTTCAGCCAAATGGTAAAATCTTCACCAATTGTGTTTCAGCAATTTCGCAACTTGATAACTGCATCAAAAATATCCCCACATTTCCCCAATTCAGAGCTGCTAACTCCTTCAATCCATTGCATCGAATGCTTACTTCCGTAATAAACGCGGAATCTTTACCGATTCTATTTCAGCGACTTCTCCATTTGATAAATGCATCCATAAAACATCCACATTTCTTTTCAATTTTAAACGGGTTGTTTCCTCCATCAACAGCATCAATTTCTGACTTCAGCCATAGTAGTAAAATCTTCACCAATTGTGTTTCAGCAATTTCGCAACTTGATAACTGCATCCACAATATCTCCACATTTCCCCAAGTTGGAGCTGGTAATTTGTTTAATTGACTGAACCTAACTCGGACCTCGTCAATTAGAGTAAAATCTTTGTCGGTGCTATTTCAGCTACTAATCGACTTGATAAATGCATCAACACATTTCTTTCTAATTTGAAACTGGGAATTTCTTCCATCAATGGCATTCATTTCTGAGTTAAACAGTATGGGCAAATTCTTCATCAATCTGTTTCAGCGATTCCTCGACTCAACAAACGCATCAAGAATGTTTCCACATTTCCCCTACATGGAGCTGGCAATTTCTTCAATCCATCGCATCGAATTCTTACTTCCCTAATAAAGGCCGAATCTTTACCGACTTTGTTTCAGCAACTTCTCGACTTGATAAATGTATCCGCAAAACTTCCACATTTCTTTCCATTTTGAAACCGGTAATTTCTCCATCAACAGCATCCATTTCTTACTTCAGCTATAATGGTAAAATCTTCACCAATTGTGTTTCAGCAATGTTGCAACTTGACAACTGCATCAACAGTAGCTCAACACTTCCCCAAGTTGGAGCTTGTCGTTTGTTTAATTGACTGCACCCAATTCTGACTTCGTCAATGAGAGTAAAATCTTTACCATTTGTGTTTCAGCAACTTCTAGACTTTATAACTGAATCCACAAAGTTCTACAATTCTCTATAATTTGAAACTGGTTGTTTCCTCCATCAACAGCATCCATTTCGGATCTCAGCCATAATGGTAAAATCGTCGCCAATTGCGTTTCAGCACTTTCTCGACTTGATAAATGCATCCACAAAGTTGCTACATTTCTTTCTAATTTGAAACTGGTTGTTTCCTCCATCAACAGCATCCAATTCTGACTTCAGCCATAATGGTAAAATCTTCACCAAATGTGTTTCAGCAAATTCACAACTTGATAACTGCATCAACAATATCTCCACATTTCCCAAAGTTGGAGCTGGTAACTCCTTCAATCCATTGCATCGAATGCTTACTTCCGTAATAAACGCGGAATCTTTACCGATTCTATTTCAGCGACTTCTCCATTTGATAAATGCATCCATAAAACATCCACATTTCTTTTCAACTTTAAACGGGTTGTTTCCTCCATCAACAGCATCAATTTCTGACTTCAGCCATAATGGTAAAATCTTCACCAAATGTGTTTCAGCAAATTCACAACTTGATAACTGCATCAACAATATCCCAACAGTTCCCCAAGTTGGAGCTGGTCGTTTGTGTAATTGAAAACACCCAATTCTGACTGCGTCAATTAGAGTAAAATCTTTCCGATACAATTTCAGCAACTAATCGACTTGATAAAGGCATCAACAAAATTTCCACATTTCTTTCCAATTTGAAACTGGTTGTTTCCTCCATCAACAGCATCCATTTCTGACTTCAGCCATAATGGTAAAATCTTCACCAAATGTGTTTCAGCAAATTCACAACTTGATAACTGCATCAACAATATCCCAACAGTTCCCCAAGTTGGAGCTAGTCGTTTGTGTAATTGAAAACACCCAATTCTGACTGCGTCAATTAGAGTAAAATCTTTCCGATACAATTTCAGCAACTAATCGACTTGATAAATGCATCAACAAAATTTCCACATTTCTTTCCAATTTGAAACTGATTGTTTCCTCCATCAACAGCATCCACTTCTGACTTCAGCCATAATGGTAAAATCTTCACCAAATGTGTTTCATCAACTTCGCAACTTGATGACTGCATCAACAATTTCCCCACATTTCCCCAATTCGGAGCTGGTCGTTTGTGTAATTGAAAACATCCAATTCTGACTGCGTCAATAAGAGTAAAATCTTTACCGATTGTGTTTCAGCTACTTATTGACTTGATTAATGCATCCACAAAATTTCTACATTTCTTTTGAATTTGAAACTGGAAATTTCTTCCATCAATGGCATCCATTTCTGACTGAAATAGTAAGGGCGAATTCTTCATCTACTTCATTCCAGCGATTCTATGACTCAACTAACGCGTCAAGAATATTTCAATATTTCCCCAAGTTGGAGCTGGTAGTTTCTTTCATCAACAGCATCCATTTCTGACATCAGCCATAATAGTGAAATCTTCAACAATTGTGTCTCAGCAACTTCTCGACTTGATTATTGCTTCCACAAATTTCCACACTTCTTTCTAATTTGAAACTGGTAATTTCTTTCATTGACAGCATCCATTTCTGACATCAGCCATAATGGTAAAATCTTCCCCAATTGTGTTTCAGCAATTATGCAACTTGACAACTCCATCAACAATATCTCAACATTTCCCCAAGTTGGAGCTGGTCGTTTGTGTCATTGATAACACCCAATTCTGACTGCGTCAATTAGAGTAAAATCTTTCCGATACTATTTCAGCAACATTTCGACTTGATATATGCATCCACAAAATATCCACATTTTTTTCTAATTTGAAGCTGGTTGTTTCCTCCATCAACAGCATCCACTTCTGACTGCAGCCATAATGGTAAAATCTTCACCAATTGTGTTTCAGCAATTTCGCAACTTGATAACTGCATCAAAAATATCTTCATCAATTTTGCAACTTGATAACTGCATCAATAATATCCCCGCAATTCCCCAATTCGGAGCTGGTAACTCCTTCAGTCCATTGCATCGAATGCTTACTTCCGTAATAAAGGCGGAATCTTTACCGATTCTATTAAGCAACTTATCCATTTGATAAATGCATCCACAAAATTTCCACATTTCTTTCTAATTTGAAACTGGTAATTTCTTCCATCCATTGCATCAAATTCTGACTTCCTTCATAAGAGCAGAGTCTTTACCTATTTTATTTCGGCAACTTCTCGACTTGATAAATGCTTCCATAAATTTTCACATTATTTCCTAATTTCAAACTGGCAATTTCTTGCATCCATTGCATCGAATTCTGACTTCCTTCATAAAAGCGAAATCTTTACCGATTTTATTTCTGCAACTTCTCGACTTGATAAATGCATCCATAAAATTTTCACACTTCTTTCCACTTTGATAATGCGAGACCCTTCTACCATTTGCAACAATTTATGACTTCGTCAATTAGAGTAAAATCTTTACCGATTGTGTTTCAGCAACTTCTCGACTTGATTAATGCATCCACAAAATTTCTTCATTTCTATCCAATTTTAAACTAGTGATTTATTTCATCAACTGCATCCATTACTGACGTCAGCCATAATGGTAAAATCTTCACAAATTCTTTTTCAGCAACATTTCGACTTCCTATAGGCATCCACAAAGTTGCCACATTTCTTTCCAATTTGAAACTGGTAGATTCTTTCATTGACAGCATCAATTTCTGACTTCAGCCATAATTATAACACTGTCCCCAACTCTGTTTCAACAACTTTTCCATTTGATAAGTGCATCCATAAAATTTTCACATCTACTCTAATTTGAAAATGCCAACTTCTTCTACCAATCGCAACAATTTATAACTTCGTCAATTAGAGTAAATCTTTACCGATTGTGTTTCAGCACTTTCTCTACTTGATAAGTGCATTCATAAAATTTCCACTTGTTTTTCCCGATTTCAAACTTGTACTTTCTTTCATCATCACCATCCATTTCCGACTTCGTCAATTAGAGTAAAATCTTTACCGATTCCATATCAGGAACCTCTCGCCTTGATAACTGCATAAAGATATTACCTCTTTTCTTCCCAAATTGAAGCTGGGAACTTCTTCTATCCACCGCATCAATGTCTTACACAATGCATTTGAGTGAAATCGTCATCAAATTTTACTTGACCAACTTCACGACTCTACAAATTCATTCACAATAGTTTGGCACTTTTGCCATCTCATGTGCGCACGTTTCTATACGTTACTTAAAGTTAATACTTACAAGGGTATGTCAAAAGTTCAGCTTTTACCGCGTGTTCTTGTTTCTGTGAATGTGTGCGCCAATGTAAATCTATTTAAATGTAGTTTAGTAACAGCGAAATGCTTCATTTGCGCATTCAATAGTACCTCTTGTTCCAACTGATCCAATTGAAGGAATGTGGAGATTTTCTCTAGTTACTCAGTTTTATAGTTGAATAATTGATTGTGACGTCGTAATTGTTGACCTTATATGAACTACGTAACAATGGATCACAAATGATCAAACTCTTTAATGCTCTGCTTTCAATAAATCTTTTTCCGACTTCTACGATTAATGTTGAAATCTATGCTAAATTCCTTTCAACAACTCTTCAACTCAGCACATGCATCGACAGTATTTCAACATTTCCCCAAGTTGGAGCTGGTCGTTTGTGTAATTGAAAACACCGAATTCTGACTGCGTCAATTAGAGTAAAATCTTTGTCGATGCCATTTCAGCAACTAATCGACTTTATAAATGCATCCACAAAATTTCCACATTTCTTTCCAATTTGAAACTGGTTGTTTCCTCCATCAACAGCATCCATTTCTGACATCAGCCATAATGGTAAAATCTTCACCAATTGTGTTTCAGCAAATTCACAACATGATAACTGCATCAACAATATCTCCACATTTCCCAAAGTTGGAGCTGGTAATTTGTTTACTTGACTGAACCTAACTCGGACCTCGTCAATTAGAGTAAAATCTTTGTCGATGCTATTTCAGCTACTAATCGACTTGATAAATGCATCAACACATTTCTTTTGAATCTGAAACTGGAAATTTCTTCCATCAATGGCATTCATTTCTGAGTTAAACAGTATGGGCAAATTCTTCATCAATCTGTTTCAGCGATTCCTCGACTCAACAAACGCATCAAGAATGTTTCCACATTTCCCCTACATGGAGCTGGCAATTTCTTCAATCCATCGCATCGAATTCTTACTTCCCTAATAAAGGCCGAATCTTTACCGACTTTGTTTCAGCAACTTCTCGACTTGATAAATGTATCCGCAAAACTTCCACATTTCTTTCCATTTTGAAACCGGTAATTTCTCCATCAACAGCATCCATTTCTTACTTCAGCTATAATGGTAAAATCTTCACCAATTGTGTTTCAGCAATGTTGCAACTTGACAACTGCATCAACAGTAGCTCAACACTTCCCCAAGTTGGAGCTTGTCGTTTGTTTAATTGACTGCACCCAATTCTGACTTCGTCAATGAGAGTAAAATCTTTACCATTTGTGTTTCAGCAACTTCTAGACTTTATAACTGAATCCACAAAGTTCTACAATTCTCTATAATTTGAAACTGGTTGTTTCCTCCATCAACAGCATCCATTTCGGATCTCAGCCATAATGGTAAAATCGTCGCCAATTGCGTTTCAGCACTTTCTCGACTTGATAAATGCATCCACAAAGTTGCTACATTTCTTTCTAATTTGAAACTGGTTGTTTCCTCCATCAACAGCATCCAATTCTGACTTCAGCCATAATGGTAAAATCTTCACCAAATGTGTTTCAGCAAATTCACAACTTGATAACTGCATCAACAATATCTCCACATTTCCCAAAGTTGGAGCTGGTAACTCCTTCAATCCATTGCATCGAATGCTTACTTCCGTAATAAACGCGGAATCTTTACCGATTCTATTTCAGCGACTTCTCCATTTGATAAATGCATCCATAAAACATCCACATTTCTTTTCAACTTTAAACGGGTTGTTTCCTCCATCAACAGCATCAATTTCTGACTTCAGCCATAATGGTAAAATCTTCACCAAATGTGTTTCAGCAAATTCACAACTTGATAACTGCATCAACAATATCCCAACAGTTCCCCAAGTTGGAGCTGGTCGTTTGTGTAATTGAAAACACCCAATTCTGACTGCGTCAATTAGAGTAAAATCTTTCCGATACAATTTCAGCAACTAATCGACTTGATAAATGCATCAACAAAATTTCCACATTTCTTTCCAATTTGAAACTGGTTGTTTCCTCCATCAACAGCATCCATTTCTGACTTCAGCCATAATGGTAAAATCTTCACCAAATGTGTTTCAGCAAATTCACAACTTGATAACTGCATCAACAATATCCCAACAGTTCCCCAAGTTGGAGCTAGTCGTTTGTGTAATTGAAAACACCCAATTCTGACTGCGTCAATTAGAGTAAAATCTTTCCGATACAATTTCAGCAACTAATCGACTTGATAAATGCATCAACAAAATTTCCACATTTCTTTCCAATTTGAAACTGATTGTTTCCTCCATCAACAGCATCCACTTCTGACTTCAGCCATAATGGTAAAATCTTCACCAAATGTGTTTCATCAACTTCGCAACTTGATGACTGCATCAACAATTTCCCCACATTTCCCCAATTCGGAGCTGGTCGTTTGTGTAATTGAAAACATCCAATTCTGACTGCGTCAATAAGAGTAAAATCTTTACCGATTGTGTTTCAGCTACTTATTGACTTGATTAATGCATCCACAAAATTTCTACATTTCTTTTGAATTTGAAACTGGAAATTTCTTCCATCAATGGCATCCATTTCTGACTGAAATAGTAAGGGCGAATTCTTCATCTACTTCATTCCAGCGATTCTATGACTCAACTAACGCGTCAAGAATATTTCAATATTTCCCCAAGTTGGAGCTGGTAGTTTCTTTCATCAACAGCATCCATTTCTGACATCAGCCATAATAGTGAAATCTTCAACAATTGTGTCTCAGCAACTTCTCGACTTGATTATTGCTTCCACAAATTTCCACACTTCTTTCTAATTTGAAACTGGTAATTTCTTTCATTGACAGCATCCATTTCTGACATCAGCCATAATGGTAAAATCTTCCCCAATTGTGTTTCAGCAATTATGCAACTTGACAACTCCATCAACAATATCTCAACATTTCCCCAAGTTGGAGCTGGTCGTTTGTGTCATTGATAACACCCAATTCTGACTGCGTCAATTAGAGTAAAATCTTTCCGATACTATTTCAGCAACATTTCGACTTGATATATGCATCCACAAAATATCCACATTTTTTTCTAATTTGAAGCTGGTTGTTTCCTCCATCAACAGCATCCACTTCTGACTGCAGCCATAATGGTAAAATCTTCACCAATTGTGTTTCAGCAATTTCGCAACTTGATAACTGCATCAAAAATATCTTCATCAATTTTGCAACTTGATAACTGCATCAATAATATCCCCGCAATTCCCCAATTCGGAGCTGGTAACTCCTTCAGTCCATTGCATCGAATGCTTACTTCCGTAATAAAGGCGGAATCTTTACCGATTCTATTAAGCAACTTATCCATTTGATAAATGCATCCACAAAATTTCCACATTTCTTTCTAATTTGAAACTGGTAATTTCTTCCATCCATTGCATCAAATTCTGACTTCCTTCATAAGAGCAGAGTCTTTACCTATTTTATTTCGGCAACTTCTCGACTTGATAAATGCTTCCATAAATTTTCACATTATTTCCTAATTTCAAACTGGCAATTTCTTGCATCCATTGCATCGAATTCTGACTTCCTTCATAAAAGCGAAATCTTTACCGATTTTATTTCTGCAACTTCTCGACTTGATAAATGCATCCATAAAATTTTCACACTTCTTTCCACTTTGATAATGCGAGACCCTTCTACCATTTGCAACAATTTATGACTTCGTCAATTAGAGTAAAATCTTTACCGATTGTGTTTCAGCAACTTCTCGACTTGATTAATGCATCCACAAAATTTCTTCATTTCTATCCAATTTTAAACTAGTGATTTATTTCATCAACTGCATCCATTACTGACGTCAGCCATAATGGTAAAATCTTCACAAATTCTTTTTCAGCAACATTTCGACTTCCTATAGGCATCCACAAAGTTGCCACATTTCTTTCCAATTTGAAACTGGTAGATTCTTTCATTGACAGCATCAATTTCTGACTTCAGCCATAATTATAACACTGTCCCCAACTCTGTTTCAACAACTTTTCCATTTGATAAGTGCATCCATAAAATTTTCACATCTACTCTAATTTGAAAATGCCAACTTCTTCTACCAATCGCAACAATTTATAACTTCGTCAATTAGAGTAAATCTTTACCGATTGTGTTTCAGCACTTTCTCTACTTGATAAGTGCATCCATAAAATTTCCACTTGTTTTTCCCGATTTCAAACTTGTACTTTCTTTCATCATCACCATCCATTTCCGACTTCGTCAATTAGAGTAAAATCTTTACCGATTCCATATCAGGAACCTCTCGCCTTGATAACTGCATAAAGATATTACCTCTTTTCTTCCCAAATTGAAGCTGGGAACTTCTTCTATCCACCGCATCAATGTCTTACACAATGCATTTGAGTGAAATCGTCATCAAATTTTACTTGACCAACTTCACGACTCTACAAATTCATTCACAATAGTTTGGCACTTTTGCCATCTCATGTGCGCACGTTTCTATACGTTACTTAAAGTTAATACTTACAAGGGTATGTCAAAAGTTCAGCTTTTACCGCGTGTTCTTGTTTCTGTGAATGTGTGCGCCAATGTAAATCTATTTAAATGTAGTTTAGTAACAGCGAAATGCTTCATTTGCGCATTCAATAGTACCTCTTGTTCCAACTGATCCAATTGAAGGAATGTGGAGATTTTCTCTAGTTACTCAGTTTTATAGTTGAATAATTGATTGTGACGTCGTAATTGTTGACCTTATATGAACTACGTAACAATGGATCACAAATGATCAAACTCTTTAATGCTCTGCTTTCAATAAATCTTTTTCCGACTTCTACGATTAATGTTGAAATCTATGCTAAATTCCTTTCAACAACTCTTCAACTCAGCACATGCATCGACAGTATTTCAACATTTCCCCAAGTTGGAGCTGGTCGTTTGTGTAATTGAAAACACCGAATTCTGACTGCGTCAATTAGAGTAAAATCTTTGTCGATGCCATTTCAGCAACTAATCGACTTTATAAATGCATCCACAAAATGTCCACATTTCTTTCCAATTTGAAACTGGTTGTTTCCTCCATCAACAGCATCCATTTCTGACATCAGCCATAATGGTAAAATCTTCACCAATTGTGTTTCAGCAAATTCACAACATGATAACTGCATCAACAATATCTCCACATTTCCCAAAGTTGGAGCTGGTAATTTGTTTACTTGACTGAACCTAACTCGGACCTCGTCAATTAGAGTAAAATCTTTGTCGATGCTATTTCAGCTACTAATCGACTTGATAAATGCATCAACACATTTCTTTTGAATCTGAAACTGGAAATTTCTTCCATCAATGGCATTCATTTCTGAGTTAAACAGTATGGGCAAATTCTTCATCAATCTGTTTCAGCGATTCCTCGACTCAACAAACGCATCAAGAATGTTTCCACATTTCCCCTACATGGAGCTGGCAATTTCTTCAATCCATCGCATCGAATTCTTACTTCCCTAATAAAGGCCGAATCTTTACCGACTTTGTTTCAGCAACTTCTCGACTTGATAAATGTATCCGCAAAACTTCCACATTTCTTTCCATTTTGAAACCGGTAATTTCTCCATCAACAGCATCCATTTCTTACTTCAGCTATAATGGTAAAATCTTCACCAATTGTGTTTCAGCAATGTTGCAACTTGACAACTGCATCAACAGTAGCTCAACACTTCCCCAAGTTGGAGCTTGTCGTTTGTTTAATTGACTGCACCCAATTCTGACTTCGTCAATGAGAGTAAAATCTTTACCATTTGTGTTTCAGCAACTTCTAGACTTTATAACTGAATCCACAAAGTTCTACAATTCTCTATAATTTGAAACTGGTTGTTTCCTCCATCAACAGCATCCATTTCGGATCTCAGCCATAATGGTAAAATCGTCGCCAATTGCGTTTCAGCACTTTCTCGACTTGATAAATGCATCCACAAAGTTGCTACATTTCTTTCTAATTTGAAACTGGTTGTTTCCTCCATCAACAGCATCCAATTCTGACTTCAGCCATAATGGTAAAATCTTCACCAAATGTGTTTCAGCAAATTCACAACTTGATAACTGCATCAACAATATCTCCACATTTCCCAAAGTTGGAGCTGGTAACTCCTTCAATCCATTGCATCGAATGCTTACTTCCGTAATAAACGCGGAATCTTTACCGATTCTATTTCAGCGACTTCTCCATTTGATAAATGCATCCATAAAACATCCACATTTCTTTTCAACTTTAAACGGGTTGTTTCCTCCATCAACAGCATCAATTTCTGACTTCAGCCATAATGGTAAAATCTTCACCAAATGTGTTTCAGCAAATTCACAACTTGATAACTGCATCAACAATATCCCAACAGTTCCCCAAGTTGGAGCTGGTCGTTTGTGTAATTGAAAACACCCAATTCTGACTGCGTCAATTAGAGTAAAATCTTTCCGATACAATTTCAGCAACTAATCGACTTGATAAATGCATCAACAAAATTTCCACATTTCTTTCCAATTTGAAACTGGTTGTTTCCTCCATCAACAGCATCCATTTCTGACTTCAGCCATAATGGTAAAATCTTCACCAAATGTGTTTCAGCAAATTCACAACTTGATAACTGCATCAACAATATCCCAACAGTTCCCCAAGTTGGAGCTAGTCGTTTGTGTAATTGAAAACACCCAATTCTGACTGCGTCAATTAGAGTAAAATCTTTCCGATACAATTTCAGCAACTAATCGACTTGATAAATGCATCAACAAAATTTCCACATTTCTTTCCAATTTGAAACTGATTGTTTCCTCCATCAACAGCATCCACTTTTGACTTCAGCCATAATGGTAAAATCTTCACCAAATGTGTTTCATCAACTTCGCAACTTGATGACTGCATCAACAATTTCCCCACATTTCCCCAATTCGGAGCTGGTCGTTTGTGTAATTGAAAACATCCAATTCTGACTGCGTCAATAAGAGTAAAATCTTTACCGATTGTGTTTCAGCTACTTATTGACTTGATTAATGCATCCACAAAATTTCTACATTTCTTTTGAATTTGAAACTGGAAATTTCTTCCATCAATGGCATCCATTTCTGACTGAAATAGTAAGGGCGAATTCTTCATCTACTTCATTCCAGCGATTCTATGACTCAACTAACGCGTCAAGAATATTTCAATATTTCCCCAAGTTGGAGCTGGTAGTTTCTTTCATCAACAGCATCCATTTCTGACATCAGCCATAATAGTGAAATCTTCAACAATTGTGTCTCAGCAACTTCTCGACTTGATTATTGCTTCCACAAATTTCCACACTTCTTTCTAATTTGAAACTGGTAATTTCTTTCATTGACAGCATCCATTTCTGACATCAGCCATAATGGTAAAATCTTCCCCAATTGTGTTTCAGCAATTATGCAACTTGACAACTCCATCAACAATATCTCAACATTTCCCCAAGTTGGAGCTGGTCGTTTGTGTCATTGATAACACCCAATTCTGACTGCGTCAATTAGAGTAAAATCTTTCCGATACTATTTCAGCAACATTTCGACTTGATATATGCATCCACAAAATATCCACATTTTTTTCTAATTTGAAGCTGGTTGTTTCCTCCATCAACAGCATCCACTTCTGACTGCAGCCATAATGGTAAAATCTTCACCAATTGTGTTTCAGCAATTTCGCAACTTGATAACTGCATCAAAAATATCTTCATCAATTTTGCAACTTGATAACTGCATCAATAATATCCCCGCAATTCCCCAATTCGGAGCTGGTAACTCCTTCAGTCCATTGCATCGAATGCTTACTTCCGTAATAAAGGCGGAATCTTTACCGATTCTATTAAGCAACTTATCCATTTGATAAATGCATCCACAAAATTTCCACATTTCTTTCTAATTTGAAACTGGTAATTTCTTCCATCCATTGCATCAAATTCTGACTTCCTTCATAAGAGCAGAGTCTTTACCTATTTTATTTCGGCAACTTCTCGACTTGATAAATGCTTCCATAAATTTTCACATTATTTCCTAATTTCAAACTGGCAATTTCTTGCATCCATTGCATCGAATTCTGACTTCCTTCATAAAAGCGAAATCTTTACCGATTTTATTTCTGCAACTTCTCGACTTGATAAATGCATCCATAAAATTTTCACACTTCTTTCCACTTTGATAATGCGAGACCCTTCTACCATTTGCAACAATTTATGACTTCGTCAATTAGAGTAAAATCTTTACCGATTGTGTTTCAGCAACTTCTCGACTTGATTAATGCATCCACAAAATTTCTTCATTTCTATCCAATTTTAAACTAGTGATTTATTTCATCAACTGCATCCATTACTGACGTCAGCCATAATGGTAAAATCTTCACAAATTCTTTTTCAGCAACATTTCGACTTCCTATAGGCATCCACAAAGTTGCCACATTTCTTTCCAATTTGAAACTGGTAGATTCTTTCATTGACAGCATCAATTTCTGACTTCAGCCATAATTATAACACTGTCCCCAACTCTGTTTCAACAACTTTTCCATTTGATAAGTGCATCCATAAAATTTTCACATCTACTCTAATTTGAAAATGCCAACTTCTTCTACCAATCGCAACAATTTATAACTTCGTCAATTAGAGTAAATCTTTACCGATTGTGTTTCAGCACTTTCTCTACTTGATAAGTGCATTCATAAAATTTCCACTTGTTTTTCCCGATTTCAAACTTGTACTTTCTTTCATCATCACCATCCATTTCCGACTTCGTCAATTAGAGTAAAATCTTTACCGATTCCATATCAGGAACCTCTCGCCTTGATAACTGCATAAAGATATTACCTCTTTTCTTCCCAAATTGAAGCTGGGAACTTCTTCTATCCACCGCATCAATGTCTTACACAATGCATTTGAGTGAAATCGTCATCAAATTTTACTTGACCAACTTCACGACTCTACAAATTCATTCACAATAGTTTGGCACTTTTGCCATCTCATGTGCGCACGTTTCTATACGTTACTTAAAGTTAATACTTACAAGGGTATGTCAAAAGTTCAGCTTTTACCGCGTGTTCTTGTTTCTGTGAATGTGTGCGCCAATGTAAATCTATTTAAATGTAGTTTAGTAACAGCGAAATGCTTCATTTGCGCATTCAATAGTACCTCTTGTTCCAACTGATCCAATTGAAGGAATGTGGAGATTTTCTCTAGTTACTCAGTTTTATAGTTGAATAATTGATTGTGACGTCGTAATTGTTGACCTTATATGAACTACGTAACAATGGATCACAAATGATCAAACTCTTTAATGCTCTGCTTTCAATAAATCTTTTTCCGACTTCTACGATTAATGTTGAAATCTATGCTAAATTCCTTTCAACAACTCTTCAACTCAGCACATGCATCGACAGTATTTCAACATTTCCCCAAGTTGGAGCTGGTCGTTTGTGTAATTGAAAACACCGAATTCTGACTGCGTCAATTAGAGTAAAATCTTTGTCGATGCCATTTCAGCAACTAATCGACTTTATAAATGCATCCACAAAATGTCCACATTTCTTTCCAATTTGAAACTGGTTGTTTCCTCCATCAACAGCATCCATTTCTGACATCAGCCATAATGGTAAAATCTTCACCAATTGTGTTTCAGCAAATTCACAACATGATAACTGCATCAACAATATCTCCACATTTCCCAAAGTTGGAGCTGGTAATTTGTTTACTTGACTGAACCTAACTCGGACCTCGTCAATTAGAGTAAAATCTTTGTCGATGCTATTTCAGCTACTAATCGACTTGATAAATGCATCAACACATTTCTTTTGAATCTGAAACTGGAAATTTCTTCCATCAATGGCATTCATTTCTGAGTTAAACAGTATGGGCAAATTCTTCATCAATCTGTTTCAGCGATTCCTCGACTCAACAAACGCATCAAGAATGTTTCCACATTTCCCCTACATGGAGCTGGCAATTTCTTCAATCCATCGCATCGAATTCTTACTTCCCTAATAAAGGCCGAATCTTTACCGACTTTGTTTCAGCAACTTCTCGACTTGATAAATGTATCCGCAAAACTTCCACATTTCTTTCCATTTTGAAACCGGTAATTTCTCCATCAACAGCATCCATTTCTTACTTCAGCTATAATGGTAAAATCTTCACCAATTGTGTTTCAGCAATGTTGCAACTTGACAACTGCATCAACAGTAGCTCAACACTTCCCCAAGTTGGAGCTTGTCGTTTGTTTGATTGACTGCACCCAATTCTGACTTCGTCAATGAGAGTAAAATCTTTACCATTTGTGTTTCAGCAACTTCTAGACTTTATAACTGAATCCACAAAGTTCTACAATTCTCTATAATTTGAAACTGGTTGTTTCCTCCATCAACAGCATCCATTTCGGATCTCAGCCATAATGGTAAAATCATCGCCAATTGCGTTTCAGCACTTTCTCGACTTGATAAATGCATCCACAAAGTTGCTACATTTCTTTCTAATTTGAAACTGGTTGTTTCCTCCATCAACAGCATCCAATTCTGACTTCAGCCATAATGGTAAAATCTTCACCAAATGTGTTTCAGCAAATTCACAACTTGATAACTGCATCCACAATATCTCCACATTTCCCAAAGTTGGAGCTGGTAATTTGTTTAATTGACTGAACCTAACTCGGACCTCGTCAATTACAGTAAAATCTTTGTCGATGCTATTTCAGCTACTAATCGACTTGATAAATGCATCAACACATTTCTTTTGAATCTGAAACTGGAAATTTCTTCCATCAATGGCATTCATTTCTGAGTTAAACAGTATGGGCAAATTCTTCATCAATCTGTTTCAGTGATTCCTCGACTCAACAAACGCATCAAGAATGTTTCCACATTTCCCCTACATGGAGCTGGCAATTTCTTCAATCCATCGCATCGAATTCTTACTTCCCTAATAAAGGCCGAATCTTTACCAACTTTGTTTCAGCAACTTCTCGACTTGATAAATGTTTCCGCAAAACTTCCACATTTCTTTCTATTTTGAAACCGGTAATTTCTCCATCAACAGCATCCATTTCTTACTTCAGCTATAATGGTAAAATCTTCACCAATTGTGTTTCAGCAATGTTGCAACTTGACAACTGCATCAACAGTAGCTCAACACTTCCTCAAGTTTGAGCTTGTCGTTTGTTTAATTGACTGCACCCAATTCTGACTTCGTCAATGAGAGTAAAATCTTTACCATTTGTGTTTCAGCAACTTCTAGACTTTATAACTGAATCCACAAAGTTCTACAATTCTCTATAATTTGAAACTGGTTGTTTCCTCCATCAACAGCATCCATTTCGGATCTCAGCCATAATGGTAAAATCGTCGCCAATTGCGTTTCAGCACTTTCTCGACTTGATAAATGCATCCACAAAGTTGCTACATTTCTTTCTAATTTGAAACTGGTTGTTTCCTCCATCAACAGCATCCAATTCTGACTTCAGCCATAATGGTAAAATCTTCACCAAATGTGTTTCAGCAAATTCACAACTTGATAACTGCATCAACAATATCTCCACATTTCCCCAAGTTGGAGCTGGTAATTTGTTTAATTGACTGAACCTAACTCGGACCTCGTCAATTAGAGTAAAATCTTTGTCGATCCTATTTCAGCTACTAATCGACTTGATAAATGCATCAACACATTTCTTTTGAATCTGAAACTGGAAATTTCTTCCATCAATGGCATTCATTTCTGAGTTAAACAGTATGGGCAAATTCTTCATCAATCTGTTTCAGTGATTCCTCGACTCAACAAACGCATCAAGAATGTTTCCACATTTCCCCTACTTGGAGCTGGCAGTTTCTTCAATCCATCGCATCGAATTCTTACTTCCCTAATAAAGGCTGAATCTTTACCGATTTTGTTTCAGCGACTTCTCGACTTGATTATTGCTTCCACAAATTTCCACACTTCTTTCTAATTTGATACTGGTAATTTCTTTCATTGACAGCATCCATTTCTGACATCAGCTATAATGGTAAAATCTTCACCAATTGTGTTTCAGCAACTTTGCAACTTGACAACTGCATCAACAATATCTCAACATTTCCCCAAGTTGGAGCTTGTCGTTTGTTTAATTGACTGCAGCCAATTCTGACTGTGTCAATTGGAGTAAAATCTTTGTCGCTGCTATTTCAGCAAATAATCGACTTGATAAATGCATCCACAAAATTTCCAAATTTATCTCAAATTTGACACTGGTAACTTCCTCCATCAACAGCATCCGTTTCTGACTTCAGCCATAATGGTAAAATCTTCACCAATTGTGTTTTTAGCAATTTCGCAACTTGATAACTGCATCAAAAACATCCCCACATTTCCCCAATTCAGAGCTGCTAACTCCTTCAATCCATTGCATCGAATGCTTACTTCCGTAATAAACGCGGAATCTTTACCGATTTTATTTCAGCAACTTCTCGACTTGATAAATGCATCCATAAAATTTCCACATTTTTTTCAAATTTGATAATGCCAGCCCCTTCTACCAATTGCAACACTTTATGACTTCGTCAATTGGAGTAAATTCTTTGTGGATACCATTTCAGCAACTATTCGACTTGATAAATGCATAAACAAAATTTCAACATTTCTTTCCAATTTGAAACTGATTGTTTCCTCCATCAACAGCATCCGTTTCTGACTTCAGCCATAATGGTAAAATCTTCACCAATTGTGTTTTTAGCAATTTCGCAACTTGATAACTGCATCAAAAATATCCCCACATTTCCCCAATTCAGAGCTGCTAACTCCTTCAATCCATTGCATCGAATTCTGACTTCCTGCATAAAAGCGGAATCTTTACCAATTTTATTTCAGCAACTTCTTGACTTGATAAATGCATCCATAAAATTTCCACATTTTTTTCAAATTTGATAATGCCAGCCCCTTCTACCAATTGCAACACTTTATGACTTCGTCAATTGGAGTAAATTCTTTGTGGATACCATTTCAGCAACTATTCGACTTGATAAATGCATAAACAAAATTTCAACATTTCTTTCCAATTTGAAACTGATTGTTTCCTCCATCAACAGCATCCGTTTCTGACTTCAGCCATAATGGTAAAATCTTCACCAATTGTGTTTTTAGCAATTTCGCAACTTGATAACTGCATCAACAATATCCCACATTTCCCCAATTCGGAGCTGGTCGTTTGTGTAATTGAAAACACCCAATTCTGACTGCGTCAATTAGAGTAAAATCTTTCCGATGCTATTTCAGCAACTAATCGACTTGATAAATGCATCCACAAAATTTCCACATTTCTTTCCAATTTGAAACTGGTGATTTCTTTCATCAACATCATCCATTTCTGACTTCAGCCATAATGGTCAAATCTTCATCATTTTTGTTTCGGCAATCTCGCAACTTGATAACTGCATCAACAAAATATCCACATTTCTTTCCAATTTGAAACTGGTTGTTTCCTCCATCAACAGCATCCATTTCTGACCTCAGCCATAATGGTAAAATCTTCACCAAATGTGTTTCAGCAAATTCACAACTTGATAACTGCATCAACAATATCCCAACAGTTCCCCAAGTTGGAGCTGGTCGTTTGTGTAATTGAAAACACCCAATTCTGACTTTGTCAATTGGAGTAAATTCTTTGTGGATACCATTTCAGCAACTATTCGACTTGATAAATGCATCCACAAAATTTCCACATTTCTTTCCAATTTGAAACTGGTTGTTTTCTCCATCAACAGCATCCAATTCTGACTTCAGCCATAATGGTAAAATCTTCACCAAATGTGTTTCAGCAAATTCACAACTTGATAACTGCATCAACAATATCTCCACATTTCCCCAAGTTGGAGCTGGTAATTTGTTTAATTGACTGAACCTAACTCGGACCTCGTCAATTAGAGTAAAATCTTTGTCGATCCTATTTCAGCTACTAATCGACTTGATAAATGCATCAACACATTTCTTTTGAATCTGAAACTGGAAATTTCTTCCATCAATGGCATTCATTTCTGAGTTAAACAGTATGGGCAAATTCTTCATCAATCTGTTTCAGTGATTCCTCGACTCAACAAACGCATCAAGAATGTTTCCACATTTCCCCTACTTGGAGCTGGCAGTTTCTTCAATCCATCGCATCGAATTCTTACTTCCCTAATAAAGGCTGAATCTTTACCGATTTTGTTTCAGCGACTTCTCGACTTGATTATTGCTTCCACAAATTTCCACACTTCTTTCTAATTTGATACTGGTAATTTCTTTCATTGACAGCATCCATTTCTGACATCAGCTATAATGGTAAAATCTTCACCAATTGTGTTTCAGCAACTTTGCAACTTGACAACTGCATCAACAATATCTCAACATTTCCCCAAGTTGGAGCTTGTCGTTTGTTTAATTGACTGCAGCCAATTCTGACTGTGTCAATTGGAGTAAAATCTTTGTCGCTGCTATTTCAGCAAATAATCGACTTGATAAATGCATCCACAAAATTTCCAAATTTATCTCAAATTTGACACTGGTAACTTCCTCCATCAACAGCATCCGTTTCTGACTTCAGCCATAATGGTAAAATCTTCACCAATTGTGTTTTTAGCAATTTCGCAACTTGATAACTGCATCAAAAATATCCCCACATTTCCCCAATTCAGAGCTGCTAACTCCTTCAATCCATTGCATCGAATGCTTACTTCCGTAATAAACGCGGAATCTTTACCGATTTTATTTCAGCAACTTCTCGACTTGATAAATGCATCCATAAAATTTCCACATTTTTTTCAAATTTGATAATGCCAGCCCCTTCTACCAATTGCAACACTTTATGACTTCGTCAATTGGAGTAAATTCTTTGTGGATACCATTTCAGCAACTATTCGACTTGATAAATGCATAAACAAAATTTCAACATTTCTTTCCAATTTGAAACTGATTGTTTCCTCCATCAACAGCATCCGTTTCTGACTTCAGCCATAATGGTAAAATCTTCACCAATTGTGTTTTTAGCAATTTCGCAACTTGATAACTGCATCAAAAATATCCCCACATTTCCCCAATTCAGAGCTGCTAACTCCTTCAATCCATTGCATCGAATTCTGACTTCCTGCATAAAAGCGGAATCTTTACCAATTTTATTTCAGCAACTTCTCGACTTGATAAATGCATCCATAAAATTTCCACATTTTTTTCAAATTTGATAATGCCAGCCCCTTCTACCAATTGCAACACTTTATGACTTCGTCAATTGGAGTAAATTCTTTGTGGATACCATTTCAGCAACTATTCGACTTGATAAATGCATAAACAAAATTTCAACATTTCTTTCCAATTTGAAACTGATTGTTTCCTCCATCAACAGCATCCATTTCTGACATCAGCCATAATGGTAAAATCTTCCCCAATTGTGTTTCAGCAATTATGCAACTTGACAACTCCATCAACAATATCTCAACATTTCCCCAAGTTTGAGCTGGTCGTTTGTGTCATTGATAACACCCAATTCTGACTGCGTCAATTAGAGTAAAATCTTTCCGATACTATTTCAGCAACATTTCGACTTGATATATGCATCCACAAAATATCCACATTTTTTTCTAATTTGAAGCTGGTTGTTTCCTCCATCAACAGCATCCACTTCTGACTGCAGCCATAATGGTAAAATCTTCACCAATTGTGTTTCAGCAATTTCGCAACTTGATAACTGCATCAAAAATATCTTCATCAATTTTGCAACTTGATAACTGCATCAATAATATCCCCGCAATTCCCCAATTCGGAGCTGGTAACTCCTTCAGTCCATTGCATCGAATGCTTACTTCCGTAATAAAGGCGGAATCTTTACCGATTCTATTAAGCAACTTATCCATTTGATAAATGCATCCACAAAATTTCCACATTTCTTTCTAATTTGAAACTGGTAATTTCTTCCATCCATTGCATCAAATTCTGACTTCCTTCATAAGAGCAGAGTCTTTACCTATTTTATTTCGGCAACTTCTCGACTTGATAAATGCTTCCATAAATTTTCACATTATTTCCTAATTTCAAACTGGCAATTTCTTGCATCCATTGCATCGAATTCTGACTTCCTTCATAAAAGCGAAATCTTTACCGATTTTATTTCTGCAACTTCTCGACTTGATAAATGCATCCATAAAATTTTCACACTTCTTTCCACTTTGATAATGCGAGACCCTTCTACCATTTGCAACAATTTATGACTTCGTCAATTAGAGTAAAATCTTTACCGATTGTGTTTCAGCAACTTCTCGACTTGATTAATGCATCCACAAAATTTCTTCATTTCTATCCAATTTTAAACTAGTGATTTATTTCATCAACTGCATCCATTACTGACGTCAGCCATAATGGTAAAATCTTCACAAATTCTTTTTCAGCAACATTTCGACTTCCTATAGGCATCCACAAAGTTGCCACATTTCTTTCCAATTTGAAACTGGTAGATTCTTTCATTGACAGCATCAATTTCTGACTTCAGCCATAATTATAACACTGTCCCCAACTCTGTTTCAACAACTTTTCCATTTGATAAGTGCATCCATAAAATTTTCACATCTACTCTAATTTGAAAATGCCAACTTCTTCTACCAATCGCAACAATTTATAACTTCGTCAATTAGAGTAAATCTTTACCGATTGTGTTTCAGCACTTTCTCTACTTGATAAGTGCATTCATAAAATTTCCACTTGTTTTTCCCGATTTCAAACTTGTACTTTCTTTCATCATCACCATCCATTTCCGACTTCGTCAATTAGAGTAAAATCTTTACCGATTCCATATCAGGAACCTCTCGCCTTGATAACTGCATAAAGATATTACCTCTTTTCTTCCCAAATTGAAGCTGGGAACTTCTTCTATCCACCGCATCAATGTCTTACACAATGCATTTGAGTGAAATCGTCATCAAATTTTACTTGACCAACTTCACGACTCTACAAATTCATTCACAATAGTTTGGCACTTTTGCCATCTCATGTGCGCACGTTTCTATACGTTACTTAAAGTTAATACTTACAAGGGTATGTCAAAAGTTCAGCTTTTACCGCGTGTTCTTGTTTCTGTGAATGTGTGCGCCAATGTAAATCTATTTAAATGTAGTTTAGTAACAGCGAAATGCTTCATTTGCGCATTCAATAGTACCTCTTGTTCCAACTGATCCAATTGAAGGAATGTGGAGATTTTCTCTAGTTACTCAGTTTTATAGTTGAATAATTGATTGTGACGTCGTAATTGTTGACCTTATATGAACTACGTAACAATGGATCACAAATGATCAAACTCTTTAATGCTCTGCTTTCAATAAATCTTTTTCCGACTTCTACGATTAATGTTGAAATCTATGCTAAATTCCTTTCAACAACTCTTCAACTCAGCACATGCATCGACAGTATTTCAACATTTCCCCAAGTTGGAGCTGGTCGTTTGTGTAATTGAAAACACCGAATTCTGACTGCGTCAATTAGAGTAAAATCTTTGTCGATGCCATTTCAGCAACTAATCGACTTTATAAATGCATCCACAAAATGTCCACATTTCTTTCCAATTTGAAACTGGTTGTTTCCTCCATCAACAGCATCCATTTCTGACATCAGCCATAATGGTAAAATCTTCACCAATTGTGTTTCAGCAAATTCACAACATGATAACTGCATCAACAATATCTCCACATTTCCCAAAGTTGGAGCTGGTAATTTGTTTACTTGACTGAACCTAACTCGGACCTCGTCAATTAGAGTAAAATCTTTGTCGATGCTATTTCAGCTACTAATCGACTTGATAAATGCATCAACACATTTCTTTTGAATCTGAAACTGGAAATTTCTTCCATCAATGGCATTCATTTCTGAGTTAAACAGTATGGGCAAATTCTTCATCAATCTGTTTCAGCGATTCCTCGACTCAACAAACGCATCAAGAATGTTTCCACATTTCCCCTACATGGAGCTGGCAATTTCTTCAATCCATCGCATCGAATTCTTACTTCCCTAATAAAGGCCGAATCTTTACCGACTTTGTTTCAGCAACTTCTCGACTTGATAAATGTATCCGCAAAACTTCCACATTTCTTTCCATTTTGAAACCGGTAATTTCTCCATCAACAGCATCCATTTCTTACTTCAGCTATAATGGTAAAATCTTCACCAATTGTGTTTCAGCAATGTTGCAACTTGACAACTGCATCAACAGTAGCTCAACACTTCCCCAAGTTGGAGCTTGTCGTTTGTTTGATTGACTGCACCCAATTCTGACTTCGTCAATGAGAGTAAAATCTTTACCATTTGTGTTTCAGCAACTTCTAGACTTTATAACTGAATCCACAAAGTTCTACAATTCTCTATAATTTGAAACTGGTTGTTTCCTCCATCAACAGCATCCATTTCGGATCTCAGCCATAATGGTAAAATCATCGCCAATTGCGTTTCAGCACTTTCTCGACTTGATAAATGCATCCACAAAGTTGCTACATTTCTTTCTAATTTGAAACTGGTTGTTTCCTCCATCAACAGCATCCAATTCTGACTTCAGCCATAATGGTAAAATCTTCACCAAATGTGTTTCAGCAAATTCACAACTTGATAACTGCATCCACAATATCTCCACATTTCCCAAAGTTGGAGCTGGTAATTTGTTTAATTGACTGAACCTAACTCGGACCTCGTCAATTACAGTAAAATCTTTGTCGATGCTATTTCAGCTACTAATCGACTTGATAAATGCATCAACACATTTCTTTTGAATCTGAAACTGGAAATTTCTTCCATCAATGGCATTCATTTCTGAGTTAAACAGTATGGGCAAATTCTTCATCAATCTGTTTCAGTGATTCCTCGACTCAACAAACGCATCAAGAATGTTTCCACATTTCCCCTACATGGAGCTGGCAATTTCTTCAATCCATCGCATCGAATTCTTACTTCCCTAATAAAGGCCGAATCTTTACCAACTTTGTTTCAGCAACTTCTCGACTTGATAAATGTTTCCGCAAAACTTCCACATTTCTTTCTATTTTGAAACCGGTAATTTCTCCATCAACAGCATCCATTTCTTACTTCAGCTATAATGGTAAAATCTTCACCAATTGTGTTTCAGCAATGTTGCAACTTGACAACTGCATCAACAGTAGCTCAACACTTCCTCAAGTTTGAGCTTGTCGTTTGTTTAATTGACTGCACCCAATTCTGACTTCGTCAATGAGAGTAAAATCTTTACCATTTGTGTTTCAGCAACTTCTAGACTTTATAACTGAATCCACAAAGTTCTACAATTCTCTATAATTTGAAACTGGTTGTTTCCTCCATCAACAGCATCCATTTCGGATCTCAGCCATAATGGTAAAATCGTCGCCAATTGCGTTTCAGCACTTTCTCGACTTGATAAATGCATCCACAAAGTTGCTACATTTCTTTCTAATTTGAAACTGGTTGTTTCCTCCATCAACAGCATCCAATTCTGACTTCAGCCATAATGGTAAAATCTTCACCAAATGTGTTTCAGCAAATTCACAACTTGATAACTGCATCAACAATATCTCCACATTTCCCCAAGTTGGAGCTGGTAATTTGTTTAATTGACTGAACCTAACTCGGACCTCGTCAATTAGAGTAAAATCTTTGTCGATCCTATTTCAGCTACTAATCGACTTGATAAATGCATCAACACATTTCTTTTGAATCTGAAACTGGAAATTTCTTCCATCAATGGCATTCATTTCTGAGTTAAACAGTATGGGCAAATTCTTCATCAATCTGTTTCAGTGATTCCTCGACTCAACAAACGCATCAAGAATGTTTCCACATTTCCCCTACTTGGAGCTGGCAGTTTCTTCAATCCATCGCATCGAATTCTTACTTCCCTAATAAAGGCTGAATCTTTACCGATTTTGTTTCAGCGACTTCTCGACTTGATTATTGCTTCCACAAATTTCCACACTTCTTTCTAATTTGATACTGGTAATTTCTTTCATTGACAGCATCCATTTCTGACATCAGCTATAATGGTAAAATCTTCACCAATTGTGTTTCAGCAACTTTGCAACTTGACAACTGCATCAACAATATCTCAACATTTCCCCAAGTTGGAGCTTGTCGTTTGTTTAATTGACTGCAGCCAATTCTGACTGTGTCAATTGGAGTAAAATCTTTGTCGCTGCTATTTCAGCAAATAATCGACTTGATAAATGCATCCACAAAATTTCCAAATTTATCTCAAATTTGACACTGGTAACTTCCTCCATCAACAGCATCCGTTTCTGACTTCAGCCATAATGGTAAAATCTTCACCAATTGTGTTTTTAGCAATTTCGCAACTTGATAACTGCATCAAAAACATCCCCACATTTCCCCAATTCAGAGCTGCTAACTCCTTCAATCCATTGCATCGAATGCTTACTTCCGTAATAAACGCGGAATCTTTACCGATTTTATTTCAGCAACTTCTCGACTTGATAAATGCATCCATAAAATTTCCACATTTTTTTCAAATTTGATAATGCCAGCCCCTTCTACCAATTGCAACACTTTATGACTTCGTCAATTGGAGTAAATTCTTTGTGGATACCATTTCAGCAACTATTCGACTTGATAAATGCATAAACAAAATTTCAACATTTCTTTCCAATTTGAAACTGATTGTTTCCTCCATCAACAGCATCCGTTTCTGACTTCAGCCATAATGGTAAAATCTTCACCAATTGTGTTTTTAGCAATTTCGCAACTTGATAACTGCATCAAAAATATCCCCACATTTCCCCAATTCAGAGCTGCTAACTCCTTCAATCCATTGCATCGAATTCTGACTTCCTGCATAAAAGCGGAATCTTTACCAATTTTATTTCAGCAACTTCTTGACTTGATAAATGCATCCATAAAATTTCCACATTTTTTTCAAATTTGATAATGCCAGCCCCTTCTACCAATTGCAACACTTTATGACTTCGTCAATTGGAGTAAATTCTTTGTGGATACCATTTCAGCAACTATTCGACTTGATAAATGCATAAACAAAATTTCAACATTTCTTTCCAATTTGAAACTGATTGTTTCCTCCATCAACAGCATCCGTTTCTGACTTCAGCCATAATGGTAAAATCTTCACCAATTGTGTTTTTAGCAATTTCGCAACTTGATAACTGCATCAACAATATCCCACATTTCCCCAATTCGGAGCTGGTCGTTTGTGTAATTGAAAACACCCAATTCTGACTGCGTCAATTAGAGTAAAATCTTTCCGATGCTATTTCAGCAACTAATCGACTTGATAAATGCATCCACAAAATTTCCACATTTCTTTCCAATTTGAAACTGGTGATTTCTTTCATCAACATCATCCATTTCTGACTTCAGCCATAATGGTCAAATCTTCATCATTTTTGTTTCGGCAATCTCGCAACTTGATAACTGCATCAACAAAATATCCACATTTCTTTCCAATTTGAAACTGGTTGTTTCCTCCATCAACAGCATCCATTTCTGACCTCAGCCATAATGGTAAAATCTTCACCAAATGTGTTTCAGCAAATTCACAACTTGATAACTGCATCAACAATATCCCAACAGTTCCCCAAGTTGGAGCTGGTCGTTTGTGTAATTGAAAACACCCAATTCTGACTTTGTCAATTGGAGTAAATTCTTTGTGGATACCATTTCAGCAACTATTCGACTTGATAAATGCATCCACAAAATTTCCACATTTCTTTCCAATTTGAAACTGGTTGTTTTCTCCATCAACAGCATCCAATTCTGACTTCAGCCATAATGGTAAAATCTTCACCAAATGTGTTTCAGCAAATTCACAACTTGATAACTGCATCAACAATATCTCCACATTTCCCCAAGTTGGAGCTGGTAATTTGTTTAATTGACTGAACCTAACTCGGACCTCGTCAATTAGAGTAAAATCTTTGTCGATCCTATTTCAGCTACTAATCGACTTGATAAATGCATCAACACATTTCTTTTGAATCTGAAACTGGAAATTTCTTCCATCAATGGCATTCATTTCTGAGTTAAACAGTATGGGCAAATTCTTCATCAATCTGTTTCAGTGATTCCTCGACTCAACAAACGCATCAAGAATGTTTCCACATTTCCCCTACTTGGAGCTGGCAGTTTCTTCAATCCATCGCATCGAATTCTTACTTCCCTAATAAAGGCTGAATCTTTACCGATTTTGTTTCAGCGACTTCTCGACTTGATTATTGCTTCCACAAATTTCCACACTTCTTTCTAATTTGATACTGGTAATTTCTTTCATTGACAGCATCCATTTCTGACATCAGCTATAATGGTAAAATCTTCACCAATTGTGTTTCAGCAACTTTGCAACTTGACAACTGCATCAACAATATCTCAACATTTCCCCAAGTTGGAGCTTGTCGTTTGTTTAATTGACTGCAGCCAATTCTGACTGTGTCAATTGGAGTAAAATCTTTGTCGCTGCTATTTCAGCAAATAATCGACTTGATAAATGCATCCACAAAATTTCCAAATTTATCTCAAATTTGACACTGGTAACTTCCTCCATCAACAGCATCCGTTTCTGACTTCAGCCATAATGGTAAAATCTTCACCAATTGTGTTTTTAGCAATTTCGCAACTTGATAACTGCATCAAAAATATCCCCACATTTCCCCAATTCAGAGCTGCTAACTCCTTCAATCCATTGCATCGAATGCTTACTTCCGTAATAAACGCGGAATCTTTACCGATTTTATTTCAGCAACTTCTCGACTTGATAAATGCATCCATAAAATTTCCACATTTTTTTCAAATTTGATAATGCCAGCCCCTTCTACCAATTGCAACACTTTATGACTTCGTCAATTGGAGTAAATTCTTTGTGGATACCATTTCAGCAACTATTCGACTTGATAAATGCATAAACAAAATTTCAACATTTCTTTCCAATTTGAAACTGATTGTTTCCTCCATCAACAGCATCCGTTTCTGACTTCAGCCATAATGGTAAAATCTTCACCAATTGTGTTTTTAGCAATTTCGCAACTTGATAACTGCATCAAAAATATCCCCACATTTCCCCAATTCAGAGCTGCTAACTCCTTCAATCCATTGCATCGAATTCTGACTTCCTGCATAAAAGCGGAATCTTTACCAATTTTATTTCAGCAACTTCTCGACTTGATAAATGCATCCATAAAATTTCCACATTTTTTTCAAATTTGATAATGCCAGCCCCTTCTACCAATTGCAACACTTTATGACTTCGTCAATTGGAGTAAATTCTTTGTGGATACCATTTCAGCAACTATTCGACTTGATAAATGCATAAACAAAATTTCAACATTTCTTTCCAATTTGAAACTGATTGTTTCCTCCATCAACAGCATCCGTTTCTGACTTCAGCCATAATGGTAAAATCTTCACCAATTGTGTTTTTAGCAATTTCGCAACTTGATAACTGCATCAACAATATCCCACATTTCCCCAATTCGGAGCTGGTCGTTTGTGTAATTGAAAACACCCAATTCTGACTGCGTCAATTAGAGTAAAATCTTTCCGATGCTATTTCAGCAACTAATCGACTTGATAAATGCATCCACAAAATTTCCACATTTCTTTCCAATTTGAAACTGGTGATTTCTTTCATCAACATCATCCATTTCTGACTTCAGCCATAATGGTCAAATCTTCATCATTTTTGTTTCGGCAATCTCGCAACTTGATAACTGCATCAACAAAATATCCACATTTCTTTCCAATTTGAAACTGGTTGTTTCCTCCATCAACAGCATCCATTTCTGACCTCAGCCATAATGGTAAAATCTTCACCAAATGTGTTTCAGCAAATTCACAACTTGATAACTGCATCAACAATATCCCAACAGTTCCCCAAGTTGGAGCTGGTCGTTTGTGTAATTGAAAACACCCAATTCTGACTTTGTCAATTGGAGTAAATTCTTTGTGGATACCATTTCAGCAACTATTCGACTTGATAAATGCATCCACAAAATTTCCACATTTCTTTCCAATTTGAAACTGGTTGTTTTCTCCATCAACAGCATCCAATTCTGACTTCAGCCATAATGGTAAAATCTTCACCAAATGTGTTTCAGCAAATTCACAACTTGATAACTGCATCAACAATATCTCCACATTTCCCCAAGTTGGAGCTGGTAATTTGTTTAATTGACTGAACCTAACTCGGACCTCGTCAATTAGAGTAAAATCTTTGTCGATCCTATTTCAGCTACTAATCGACTTGATAAATGCATCAACACATTTCTTTTGAATCTGAAACTGGAAATTTCTTCCATCAATGGCATCCATTTCTGAGTTAAACAGTATGGGCAAATTCTTCATCAATCTGTTTCAGTGATTCCTCGACTCAACAAACGCATCAAGAATGTTTCCACATTTCCCCTACTTGGAGCTGGCAGTTTCTTCAATCCATCGCATCGAATTCTTACTTCCCTTATAAAGGCTGAATCTTTACCGATTTTGTTTCAGCGACTTCTCGACTTGATTATTGCTTCCACAAATTTCCACACTTCTTTCTAATTTGATACTGGTAATTTCTTTCATTGACAGCATCCATTTCTGACATCAGCTATAATGGTAAAATCTTCACCAATTGTGTTTCAGCAACTTTGCAACTTGACAACTGCATCAACAATATCTCAACATTTCCACAAGTTGGAGCTTGTCGTTTGTTTAATTGACTGCACCCAATTCTGACTGTGTCAATTAGAGTAAAATCTTTCCGATACTATTTCATCAACTAATCGACATGATAAATGCATCCACAAAATTTCCACATTTCTTTCCAATTTGAAACTGGTAGCTTCTTTCATCAGCATCATCCAATTCCGACTGCGTCAATTAGAGTAAAATATTTGCCGATACTATTTCAGCAACTAATCGACTTGATAAATGTATCCGCAAAACTTCCATATTTCTTTCCATTTTGAAACCGGTAATTTCTCCATCAACAGCATTCATTTCTTACTTCAGCTATAATGGTAAAATCTTCACCAATTGTGTTTCAGCAATGTTGCAACTTGACAACTGCATCAACAGTAGCTCAACACTTCCCCAAGTTGGAGCTTGTCGTTTGTTTAATTGACTGCACCCAATTCTGACTTCGTCAATGAGAGTAAAATCTTTACCATTTGTGTTTCAGCAACTTCTAGACTTTATAACTGAATCCACAAAGTTCTACAATTCTCTCTAATTTGAAATTGGTAATTTCCTCCATCAACAGCATCCATTTCGGATCTCAGCCATAATGGTAAAATCGTCGCCAATTGCGTTTCAGCACTTTCTCGACTTGATAAATGCATCCACAAAGTTGCTACATTTCTTTCTAATTTGAAACTGGTTGTTTCCTCCATCAACAGCATCCAATTCTGACTTCAGCCATAATGGTAAAATCTTCACCAAATGTGTTTCAGCAAATTCACAACTTGATAACTGCATCAGCAATATCTCAACAGTTCCCCAAGTTGGAGCTGGTAATTTGTTTAATTGACTGAACCTAATTCGGACTTCGTCAATTAGAGTAAAATCTTTACCGATTCCATTTCAGCAACTTCTCGAATTGATAACTGCATGAAAATATTTTCTCTTTTCTTCCCAAATTGAAGCTGGGAACTTCTTCTATCCACCGCATCAATGTCTTACATCATGCATTTGAGTGAAATCGTCACCAATTTTACTTGACCAACTTCACGACTCTACATATTCATTCACAATAGTTGGGCACTTTTGCCATCTCATGTGCGTGCGTTTCTATACGTTACTTAAAGTTAATACTTACAAAGGTATGTCAAAAGTTCAGCTTTTACCGCGTGTTCTTGTTTCTGTGAATGTGTGCGCCAATGTAAATCTACTTCAATGTAGTTTAAAAACAGCGAAATGCTTCATTTGCGCTTACAATAATGCGTCTTGTTCCAACTGATCCAATTGAAGGAATGTGGAGATTTTCTCTAGTTACTCGGTTTTATAGTCGAATGATTGATTGTGACGTCGTAATTGATGACCTTATATGAACTACGTAACAATGGACTACACATGATCAAACCCTTTAATGCTCTGCTTTCAATAAATCTTTTTCCGACTTCTACGATTAATGTTGAAATCTATGCTTAATTCCTTTCAACAACTCTTCAACTCAACACATGCGTCGACAATATTTCAACATTTCCCCAAGTTGGAGCTGGTCGTTTGTGTAATTGAAGACACCCAATTCTGACTGCGTCAATTAGAGTAAAATCTTTGTCGATGCCATTTCACCAACTGATCGACATGATAAATGCATCCACAAAATTTCCACATTTCTTTCCAATTTTAAACTGGTGATTTCTTTCATCAACATCATCCAGTTCTGACTTCATCCATGAGAGTTAAATCTTTACTGATTCTATTTCGTCAATTTTGCGACTCCATACATGCATCAACAAAATTTGCAGAATTCTTCCCCTATCAAAATGGAAAACTTTTTTAGTATAATGCCTCCATTTCTGACTGAAATAGTAAGGGCGAATTCTTCATCTACTTCATTCCAGCGATTCCATGACTCAACTAACGCGTCAAGAATATTTCAATATTTCCCCAAGTTGGAGCTGGTAGTTTCTTTCATCAACAGCATCCATTTCTGACTTGAGCCATAATGGTGAGATCTTCACCAATTGTGTCTCAGCAACTTCTCGACTTCATCAATGCATCCACAAATTTCCACATTTATTTCGAATTTGAAACTGGTAATTTCTTTCATTGACAGCATCCATTTCTGACATCAGCCATAATGGTAAAATCTTCCCCAATTGTGTTTCAGCAATTATGCAACTTGACAACTCCATCAACAATATCTCAACAGTTCCCCAAGTTGGAGCTGGTCTTTTGTGTAATTGAAAACACCCAATTCTGACTTCGTCAATTGGAGTAAATTCTTTGTGGATACCATTTCAGCAACTATTCGACTTGATAAATGCATCCACAAAATTTCCACATTTCTTTCCAATTTGAAACTTGTTGTTTCCTCCATCAACAGCATCTATTTCTGACTTCAGCCATAATAGTAAAATCTTCACCAAATGTGTTTCAGCAAATTCACAACTTGATAACTGCATCAACAATATCTCAACAGTTCACCAAGTTGGAGCTGGTCGTTTGTGTAATTGAAAACACCCAATTCTGACTTCGTCAATTGGAGTAAATTCTCTGTGGATACCATTTCAGCAACTAGTCGACTTGATAAATGCATCCACAAAGTTGCTACATTTCTTTCTAATTTGAAACTGGTTGTTTCCTCCATCAACAGCATCCAATTCTGACTTCAGCCATAATGGTAAAATCTTCACCAAATGTGTTTCAGCAAATTCACAACTTGATAACTGCATCAGCAATATCTCAACAGTTCCCCAAGTTGGAGCTGGTAATTTGTTTAATTGACTGAACCTAATTCGGACTTCGTCAATTAGAGTAAAATCTTTACCGATTCCATTTCAGCAACTTCTCGAATTGATAACTGCATGAAAATATTTTCTCTTTTCTTCCCAAATTGAAGCTGGGAACTTCTTCTATCCACCGCATCAATGTCTTACATCATGCATTTGAGTGAAATCGTCACCAATTTTACTTGACCAACTTCGCGACTCTACATATTCATTCACAATAGTTTGGCACTTTTGCCATCTCATGTGCGCACGTTTCTATACGTTACTTAAAGTTAATACTTACAAAGGTATGTCAAAAGTTCAGCTTTTACCGCGTGTTCTTGTTTCTGTGAATGTGTGCGCCAATGTAAATCTATTTAAATGTAGTTTAGTAACAGCGAAATGCTTCATTTGCGCATTCAATAGTACCTCTTGTTCCAACTGATCCAATTGAAGGAATGTGGAGATTTTCTCTAGTTACTCGGTTTTATAGTTGAATGATTGATTGTGACGTCGTAATTGATGACCTTATATGAACTACGTAACAATGGATTCCTCGTGATCAAACCCTTTAATGCTCTGCTTTCAATAAATCTTTTTCCGACTTCTACGATTAATGTTGAAATCTATGCTTAATTCCTTTACAACAACTCTTCAACTCAACACATGCATCGAAACTATTTCAACATTTCCCCAAGGTGGAGCTGGTCGTTTGTGTAATTGAAAACACCCAATTCTGACTGCGTCAATTAGAGTAAAATCTTTCCGATACTATTTCAGCAACTAATCGACTTGATCAATGCATCCACAAAATTTCCACATTTCTTTTGAATTTGAAACTGGTAATTTCTTTCATTGACAACATCCATTTCTTACATGAGCCATAATGGTAAAATCTTCACAGATTGTGTTTCAGCAATTTTGCAACTTGACAACTGCATCACCAATATCTCAACATTTCCCCAAGCTGGATCTGGTAGTTTCTGTAATGGAAAACACCCAATTCTGACTGCGTCAATTAGAGTAAAATCTTTCCGATACAATTTCAGCAACTAATCGACTTGATAAATGCATCCCCAAATTTCCACATTTATTTCTAATTTGACACTGGTAACTTCCCCAATCAACAGCATCCATTTCTGACTTCAGCTATAATTTTAAAATCTTCGCCAATTGTGTTTCAGCAATTTTGCAACTTGACAACTGCATCAACAGTAGCTCAACATTTCCCAAAGTTAGAGCTAGTCGTTTGTTTAATTGACTGCACCCAATTCTGACTGCGTCAATTAGAGTAAAACCTTTCCGACACTATTTCAGCAACATTTCGACTTGATATATATATCCACAAAGTTGCCACATTTCTTTCCAATTTGAAACTGGTAGATTCTTTCATTGACAGCATCAATTTCTGACATCAGCCATAATAGTGAAATCTTCAACAATTGTGTCTCAGCAACTTCTCGACTTGATTATTGCTTCCACAAATTTCCACACTTCTTTCTAATTTGAAACTGGTAATTTCTTTCATTGACAGCATCCATTTCTGACATCAGCCATAATGGTAAAATCTTCCCCAATTGTGTTTCAGCAATTATGCAACTTGACAACTCCATCAACAATATCTCAACATTTCCCCAAGTTGGAGCTGGTCGTTTGTGTCATTGATAACACCCAATTCTGACTGCGTCAATTAGAGTAAAACCTTTCCGATACTATTTCAGCAACATTTCGACTTGATATATGCATCCACAAAATTTATACATTTCTTTTTAATTTCCAACTGATGATTCCTTTCATCAACATCATCCATTTCTGACTTCAGCCATAATGGTAAAGTCTTCACCAACTGTTTTTATGCAATCTTGCAACTTGATAACTGCATCAACAAAATTTCCACATTTCTTTCCAATATGAAACTGGTTATTCCTTCCATCAACATCATCCAGTTCTGACTTCGTCACTGAGAGTTAAATCTTTATTGATTCTATTTCAGCAACTTTGCGACTCCATAGATGCATCAACAAAATTTCCAAAATTCTTCCCCGTTCAAAATGCAACTTCCTTAGTTTAAATGCCTCCATTTCTGCTGAAACAGTAAGGGCCAATTCTTGATCTACTTCGTTTCAGCGATTCCATGACTCAACTAATGCATCAAGAATATTTCCACATTTCTTTCTAATTTGAAACTGGTAATTTCTTTCATCAAAAGTATCCATTTCTGACTTCAGCCATAATGGTAAAATCTTCACCAATTGCATTTCAGCACATTTTCAACTAGACAACTGCATCAACAATATCTAAACATTTCCCCAAGTTGGAGCTGGTCATTTCTGTAATTGAAAACACCCAATTCTGACTGCGTCAATTAGAGTAAAATGTTTGTCGTTGCTATTTCAGCAACTAATCGACTTGATAAATGCATCCACAAAATTCCCAAATTTATCTCCAATTTGAAACTGGTGATTTCTTTCATCAACATCATCCATTTCTGACTGCAGCCATAATGGTAAAATCTTCACCAATTGTGTTTCAGCAATTTTGCAACTTGATAACTGGATCAAAAATATCCCCACATTTCCCCAATTCAGAGCTGCTAACTCCTTCAATCCATTGCATCGAATGCTTACTTCCGTAATAAACACGGAATCTTTACCAATTTAATTTCAGCGACTTTTCCATTTGATCAATGCATCCACAAAATTTCCACATTTCTTTCTAATTTGAAACTGGTTGTTTCCTCAATCAACAGCATCCATTTCTTACTTCAGCAATAATGGTAAAATCTTCACTAATTGCATTTCAGCACATTCTCGACTTGATAAATGCATCCATAAAATTTCCAAATTTCACTCCAATTTGACACTGGAAACTTCCTCAATCAACAGCATCCATTTCTGACTTCAGCCATAATGGTAAAATCTTCACCAATTGTGTTTTTAGCAATTTCGCAACTTGACAACTGCATCCACAATATCGCAACATTTCCCCAAGTTGGATCTGGTAGTTTGTGTAATTGAAAACACCCAATTCTGACTGCGTTAATTACAGTAAAATCTTTCCGATACTATTTCAGCAACTAATCGACTTGATAAATGCATCCACAAAATTTCCACATTTCTTTCCAATTTTAAACTGGTGATTTCTTTCATCAACATCATCCATTTCTGACTTCAGCCATAATGGTCAAATCTTCATCACTTTTTTTTCGGCAATCTCGCAACTTGATAACTGCATCAACAAAATATCCACATTTCTTTCCAATTTGAAACTGCTTATTCCTTCCATCAACATCATCCACTTCTGACTTCGTCAATGAGGGTAAAATCTTTACTGATTATATTTCAGCAACCCTGCGACTCCATACATGCATCAACAAAATTTCCAAAATTCTTCCCCGTTCAGAATGCAAATTCCTTAGTTTAAATGCCTCCATTTCTGACTGAAACAGTAAAGGCGAATTTTTGATCTACTTCGTTTCAGCGATTCCATGCCTCAACTAACGCGTCAAGAATATTTCCATACTTCCCTAATTTGGAGCTGGTAATTTCTTTAATCAACAGCATCCATTTCTGACTTGAGCCATAATGGTAAAATCTTCACCAATTGTGTTTCATCAACTTCGCAACTTGATAACTGCATCAAAAATATCCCCACATTTCCCCAATTCGGAGCTGCTAACTCCTTCAATCCATTGCATCGAATGCTTACTTCCGTAATAAACGCGGAATCTTTACCGATTTAATTTCAGCGACTTCTCGACTTGATGAATGCATCCACAAAATATCCACATTTCTTTCTAATTTGAAACTGGTTGTTTCCTCCATCAACAGAATCCATTTCTAACATCAGCCATAATGGTAAAATCTTCACCAAATGTGTTTCAGCAATTTCGCAACTTGACAACTGCATCAAGAATAACTCAACATTTCCCCAAGTTGGAGCTGGTCGTTTGTGTGATTAAAAACACCAAATTCTGACTGCGTCAATTACAGTAAAATCTTTGTCGATGCCATTTCAGCAACTAATCGACTTGATAAATGCATCAACAAAATTTTCACATTTCTTTTGAATTTGAAACTGGAAATTTCTTCCATCAATGGCATCCATTTCTGACTGAAATAGTAAGGGCGAATTCTTCATCTACTTCATTCCAGCGATTCTATGACTCAACTAACGCGTCAAGAATATTTCAATATTTCCCCAAGTTGGAGCTGGTAGTTTCTTTCATCAACAGCATCCATTTCTGACATCAGCCATAATAGTGAAATCTTCAACAATTGTGTCTCAGCAACTTCTCGACTTGATTATTGCTTCCACAAATTTCCACACTTCTTTCTAATTTGAAACTGGTAATTTCTTTCATTGACAGCATCCATTTCTGACATCAGCCATAATGGTAAAATCTTCCCCAATTGTGTTTCAGCAATTATGCAACTTGACAACTCCATCAACAATATCTCAACATTTCCCCAAGTTGGAGCTGGTCGTTTGTGTCATTGATAACACCCAATTCTGACTGCGTCAATTAGAGTAAAATCTTTCCGATACTATTTCAGCAACATTTCGACTTGATATATGCATCCACAAAATATCCACATTTTTTTCTAATTTGAAGCTGGTTGTTTCCTCCATCAACAGCATCCACTTCTGACTGCAGCCATAATGGTAAAATCTTCACCAATTGTGTTTCAGCAATTTTGCAACTTGATAACTGCATCAAAAATATCTTCATCAATTTTGCAACTTGATAACTGCATCAATAATATCCCCGCAATTCCCCAATTCGGAGCTGGTAACTCCTTCAGTCCATTGCATCGAATGCTTACTTCCGTAATAAAGGCGGAATCTTTACCGATTCTATTAAGCAACTTATCCATTTGATAAATGCATCCACAAAATTTCCACATTTTTTTCTAATTTGAAACTGGTAATTTCTTCCATCCATTGCATCAAATTCTGACTTCCTTCATAAGAGCAGAGTCTTTACCTATTTTATTTCGGCAACTTCTCGACTTGATAAATGCTTCCATAAATTTTCACATTATTTCCTAATTTCAAACTGGCAATTTCTTGCATCCATTGCATCGAATTCTGACTTCCTTCATAAAAGCGAAATCTTTACCGATTTTATTTCTGCAACTTCTCGACTTGATAAATGCATCCATAAAATTTTCACACTTCTTTCCACTTTGATAATGCGAGACCCTTCTACCATTTGCAACAATTTATGACTTCGTCAATTAGAGTAAAATCTTTACCGATTGTGTTTCAGCAACTTCTCGACTTGATTAATGCATCCACAAAATTTCTTCATTTCTATCCAATTTTAAACTAGTGATTTATTTCATCAACTGCATCCATTACTGACGTCAGCCATAATGGTAAAATCTTCACAAATTCTTTTTCAACAACATTTCGACTTCCTATAGGCATCCACAAAGTTGCCACATTTCTTTCCAATTTGAAACTGGTAGATTCTTTCATTGACAGCATCAATTTCTGACTTCAGCCATAATTATAACACTGTCCCCAACTCTGTTTCAACAACTTTTCCATTTGATAAGTGCATCCATAAAATTTTCACATCTACTCTAATTTGAAAATGCCAACTTCTTCTACCAATCGCAACAATTTATAACTTCGTCAATTAGAGTAAATCTTTACCGATTGTGTTTCAGCACTTTCTCTACTTGATAAGTGCATTCATAAAATTTCCACTTGTTTTTCCCGATTTCAAACTTGTACTTTCTTTCATCATCACCATCCATTTCCGACTTCGTCAATTAGAGTAAAATCTTTACCGATTCCATATCAGGAGCCTCTCGCCTTGATAACTGCATAAAGATATTTCCTCTTTTCTTCCCAAATTGAAGCTGGGAACTTCTTCTATCCACCGCATCAATGTCTTACATCATGCATTTGAGTGAAATCGTCATCAAATTTTACTTGACCAACTTCGCGACTCTACATATTCATTCACAATAGTTTGGCACTTTTGCCATCTCATGTGCGCACGTTTCTATACGTTACTTAAAGTTAATACTTACAAGGGTATGTCAAAAGTTCAGCTTTTACCGCGTGTTCTTGTTTCTGTGAATGTGTGCGCCAATGTAAATCTATTTAAATGTAGTTTAGTAACAGCGAAATGCTTCATTTGCGCATTCAATAGTACCTCTTGTTCCAACTGATCCAATTGAAGGAATGTGGAGATTTTCTCTAGTTACTCGGTTTTATAGTTGAATAATTGATTGTGACGTCGTAATTGATGACCTTATATGAACTACGTAACAATGGACTACACATGATCAAACCCTTTAATGCTCTGCTTTCAATAAATCTTTTTCCGACTTCTACGATTAATGTTGAAATCTATGCTTAATTCCTTTCAACAACTCTTCAACTCAACACATGCGTCGACAATATTTCAACATTTCCCCAAGTTGGAGCTGGTCGTTTGTGTAATTGAAGACACCCAATTCTGACTGCGTCAATTAGAGTAAAATCTTTGTCGATGCCATTTCACCAACTGATCGACATGATAAATGCATCCACAAAATTTCCACATCTCTTTCCAATTTTAAACTGGTGATTTCTTTCATCAACATCATCCAGTTCTGACTTCATCCATGAGAGTTAAATCTTTACTGATTCTATTTCGTCAATTTTGCGACTCCATACATGCATCAACAAAATTTGCAGAATTCTTCCCCTATCAAAATGGAAAAATTTTTTAGTATAATGCCTCCATTTCTGACTGAAATAGTAAGGGCGAATTCTTCATCTACTTCATTCCAGCGATTCCATGACTCAACTAACGCGTCAAGAATATTTCAATATTTCCCCAAGTTGGAGCTGGTAGTTTCTTTCATCAACAGCATCCATTTCTGACTTTGAGCCATAATGGTGAGATCTTCACCAATTGTGTCTCAGCAACTTCTCGACTTCATCAATGCATCCACAAATTTCCACACTTCTTTCTAATTTGAAACTGGTAATTTCTTTCATTGACAGCATCCATTTCTGACATCAGCCATAATGGTAAAATCTTCCCCAATTGTGTTTCAGCAATTATGCAACTTGACAACTCCATCAACAATATCTCAACATTTCCCCAAGTTGGAGCTGGTCGTTTGTGTAATTGAAGACACCCATTTCTGACTGCGTCAATTAGAGTAAAACCTTTCCGATACTATTTCAGCAACATTTCGACTTGATATATATATCCACAAAGTTGCCACATTTCTTTCCAATTTGAAACTGGTAGATTCTTTCATTGACAGCATCAATTTCTGACATCAGCCATAATAGTGAAATCTTCAACAATTGTGTCTCAGCAACTTCTCGACTTGATTATTGCTTCCACAAATTTCCACACTTCTTTCTAATTTGAAACTGGTAATTTCTTTCATTGACAGCATCCATTTCTGACATCAGCCATAATGGTAAAATCTTCCCCAATTGTGTTTCAGCAATTATGCAACTTGACAACTCCATCAACAATATCTCAACATTTCCCCAAGTTGGAGCTGGTCGTTTGTGTCATTGATAACACCCAATTCTGACTGCGTCAATTAGAGTAAAACCTTTCCGATACTATTTCAGCAACATTTCGACTTGATATATGCATCCACAAAATTTATACATTTCTTTTTAATTTCCAACTGATGATTCCTTTCATCAACATCATCCATTTCTGACTTCAGCCATAATGGTAAAGTCTTCAACAACTGTTTTTATGCAATCTTGCAACTTGATAACTGCATCAACAAAATTTCCACATTTCTTTCCAATATGAAACTGGTTATTCCTTCCATCAACATCATCCAGTTCTGACTTCGTCACTGAGAGTTAAATCTTTATTGATTCTATTTCAGCAACTTTGCGACTCCATAGATGCATCAACAAAATTTCCAACATTCTTCCCCGTTCAAAATGCAACTTCCTTAGTTTAAATGCCTCCATTTCTGCTGAAACAGTAAGGGCCAATTCTTGATCTACTTCGTTTCAGCGATTCCATGACTCAACTAACGCATCAAGAATATTTCCACATTTCTTTCTAATTTGAAACTGGTAATTTCTTTCATCAAAAGTATCCATTTCTGACTTCAGCCATAATGGTAAAATCTTCACCAATTGTGTCTCAGCAACTTCTCGACTTGATCAATGCATCCACAAATTTCCAAATTTCTTTCTAATTTGGAGCTGGCAATTTCTTTCATCAACAGCATCCAGTTCTGACTTCAGCCATAATGGTGCAATCTTCACCAATTGTGTCTCAGCAACTTCTCGACTTCATCAATGCATCCACAAATTTCCACATTTCTTTCTAATTTGAAACTGGTAATTTCTTTCATTGACAGCATCCATTTCTGACTTGAGCCATGATGGTAAAATCTTCACCAATTGTGTTTCATCGAATTCCCAACTTCATAGCTGCATCAATAATATCTCAATATTTCCCCAAGTTGGAGCTTGTCGTTTGTGTAATTGAAAACATCCAATTCTGACTGTGTCAATTAGAGTAAAGTCTTTTCCGATACTATTTCAGCAACTAATCGACTTGATAAATGCATCCACAAATTTCCACATTTATTTCTAATTTGAAACCGGTAAATTCTTTCATTGACAGCATCCATTTCTGACTTCAGCCATAATTGTGAAATCTTCACCAATTGTGTTTCAGCAATTTTGCAACTTGACAACTGCATCAACAATATCTCAACATTTCCCCAATTCGGAGCTGGTAATTTCTTCAATCAATTGCATCGAATGCTTACTTCCGTAATAAACATGGAATCTTTACCAATTCTATTTCAGCAACTTCCATTTGATAATTGCATCAATAAAATTTTCATATTTCTCTCCAATTTGATAATGCGAGCCCCTTCTACTAATTGCAACAATTTATGACTTCGTCAATTAGAGTAAATTCCTCGTGGATACTATTTCAGCAACTTCTCGATTTGATAAATGCATCCACAAAGCTACCGAATTTCTTTCCAATTTAAAACTGATAAATTCTTTCATCAACAGCATCCATTTCTGACATCAGACATAATTGCAAAATCTTCACCAAATGTGTTTCAGCAAATTCACAACTTGTTAACTGCATTAAAAATATCTCAAAATTTCCCCAAGTTGGAGCTGGTCGTTTGTGTAATTGAAAACATCCAATTCTGACTGCGTCAATTAGGGTAAAATCTTTCCGATATTATTTCAGCAACTTCTTGACTTGATTATTGCATCCACAAATTTCCACACTTCTTTCTAATTTGAAACTGGCAATTTCTTTCATTCACAACATCCTTTTCTGACATCAGCCATAGTGGTAAAATATTTACCAATTGTGTCTCAGCAACTTCTCGACTTCATCAATGCATCCATAAATTTCCACATTTATTTCCAATTTGAAGCTGGTTGTTTCCTTCATCAAGAGCATCCATTTCTGACATCAGCCAAAATGGTAGAATCTTCCCCAATTGTGTTTTACCAACTCTCGATTTGATAAATGCATCCAAAAAGTTACCGAATTTCTTTCCAATTTAAAACTGATAAATTCTTTCATCAACAGCATCCAATTCTAACTTCAGCCATAATGGTAAAATCTTCACCAATTGTGTTTCAGCAATTTTGCAACTTGACAACTGCATCAACAATATCTCAACATTTCCCCAAGTTGGAGCTGGTAATTTGTTTAATTGATTGAACCCCATTCTAATTTCGTCAATTAGAGCAAAATCTTTGCCGCCTTATTTCAGCAGCTAATCGATTTGATTAATGCAGCAGCAAAATATCCACATGTTTTCCAATTTGAAACTGGAAATTCCTTCGATCAATTGCATCCATTTCTGCATGAAACAGTTACGGAAAATTCATCAGCAATTTGTTTCAGCGACTCCATGACTCAATTAACTCATCAAGAATATTTTCACATTTCCCCAATTTGGAGCTAGTAATTTCTTTCATCAACAGCATCCATTTCTGACTTCAGCCATAATAGTAAAATCTTCACCAATTGTGTTTCGGCAATCTCGGAACTTGATAACTACATCAACAAAGTTTCCACATTTCTTTCCAATTTGAAAATGGTAACTTCTTCCTTCAACATCATCCATTTCTGACTACGTCAATTAGAGTAAAGTCTTTACCGATTTTTTTCAGCAACATTTCGACTTGATCAATGCATCCACAAAGTTACCATATTTCCCAAATTTGGAGCTGGTAAGTTCTTCCATCCATTGCATCGAATTCTGACTTCCTTAATCTATAAAAGCGGAATCTTTACAGGTTTTATTTCAGTAACTTCTCGATTTGATAAATGCATCCATAAAATCTCCACATTTCCCCAATTCGGCGCTGGTAACTTCTTCAATCCATTGCATCGAATGCTTACTTCCTTGATTAAGGCGGAGTCTTTACCAATTTTATTTCAGCAACTTCTTGAGTTGATAAATGAATCCCCGAAATTTCCACATTTCCTCTAATTTGAAAATGCCAACTTCTTCTACCAATCGCAACAATTTCCGACATCGTCAATTAGAGTAAAATCTTTACCAATTCCATTTCAGGAACCTCTCGCCTTGATAACTGCATAAAGATATTTCCTCTTTTCTTCCCAAATTGAAGCTGGGAACTTCTTCTATCTACCGCATCAATGTCTTACATCATGCATTTGAGTGAAATCGTCATCAAATTTTACTTGACCAACTTCGCGACTCTACATATTCATTCACAATAGTTTGGCACTTTTGCCATCTCATGTGCGTGCGTTTCTATACGTTACTTAAAGTTAATACTTACAAGGGTATGTCAAAAGTTCAGCTTTTACCGCGTGTTCTTGTTTCTGTGAATGTGTGCGCCAATGTAAATCTATTTAAATGTAGTTTAGTAACAGCGAAATGCTTCATTTGCGCATTCAATAGTACCTCTTGTTCCAACTGATCCAATTGAAGGAATGTGGAGATTTTCTCTAGTTACTCGGTTTTATAGTTGAATAATTGATTGTGACGTCGTAATTGATGACCTTATATGAACTACGTAACAATGGACTACACATTAAATGCTCTTACTGCGATACCCCTACGTCATCCTCTCAAAGTTCAAACAAATCACTTCTTGAACCGATGGGCAAAATTATCAAGCCAAACCAATTCTTCAGGAACAAACTAGAAGAATTCTCACTAGCCTTTTTCTACACTGTAAGCAAAATCATATTCCACATTCGAATATTTATCCCTGAATATCTCATGTCGATATTGCTCCTTCCATCAATGAAATGCATTATAATCCGACCGAATCTATATTTCTTGAATCTTGAACTTATTCAATCGAGAATCTACTCGACTGCAATATGTAAATAGGAAATTATTAACTCTTCACACAAATCTCAAACCCTTAAATGCTCTGCTTTCACTAAATCATTCTCCGACTTCTACGATTAATGTTGAAATCTATGCTTAATTCCCTTCAACAACTTTTTGACTCAACACATGCGTCGACAATATTTCATCATCTCGTCTTCATTTGAAACTAATAAATTCTTCCATCAATTGCACCCATTCCTGACTTCGTCAATGAGAATGAGAATAAATTCTTTACTGATTCTATTTCAGCAACTATAACACTACATACATGCATCCACAAAACTTCCAAAATTCTTCCCCGTTGAAAATGCAAATTCCTTAGTTTAAATGCCTCCATTTCTGACTGAAACAGTAAGGGCCAATTCTTGATCTGCTTCGTTTCAGCGATTCCATGACTCAACTAACGCATCAAGAATATTTCCACATTTCTTTCTAATTTGAAACTGGTAGTTTCTTTCATCAAAAGTATCCATTTCTGACTTCAGCCATAATGGTAAAATCTTCACCAATTGTGTTTCAGCAATTTTGCAACTTGACAACTGCATCCACAATATCGCAAGATTTCCCCAAGTTGGAGCTGGTCGTTTGTGTAATTGAAAACACCCAATTCTGACTGCGTCAATTAGAGTAAAATCTTTTCCGATGCTATTTCAGCAACTAATCGACTTGATAAATGCATCAACAAAATTTCCACATTTCTTTCCAATTTCAAACTGGTAATTTCTTCGATTAATTGCATACATTTCTGACTTAAACAATGAGGGCAAATTCTTCACCAATTTGTTTCATCGATTCCTCAACTCAACAAAAGCATCAAGAATGTTTCCACATCTCTCCTACTTTTTTTACTTACTACAATTTGCAACTTGACAACTGCATCAACAATATCTCAACATTTCCCCAAGTTGAAGCTGGTCGCTTGTGTAATTGAAAACTCCCAATTTTGACTGCGTCAATTAGAGTAAAATCTTTCCGATACTATTTCAGCAACTAATCGACTTGATAAATGCATCAACAAAATTTCCACATTTCTTTCCAATTTGAAACTGGCAATTTCTTCCATCAACAGCATCCACTTCTGACTTCAGCCATAATGGTAAAATCTTCACCAATTGCGTTTCAGCAGCTTCTCGACTTGATAAATGCATCCACAAAATTTCCACATGTTTTCCAGTTTCAACCTGGTAATATCTTCGATCAATTCCATCCATTTCTGACTTAAACAGTGAAGGCGAATTCTTCACCAACTTTATTTCAGCGATTCCTCGACTCCAGAAACGCATCAAGAATATGTCCACATTTCCCCAATTTGGAGCTGGTAGTTCCTTCAATCCATTGCATCGAATTCTGAAATCCTTGATAAAGTTAAAATCTTTACCGACTATATTTCAGCAACATCTCGACTTGATAAATGCATCCACAAAATTTCCAAGCTTCTTTCCAATTTGAAACTGGTAACTTCTTCCTTCAACATCATCCATTTCTGACTACGTCAATTAGAGTAAAGTCTTTACCGATTTTTTTCAGCAACATTTCGACTTGATCAATGCATCCACAAAGTTACCATATTTCCCAAATTTGGAGCTGGTAAGTTCTTCCATCCATTGCATCGAATTCTGACTTCCTTAATCTATAAAAGCGGAATCTTTACAGGTTTTATTTCAGTAACTTCTCGATTTGATAAATGCATCCATAAAATCTCCACATTTCCCCAATTCGGCGCTGGTAACTTCTTCAATCCATTGCATCGAATGCTTACTTCCTTGATTAAGGCGGAGTCTTTACCAATTTTATTTCAGCAACTTCTTGAGTTGATAAATGAATCCCCGAAATTTCCACATTTCCTCTAATTTGAAAATGCCAACTTCTTCTACCAATCGCAACAATTTCCGACATCGTCAATTAGAGTAAAATCTTTACCAATTCCATTTCAGGAACCTCTCGCCTTGATAACTGCATAAAGATATTTCCTCTTTTCTTCCCAAATTGAAGCTGGGAACTTCTTCTATCTACCGCATCAATGTCTTACATCATGCATTTGAGTGTCACAATGTCTTACATCATCCGTTTGCATGAAATCGTCACCAATTTTACTTGACCAACTTCACGACTCTACATATTCATTCACAATAGTTGGGCACTTTTGCCATCTCATGTGCGCCGTTTCTATACGTTACTTAAAGTTAATACTTACAAAGGTATGTCAAAAGTTCAGCTCTTACGACGTGTTCTTGCTTCTGTGAATGTGTGCGCCAATGTAAATCTACTTCAATGTAGTTTAAAAACAGCGAAATGCTTCATTTGCGCATACAATAGTACCTCTTGTTGCAACTGATCCAATTGAAGGAATGTGGAGATTTTCTCTAGTTACTCGGTTTTATAGTTGAATAATTGATTGTGACGTCGTAATTGATGACCTTATATGAACTACGTAACAATGGACTACACATTAAATGCTCTTACTGCGATACCCCTACGTCATCCTCTCAAAGTTCAAACAAATCACTTCTTGAACCGATGGGCAAAATTATCAAGCCAAACCAATTCTTCAGGAACAAACTAGAAGAATTCTCACTAGCCTTTTTCTACACTGTAAGCAAAATCATATTCCACATTCGAATATTTATCCCTGAATATCTCATGTCGATATTGCTCCTTCCATCAATGAAATGCATTATAATCCGACCGAATCTATATTTCTTGAATCTTGAACTTATTCAATCGAGAATCTACTCGACTGCAATATGTAAATAGGAAATTATTAACTCTTCACACAAATCTCAAACCCTTAAATGCTCTGCTTTCACTAAATCATTCTCCGACTTCTACGATTAATGTTGAAATCTATGCTTAATTCCCTTCAACAACTTTTTGACTCAACACATGCGTCGACAATATTTCATCATCTCGTCTTCATTTGAAACTAATAAATTCTTCCATCAATTGCACCCATTCCTGACTTCGTCAATGAGAATGAGAATAAATTCTTTACTGATTCTATTTCAGCAACTATAACACTACATACATGCATCCACAAAACTTCCAAAATTCTTCCCCGTTGAAAATGCAAATTCCTTAGTTTAAATGCCTCCATTTCTGACTGAAACAGTAAGGGCCAATTCTTGATCTGCTTCGTTTCAGCGATTCCATGACTCAACTAACGCATCAAGAATATTTCCACATTTCTTTCTAATTTGAAACTGGTAGTTTCTTTCATCAAAAGTATCCATTTCTGACTTCAGCCATAATGGTAAAATCTTCACCAATTGTGTTTCAGCAATTTTGCAACTTGACAACTGCATCCACAATATCGCAAGATTTCCCCAAGTTGGAGCTGGTCGTTTGTGTAATTGAAAACACCCAATTCTGACTGCGTCAATTAGAGTAAAATCTTTTCCGATGCTATTTCAGCAACTAATCGACTTGATAAATGCATCAACAAAATTTCCACATTTCTTTCCAATTTCAAACTGGTAATTTCTTCGATTAATTGCATACATTTCTGACTTAAACAATGAGGGCAAATTCTTCACCAATTTGTTTCATCGATTCCTCAACTCAACAAAAGCATCAAGAATGTTTCCACATCTCTCCTACTTTTTTTACTTACTACAATTTGCAACTTGACAACTGCATCAACAATATCTCAACATTTCCCCAAGTTGAAGCTGGTCGCTTGTGTAATTGAAAACTCCCAATTTTGACTGCGTCAATTAGAGTAAAATCTTTCCGATACTATTTCAGCAACTAATCGACTTGATAAATGCATCAACAAAATTTCCACATTTCTTTCCAATTTGAAACTGGCAATTTCTTCCATCAACAGCATCCACTTCTGACTTCAGCCATAATGGTAAAATCTTCACCAATTGCGTTTCAGCAGCTTCTCGACTTGATAAATGCATCCACAAAATTTCCACATGTTTTCCAGTTTCAACCTGGTAATATCTTCGATCAATTCCATCCATTTCTGACTTAAACAGTGAAGGCGAATTCTTCACCAACTTTATTTCAGCGATTCCTCGACTCCACAAACGCATCAAGAATATGTCCACATTTCCCCAATTTGGAGCTGGTAGTTCCTTCAATCCATTGCATCGAATTCTGAAATCCTTGATAAAGTTAAAATCTTTACCGACTATATTTCAGCAACATCTCGACTTGATAAATGCATCCACAAAATTTCCAAGCTTCTTTCCAATTTGAAACTGGTAACTTTTTCGATCAACTGCATCAATTTTTGTCTTTGTCAATCAGAGGAAAATATTTATCGATCCTATTTTAGCAACATCTCGATTTGATAAATGCATCCACAAAATATCCAGATTTCGACCAACTTCATACTGGTAATTTCTTTCATTGACAGCACTCATTTCTGACTTCAGCCATAATGGTAATATCTTCACCAATTGTGTTTCAGCAACTTCTCAACTTCACAAATGCATCCACAAGTCTTCCATATTTCTTCCCAATCTGAAACTGGTAATTTCCTCCCTCCACCGCATCAATGTCTTACATCATGCATTTGAGTGAAATCGTCACCAATTTTACTTGACCAACTTCACGACTCTACATATTTATTCACAATAGTTGGTTACTTTTGCCATCTCATGTGCGTACGTTTCTATACGTTACTTAAAGTTAATACTTACAAAGGTGTTTCAAAAGTTCAGCTTTTACGATGTGTTCTTGTTTCTGTGAATGATTGCGCCAATGTACATCTATTTCAATGTAGTTTAGTAACAGCGAAATGCTTCATTTGCGCATACAATAATGCGTCTTGTTGCAACTGATCCAATTGAAGGAATGTGGAGATTTTCTCTAGTTACTCGGTTTTATAGTTGAATAATTGATTGTGACGTCGTAATTGATGACCTTATATGAACTACGTAACAATGGATTACACATTAAATGCTCTTACTGCGATACCCCTACGTCATCCTTTCAAGGTTCAAACAAATCACTTCTTGAACCGATGGGCAAAATTATCAAGTCAAGCCAGTTCTTCAAGAACAAATTAGAAGAGTTCTCACTAGCCTTTTTCTACACTGTAAGCAACATCATATTCCACATTCGAATATTTATCCCTGAATATCTCATGTCGATATTGCTCCTTCCATCAATGAAATGCATTATAATCCGACCGAATCTATATTTCTTGAATCTTGAACTTATTCAATCGAGAATCTACTCGACTGCAATATGTAAATAGGAAATTATTAACTCTTCACACAAATCTCAAACCCTTAAATGCTCTGCTTTCACTAAATCATTCTCCGACTTCTACGATTAATGTTGAAATCTATGCTTAATTCCTTTCAACAACTTTTCAACTCAACACCTGCATCGACAATATTTCATCATCTCGTCTTCATTTGAAACAAATAAATTCTCCCATCAACTGTACCCATTCCTGACTTCGTCAATGAGAATGAGAATAACTTCTTTACTGATTCTATTTCAGCAACTATAACACTACATACATGCATCCACAAAACTTCCAAAATTCTTCCCCGTTGAAAATGCAAATTCCTTAGTTTAAATGCCTCCATCTCTGACTGAAACAGTAAGGGCGAATTCTTCATCTACTTCGTTTCAGCGACTTCTCAATTCAAGAAAGACATCAAGAATATTTCCACATTTCCCAAACTTGGAGCTGGTAATTTCTTCAATCTCTTTAATCCATCTCTGTCTTTAGACATAATGTTAACATCTTCACCAATTGTGTTTCAGCAACTTCTCGACTTGATAAATGCATTCATAAAACTTCCACATTTCTTTCCAATTCCAAACTGGTGATTTTTTTCAAAACGCTATATCCATCCCTGACTAAGACGATAACAGCGAGAAGTTTAGGGAGCATTTCTGAGCAATTTTCCAACTCCAAATAGCATCACATTATTTCCATCTTTCTTCCAAATTGAAACTGCCAATGACTACATTCAATTTCATCCATTTCTGACTGAAAGAGTAACGGAAAATTCATCGCCAATTTTTTTCAGCGACTCCATGACTCAATTAACGCATCGAGAATATTTCCACATTTCCCCAATTTGGAGCTGGTAATTCTTTTCATCAACATCATCCAATTCTGACTTCAGCCAAAATGGTCAAATCTTCACCAATTGTGTCTCAGCCACTTCTCGACTTGATTAATGCATCCACAAATTTTCCACATTTCTTTCCAATTTGAAACTGGTAATTTCTTTCATCCATTGCATCGAATTCTGACCTCCTTCATAGAAGCGGAATCTTTACCGATTTTATTTCAGCAACTTCTCGACTTGATTAATGCATCCATAAAATTTCCACATCTCTTTCCAATTTGAAACTGGTAATTTCTTTCATCCATTGCATCGAATTCTGACCTCCTTCATAAATGCGGAATCTTTACCGATTTTATTTCAGCAACTTCTCGACTTGATTAATGCATCCATAAAATTTCCACATCTCTTTCCCATTTGAAGCTGGTAATTTCTTTCATCCATTGCATCGAATGCCGACTTCCTTCATAAAAGCGGAATCTTTACCGATTTTATTTCAGCAACTTCTCGACTTGATTAATGCATCCATAAAATTTCCACATTTCATTCCAATTTGAAACTATTATTTTCTCTCATCAACAGCATCCAATTCTAACTTCAGCCATAATGGTAGAATCTTCCCCAATTGTGTTTCAGCAACTCTCGATTTGATAAATGCATCCACAAATTTACCGAATTTCTTTCCAATTTGAAACTGATAAATTCTTTCATCAACATCATCCATTTCTGACATCAGCCATAAGGGTAAAATCTTAACCAATTGTGTTTCAGCAATTTCGCAACTTGATAACTGCATCAACAATATCTCCACAGTTTCCAAAGTTGGAGCTGAAAATTTGTTCAATTGATTGAACCCCATTCTGATTTCTTCCATTAGAGCAAAATCTTTGCCGATATTATTTCAGCAGCTAATCGATTTGATAGATGCAGCAACAAAATCTCCACATTTCTTTCCAATTTGAAACTGGTAATCCCTTCGATCAATTGCATCCATTTCTGACTTAAACAGTGAGGGCAAATTCTTCACCAATTTGTTTCATCGATTCCTCGACTCAACAAAAGCATCAAGAATGTTTCCACATCTCTCTTACATGGAGCTGGCAATTTCTTCAGTCCATTGCATCGAATGCTTACTTCCGTAATAAAGGCGGAATCTCTACCGAATTTATTTCAGCAACTTCTCCATTTGATAAATGCAACCACAAAACTTCCACATTTCTTTCGAATTTGAAACTGGTTGTTTCCTCCATCAACAGCATCCATTTCTGACATCAGCAGTAATGGGGAAATCTTCACCAATTTGTGTTTCATCAATTTCGCAACTTGATAACTGCATCAATAATATCCCCACAATTCCCCAATTCGGAGCTTGTAACTCCTTTAAACCATTGCATCAAATGCTTACTTCCGTAATAAAGGCCGAATCTTTACCGATTTTATTTCAGCAACTTCTCCATTTTATAAATGCATCCACAAAATTTCCACATTTTTTTCTAATTTGAAACTGGTAATTTCTTCCATCCATTGCATCGAATTCTGACTTCCTCCATAAAAGCAAAATCTTTACCGATTTTATTTCGGCAACTTCTCGACTTGATAAATGCATCCATAAAACTTCCACATTTCTTTCGAATTTGAAACTGGTTGTTTCCTCCATCAACAGCATCCATTTCTGACATCAGCCATAATGGTAAAATCTTCACCAATTGTGTTTCATCAATTTCGCAACTTGACAACTGCATCAAAAATATCTTCATCAATTTTGCAACATGGTAACTGCATCAATAATATCCCCACAATTCCCCAATTCGGAGCTGGTAACTCCTTCAGTCCATTGCATCGAATGCTTACTTCCTTAATAATGGCGGAATCTTTACCGATTCTATTTCAGCAACTTCTCCATTTGATAAATGCATCCACAAAATTTCCTTTATGTCTTTCCAATTTGCAACTGGTAATTTCTTCCATTCATTGCATCAAATTCTGACTTCCTTCATAAAAGCAAAATCTTTACCAATTTTATTTCAGCAACTTCTTGAGTTGATAAATGCATCCCCGAAATTTCCACATTTCCTCTAATTTGAAAATGCCAACTTCTTCTACCAATCGCAACAATTTCCGACATCGTCAATTAGAGTAAAATCTTTACCAATTCCATTTCAGGAACCTCTCGCCTTGATAACTGCATAAAGATATTTCCTCTTTTCTTCCCAAATTGAAGCTGGGAACTTCTTCTATCTACCGCATCAATGTCTTACATCATGCATTTGAGTGTCACAATGTCTTACATCATCCGTTTGCATGAAATCGTCACCAATTTTACTTGACCAACTTCACGACTCTACATATTCATTCACAATAGTTGGGCACTTTTGCCATCTCATGTGCGCCGTTTCTATACGTTACTTAAAGTTAATACTTACAAAGGTATGTCAAAAGTTCAGCTTAACTTTTACGACGCGTTCTTCTTTCTGTGAATGTGTGCGCCAATGTACATCTATTTAAATGTAGCTTAGTAACAGCGAAATGCTTCATTTGTGCATTCAATAGTACCTCTTGTTGCAACTGATCCAATTGAAGGAATGTCGAGATTTTCTCTAGTTACTCGGTTTTATAGTTGAATAATTGATTGTAACGTCGTAATTGATGACCTTATATGAACTACGTAACAATGGATTACACATTAAATGCTCTTACTGCGATACCCCTACATCATCCTTTCAAAGTTCAAACAAATCACTTCTTGAACCGATGGGCAAAATTATCAAGTCAAACCAGTTCTTCAGAACAATTTAGAAGAGTTCTCATTCGCCATTTCTTCAAGGTAAGCAAAATCATATTCCACATTCGAATATTTATCCCTGAATATCTCATGTCGATATTGCTCCTTCCATCAATGAAATGCATTATAATCTGACGGAATCTATATTTCTGGAGTCTTGAACTTATTTAATCGAGAATCTACTCGACTGCAATATGAAAAATGGAAATTTTTAATTCTTCACACAAATCTCAAACCCTTAAATGCTCTGCTCTCACTAAATCATTTTCCGACTTCTACGATTAATTTTGAAATCGATGCTTAATTCCCTCCAACAACTCTTCAACTCAACACCTGCTACGACAATATTTAATCCTCTCTTCTTCATTTGAAACTGAAAAATTCTTCCATCAACTGCACCCTTTTCTGACTTCGTCAATGAGAATAAAATCTTCTAAATTCTATTTCAGCAATTTTGCCACTCCATACATGAACTAACAAAATTTCCGAAATTCTTCCCCGTTGAATATGCAAATTCCTTAGTTTAGATGCCTCCATTTCTCACTGAAACAGTAAGGGCGAATTCTTTATCTACTTCGTTTCAGCGATTCCATGACTCAACTAACGCGTCAAGAATAATTCAATATTTCCCCAATTTTGAGCTGGTAATTTTTTGTCATCAACATCATCCATTTCTGACTTCAGCCATAATGGTAAAATCTTCCCCAATTGTGTTTCAGCAATTTCGCAACTTGATAACTGCATCAACAAAATTTCCACATTTCTTTCCAATATGAAACTGGTTATTCCTTCCATCAACATCATCCAGTTCTGTCTTCGTCACTGAGAGTTAAATCTTTATTGATTCTATTTCAGCAACTTTGCGACTCCATAGATGCATCAACAAAATTTCCAAAATTCTTCCCCGTTCAAAATGCAAATTCCTTAGTTTAGATGCCTCCATTTCTGCTGAAACAGTAAGGGCCAATTCTTGATCTACTTCGTTTCAGTGATTCCATGACTCAACTAACGCATCAAGAATATTTCCACATTTCTTTCTAATTTGAAACTGGTAATTTCTTTCATTGACAACATCCATTTCTGACATCAGCCATAAAGGTAAAATCTTCACCAATTGTGTCTCAGCAATTTTGCAACTTGACAACTGCATCAACAATATCTCAACATTTCCCCAAGTTGAAGCTGGTCGTTTGTGTAATTGAAAACACCCAATTCTGACTGCGTCAATTAGAGTAAAATCTTTGCCGATACTATTTCAGCAACTAATCGACTTGATAAATGCATCCACAAAATTTCCACATTTCTTTTGAATTTGAAACTGGTTGTTTCCTCCATCAACAGCATCCACTTCTGACTTCAGCCATAATGGTAAAATCTTCACCAATTGTGTTTCAGCAATTATGCAACTTGACAACTGCATCAACAAAATTTCCACATGTTTTCCAATTTCAACCTGGTAATATCTTCGATCAATTCCATCCATTTCTGACTTAAACAGTGAAGGCGAATTCTTCACCAACTTTGTTTTAGCGATTCCTCGACTCCACAAACGCATCAAGAATATGTCCACATTTCCCCAATTTGGAGCTGGTAGTTTCTTCAATCCATTGCATCGAATTCTGAAATCCTTGATAAAGTTAAAATCTTTACCGACTTTATTTCAGCAACATCTCGACTTGATAAATGCATCCACAAAATTTCCACGTTTCTTTCCAATTTGAAACTGGTAACTTTTTCGATCAACTGCATCAATTTTTGTCTTTGTCAATCAGAGGAAGATATTTATCGATCCTATTTTAGCAACATCTCGATTTGATAAATGCATCCACAATAGTTCCAGATTTCGACCAACTTGATACCGGTAATTTCTTTCATTGACAGCACCCATTTCTGACTTCAGCCATAATGGTAATATCTTCACCAATTGTGTTTCAGCAACTTCTCAACTCCACAAATGCATCCACAAGTCTTCCATATTTCTTCCCAATCTGAAACTGGTAATTTCCTCCCTCCACCGCATCAATGTCTTACATCATGCATTTGAGTGAAATCGTCACCAATTTTACTTGACCAACTTCACGACTCTACATATTTATTCACAATAGTTGGTTACTTTTGCCATCTCATGTGCGTACGTTTCTATACGTTACTTAAAGTTAATACTTACAAAGGTATGTCAAAAGTTTAACTTTTACGACGTGTTCTTGTTTCTGTGAATGTGTGCGCCAATGTAAATCTATTTGAATGTAGTTTAGTAACAGCGAAATGCTTCATTTGTGCATTCAATAGTACCTCTTGTTGCAACTGATCCAATTGAAGGAATGTCGAGATTTTCTCTAGTTAATCGGTTTTATAGTTGAATAATTGATTGTGACGTCGTAATTGATGACCTTATATGAACTACGTAACAATGGACTACACATGAAATGCTCTTACCGCGATACCTCTACGTCATCCTCTCAAAGTTCAAACACATCACTTATTGTACTGATGGGTAACATTATCAAGGCAAACCAATTCTCCCGAACAATTTAAGAGAATTCTCATTCGCCATTTCTTCAATGTAAGCAACCTCGTATTCCACTAGCCAATAATTATCCCCAAGTATTTTCTGTCGACATTGCTTCTTCCATCAATGAAATGCATTATTATCTGACGGAATCTATATTTCTGGAATCTTGAACTTATTCAATCGAGAATCTACTTGACTGCAATATTCAAAGACGAACTTTTTTAGTTCTCCACACAAATTGTAACCTTGCTATATTTTGCTTCCACTGAATTGTTTTACTACTTCACAATTAATGGTGAAATCTTTGCTGAATTCCTTTCAACAAATCTTCAACTTTACACATGCGTCAACAATATTTCATCCTCTCTTCTTAACTTAAAGCTTGTAACTTCGTACATAACCTGAATCCATTTCTGTCGTCAACGGAAAGGGTGAGGTCTTTATGGAGCACATGTAAGCAACTTCTCGACGCCACAAATTCTTCCTCAAAATTTCCATATTTCTCCCAATTTTGAACTGGTAATTTTTTGGATCAACTGCCTCCATTTCTGACTTCATCAATGAGATTAAAATCTTACCAATTTGTGTTTCAGCATCTTCTCCACTTGATAAAAGCATCTAAAAAATTTCCACATTTCTTTCCAACTTGAAACTGGTAATTTCTTTCATCAACAGCGTCCATTGCTAAATTCATCAATTAGGGCAAAATCTTTACCGATTATATTTCAGCAACTTCTCGACTTGATAAATGAATCCACAAAATTTCCAAATTTCTCCCAATTTGGAACTGGGAATTTGTTTGGATCAACTGCCTCCATTTCTGACTTCAACGATAAGAGGAAATTTTTATGGAGCATATCTCAACTATTTCTATATTTCAGGACTGCATTGACAATATTTCATTTCTCATCCCAATCGGAAACTGATAATTTCTTCCATCAACTGCATCTATTTGTGACCTCATCAATTAGGGCAAAATCTTTACCGATTTTATTGCAGCAACTTCTCGACTTGATAAATGCATCCAGAAATTTCCATATTCCTCCCAATTTGAAACTGTTAATTTCTTCGATCAACTGCCTCCATTTCTGACTTCAACGATAATGGCGAAATCTTTATGGAGCACATTTGAGCAATTTCTCAATTTTACAAATATCTTCTTCTTCTTCTACTGGCTTCATTCCCACATCAGGTGGGGTCGCCGGTGCGGATTGCCCCTCTCTACTTCGCTCTGTCCTGGGCATCCTCTGGCTGCATGCCAGCTGCGAGGAGGTCTTCCGAGATGCAGTCTTTCCACCTCCTCTTTGGGCTGCCTCTCCTTCTTCTTCCAGTTTGCAGTGCTTGGACTCTCCGGCCTACATAGCTGTCTTCCCGTCTTTCCACATGGCCAAACAAGCGCAGTCTGCTCTCTCTGATCTTTCCCACCAATTCTCCCATTATCACTCTTCCCCTGATGACAGCATTTTCAATGCGATCAAGCCTCGTTTTTCCCAGGGAAAACCTCAACATTTTCATCTCTGCTACCTCCATCTTTCTCTCCTGGCCCTTGGTCACTGCCACTTTTTCCATACCATATAGCATAGCTGGCCGGATCATTGTCTTGTACATTCTGCCTTTCACTGCTGTAGGGACCTTTCTATCGCACATGATTCCCGTGACCTTTCTCCATGCACCCCACCCTGCCTGGATCATTGGTGGAGGCCAACTTTGACTTCAAAGTCTTCTGTTACTTCTCACTCTAGCGAACGCCCTCTTTACGTTCTTGTTTGCCTGCTTGTACGCCGCGATCGTCTCCTCGCATCGGTTGAGGTCCCGTTCTATCTTAATTTCCCTTCTACTCGCCACTGCCTGATGTACCTCTTCGTCCCACCACCACGTCTCTTCCTTCTTTCCACTTTTCCCCCATATGTCCCCAAGCACTTCTTCGGCATTTTCCCTCATAGCTTTCCTGGCGTATTCTGTCCTGTGCTCCGATCCATTTAACTTCCACCAGCGCGTTTTCTTTTGTTTCTTCATTCTTTGATTGCCTCTTGTGATAATCTCCGCGTTACACACCACCACTTTATGCTGTTTGGCCACTGCCTCCTTGGGCAATACCTTACAGTCTCTAACCCTTTGGAGTTCTTTCGTTCTACACACGATGTAATCCACTCGCGTGTGTACTCCTCCGCTGGTGTAGGTTATCCTTCTCGAGAGCCTTTTCTGGAAGTATGTGTTGACGATTGCTAGCTGGTGTGCGATTGCAAATTCCACTATGTTGCCCCTCTCTTCATTTCTCATTCCGACCCCGTGTTTTCCCAACACTTCCAATGCTCCTCTGCTACCTTCCCCAAAATGACCGTTAAAGTCCGCTCCGATCAGATCCACACAGCTTCCGCTTCCGGTATTCTCGTCAGTAGGTCTTCCAACATACTCCAGAAGTCATCTTTCTCTTGGGCTTCACAGCCAGTTTGCACTGAGGGCGTATGCACTTATGATGTGCACTGTGACTTTCTTCACTTCTACTTCATCCATATAATCCGATCCGATTCTCGGTTCACTTGTAGTACTCCCCCTTTCAGTTCTGGGCTCAATACAATCCCTACGCCATTCCTTCTCCCATCTTCGCCGGTGTAGTACAATTTGTACCCGTCACCGTGGCTTTACTGCCTTTCCATTTCGTTTCCTGCACGCATAGTATGCCTACCTTTCTCCGTTTCATCATGTCCACCACCTCTCTTCCTCGTCCGGTCATCGTCCCAACGTTTAGGCTAGCTACCACTATGCCTCTTCTGGACTCCATTGCATCTCTCCGCCCTCTTCTTAAATATATCGACAATATTTCCTCTTTCTTCCAATCTGAAACTTATAATTTCTTCGACCAATTGCATCCATTTCTGATTTCAACGGTTAGGGCGATTTCTTCACCAACTTTGTTCAAGCAATTTCTCGACTTGAGAGATGCATCCACAGAACTTCCATATTTCCCCTAGTTTGAAACTGGTAATTTCTTCAATCCATTGCATCCAATTCTGACTAAATTCATAAAGGCGAAATCTTTACCGATTTTATTTCAGCAACTTCTCGAATTGATAAGTGCATCCATAAAATTTCCTCATTTCTTCCCAGTTTGAAGCTAGTAATTTCTTTCACCAGCCGCATCCATTTTTGACTTCATTTATAAAGTTGAAATCTTTATCGGGTACATTTGAGCAATCTCTCGACTCCACAAATGCATCGATGAAATATTTTCACATTTTTGCCAATCTGAAACTGGTAATTTCCTTCATCCATTGCATCCAATTCTGATTTCCTTAATAAGATTTTATTTCAGCAACTTCTCGAACTGATAAATGCTTCCATAAAATTTCCACATTTCTTCCCACCTTGAAACTAGTAATATCCTTCATCAACTGCATCCACTTCTGACTTCATGAATAAGGGTGACATCTTTATACAGAACATTTGAGCAATTTCTCGACTCCACAAATGCATGAAACTATTTCCAATTTTCTTTTATAAATTCAAACAGGTAATTTCTTCCATCAACTGCATCCGTTTCTGACCTCATCCATAAGGCGGAAACTTTCCCTGATTTCAAAGGAGCGGTTTCTCAATTTCACAATTAGATCGACAATATTTCCTGACTTCTTCCCATCCCAATTTGAAACTGCCAATTTCATGTATCCACTTTATCCCATTCTGACTTCCTCCAAGAGGCCGAAATCTTTCGCTGATTTCATCTCAGGAGCTTCTCTATTCCACAATTTAATCGACAATATTTCTATACTGCTCCCAGATTCAAACTGGTAATTTCTTCTATCAACTGCATCTATTTCTGACTTCATCCATAATGCTGAAACTTTCACTGATTTTATGTAAGCAGCTTCTCAATTTCACAATTGAATCGACAATATTTGCACTGCATCAATCATTGACTTCATCAATATAGGTGGAATCTTCATGGAGCACATTTGAGCAATTTCTTGACTCCACAATTGCAACTACAGAAGTTCCAATTTCTTCAAAATTTGAAACTGGCGACTTCTTCAATCAATTTTATTCATTTCTGACAGCATCAATAAGGGGGAAATTTTTTCCAAATGTATTTGAGAAGTTTTTCAAACACCACAAATGCAACAACAATAGTTACACTTTTCTTCCCAGTTTGAAATTGATTATTTTCTCATCTACTGCATCAGTCTGACTTTATCCAGAATGGTGAAGTCTTTGCTGATTTCAATACAACAACTCCTCCACTTTGCATATGCGTAGATAAAATTGCAAATTTTCATCCCATTTTAAAACCAGTATGTTCCTCTATCCACCGGATCTATTTGTGACTTCATCCACAAGGGTGAGATCTTCAAAATTTTATTTGAGCAATTTCTCGACTCCACAGCCATTCACAATATTTCGACGTTTTTTCCAACTCGTACGCGCAAATTCTTGTGCGTTGCTAAAAGTAAATACTTACAAAGGTATTTCAAAAGTTCAGCTTTTACGACATGCTCTTCTTTCTGTGAATGTGTGCGCCAATGTAAATATATTTCAATGTAGTTTAGTAACAGCAAAATGCTCCCTTGCGCATACAATAATACGTCCTGTTGCCACAGATCCACTTGAAGTAATATCGAGATTTTATCTAGTTACTCGGTTTTATAGTGGAACAATTGATTGTGACGTCGCAATTGATGACCCTATATGAACTACGTAGCAATGGATTACATGGATCTACGTAAAAAGCGATTAAATATCAAATGGTCTGATTGCCATTCCTCTACGCCATCCTATCAAAGTTCGAAGACCATCACTTATTGGACCGATAGGTAACTTAATCAACACACTCTAGTTCTTCAGGAACAATTTAGATAAAATTCTCATTCGCCGTTTTTCTTCAATTGAAGCAGCATCCTATTCCAATTACTAAAAACTATCTCTAAATTTCTCATGTTGATATAGGCAGGGTATTTTTTGCAACGAATATTGAGATTTGAAATTTGTGCAAAGAAATATTTTCAATGGCTTCAGCTAGAAATCCAATTTCATATTCAACTTATTTTGGAAATATTTCAATTGAAAAACGAATTTTGTGATCTAATTTTATCAGTTTATCAGTTGTGTACGTACGTCAAAACACTAGTTAACTTTCTCTAACCAATTATTTCATCGATAATTCCTTTTCATAACAAATGAGGCTCTACAGTCCACGACTTTCTCTAGACGTTTGGGACTGTATTATTGAATTGGAACAAGTCTTTATAGCTGGATGTCCATCCTCTCCTGCACATCTTTCCCTAGACGTTTGGGACTGTATCATTGAATTGGAACAAGTTTTTATGGCCGGATGTCCATCCTGGCGCCAACCTCTTTTAGTCGCCTCTTACGACCTGCAGAGGGTACGTTGGGTCCATTCTAAGCCGGAACTCACACGGATAAAAGACTCCATCTTGATATAAAGATTAAACATAGAAATACAAATCTCGCTAAGAATAGGTGACATGTATTCGGCTGGCCTAATTACAGGTATTTCTAGTGACAAAAAAACGAATGAGTAAGTAAATAAAGGAAAATAAAGAAAGGCATCCGGGAGAAAGTTAAATGATTTAAGCAAAAGCAGAAGGATAAAAGAATACTTATGGCTAAGAGCTCTGCCACGTTTAAGGTTGGCATCTTGGACACACTTACGTCACGTAATCTTTGATTTACACTTGTTGATACTTCTCGTTCGTTAGCTTGGCATCAAGCAGTTTCTTATGAACTTGAGAACGAAATTGGTTCATTGGAAAAAAAGTTAAGAGTACCTCTGTGCTATACTCTGAAAAGCATTAACATTCTTTTCCCTACTCAGAGGTGTAGAGGAAAGTAGATTGCTTAGAAAAGGTTGAGTAGTACGAGAGAGATTACAGAATCCTGAAGTACACCAGCATTAACTGAGTCATAGATAAAGAGAATTGTTATCAACTCAAATATCGAACGATCCATTATAGAAAATGCTGCCGATCCATTTAGCGAGGGGACTTCTTTCTTAGTGAGTTATGTTGAGGAGAGGCCATGGTGGCCTATACAAAGCTCCACTGGATGAAGCAGAAGAAAGTGAAAGGCTAAGAGGATAGAGAGATCAGATCAGGCTTATTTATCTTAGATTTAAAAGATGGCAAGTTGTAAGATTCAGGAAAGCAAGAACAAGACAGGACGTTCCATAAATTGCATGTTCTTGGGATAAATGATGATTTGTGGGATAAAGTTCGTGGATTAGGCAGTCAAACTTGAATGGGATGAATAGTCAATATTTTCTCGATTGCGTGACTCAAGTGGTAGTTCAGCTCAAAATGAAAAGCTATTGCAATATTATGAAGAAGTAATTAGAGACATTCAATAAAAGATTGGTCAAAAATGAATTAAATGGATGAAAACTGCATTGGTACAATGGATTGGTGATTGAAATGCATTAGGGATTCCATGCTATCTTCCATATCAACAAACAATTTGTCCGAGAATATAGTAAAAAAGCTGAAGTGCATTGCTCAAGAAAGAAAACGATAAATCGGATAGAAAGAAGTATGACTTAGAAGACGATGGAAGTTCTGGATTGAAAATGGAGGATTCTATGATATTAGCCAAAATTGACGATTGACGAAGAATTGAAATCTATCGATACAATCGTTATTTCGTGCAATTGGATAGCAAAAAAATGATTTGATTTGATCTTTGAGAGGATGACGTAGGGTTATCGCAGTAAAAGTATTTCATGTGTAATCCATTGTTACGTAGTTCTAATAACGTGATCAATTACGACGTCACAATCAATTATTCCACTATAAAAGCGAGTAACTAGATAAAATTTCAACATTAGTTCAATTGGATCAGTTGCAACAAGACGTATTATTGTATGCGCAAGGGAATCATTTCGCTGTTACTAAATTTATTTGAAAAATGATTCCATTGGCGCAATCAGTCACAGAAAGAAGAACATACCGTTATAGCTGAACTTTTGAAATACATTTGTAAGTGTTAACTTTTAGTAACTTATTTTGACATATATAAAAAGAATGGATAGATGCGAAAAGTACTGCACGCATAGTTGAAAAACAAGTTGATGAGAATGAAATGAGAATTTGATATATTGCGAATTTTATGGATGAATGCATAAGAGATCGAAAAATTTTCGCTTAGGGCTCGGATGGAATGTCGAACTATTGTCTAAGCAATTGTAAAGTGGAGCAATTTTTCAAATGAAATCAGTAAAGACTTCACCATCATGGATAAATTCACAATCGGATGCAGTTAATAGAAGAAACTACCATCTTCAAATTGGGAAGAAATGTGGAAATATTGTTGATGCATTTGTGGGGTCAAAAAATTGCTCAAATAAGACCAGCAAAGATTTGGTCGTTCCGGATGAAATTAGAGCTGGATGAACGGATGCAGTGAATACAGGAGAAAAATACGAGGTTCAAAATTTGATCAAAATTGGAAATTTTATCAATGTATTTGTGGAGTCACGAAATTGCTCCAATAAAATCGGTAAAAATTTGGTCGTTATTGATGAAGTCAGAATTGGATGCATGGATGCAGTAGATAGAGAAGAAATTACCATTTCTTCAAAAATGTTTCACTGATCATTGCATCTGACTTCTTCTACAGCAACAGAAGCAGAGACGCGTACACACATGATCCAACCTAGATGTCAAAGGTAGAAATTTGGACACTGAGAAGCTTTTTGCTTATCGAGAAGTGTCCAGGTCCTTCCTCTCGATGTGACCACATCTCGTGATTCCTACGCCTGGATTTACAGAGAGCTGGTGACCCTCCTCACTCCAAGTGAAAATTTAGCTGAGGTTGGACTCGAACCACTGACCATAGGATTAATGCGCAAGAATCTTGCCATTGAGCTATCTTAGCACCTTATTATTGCATTGATTATTGCATAATGAGAAAAGCAAGAAGAATCCATTTGAATTTAAGACACTCGATGTTCTACCCTTTCAATCAATCCATTTCAACTGTGAATGCACTGATGATGTCATGAAAAGAAGAGGGAGGGGCCCCAGGGAAGGGGGGGTTGTAGAAAGCCCCCTCTTTGCTTACTCCTGTCCAAAATCTCTAATTCTTCCTCGATTCCAGTGATAGCGAATAAATCCTCTATTTTAGTTTTTCCCTATAAATTTGATTTATCTAACTGTTTATTTAGTTTTTAGTTGGTCCTTTCTCGTGAATCCTCATCAATTCTCATATATTGGAACTTATGTCAACAGCTCTCATATTGAATGTAATTTCTGAATACAACATCTCTAATCGTACTCAATACATTTGAAAATTTCTATACATATTTCTTTCAATTTTTAGTCAAAGCTAGAGACTCATTTGAAATATAAAAACTATAGATACATCTAATTTGCACGTACTAGCATCCTTCTTCCCTCTTCCTACGTTGATTTGTACGAGCAGAATTCAACGATGGAAGGTTTACCTTTTGGCCTCTTGAAAACATCTTTTTGCATCAGGTCTGTTTTTTAAGAACATCGCTTCATCCACATTCACCTTGTTCTGTAGCGAAATATTTGGTTTCGACGTCTGATTGATGACGTATAATAATTTTACGTAGTATTAGGCTAGAAACAACAAGCTAAAATGTCTGCATGATTATCTTGTCGATGAAGTTAATAATAATTAGAATAAAAATAATTGTTATTATCATTTTGGACGATACCTTTATATTTTATACGATACCTTTACATAAACATTTATTTCTTTTTGTTACTAACTTTAGTATAGATTTCCCTTTTATATACACATTTGTTTTACTTAGGTAAGCCATCGGTAAACTTCCTAATTATAGCGAGGTTTACATTTCTGTGTTTAATATTTTCATGAATAAGAAGTTTAAAATAAAATTTTACAACAAGCGTCAAAAAAATTCCAGTTGTCACTGATTGATCGTACGTAAAAGTGTTTTCAAAGTTCCAACCCGATTGTATGTAAATATGTATGTTTATAAAAACATTGATCCTACTACAAGGTTTTTCACAGCGCGTAAATTAAATGTGAAATTGAATAAATTAACTGAATAAATCATCTACATTTGTTTATGAAATAAATGTTTAATGTTTCTATTCTTTATTAAAATTAAGTAGTTAAAAAATGAGTTTAAGTAAAGACTTAAATTTTCCAAAGCTTGGAGCTTGTTTCAAAGTCGTTGGTAGCGCGTTGAAATTTTGAATGCTCATGTGGTAGAATGTCCTTTGCTGGCTCAACGAAGTTGACATTGGCACATGCAAATTATTCGCTTGTCTCGTATAATACCTGTGAATATCTTTTTTATAGTTAAAATTTTTAGATAAATATAAAGGAGCCATTCCACTTAAGAATTTGTACATCATGGGAGACGATGAAAATGTCTCATCTGGTCGGTTTTCATCCAATCAAGTTGTCTTATTCTGCTTCCGAATTATTACCTTTGTGACCCGATTGATGTTAGAGACTCACAACATGCAATGGTAGAACCACATTCTGATTCTGCTAGATGTGCCCTAATCACGGTCACCTGCCTCTTCAATAACACTGGCATTTCAAGGCCTTTTTAAGAATCTTGACTGGTGGGACAATACACGAATAGGGGTCCACGCTTGTGCAAATAGGAAATCTTTTTTGCGATAAAATGTGTGCTGTTAACTTTTTTGCATTAGCTTTAATGAAGAATACTTCACTAGTATGAAAGATAACTAATTCTATTTACGGAGTACAATAGAAACAATAGGGGCTTAGCTACGAGGGCAAAGTTTATATGTGGTTACTTGTAGGGTGGGAAAATTGGGGAAATGGCACGCTAGTGGCAATGTTACAAGAGACCCGGGCGTATGTAGTTTATTTGCCAAAAATTCTCAGCGTAATAAAATCGATCGACAGGGCTCTGAAGTTTTTCTAGGAAAGTGAATATCATGAGGTGGTTTTATTGTGACATGTGTAGGATTCGAACTGACAACCCCTGAGTTACGAGTACGCCAAGGCACTACCTTCACCGGCCGCCATGTGGTGTCCTCGTTTGGGGTTCTGGCGGAGAACGGTTGTTGTGGCCTAATAAACCTGGCAAAGTTCCTGTGGCAAGTCACTAATAGCTGAGCGCTGAACACTGAGTTGATTCGAGTCAGAATGGCGGCAAATTTCAAGAAGATGTCGCAAGGCTCGAGTTCATCAAGAAATGCAGCCATTCCAGCTGGTTCAAAACTTTCAATGAGCAGTAATTCACTCTTGGTCAGCTCCGGAATTCCCTCTCTGGACAACATCCTCGGTAATATGTTCAGTCATTTAAGTCCTCCTAGTTTTTGCCTATATACGCTAATCAACGACTTCACTAGACCTAACAAGTCAAATTTTGTAAGAATCTGTAGCGCAGTGCGTGTAATCGGTGTGTAGGCCCATTCCGAGATGATTTGACATACTGAAGTGCGTTTATAACCGAAAATGATGCCCACATCTAATACTGAAGGCAAATGACAAATGATAAGGTGAAGCTTGAATTCGAGTGAAAAGTGGAATGACTGGGTTAACTGTGTACATGAACTGAAAGAATGTCGAAAGAAATTCAACTTGGGCTCAACCTGGTTTTACCTGAACGCTAGAATTAGTGAATGCTAACTTATGTTTAACACATACTGGAGTTGGTTTCACTTAAACTGCTTGAATTCTTTCTGGTTTACTTCAGCATAAGTTTGTTCGCTAGTTTCCATAGGGCTGATATTTTTCATAAAAATGTATAAGGCAGCAATTGATTTATCCACCTGAGATGAATTCCCATGATTTGTGAATGGTCTTGAATGCTGTTCCAACTTAATGCTGGTTTGATTTCATTGCAATCAGGCTACATTTTGAGCTCATGCTTTGCTTAATTTGCAAAGAAACCATGCTTCTGTCCTGCTGGCTTTCTCTCCTTAAACTTCTTCCTCTTTTCTCAACATTTCCCACTTCAAGCAGGATCATTATTTTATATGATTTTTCTTCACCGCCCTTGTTTGGCTGCATCTTGCTCTCTCAATACTTTCTCTGCCAGGTCTTCTCTGATGCAATCAATCCTTTCTCTGCCAGGTCTTCTCTGATGCAATCAATCCTTTCTCTGCCAGGTCTTCTCTGATGCAATCAATACTTTCTCTGCCAGGTTTTCTCTGATGCTATCAATACTTTCTCTGCCAGGTCTTCTCGGATGCAATCAATCCTTTCTCTGCCAGGTCTTCTCTGATGCAATCAATCCTTTCTCTGCCAGGTCTTCTCTGATGCAGTCAATCCTTTCTCTGCCAGGTCTTCTCTGATGCAATCAATCCTTTCTCTGCCAGGTCTTCTCTGATGCAGTCAATCCTTTCTCTGCCAGGTCTTCTCTGATGCAATCAATACTTTCTCTGCCAGGTTTTCTCTGAGGTCTATCCGCCCTTGGCTTTCCATTACCCTCCTGGTCACATTTTCTTCCTCTCTCCTGCACAATGGCCATACCACCTCAGTCTCTTCTCCCAGATCTTTTGATGTATCTCTGTCACCTACGTTTTCTCTCTGATCTTTGAATTCTATTTTCTGTCCATTTTGTGTACCCGCACGACCATGTAAGCATTTTCATCTCAGCCACATCCATCTTCCTCTCCTTTTTCTCTTCCTTAAACCATCACATAAAACTTGATGCCGCTCCTCCATTTGTCTGTTCCACAGAGCTGATATTTTGATTTCATTACTGGATTTTCCCATTTACTAAAGCTTGATATTAGCCACACAGATTCTACATCTTCTATCAAGTACTGTCTGACTTCTTATAATTTGACTGGCTTGTATACATCTGATGCTTTGTATGATCCAACCTTATCTCTCATACCTAAACCCTAACATTGGATGCTCCTTAAGATGCGTTTAGAATCCTGGAGAATAAATCACAACATGCAAGCATTGTTTGGAATTTTCTATTTCATTTTAAATCATCCAGTATTATTTAATAGTCAGTGATTGTCAAGAAACCTATTCCTTTTGAGGTGGAGGAATACCAGTCGGATCAGTGCTGTTAGTTGGTAAGTGCTTTGAAGATTTAAGTGCAAATTTACTATGTAATCAATCCCATGCTTTAAGTATATATCTGTAAATTCTGGTAACAGCAAAAAGACAACAAACAGGATACTTTTTGTGTCTTTGCCTCAGACAAGTCAGAGACTGTTGGCTGCCTCTATAAACATCCCGGTTCAGATTTAAAATGTTCTTCAGTAGGTGTTCCTATGTTATCTTTTGGTAGCAATCACAATTTGATCATGATAACCATGAATCTACAATGAACTATTGCAGAGGTATCCTGAGGATAGAGCAACATGTATCTTGAGCTGTTTGGCAAATCCTGAAAATTTGAACTGAAAATTGCATTTTGTTTTGAGACAATGTCACACTTTGAGAATTTCCAAACGGGGTGAAAGTTTTGAGTAATAAGGAAGCAGCATCTGAAGGAAAATGTTTGATAGAAATAGAGAGCAACCGTTGATACAGAAGGAGATTATTGATGCTTGTGAGCTACAAAGAAGACTGGAAATAAAAAATGGAGAATGGTGATAGAAATTTAAGGAATTATGAGTCATAAACACAAGGCCAGGAAAGAATCAGCAAAAGGGAGAAGAGCGTCTTTTCTTTTTCAACACCTGCGTCAATTTATACTAAAATCAAAATGACATTAAGATAGTATAGGATTTATAATGTACAATATTTACAATGATCCTGGCATAATATTTTAATGAATCTCGCCCTTTGTCCTTACATGCTGTTTAAGGCCTCCATTTTCCCCTACTAGCGCATAATTATTTTGTAATTGTCTACCTCAAACCTTCTCCATTTTGCTTCACAGAAGAGGACATACATGGCACCTTTTCAAACATACTTTTGAGATATTTTGTGGCAGAAGGTGTTCTTTGCTCACATGGCATTGTAGTAGCATCATCTTGTGATGAAAGAGCAGACAACATTTTAAAGGTATCTTATTATTCATAGCTATGATGTAGTTATCAAAGATGGATATATCATATTTACCCTAAAATTAGCAATGATTTCTGCATTCCTAGTAAGAATTTCTCATTAGTATTTTGCTGCCTTTTCATCGTCTGGTTCAAATTTTAATTAGATATGCATTGCTTACCTCTAAAGCTAATTGTGTGCTGTATGAGGTGTATGAGACGTGTAAGTGATGCATCTACTGGGGGAATTTTGAGGTATGACAGAAACTTATGCTAAATAAGTTTATTTAAACTTTTATCATTTTAGTTGAAACTGCCAAAATGTAATAATAGTAGGTAATAGGGCTGTCCAAATGAAAGATTCCAACTATTCGAATATTCGGTGGTAAATTTACAACCGAATATTCAGTTATTCGGCGAATTCGGGCGTGGTTGGGTGTGGCTCAACCAAGTTTCAAATTCTCCTCATTCAATAGGTGCCATCGATTTTCATTCAAGCGATTGACCATCTAATTGATATGCAAATAAATAGCGAAAAAGAAAATAATAATCAGCAAGAAATAGTTTTCGTGATATAAGGTTTTTGTTTAGAAAAACCAAGCAATTAACGTTTTCAGGCAGTAAACTACTGCCCGTGGGCTGGAAATATTCCTTTCTCGCTGCTGCTATAGATTTTTTTGTGCAACTGAAGGATGTTTACTTCGCAAATGAGACAGCTTGGAGCTTGTTCCACCACGATAACAGAGAAACCTACACTTCACTTGCTTATCGTCGATTTTTTCGAACTACTCTCAAACAAGACTTGACTTTTCGTAATGTTTTGCCCTTAACTTCGCTTGGTCGCAGCTTTCGTGATAGGATTCAATTATATTAGACTGAAAGTAGTCTAATTGCCCTATTTTATTTATTTATTCGATGAATCAGTCATGTATATGGCGATTTTAAGAAGGGGTCTCCCGCTTCACTCAATTCGCTTTCCCATGAGTGAATCGCCGAAAACAACAAAGGCAAGACGTTTGTGTACGTCATATGAATAATTCCATTGCCCAGTGTTTTGCCACCATTGTCGAGACAAATAAATTGATCTATTTTCTATTATTAGCATTATTCTGAATATTCGCTGCTTCAACTAACATGTATTTGGATTATTCGCTGAGTCAAGCTATTCGGTTTATTCGCTGATCATTTAGCATTTCAACATATCGACTGATTGTTCAATCCGAGTAATCGAATAATTCGAACCATTCGGCTAGCAGTGAATAATCGTTCCGCTTCGTTGCTATTCGGATAGTAATCAGATAACCGAATACCGATTATTCGACCTTCGATGGACAGGCCTAGTAGGTAATAACCGTTATGGTCGAAGTAATGATAATCTAATAATCTAACATTACATAACAAGTAGCACACATAGCAGGCAGTACACAGCGTGGGATTCTAGAGATAGCAAAATGAGAAAGATGCGACTGTTTGATCATGTCACGAGACATCCAGAAGACCTTTAATTGGCTCATACAATTATCAATGGCCATGCTCCAGGAAATCGTGCTGGAGGTAAGCCGCGAAGAAAATGGACCGATGACATAGTTCAGTGGATTAGCGTTTATGTGGCGGAAGCTGTCCGGGCATCATCCTCAAGAGATCCACGTAGAGGTTCATTAGTGATTGATATGGTATAACAAGATTCCTGCACCTAAATCCATATAAACAAAGTTGCCTGCAGCGTAGAGGAAAGCAGAGAGAGGGCTCTTGGCATGACGTAAGTAATCAAAATGCGTCTACAGATCACTACGGTCTATGAAGAAGGAGAAGAAGAAGAAGAAGAAGAAGAAGAAGAAGAGTAATTCTAATTGTACCAATATCTTTAAAAGATTATAGTTATAATCATAACAATAATAATAATTATAAACATAGCGAAAATCCCAACTATAGCAATGATTATTACCACTATTGTAAGTGACTATTTCAAGCTACTTCTAGAGAATGGAACAATGTTTGGGAATCGTATTCTAGTGATAGGTTTGAAAACCCAGATGACGGAATAGAGAGTTATGATATGTTAGTGAGTTTTCATATGCAAATTATTACGACATATCCATTATTTGAAATGAACGCTTCGAAGCCATTCTGGGATTCATCGTTTTTTCCTATGGGTTGTGGCGCAGTGGTGGATTGGGGTTCGATACCTGGTCGCATCACGCCAACGACTTGAAAATGGTACGTGGCATTTCCCTACTTAGCATTCAGCACTTTGGGAAAAAGCATGGGAGTGAATTTAACAGTGCTACTAGATGACCAGCTCCCAATTGCAGCATTCACTGTGCTTGCATAGCTGTGTGGTGCAAAGGCTAATGAAACAGAGATGGGCGCCGCCCTATTCACCAAAAAATGGTGAGGGAAGGAACTTTGACTATGAATTTTTGATGCGTAGTGGCTAGAACCTACTATCTCATTTCTTGTAGAAATTGCCTGCTCCTTTAGAAGATGAGGCGGTGGACAGAGCAAAAGTTGCTGAAAAGTCAATTGCAAATCCAGCGCATCAAGACGAAGGGGAGTTAAAGATTGCATGGAGATACCAAAATATTCCGAAGAATGAGGTAAAAATGCTGAATTGGAAAATGTGAATTTTTGTATTTTGTTTACCGCATCCCTGGCATATGAATGAAAAGCTCTCTGGTCATACCAAGGACTTTGAAAATGGTGCATGTTATTTCATTGCTTAGCTTTCAGCATTGTGGGACAAGGCATAAGAGTGAACCACACAGTGCCAAGAGATGATCAACCCCCAACTGTGGCATTTTTTTATACACATGATTCTACTTAGATGTAAAAGGTAGAAATTTAGACACTGAGAAGCTTTTTTGCCTATCGAGCAGTGTCCAGGTCCTTCCTCTCGATGTGACCACACCTCGTGATTCCTACGCCTGAAATTACGGAGAGCTGGTGACTCTTCTCACTCTAAGTGAAAGTTTAGCTGAGGTGGGAGTCGAACCACTGATCATAGGATCAATGCGCAAGAATCTTACCATTGAGCTATCCTGACACCTAAAGTGACTCTCCTCACTCTAAGTGAAAGTATAGCTGAGGTGGGACTCGGACGACTGACCATAGGATCAATGCACAAGAATCTTACCATTGAGCTATCCTGACACCTAGCTGTAACATTTGATGTGCTTGCACCGCTGTGTGGCCCAATGTTTGTGAATCTCGGCATTTTCAGCGACTTGCAACGGAAGGTGATGTCAGTTTATCGGAAGTTGAGTCCGCCATTTTCTTAATAAACCGATGAATTCTCGTGAGAAAAACGAATGACGAGAAAGTTGTGTACGTCATTCTAACGTCACAAAGTAGGTCTCCGGGAATTCTTTTCGAGCGAATTCGGAACTCGAAAGCGAACTTTAAGCTCTTAAAATGAAAACGGTACGAGATATCAGAAAAATAATTGCAGATTTGAAATCAGGACACACTGAATCTCATTGGTAAAAAGAATTTCACCGGAGAGGTCCTTTAAAGAAGCGAAAATGGCACCGCCCTCTTTATCAAGAGTGGAAGGGAAAAAACTTTTGATGACGTACGATTGAATCGTGTTATGTTTTATACTATTCTGTTTTTGTAATTGTTTCTATAGTATTAACTTATCATAATAAGACCTTTATGATTAAAAAATGCTTATCATACTGATGTGTTATTGCTATATAAAAAATTTATATGTCGTTTTTGTTTTTTTTATTATCAAAAAGATGATCATAAGAATATACCAGTCATCATCATTATCATCGTGAACGGAAGGGTCAGTGCTGACCCACCGTGGCACACTGTACGGCCTCGCGCTAACAGTCTCTCTTCTGCGCTTCTCGGAGCAGGCCAGCCATGGAGAGTCCAGTTAGATCATGGATGTCACGCTCCAGCTTCCGTCGCCGTCTCCCTCTTCTGCGCCGTCCATCCACCATTCCTGCTATAATGTCCTTTCCCAATTCATCAATTCTGGCAACGTGTCCGATGAACGAAAGTGTTCGTTTGTTGATGCTGTCCATCAAAGTTACTTCACCTATTTGTTGGATGACCCATTCGTTTGTCTTCTTTCCTTTCCAGCTGATTCTCAGAATCCTGCGATAGCACCACATTTCGAAAGCCTTCCATCTATTTCTCTCTGCTTTCTTCAGCACCCAACATTCACATCCATTTTTTGCAACTGGAAAAACCTATTCGCTCAGTACACTCTGTCCTTGTTCCCAAGGTGATGGCGTGGTCTTTCCAGGTGTTGCTCAAGCTGATGACTGCGTTTCTTGCGATCGAAAGAGGCCTTCTGAGCTCTTTACTTTCATTGCAGTCATTTGTACTGAGCCAAGGTAGGTAAAGCTGCCGGCTGTTTCAATTACCTCGCCATTCACAATGAGACCTCTCATGTCTAGTTTTCCGTTGTCTCCAGCCATCCTCCAGTCATCCTCATTTCTTTGGTTTTTTTGGTATCGAACATCAGTCCTATCCGTGCGCTTAGCTGTTTCACTCTTGTGACTAGGTCTATAAATATAAATATAATATATATTAGATATTGAAGATATTATATGATTTAGTATAATATATATGTTAGATATTGAAGATATTTCAGTATTAATCTAAATGCCGTTTTATTCTGTACGATATTGATTTGTTTCCCGAAGTTTCAACTCTATGTAATATGCATATCGTATATGTTTAAATAGCCAGAGGTGTATCAATTTCATTTGATATCTCTCCGTCCGCGTTGCCCTTGAAGTTGCATTCAAATTTTGATATGCACTAATGACTCACTTCCTTACAGGCAAGCAAGACAAATAAAAAGTTTGGTAATTATTATGATCTTTCAAAATTAATGGATGAAGGCAGATTTACTGGAGTGCCCATCAATAGATTAATCGCGGCGAAGTTTCCAACGCCTGGTGAAGCATTCGAACAGTAGGTATACTAGTATCGATTCGTACTTTGAATCTCGGGGCCTAAATGGGCGTGAGTACTGTCACACTAATTCTGATAAACTGGAACTGAGGCAGCATGAAATATCTCTGAAATAATCCATCGTAAGCTTTTTATTTCATCGAGTCTTTCCCTCAAACGTGCTTTGAGGGAAAGTGGTTGCAGAATCTGTTACGAGCCGACAAAAAGGAGTCGAGATCACTTTTGGTGGTCGATATCCAGGGACACCAACGTGGAGGTTTCTGCATTAGGCGTTCGATCTCTTCTTCATCGAGTATTTCCCTAAAATGTGCTTTGAGGGCAAGTGGTTGCAGAATCGGTTACGAGCCGACAAAAAGGAGTCGAGATCACTTTTGGCGGTCGATATCCAGGGACACCAACGTGGAGGTTTCTGCATTGTCTCCTAACTGAAGGAAATAAGCCTTTTCCAGGCATAAGAAAATTCGTAAAGATAGGATTGGACAGATAAAAGAATGAGATAAATTTTATGATGTTGCAAGTTTGTTTTTCTAGAGAAATCAAGTAGGCATGTATTCGATAAATACCAAAAAAAGGTATAGATTATGCTATGCCTTTATGTAGATATGACGGAAGTCTGATCTGTACATTCCCCGTTTAAGAATCTCGTTAGGCCCTAAGAGTTATGTATATGGAGGGTTTTGTTTATGGAATAGTCGAAAGTATCAAAAACTTATTCCGCTTTCAAAATAACTGCGAAATGCGTTTGATTATCTTGCTCGTTGATTTCTTGCTTTTCAGGCATGTTTCCATTGTTCCTGGCATTTTCAATGCCTTGGGAATTGCTCTCATGCGCACAATTGCTTATCAGTCACGTGATGTTAAGCATTCGACAACCAGCGTTAAAATCTTTGATTCTCTTTCCATTCCTGTTAATTGACTACCAACCAATTGCGTTTGGTTACCAGTTTATCACAGCACCTTCAACTCTCTCATACGTAGTAAGTTTAATTGGTTTGCTCTAACTTAAAATCACTTACGTAAAGATACTCTTCGAAAGTTTTTTCATTTCATGCAAAGCTCCATTTGGAAATGTAAGTCTGTTTGTATTCCAGGGGCAATATCCATCAAACTTTCATGAATGTTCTTCGCGAGATGCGCGAAGTTTTGAAGGATTACTCAACCAGTGGATCTAGTGTAAGCTCTTTGAACTATAAAGTGTAGTGTTGTACTGCCTAATCCATGAACTCTATCCTACAAATCCTCATTCATCCCAAGAACGTGCAATTTATGGAACTTCTTGCCTTCTTCCTGCTTTCCTGAATCCTACAACTTGCCATCTTTCAAACCTTAGATCAATAAACTTGATGTGATATTTCTCTCCTCTTAGCCTTATGCTTTCTTCCCTTTTCCTTTGCTAGGGCTTTGTATAGGCCACCATGGCCTTTCCTCAATATAACTCACTAAAATAGCTTCATGAATAATCGGCAGTTGTTATATGATTGCGTAGTTAGACGTTCTTCTTGTCCATACTTCAAAGGACATTATGTGGTAGTGTAACTCAGTAGCTGTGATGCCTTAGTGAACGAAGTAGATGAAGATCTAAGGATGAAAAACATTTGCAAATTACCTATAACAAGGACTGTAGGCTTCAGACTAGAATCACTGTCTTTTAGATATGGTTACTTTTAGGATAATAACAGATTTATGGCGATGTGGCCGAGTGGTTAAGGCGCATTGTTTCGAATCATGCGAGGCCTACTCGCGTGGGTTCGAATCCCGTCGTTGGAACCACTAACCACAAGCCAACAGTCAACTCAGCTGTCCATCCTTCCGAGGTCGGTAAATGAGTACTCAGAAGTAAGTCTGAGGGCACAAGCACTGGACATGCATTGATGACAGCTAATCTGAAGCTGAAGTGTTTCATCCAGTATAAAGATTCGAAAAAGGGGGAGTCTCCTCTGGAATACCCTGGATTTTGTTTGCATACTCGATTTCGAGCGTAGCAGAAACCGGAGACAGGGCTGTGAGTTTTTTCTAGGGAAGTGGAATTATGAGGTTGTTTCCCGTTGCCTTCCTCACCAATGGCGTTTTGAAAGTGACGTATGAAGGAATCGAGCTGACAACCCCTGTGGTTCGAGTCATGCTTAACTGCTTCCCTGGATTAAAGTATCAAAAACGAACCAGCACCTGCAGGATCTGTCGCTAATTTGTTATTCATTATATGAAATGTTTGCATTTGTTCGAGTAATCACCGTATTTTAGTGGGAGTCTCCTCTGGAATACCTGGATGACAGTCGAACTAGCACCTGCAGGATTTGTAGCTAACATGCTATTTATAGCATGAAATTTATAGTACATAGCTTTTAGTAAATAGTTGGTTGAATAAATATTATACTGGATGAATACCCTGGATGACAGTCGAACTAGCACCTGCAGCATTTGTAGCTAACATGCTATTTATATGATGAAATTTATAGTACATAGTTTTTAGTAAATAGGTGGTTGAATAAGTATTCTACTGCTATTGTAAATACCCAATTCGGATATGGATATGTGATATGTGATATGTGATGTGAAGCGCCACTATCTTCGTGCATTGGAAGAATGAAGCCTTTGTTTGAATACTCACGCTGGATGTGCACTTCATAGTGACAGCTGCGTCATTTTTTTAAATGATGAATTCCATATTCAAGTTAAATCATTCCTTCATTTTTCCTAATCTCTAGCCGGTAAAGAATATTCTACGAATCGGGGTGCAGTCATTTGGCTCTCCTCTGTGGTCAAACTTTGCGCCCTCAGACGAAACGAAGTCAGCCATGGCTCGGTTTCTACTTACCCTGCGATCACTTTTACGGTCAGCATTTGCTGTTTCTGTCGTCACAGTTCCCACTCATTTATTCCAGGTGAACAAATAATTTAATCAATTCAATATTATCCCTGCTTTTGCTTTCATTATCAATATTTTTCATTACAAAGACAACGACTAATAAAGGGGCCATTTTTGATAATTTCAGTAATTGACACGTCCTAATTTGACAAATCGACTTTAAAGGACAAGGAGCTGTCTTGAAGACTGGCTATCACTATGGGACAAAATATAGTATCTTTAAATATATCATACCCATGAAGGTAGAATAATGACGAAATATCTTTGCAAATGCTCTTCTAACAAGTGCCATCCTGTAAGTGAGTGTTATGCGCAAACTGTAAAAAAATTTCAAAGATAAGAAAGAGAGGAAGACCTAAGAAAATTTCGAGTACACAATTTGAATGTAATTTGACAGTTGAGAATTCAGTTGGGACATTTCAATCTCCACTTGTAAAAAGACGTGTTGAGTCCTTGCTAGAGTCATCATCAGTAACAGGGAAAAAGAAAAAGTGTTAGGATACATACTATGTTCAGCAAAAAACGACCCAAGCAGTGGAAACAGAACCACGGACGTGCACAAGAAGCACAAAAGGACGGACCGGTGCTTTTGCCATCCACATAGATCTCAGGCGTTTGCTTTCTGGTAAGCCCTTTTCCTCTTATCTTTGGGGTGCAACAGGTCAACAATCTAAGATGCAAGCCCTGTGTCTCATTACATATCTGAACAAGCGGAGCTGCCTTTGTTTGACTTCACTTGCGTAGATCTCCTGCAATCCCAAAACTGCACCCTGAAAGAAGAATTTTTGCTTTTTTCATTATCAACAATTAGCGTTCATATCACAGTCACTCTTGGATCTTGTAGAGCTAGTAGGTATACACAAGTGACGAGGCCTGATAAAGCCGAACTGCAGTCTTGTGTTTCCAGGCCGCCTCTCTGAAGTGCAGTCGAACTCTGTAAAGTCTTGTGTGAACTGCAGTAGAACTCTATAAAGTCTTAGAAATCGACATAGAAATTCGAACCTCTCGAATGACAAGTGATTTTTGTCCAGCTGGTCTAACTGCAGAGGCCTCTAAGAAGAAGGACAAGCCACTATGTCAAGAGAGAATAGGGAAGTATATAATTGTGCAGGAAGAGCTAGAAGGAGGAAGGAATGAGGAAAATGATGATGACAAAGAACGTTTGAACAGGCTAAGTGCTTCAAAAATTTTTAAGTTGCTGCTATTAATTTTTGTCTTTTAAAAAGAAAAAGGCTGAAGTTTATATAAGAGAAGAGGTTAAGAATAAAAGTATGTATTGCAACTACGGTTCCAAAGGCTTTTTTGTGGCATTTATGCGCTAAAATCTTTTGTACATGTCTTAATAATCTTCCTAAACTCAGATACATGGTCAGAAATCCTTGGTCTAACGGGTTCCTAATTAAAGTATTTGATCTCATGTAGAACAAGCTCCTGGTCGTGTGTTCAGCATAGCCTCGTCGTCTTCTGCTTGGAGCAGACCACTAAGCAAGTGCACTATTGATAAGCAAAGATGCAGGGTTTTCTTAAAGCTACCTCATGATTCGTGAATCATAAAAATCTTTAAATTACGTCACAATGTGAGAAATGACCAGTACACTGCTCGATAAGCATAGCTATTCCATCTCCTAAAATCCACCTTATGATTCGTGAATCATAAAAATCTTTAAATGACGTCACAATATGAGAAATGACCAGTACACTGCTCGATAAGCATAGCTTTTCCATCTCCTAAAATCCACCTTATGATTCGTGAATCATAAAAATCTTTAAATTACGTCACAATGTGAGAAATGACCAGTACACTGCTCGATAAGCATAGCTTTTCCATCTCCTAAAATCCACCTTATGATTCGTGAATCATAAAAATCTTTAAATGACGTCACAATGTGAGAAATGACCAGTACACTGCTCGATAAGCATAGCTTTTCCATCTCCTAAAATCCACCTTATGATTCGTGAATCATAAAAATCTTTAAATGACGTCACAATATGAGAAATGACCAGTACACTGCTCGATAAGCATAGCTTTTCCATCTCCTAAAATCCACCTTATGATTCGTGAATCATAAAAATCTTTAAATGACGTCACAATATGAGAAATGACCAGTACACTGCTCGATAAGCATAGCTTTTCCATCTCCTAAAATCCACCTTATGATTCGTGAATCATAAAAATCTTTAAATTACGTCACAATGTGAGAAATGACCAGTACACTGCTCGATAAGCATAGCTTTTCCATCTCCTAAAATCCACCTTATGATTCGTGAATCATAAAAATCTTTAAATTACGTCACAATATGAGAAATGACCAGTACACTGCTGGATAAGCATAGCTTTTCCATCTCCTAAAATCCACCTTATGATTCGTGAATCATAAAAATCTTTAAATGACGTCACAATATGAGAAATGACCAGTACACTGCTGGATAAGCATAGCTTTTCCGTTTCCTGAAATCCACCTTATGATTCGTGAATCATAAAAATCTTTAAATGACGTCACAATGTGAGAAATGACCAGTACACTGCTGGATAAGCATAGCTTTTCCGTTTCCTAAAATCCACCTTATGATTCGTGAATCATAAAAATCTTTAAATTACGTCACAATGTGAGAAATGACCAGTACACTGCTCGATAAGCATAGCTTTTCCGTTTCCTAAAATCCACCTTATGATTCGTGAATCATAAAAATCTTTAAATGACGTCACAATATGAGAAATGACCAGTACACTGCTGGATAAGCATAGCTTTTCCATCTCCTAAAATCCACCTTATGATTCGTGAATCATAAAAATCTTTAAATTACGTCACAATGTGAGAAATGACCAGTACACTGCTGGATAAGCATAGCTTTTCCGTCTCCTGAAATCCACCTTATGATTCGTGAATCATAAAAATCTTTAAATGACGTCGCAATATATTTACATCTGTGTTGAAGCACGATTTCAGTTTAAGTCATAATTCGCCAGCCCTTGTTTAAATGGATGAGTCTTTTACCTTTGCTTGGTCTAGCGCAGCGGTCTCTTCTCCCCAGTTACTTTGTGCGTGTTGTTTGATGCTTTTGATTTCCTGCCTAGAACCCAAGTTGTACCAGAAGACTTGAGCAGTGTGTGGACAGCGCAGTCAATCTAGAGTCGTTTGCAGGCTCAGAAAACGAGAAAAATCCCGCATTCAAAGAATACGATGGTATGTTTTGCTTCACTAGCCTCCTTCATTTTTTGCCATTTAGTTTAAATATAATGGAAGCTCAATAACAGCAAGGCATCCTTCACTTAAAAACAATGATCCGCTTGAGAATAGATCAGGAATCTCTTTATCTTTTCCTCCCAAATCCTAATCATGTCTGCTCGCTGAAAAATTTTGATAGATGTATTTCTTTGCTGATTTAGTTTGATTAACGGAATGCTTAGAGGTTTAATAGCAAGTGTTCTGGTGGAGGCTGTGATAGGTTCCTCCTATATATTTATATACGTATTTATATATATATATTACTCTCTTCTTCTCTTCGTCTTCCACCTGAGAATGTTAAGGTACTTCTTCCAGTTGTTTTCTTTTTTGGGAAATTTTCTGACTGTATTTTCAAATCAGTTTCTTTCAAGGGGTTTAGAAAAATCGAACACTCAAGGAAAACAAAGCAATTTTTTGCAATACCTAAGCTATAATAAACTTAGTTCAAGTAAATCTAAGGAAAGCCGACATTTTCAATGCTTTATAATTGATTTTTCTTTTGGATGGCCTCTTGTATTTCATGGCAGACCACTTAATACTGATTGTGATTCGACCTATTTTTATGGATGACCTTTTGTCCAGCATAATGAATGAAAACCCCGGCTTTTATTCCCTTTGGCCTATTTTCAAGGGCTAATCTTCTTTCATGAAATGACAGTACCATCAGTCATTCCGTCAATCACTCGATCAATCACCGTCCCAAGGATGCTAAATGAAAATAATTCGATCAACCGAGGAATCAAACATTAATGCCTGTGAGCAGTAAAACAGAATTTTGCTTCCTGCAAACCTTTGCATTAAATTGAGTTCAACTATACTAACGATGCCACCAAGTAGACTTTCAACTTATAGCAAATGCTCAATGATCGGTTTTTAATGCATTGGATTGTAATTTTGCAGGCTAATTCCCTTTCCAGCACCATTCGTGCGTATTGTTGCTTAGATTGGGGGGGGGGGCAACTTATAAAAGTGAGTCAAACTGCAGGCAAATTTGTGCTCTCGTTTTGAAAAAGTTGTTCGAAAAGTTAGGATTTTTTTATTTTTCTGTTTGTGAAGCATGCAATTACTTCACTGCCTCCTTTTCAGGACTGATACACATCAAGAAAAAGAGTCGCATCAATTGTCTTCTCGGTCATGACATCGATACTACCGATTGGGCATTCAAGCTAAAAAGAAAGAAATTCGTCATCGAGGTTCGTCCCACTCATATGCGGTATGAAATACTCATATCCACGAATTGTTGGATTTCATGCGTACTCTTTTTTGCATTCGCAGTGAGCATGACCAATGGACAATTTCAGATATGTAATATATACATTCTTCCCCTGGAGTTTTAACACCTTTGGGACTTTCCCTGAAGCATTCAACTTTCGGGGTCTTCACTTTACTGGGGTGTTCAAATAGCAGGGGGCAAGTGTATACACAATAAAATACACTTATGTTGCGCCATTTATTTACAGGATAAAGCCTAAAATTGTTATTCCTAATATGCATTTGAAAATCTCATGGGAAAGGTTTTGTATAAAGGAATCGGAATACATGAACATCAGTGGCGGCTAAATTCCCGGCTTCAATGGATGGGGGCAGTCATGTTCCTCTTCATCCTCTGTCCCTCCACTTAGCGATAAATGGGTATCTGGTATAAAGCTGGGGGTGAGTGCCTCAAGAAAAGGAACTGTCCACCCTACCTCACGATGCCGTGACCCAGGATAGTACGTCTTATAAGGTGCTGCCAAACATTTGTTCGAGTATTGGATAATTTTAGGACATTAATCCATTCGGTAGTGCTAACCTACAAGGGTCCATCTACTAAGTAATTTAACAAAATGGCGATGCTCACTAATTGAGGTATAAGTGATATTAATTATATAAATCCCAAAGCGAGGTAAAGCAACAAGATAGATCTCATTGTTTCTTTCCATAATCTTCGGAGTTGCTACTTTTTTCTGCAGCCCTCTGCCAAATCGCAAGAGAAATTATTGAACGTTTTTTTGTTATAGCATTGGAAATTAAATGCTTTCAAGTAATATTTCAATCAACGGATGTGTTATCGCTTGTCTTAGTGTGAGGATGATAGGGCAGTCACAGTTGGCTCCCCGCAGTATCCTTTAGCACTAACTTAAGCTGGACCTTAAGTGGAAATAAACAATTCTTCCCTTATAGAAGCTGCATCTTCCGCCAGATCTATCAGAGACCGTTAGTCGAACTCAAAATGACACCAAGAAGCCGTCGCAATTAGCTGGAGTGAAGCTTTGTTCTCCTGGCGTTGGCGATTCTATCAAAGCATTAGACTTCTGAAGTACGTGCGTTGCTCAATGTTCCCTTCCTCAAAAGAATCATCTATTTTTACAATCTCCTTCCTATTGACCAATATGCCCTCTTAACAGGCATTATCTTTGTTAATGCAATTATCATTGATACTTTGTGCCATGGAGCGCCCTTCGTGTTATCATGTTAGGTGCACCTCTAGAAAACTAAAACGGAAAAACACGAGAAGGAATATTCTAATTTTTATTCAGTATCTTTCTTTGTTTTTTCGTTTTGTTCTAATTTTGATTGACTTGATTTTTACTGCAGTAACTTAAAGGGTTTTAGATTTAAGTTAACTCTTTGTAACATAAACCAACGTGGAAGATATTATGATTGTATTTTGTGAAGTTGATGGGGTCAGGATAACTCAGTGCTAAGATTATTGCCCAGTGATCAGTTAGTCAGTTGGCCACCTGCTCGAATCCATTTTTCAGCTAAGCTTTCACCTAGAGTGAGGTGAGTCGCCCAGGCGTATGAATCACGAGGTGTGGTCACATGGAGTGGAAGGACTTGGGCACTGCTCGATAAGCAAAAAGCTTCTCAGTGTCGAAAAGAATTTCTTTGGATGTTAGGTAGAAATCATAAATCGATATCAAACGAAACACAACGCGTGGTAAACAATTTATCATCACCAATTTGTTATTCTGAACTACCGCCAAATTATTAGTATTTTCACTTAAGCCCATTTTTGCCTATTTTTTATTCAATTAATTTCGTATTCACAGGCTAAGCAAAGATCGAAGAGTTGACGAGGGCTGCCTCCCCATCGCTGTTTCCAGTTTTCCGAAACTTGACAGTTGTTGTTCTTTTGGTCGCCTTATAACGATGTTGATCACTCAGTGCTCTGGTCACATCACGAATCTTTATTCATTTTGCTTAGTGAATTCATATTGTCCCTGAGCTCCCTGTGTCTTGTAAGTAATATTCATAATGTGTCAAACCACTTATAAGATACTCATGGAAAAAATGATCTTTATGCCGTTGATGAATTCTAACAATGAGTTCCTGCGCACGACTACGTCACTGTTTTCGGCGCAGAAGAGAGAGCCATGTTTCATTGTCCTTTTAGTATTCTACCTAGCACCCGAAGGGAACTGAGAATCTATTTATACGTTACTAAAACTGCGTAGGTAAGTGTAACGTGTCCACAAATCAAACGCTAAATCAACTGAGAAGAACTGGATATCTCTTGGTGGACCAACCACATCACCCCCCCCCCCCCCCTTAAAAATTAACTATGTCACCCATTAAGTTCTCCACACGAAAAGTCCACCAAACCCTTCTCCAGCTTGACACCTCCAAATCCAAAGGCCCTGATGGTATTCCAGCAATAGTTCTCAAAACCTGTGCTCCTGAACTTGCCCCTATTCTTAACAAACTATTCCAGCTTTCCTACACTCCTGGTACATTTCCCACCTCATGGAAACAAGCCCACGTCTTTCCTATCCCAAAAAAGGCGACAAGTCTTTAGGAACCACCAGTTTCAAGGTGTGCTTATGAAACTGGTCCTAAAAAGCTGCTGTTCGACTCAACCCACATGGACGATTCTTGCCTTGCAGTCTTATTTAACGGGCAGAGAACACGGAGTCATAGAGACAACGATTAATGCTGTTGCGCTTGAATGTCGGACTAACTAACTTATTTAAATGAAATACATGTTTATATAGGCGAATAACAAAGAGATAAAATTACCAAACTCATCGAATAAGAATAGGAGCGGAAGAGTTGGTTGTGAATGATGCTATGAATGACGCAAGTAGATGAATAGGTGATGATTTGGTGGAAATTATGACAGGAAATAACAATTGATTGAATGAATGGAATTGTGTAGTTAAACAAGGTGGTGATGGCGGCATAGATAGCGAATATGAGGGTAAGAAAGCTGAGTCACTACAAGTCTAATCCACTCAACTATCGTCCCATTGCATTCACTTCACTCATCTCTATAACAATGGAGATCATCATCACGAAACAACTCCTTACCTTCCTAGAAACAAACAATCTTCTCTCTGATCACCAGTATGGCTTTCGAAAAGCCAGGTCTATTGGTGATCTTCTTACATATGTTGTCCATGACTGGTCTACTGCTCTAGAATCCTGTGGTGGGAGCAGAGTAATCTCTCGATATCCCCAAGGCCTTTGATCGCGTCTGGCATAAAGGTCTTCTCGCTAAACTGCCAATGTTTGGTCTCCATCGCACTCTCATTAAATGGATTGGTAGTTTCCTCTCTGATAGGTCGATTGCCGTCAGAGTGGACGGCTTCCTCTCCAATCTGCACTCAATAAATGCAGGTGTACCCAAGGGCTCTGTCATCTCCCCTGTACTCTTCATCCTCTTCATCCTCTTCATCAATGACCTGCTCACCTCTACGCCTTCTAGCATTCACTCCTTTGCTGATGATACCTTCCTAAGTTCTTCATTTTCGTTCAATCCAAATGACCATGCTCCACAGAAACATTTCAGCCTCTCTTCTCTCCAATGATCTGACAGTTATTGAGAAGTTGGGCAAAGACAGCCTAGTTTCGTTCAATCAAAGCAAGACGAAACAGGCTGTCATTTCACGCAAACGTAGTCAAGACTTTCCTCCTGTCCTCATGAATGGTGATGGACTGGATACTTCAGCTTCTGTCACATAACTTGGTCTTTCTCTTTCATCTAATCTCACTTGGACAACTCACATCCATTCCCTTCCTAAACATGCATCTCAAAAGCTTGGTTTCCTTGCCAGAGCCCGTGGGTTTTTCACATCTTCTCACCTTCTAACTATATACAAGTGCCAAATCCGTCCTTCTTTAGAGTACTGCTCCCACGTCTGGGGTGGTGCTACAAAATCTACTATCTGTCTTCTCGACAAAGTCCAGTCCAAAGCCATTCGTCTCATCAACAGTCCTAACCTCACCAAATCGCTCCAACCTCTTTCCCACCGTCGTTTAGTTGGAGATCTTTCCATCTTTTACAGATACTTTCAAGGGCATTGCTCTTAGGAGATCAGGGATATTATTCCTGTTCCTCTTAGACGTGTCAGGACCACCAGAAGCTCAACTCATTCACACCCTTTCCAAGTTTCACTGCCTACTTCATGAACTCTATCTCACAAATCATCATTCATCCCTAGAACATGCAACTTATGGAACGTCTTGCCTTCCTCTTGCTTTCCTGAATCTTACAACTTGCCGTCTTTCAAATCCAAGATCAATAAACTTGATCTGATCTCTCTCTCCTCTTGGCCTTTCGCTTCCTTCTTTCTTCCTTTGTTGAGGCATTGTATAGGCCACCATGGCCTTTCCCCAACATAGCTCATTAAAAAAAATGTTTTATGCATTAACAACAGGTTTGCAAGCTTTGGTTTATAAAGTCTTCTTGCACTTCTAAATAACAACTGCAAACTTTACCTAAACACAGTTGTTAGCACTGTAACTGCAAACAGTACACATTTTAAGTTTAACTTGCTTTAAAACATTGCAGTAAATCTTATTGTTAAGTGCAGTAACAGCAACTAGCTAGAAACTTGTGCAAAAGCTAAGTAAAACATTGTGTTTCAAACTGTTTACTAACACAGTTATTTTAGAATAAATGCATTATCTAAGTTAAATTCAACCACAAACATATATCAACATTGAACTTAGGCCGCATTAACAGATATGACAGTAGTTTAGATGAATACACATTGTAGTTGTTGATGAAGCCAAGATTTATAACTGTTCTCCTATCTTCTAACTTATGAAAACAACTGCCCCCACACACACGAATATCTCATTATGTCCTCTGTCTAACACAACTCCCAAATAGGAACCAACATCAACTCTCCGTACACAGAAGACAGCACGAAACAACAAGGCCTAATTACAAAATCGTCTGACACAATACGCAGCTCCCGAGTGGACACCAAACAATGGACAAACTTTACGCACGCACAACACACATGTTTTATGCATTAACAACAGGTTTGCAAGCTTTGGTTTATTAAGTCTTGCAATTCTAAACAGCAACTGCACACTTAACTTAAACACAGCTGTTAGCACTTTAACTGCAAACAGTACCTATTTTGAAGTTCACTTACTTTCAAAGATTGCAGCAAGTCTTACTGTCAAATGCAGTTACTGCAACAAATTTGTGCATAATAGAAGTAAAACATTGTGTTGCAAACTGTTTATCAACACAGTTATTATAGAATAAATGCATTATCTAAGTTAAATTCAACGACAATGCATATATTAGCATTGATTTTAGGCCGCATTAACAGTTATGACAGTAGTTTTAATGAATAAACATGTTTTATGTATTAAAACAGACGCGCAAGCTTTGGTTAATAAACTCTTCTTGCAATTCTAAAAATACAACTACAAACATTACTTAAACACCGTTGTAAGCACTGTAACTGCAAACAGTGCACCTTTTAAGTTTAATTTGCTTTAAAATATTGCAGGAAGTCTTATTGTTAAGTGCAGTTACTGCAACTAGTTACAAACTTGTGCAAAATCTAAGTAAAACATTGTGTTTCAAACTGTTTATTAACACAGTTATTTATGGAATAAATGCATTATCTAAGTTAAATTCAACGGCAATGCAACATTAAAAATGAACGTAGGCCGCATTAACAGTTATAACTATAGTTTCAATAAATAAGCATGTTTTATGAATTAAAGCAGGTTTGCAAGCTTTGGTTTATAAAGTCTTCTTGCAATTCTAAATAACAGCTGCAAACTTTACTTAAGGTAGGACAGCTATCGAAATGTGAAAGTTTCTCTGACACCAGATGGTCAAGCCAGGGATACTTATTCAGTCATGACAACGCATGTCAAGATAATGCTACAATCCACGCCTAAGAAACCAGTGCTTTCCTAATGGCATCAGTATTTTTAATGCCTACCCAACAGACCGAGAGAGATACCCTGAAAGAGAGAGAGAGAGAGAGAGAGAGAGAGAGAGAGAGAGAGAGAGAGAGAGAGAGAGAGAGAGAGAGAGAGAGAGAGAGAGAGAGAGAGAGAGAGAGAGAGAGAGAGAGAGAGAGAGAGAGAGAGAGAGAGAGAGAGAGAGAGAGAGAGAGAGAGAGAGAGAGAGAGAGAGAGAGAGAGAGAGAGAGAGAGCTTGAAAGTGATCCATAAAATGGCACGAGCTCATGGCATGATCTTAAAGCAAAAAAGGTATTATTGGGTTCAAGAGCAAAGTAATGCCTATTTGAAGTTGCAAAACTAGTTTATCTCTCCGTACACTGCAGGCAAGTTGCATTTCAAACAATTTTCCCCAGCAAACTGTTATCCATTCTTTTTTTGCAAATATGTTGTTCCAGCTCTTTTCAACTCCCCTGAATTCTTTCGTCCCCTTTTTTCATCATCGAGTTCTCCCACTGGTTTTGCGAAAAGCTGTTCTCCGTATTCCTTCGAGAACAGCTTTTCGCAAAACCAGTGGGAGAACTCGACATAATTCCAGACCAACAACATGAACTGGAACCGGAACCGCTGTTGGAAGAGATAGAGCACGCCGTGAAAAGGTTGAGGAAAGGCAAGTCACCAGGGCTGGAAAGAATTCCCGCTGAACTTATTCAGCACAGTGGAAAGTCTGTCATCAAAGCGCTACACATCCTATGCAGGAAAATCTGGAACACTGAGATATGGTCGGACAAATGGAAGAACCAAGAGTTCGTAGTCATCCACAAGAGCGGCAGCACAAAGGATTGCGGAAACTATCGAACAATAGCACTCATTAGTCATGCCAGCAAAATCCTGCTAACGATTATTCTGAACCGATTGCAAAACAAGATTGAAGAAAAACTCCCTGAAGAACAAGCAGGTTTCCGGAAGAACAGAAGAACAACGGACACGCTCTGCATTCAGCAGTGCCTTATCGAAAAAACTCCTATCGTGGCCTTCATCGTCTTCATAGACTATGCACAAGCATGTGACAGCGTCAGCCACATACAGCTGTTTGAAACCATGAAAAGGATGGGCTTCCCGAAACACTTAATTGCACCCCTACAACAGCTGTACTGCGACCAAAAGGGAGTAGTGAAATGGAACGGAACACTCAGCCAACCCTTTCAATTCCTCAGCGGTGTGAGACAAGGATGCGTGATTTCACCTTCATTGTTTTCACTACACAGAGGACATCATGAGAGATGCTGAAGTTGGCCATCTAAAAGTGGACGTTGGTGGTCAAAAACTTTCGAATCTCCGGTACGCTGATGACACAGCACTTCTTGCAAACTCTGAAAGGGACATTGACGAACTGGTCGAGAGAGTAAACGAAGCTGGGAAAACAAAACTGCTCAACTTGAACGTAAAGAAGACTAAGCTGATGCGTATCGACAAACGAGACGAACACAAACATGAAGTAAAAGTGAACGGAGTTCAATTGAAGAAGTAGAAAGTTTCAAATATCTGGGTTCAGTAAAGACGAGATTCGGTGACTGCTCGAAGGACATCGAAACTTGAATCGCAATTGCAAAGAGAAAAATGCTAGAGCTGACGGATATTTTGAAAAGTCGACAAATTGATAAAACCGTGAAAATAAAATTGGTGAAGACCCTAATATGGCCCATCATCTCCTATGGAGCAGAGGCTTCGACATTGTCCACTGCGAACGAAAAGAAGCTCATGGCAGCAGAACAGTGGATATACAGACGCATGCTCCGTGTCAGCTGGAAGGAAAGAAGAACAAACGAGAGCATCTTTGAAGAAATTTGAGAAGCTCCTGGCCTTTTACCACAGGTAGTCAAAAACAAACTGTCATACTTCGGTCACACCTGCCGAGAAGGTGGTTGCCAAATTGTGAAAGCAGCCATTCTGGGTCTCAAAGGAGGTTGGAGGACACGCGGCCGTCCACGGCTCTGTTATACAGATAACGTGAATGAGTGGCTGAAACCATCCAGTCTCAAAGAGGCAGTAGCATTGGTACAAGACCGCGGGAGCTGGCAAGGATTAATCGGAAAAGTTTCATATTCTGTGGCTGGTCGTCACCGACGAAGGCCCTGATGATGATGAGTGGCCTACGCACTAACCCTTTCTCTTTATCAAAGTTTTGGTGACGTCAATGCACCTCCACAGCCTCTGGCTGCGTCCCTTAACAAAAAGCTATTGCCCTATGGACCCTGATGACATGTAGCCTGATCAAACACGTGACTTTTTCCATATTAGCAAAATCTGCCCATATTAGGTCCGCATTTTCCACAAGGCTGCCTGGTCTGATTGGCTAATCTAGATGACAAGGTCTACTTCCGGTACAGCTTCATCGTGGCAATCAAAACAACGTTTGAAAATTCACACATTACACGCAAGATTCGCCTCTGCATAAAGTTTTGTTATATCTCGGCAGGGTATCATCTAGCGGGTTTTTTCATTCAGACTATCTCAAAAGTTCTGCATTTCTAGAGGTAAGAGAAGATTTAATTTTTACTTGCAGGAATGAAATATGACTTTGTATTGCAGCATCACGGACACCTTTCTTTGTTTGCTTATTGCAGTGCTGCCACACTTTGATATATTTTTAAAATTTAAATGCCTTTTTGACTATGAATTAGGCCACGACAAGTCAATGCGAGCAACTGCATGCAAAAGCTGCGATTGTTGTTGTATTTTCTGAAACACTGTCTTTTGAGATGAATACCTGTCAATTATTGCTACCGTTAATGTGCATTTTCAATGTCCAGTGAACATCGGTCAGCTTCGAGCCATCTCCCAACGGACCTCGGTGTTCTGTGATCTCTTTTCTCTATTCTTAATCTAAGGTTGCGATGCGTTTGTTAGACGTTTTTATTTTCACAACTTCGAAGGAAACCATATTTTGTGCACTTTAGACACGGTTGTAGCAATGTGTAAAATTACATACTCTCAATTCTTCGCTAATGCATGATTCAGAAATTCGTCATTTTGTTTTAGCTTTGCTAATGTTGAGTTCGGTTAAGTCGACTTTGCTTTTAAGCAGAAGTTGGTGGTTCCCCACGGCTCGCCATCTCTGACCATGGGCCGTCCATTATTCCCATCTGAAATCGATCCAGCCAATGAAAGATAATCGGGAAACCCACCAATCGTTGCTCATCTCATCTACTTAATTTATCTTCTTTGTTTCTTGCCGTCTCCCAATGTAGATGGTAGAGAGGGGATTCGATTTGCGGCCACCGAGAAAGAGATGTCATTGAAACAGAATGGAAAGGGGGTGGGTTGTTGGTTTTAACTTGACCCCTTGAAAATCCGATCTGTTGAGGAGCAACCCAATATGAAAGGAAGCGATTTGGTGTATCATTTTATATGAGTAAATAGCATTGGCATCACTTTATTTTCAATGGCTCACGCTTTTCAAGTTTATTAAATACATGAAGTGAAGTTTTTTAAAGCTGGCACTCGAACTATGATACATAATATAACAAACTCTGATAGTGCGTCGAAAACGGAAGCGCAATTTGATTGCAATGAAGATCTTTTCCCTCGAAACTTCCCTTGACACTTGTATTCTGTTTGTTTTTATTCTCTTGTGCATTAAACACTGACCTTAGGAGATGAGGAACGCGATTTTATAAAGTTGATGGTACTTTTGACATCGATGATATAATAATTGTAGCTTCTCCAAAAAGTTAAAGATGGTTGTAGTTCAAATTCTTGGTACCTATCTAATTTTTACTGATGAAATGGAGAGCAATAAAAAGTAGACTAGAAAAGCTGATTTAATTTCTTTGGGCTTTGAAGGGAATTATACAACTGTACCTTGCAAAATGATCTACCTGCAACCAAATGCATTCTTGGCTTTAAATCATAATTCAAATACAGATTGAAAAAGACAGTGAACATCCATAGTTTTAATGGTGTTGGTTATTTATGTCACATGTTCCCTTGACTGTGAATTTGTTTCTGGTGGCATTATAGCTCATTCTGTGAAACTAACCAATTATTTATTCATGGTGCAAATGTGACATTAGTTAAAACAAATCTCAGAGGAATACCTCAAGCAGCTGGACACCAATTGCTTGAATTAACTTCGTAGTAAGAAATAAATATTTGGTAATTTAGCCATTTTTGCAATTGGTTTCAATCGTGTTTATGAAATCTTAAAACTCAGTAAGAAAGACACTTCACAGGGTATTAAAGAATGGTCAATAATGATTCTCTCAATCCTTAGTATCAGGTGAACCAGAATAAATTTTGCGCATTTTGAGAACTGTATGGGTGTGGTGCTCAACAATTTTAGACATCAAACTTCTTGAAGTGCATGCTAATTACTTAGGACATGCACTCCTTGGGTACTCTGTTGTCACCAGTAATTTAGGTGCTATCTAATATCAAGTGGTGTTGTGGTTAAGCATGCAGATTCTTAACACAGGGGGTTTCAGTTTGATTCCTCCATGTGTCATAAAAAGCCCTCATTGGAGAGGAAGACAACAGGAAACCACCTCATGAAATCCACTTCCCTAGAAAAACTCAGGGCTGTGTCTCCGGTTTCTGCTAGCTTGAAATAGAGTATGCAGCAGTTTTATATCTAATACGATATGGCATGTCATTACATATTAGACCATACTATATGTTCTATTCTATGAATATCTTCTCATATGTTTTTGAATGTTACTTGTAGATGTTTCTGTGGTATCAAAACCACTCAAATTGTCGATAAATTGACTGTTTTGAATCGCAATTGCTCATGCTTCATTATTTCCTAGTGATCATGAGTGGATTTGGATTAGCAAGAAATCTCCAGAGGATCAGCAGGCTGCAAGCAAGGGGAGTAGCGTTTGAAGCAGCAATAATTGCCGCAGCATCAAAGAAGGTTCACATGACACTTTCAAGTATGTATTTATGCTCAATTTGCCAATCTTCAACATTTCCTCATCAACCCATGTGAGACTACTGACTGGTAGAGGGCTATCTTTGTTTAACAAACCTTGGAGCAGATTGCCCCTGTTCAAGAGAATTCCTTTCTTTGGAAAATCACCTTGAATTAGAACATTGAGTCAACGAGGAAGGCTATTTTCACTTATCCATCAGGGGCTTGTCACAAACGAACTGTTTCAACCGTCCTTTGAGTAAAATTCTTATTCTAGTGCCGTTTACCATGTTTCTGAAATTGGCATGGTCTTAAGCCAGGTGTAACAATTTGTTTTTCAGCCCACAACCAGCAACAGCCATTTGATCCATCAGCCTTCTTTGTCTTTCTCTTGATCTTTTACCTCCATTCTATCTTCAATGACAAGTTTGCCTAAACTAGTTTCTTGCTAAACGTATCTTACAAAGTTTAACTGTCTCTGTGTGATAGTCTTCAAAAGATTTCTTTCTCGATTGGCTTTCACTATTATGACTAGGTTATCAGGAGTATCTAATAGAGGCCTTGTGTCTGCTGATTTAGTTATATATTGTCACTGTTTGCTTTGTTTTTATTTTTGAACGTAGCCTGGGTATTTGGGCAGCTATTCAGCTGATGTCGGCCTCTGGCATCAGGTTTCCTCGCAGAACTCTTTTAATGAGTACTCATTATGATTCATTCTTGGGGTATTGTTAGAGAGCTATCTTGGTGTCCCCCCCCCCCCCAACTTTTACCAATAGCAACTCTTTGTAATATTTCTCTATCTAATCTGCAGTCCCTTCTTCATAAATCTCATGAATTGTCAAAATGATGAACTAGTTCTGCTAGCTCAATTTTTGATGTTGACATTTTTATAACTTTTTTGTTACTAAGAATCATAGTTTTTTTGTTTCCTTATTGACTTTCAAACCTTTCAAAATTTCCTCTTTAAGTCTGTCAAGGAATTTTTACAAGTCTTCTTCAGTATCAGATATTAAGATAGGGCTGTCTGCAAGTCAAATACTTTATAAAGCAATGCTATTAACCTCAAACGAATGTTTCAATGGGATTTTCTCATGATTATTTTGCCAAAGAAAGAAAATAGATAAGCAGATAGAACACATCTTGGACGCATCCCACATTTAATACTTGATCTTTTTAAAGATAACATCATCATAATTTCTTTCTCTTGGTGCTGTACTTGATGCATGTTTCTTGTTGTGGGATAGTTTTTCATTTTTTCAATCATGTACTCATGTGAAAATTGAAAATTTTTATCTACAGAATTGTCTTCAGGAGTATTATCATCCCCAAACTCAATGGAGTATTCTTTGGATGGAGAGGCAATTGCTTACAAAGCTCCTGTAATTCTGAGTGAGTTTGCCACCTTATTCGCTAACTATGTCAAATTTGGTTTGATTTCTATTTGTATTACAGAACTGGACATATTTGATGGTTAAGATTTCCATTGGTCTGGTACCATAGCATCTAATGATATGAACGAATATATCTTTTTGCTAATAATTAGTAGAAATGTGGAATAGGGAATATTGTAATTGCAGCTTGTTTTTCGGTCTTGCATTTTTTGTCAGATGTGAATAGAGTCAGTATCATTAGAGAATTTCATAATAATTTGGTGGTCATTTTGCTTGCCACCAGCCATTTCATTAGCTCTTCGAGACCCTTTGTGTTACCTAATATGGAGGGAGGGGGTTAAGATTAGGGTGGTTAATGGTAGAGTTACTGTAACATTGCAACAGAAAAGGAAATATTTTTACTTCTGCTTTTCAGTCTATGATTTTCCCCACCAAAAACCCAAAAGACTATAACAGCCCTTTTTAGTTTGGGTTTAAAATGTGGTTTATGCAACCAGCTAAAACGATGGCATTGTGAGCAAACCATTGTTTGGTAGCGTTTGACATGCGAGCGATGTTTTGACAAAGGGAGGAGTCGACGTCGGTGGGCAATGGAAGATCATATAATGGCACATTTTCATCATTCGATTTTTTAGTTTTGTATAGCCGTGCGTAGCACCTTCAACTCAAAGTAGATTGGGTATTTGAATGATATATTTTTGTGTTGCATTTCAGTGAATAGTGAAAACTATGATGATTACGCTATACTCGAATCAGCCCGTGCGAAGGAGCTCCATGACAGCCTTCAAAATGTCGTCACACTAAGGCCAATCAAATCGGAGCAATATGCACGAATCTAGGCCAACTGAAAGACACGGTGTTTCCAAGACTGTTTAGCATCTATTTGCATTGGTGCGATTACGTGTATATATTGGTAGATGTAGCTATGGCCTTGTGCATGTTTAGCATGCAAAGCTGGGTGAAAAATGTGTGCTTCTCAATGAAAAAGCTTAGAGATGTTATGTAGCAAAGCGCAGTAAAATTGTTTTAGGTGGTGCAAAAATTGCAAAAATTGCAAAAATGCTATCGCTTTTAAGGAAAGCAGTATGATGTACCTGTAGATATTTTAGTATATAAAAGATATATTGAAATTGAATTTCAGTCGCATAGTTGAAACGAGGTTCAGACCTCGTCATTCGCGAGATTGGATGATCAGATGCTATCCTTGTTGGCAATCAAATCCTTACCCCAGCGAGTGGAATTGGTTCACCTGATGTGGTTTCCTCTTGCCTTCCTTGCTGATAATGGGTTTATTCTAATCAAACAGGATTCGAACCCATAACCCTTGCATTATGACCCTGTTTCAGGCATTTCAATCGCCAGATACATTTAGGAGAGTGCTCTTACATCAATTCCTCAGCAATTCGATTTTCAGGTTACCACATAGCTAAGGTTGATTCTATGCTGAGACTCTCATGGCCAAAACGCCAGATACGTTTGTTTAGATGTGCGAGCTTTGAAGTTGATGCCTTGGTCTCCAGACTTCGCAGCTAGATATAACTGAACTCTTTTTAATACCTGTACATAGAATATGTATCATAGCTTGATGCGCAGACCCTTGTATATTTATCTAAAAAGCCAGTCTTTTAAACATTGCTTCTTATGGATAAACATATAACATTACTGCAACTTTAATGTCCAACTGCGCCAAATTTGTCGCATTTTTCCTTCCAGTTGTCTTCTATATTCCATTCAATCCCATTTTCTGCTTTTTATATTCAGTCAAGCCGTAATGGCTTTACAATTCTCAAGAAAGGGGGTTTGGAGCGATGTCAAGCCGGGCTAAACTGATAAAAGGACCATTCCTCCCTACCCTGCCATAGAAGCCCGGACGATTAGCTTTGTGGAACTGACCGGTTTCATGAATGGGGGCATTCCCGCTAGCGAACCCTGTGAGTACCTGCACAACTTTTACTAAAATGCACATGTTCCACATTTTGAGAGAGACACATGCTAAGTATATTTGCGTAGAACGGATTGGATAAATTCGGTTGATAAATAGCTTGATATTGTTGCATTAAATTTCTGTCAGAAATGCTGGTAGGTTGCGTACTCTGAGGGCTGCCTGTTCAGAAAAACTTCACTTGAGAGTTAAGATAGTCTACAGGACACCAGGACATGTATACATTGATTATGTATTGATCATCATGTATAATTTGCTCTGGAAAAGTCACCGCAAATTAGTTTCGCCTATTTATGTAGACTATTCAGGCTCTTCAGGCAGAAGGCGTCCTTTGAATTTAGCATAATAAAACCACGGAGCTTTTTCATCTGGCTTTTGCGATGTTTGTAGTATGCTGATAAGTTACTTAGTTTCGATGGAGTGCCGAACAAGCTTGGTACTCAACACTGCAGAAGGTTGAAGAATTTGATAAACCAGGCTTTGAAGGAGGCTCAAGAATCTTTGATGGTTGAATAAGGAGATTCTCTAAAGATGGAAAATCCTGAAGCTTTTCTGTTGTTAGACATCAGATAGAGGCTCATTACCACCCGAACGAGACTACTTCGTGGCCAAAGATGGCGGACTGACAATACGCTCACCATTGAAATATTGCAATATATTTAGGATAGACGAAACACGGCTTTTAACGATGGAGAGGGTGAACGAGACGTTAAGGAACAGGAAAAGCGCTGCAAAGGTGATAAGAGAGCTTGACGCTTTCCCAAAAGTGGCAAAGGATTACCAGGAGACCAGTGCCAGTGGTGGCACAGGTAAAGTGGATTGTTTTTTAAATGAATTGCATTGATCTTCTGTACGTTGAAAACGTCTTGTGCATTCGAAAATGGCCGAAAAAATAGTACAGAGAAAAACAATTTAATGCCAGCCATCAATTTATGCTGCATTTAAGTGTCTGTACAATCATTTCGGATTTGCTTCCACACTGATTTCGACTTTGTTAGTGCCTATGCGAAATCATTAAAACTTTATCGACTGCTAGAATTGTTATACTCAAAAAATGTCCATGTCATAAAGATTCGTATTAAATAGCTTTAAACTAAGCCAGCTAGACAAAGCATGGTTTGATAGTTTTATGTATCCACATTTGCTACATGAGTAGATTTTAATCTAGAATGTTATTTTCGGTATAAAAATTCACTTAACCTAAAGCATGTTATTTTCAAATCAATCTTTTTCAAGACTCGTAATTTTCTTTTTAGTGAAATAAGTTTTAACTAGTTCCTTTTTATTTCCAGTGTCCGTTGTCGTCTTTTTTTTCATTGGTATACTTATGGTGTCCGAACTCATGTACTATAGAGGAACTGAGATGAAGTATACATATGAAGTTGACAAGGATGCCGAAAGGTCCCAACTTACATTGCTTTCATATGATGTTGATAGCTTGCCCAAGTTCTTCCATTACAACTGTTCTCCGTTACGTGCTTTTCTCGGCTTCGATTGAGAACGATTTGGGAAACGAATGAGCTGATTTATTGAAGTTTGTTTACTCCAATGCCTTGAGAATATAGTTTAAAGCACTTTCTTCCTAAGTTGAAAATGTACTTAAGATTCAAACAGTGTCGTTTTGAACACCAATTTCATTTCCAGGACTAAGATCTGTAGGTGTAAAGATAGTAACAAAAAACACAGTCTTGCCCAAACCATGGTGTCGTTAAGATGTCTGCTGATAACAATATTTGATCTTTTCTGTAAAAATACCCATACGGATCGGTCCATGAAGGTAGTTGATATTTCTACATTCTGGTTCTCTGTTTTAGTATCCAAATAAATATTTTTTTTTTCAATTTCAGTAAGACAACAATTAACGTAGATATAACAGTGGCAATGAAGTGTGATGGTTAGTCTTTTCATCAATGGTAGATTTAAGCTATATTCTTGATATTATATATGTTGGATAGCACTATCCTGGTTCATTGAATTGTGCTGTAAGGTTCATTTTCCACTTCTCACTAAGCTAAAGCTGCCCATGTCATGCTGCTTAGACAGTTTTTGGGGCTATCTGTAAGTTTAAACTGGGTCAATGGCTTTCAGCACCATAGACCAATGCCCTAAAGGTTAGGCCAACTGTTTTGATTTTTTCCGTTTTCTTCAATGGAGGAGAAGTCTTGTTAACTGCAATTATGATCAAACAAATTTTCATTTAAACAGCTCCAGTATATCATGTAAAAATATTTTCTTATGTTGCTCTTTTGAACAAATGCTTTTTTAGATATTGGTGCTGATGTCCTTGATCTCTCTGGCACAAGCATTGATACTGACTCTCACCTGAGACTAGAAGAGGTGATATGCTTTTTATTTCTGTTTTGTGGAGTCATAAAAGGGATTTTGTTATTACGGATTGTGACTTTTTCAATAGATTTACTGGCTGGAGTTCTAACAGGCCATGGTGTATTGGCCTAAGTTGGGATGTCTGGAGCCAGCTCTACCTTATTATCTAGACTGGGAAAAGCTATCAACATGATGAGAATTTTAAAAAGATAGCATGACAGGTGCTACTACTACTAATAGCTTCAACAAGCACCAAGATTAGAGCTAAAAGCTATTGTAGTGACTCAGCTTTCTTACCCTCATATTTTCTATCTACACAGTCATTGCTTACCTGCGCAACTCTATTCATTCAATCCATTGTTATTTCCTGTCCTACTTTCCATCAACTCATCACCTATTCATCTACTTGCGTCATTCTCAACCAACCCTTCTGCTGCTATTCTTAATTGAGGAATATGGTAATTTTAGCTCTTTGTTATTGGTCTATATAAACTTGTATTGTATTTCAATAAGTCAGTTAGTCAGTGAATCAAACACAACAGCGCTAATCGTCATCTCTCTGGCTCAGTGTTCTCTGCACCTTAAAAAAGATCACAGGCAAGAATGGTCCATGTGGTTGAATTGAACAGCAGCTTTTTAGGACCAGTTTCATGCGCACAACTTGAAACTGATGATTCCTAAGCTATTTATTATAACTAGTCACCAATATCAAAGCAGATCCAAATGGTTTGAAAGGACACTTGGCTGGTCAATATTGGCCAGTGAAGTATGATATTGATGCTAAATATGGAAATGCCAGATTATATCTTGTGCCAGTTCCATCTTTTACAGATGCTCATCAGATCATGCAATTTATGGAGCTTCTTGCCTTCTTGCTTTCCTGAATCTTGTAACTTGCCATCTTTCAAATCTCCTCTCCTCTTATACATACATACATGCATACACACATACATAGCCTTTCACTTTCTTCTTTCTTCCTTTGTTAGGGCTTTGTATAGGCCACCATGGCCTTTCCTTAGCATAACTCACTAAAGAAAAGTGCCTATGTACCATTAAGAAAAGTTTCATCTTTTGGACCACATTCATTCACTCTATGTCATAATGATATCTATTTGGGGCAATGTCAATTCTGCCTTTCAATGCAAAGGTGCTTCAACAAAAAATTTTCTCATGTGTTTATTGCTTTTCGTTTCTAGACATACTTTAGAATGGATAAAAAGCAAGCAAAATGGAGAGAGTAATTAATTTTTGATAGTCAATTTGATGGAAAAAACTTAAGTATAACATACAAGAGTAAAAGCACAATTTATCAAATCGTCTTTTGCTGTCAAAGTTATTTTAATTTTTCTCATGGGCTGTTTGGCCAAGTTAATGTTGACGATATTGATCTATCCAAACACCTTAATTTTGTATCCATTGCTCATTTTCACATGGATGTAGGTATGAAGCTCACAGTTTGATGTTATGTCATTGATAGCATCAAACTCTAATGATTATTTCATGACAGTATATCCAGCATAATGAAAAGGTGTTGCTGCTTTTCCATACAGCATTGAATTATTTCTCCTCTGAATTTTGCTCCAATCTTTCTTTCTCAACTATTACCAGCTTACATGTATTCCTTCAGATAATCTTGTTACCGTGATGTCATATCTTATGAACTGTCAATGTCATTCTGCTACCAGTAAGGCTTTAAGCCTCATCATGGAAATTTGGATACATCAGTGATGTGGTTGTCCAAGCCATTAGGTCATTATTCAGGGAATAAATGTTCCAGTTTATGGGAATAATTGCTATTGTTTTGCAGACTTGTTTACAAGCATCAGTCAGATGGATACCGAACAATCAATGATGTATTTGATATGTATGGGACATCTGTAGGAAAAACATTGCCTACTTACATGCCTCCTAGGTAAGCTAGCCCCCTGTTTTCATTGAAAATCATTGAAGCTATGCAAAGGCACGGGGGGCTTCATACAGGGGATCGGTACTCAAGTCCTCTTTTTACTAATAGGTGGACGTTGATTAAGCAAACTAAAAGGACCTCCCTGAGAATGTTGCTGATATCAATGGTCATTAACGAGGGTATATAACGCTGCCAGGGGGTTTGGCTCCTTCAAAGACGACTATGGCTCAGACTTTGTGGAGCTCAACTGAGCACAAGGATTGAATGAATGAATGAATGAATGAATGAATTAATGAATGAATGAATGAATGAATGAAGGTATAAAGTCAAGAAGACACGAAGGAAAAGATGGAAAGAAAGAAGGCATGAAGTAGAAGTGACGTAATTTGATTTCTGTTGTTGTTGTGAATTTTTGCGATTTCATCGTGCATGGATCTTCCTTTTGAATCATATTTCAGAGATGAATCTGAATTTACTGACGAAAGTTTTGATGCTTGTCGAATTCATGGTGGAATCGACGTCAATAAAGTTGCTGGAAATTTTCACATAACTGCCGGAAAGTAAGTTCTGCCATGCGTCGTTTCACTTTGATTGACATGTGAAAAATGCTTCATCATCAAGTAATGCTTGCTCCTAAACTGTTAATATATTTAAATCATTTCTATGCATGGACAAAGCTATCTATAATATATGTTTATTCTATAAACATGGATTCATTCACCCATTCACTCATTCATTTATTAGTTCATCATAACCTGTCACGCCATACCGAATGGATCCACGTATTGCCGGCCTTCTTCTCAATGTCAATTTCCACCTCGGCTTAGGCCTTCCTTTTGCCATGCTTTGCTCTTTTGGTCCTCATGCCGTGTTTTTCTTGGCCCACTGGTTGTTGCTGTTCATTCTGGCAAGATATCCGGCCCTTCGTAATCTGCACCCTTCTGGTGACGTCTTTCACTTGCATCCTTGATTTCACTGCTTCATTCCTGATCTTCTCTTTCCAGTTGATGTTCAGCATTGATCTCTCCGTACTTCTTTGTGCCACAATGCAAAAGGCTAAGTAATCATATTACGGCTGTGATTTTGTTAATGCTTTTTGTTTCTCAACAGATCAATACCACATCCAAGAGGACATGCACATCTTAGTGCTTTGGTCTCAGAAGACAGTGAGTAATCACTCTCACGTTCATCCATTCATTCATTCATTCATTGATTTATTCTGTAGTTATCGAAGTACGTAATAGCATTTAGAGTATTTCGCCGAATCTATTTATTTGCTAAGCATCTAATGAGATAAGAGATCAATGAATTGAAACCGAGGTTTGTATGCTTCTTTGTCATCACATCTGAATTTCGAGTCAGAAATATGTGGTTCTCTTTTAGTGCAAAACTTCTCGCATAGAATCGATCGTCTGTCATTCGGAACTCCCATTCCTGGTGTAATAAATCCCTTGGATGGGGACATTCAATTGAGTACCAGTCGTGAGTTCATCCCTTTGCTTTATGGCCAATGTTTTTGCAATATTTTTTTAAGTATAAATGATATTTAGCTTTCCATCTTGACTCACACTCCCTCAAGCCCTGTTTCCGTAAATCTGAATAATATTCCCATGATCTTAATCAGCCTAAGTCATTTAATGTGTTTCAACGGCTATTTATCTACGTCAAGTGATGGCAAAAATTGTTATTAGAATTGGTGCCATGTGTGAGGTTTCTTTATAATGCGTGTAAAAAGGATCAGAATGATATCCACGCAAACTTAATTGACGGAAATCATCGAAACTAGTCCGAATGGTAAATTATTGAATGGTGCGAACTTAAAGCATAAATCAAAGCGCGAACTGCTGCCAGTTTCTACCTTAAATCACGTCCTAACATATTTATCAATATTGCATTGATAATTCTTGCACCAAAGTCCTAAAGCAAATAGAAAATCGAATGCCTCAATGGATGAAAACGATTTCAAAATTCACTCCTGGTACACCATATTCTTTACAAAAGTTTATTATCATGTCATACTTTGAATCTTCTTTTTTTGTTTCGAGATATGCTTGTAATAGAACTGAATTTCTATTTCAGATTACTCAATGTTTCAATATTACATAAAGGTAGTGATTGCCATTTATTATTGAGAATCAATTTGAAGGAAGCAGGCATGCTACGTAGGAAATGAAATGGTTTTCCACGAAATTTTATTTTTCAATTTTCTGAGTTTGGGTTGGACTTCAAAGCTTCATTACCACTGCTTTCTTTCAATCAATCAATCCATCCGTCAATCCATCAGTCAATCCATCAGTGATTCAAAATGTCAATCAATTAATATGTCAATCAATAATCAAAAGTTAAATTGATTTGTTTTAGATTGTGCCAACCAGCATCAAGACAAATCAACGAAGTCTATCAACCAATCAGTTTTCAGTGACACAAAGAGTACGTCCTTGCTCACTACTCTACTCACGTGACCTAAAATGGCCATTTAGATGACTGAATGGTCTAAGACAGGCCTCATCGATTATCATCATACTCTACTTGAAATCCAGTCGCGAAAATGCTTTTGATGACGTAATCTTAACACCGTCTAATGTTGGATGTGTGTAAGGACAAGATAATTGGTTTTCTCCTACATTCAATAGCGAGAGCGTCAGGAAATCGGAGAGTGAAGGGCTCTAATGATAGCAGTATTGTTTATATGCTGATCGGCCGTCCTCTCGAATTATTCATAAGTTTGTATTGTTGTTATGATTATCATTTATCATACTTTCCCAGGGACTTTTTCATTCAGTCTCCAGCTTACTTGGAAGCTTCCTCTTGCTGTTACCCAGGCTATCCATACTTCCGCCAGGTGGACGCTTTCTAAGCCAACGGAACCGGTAGCACTGATGTTTCTCTTCGGCAAGCGATCGGTTGCCCTGCTGCCAATAGTTTCGTGGTAGCCCTGAGACGGGTAGCTTAATCAAGGTATCATCCTTGTTCAAGGGAACCCCAGAATAACGTTAACGTGTTATTTAATATATCGCTAAATGGCGCTGTGATTGATCAATCGATCGAGCTCTTGAAGCAATAATCCAAGCAAACTCACCTACCTTGGGGCAATTTTTACCGACAACTGCGAGGAATCTAAGGAAATCAGAAGAAGAAATGTTACGAAAAGCGCAACACAGTCGTCCTCAATGAATAGAATTTTAGACGACACCAATAACTCATGATTTAATGCTGATTACTGATTGATTGATCGTTTATCTTCAACTAGCAAAGAGTGATTGACGCACTTTCAGGAAGTCGAGGAGTACCCGGTATGAAGACGTCTTCATATTTTTTTATATTATTTTGATGTTCTAATTCATTTTTCTTTTACATAGTTATCATAGAGCTGGCAATATTTCTGATTGATAAACGATTTAGTTACTACTAAGAAGTTTATGTCTATGTGCAAATCATAATTCTAAGTTATGCTTCCTAGATTTCATCATTTCAACTTATCAAGTATCTTTGGAGTGTTATTTCTGCTGTTTTTCATACTAATAAGTGCCACACAAAGATAATTCTTATTTTGTTATCTTTCTTTAAATCATCAATAACATGCCATTTGGGGCTAGAAAGCTACACATTAAAATCGCTTTTAGTTTCTTTACGATTGCTTCTTGCACCACAACAGTCTACCTAGAACAGGGGTTGGCAAACTTTTTGTGGCCCGTCAAGAACTTGTATCAAGCAAAAAAAACTCTCTCGTTATTCTCGGTTTCTTATCGCTTGATACCGTATAAACGCATTATAAACATGTAAAGCGTTCCATGCTAAGGATGGATTATGTTTTCAAAAGATTTAGGCATATTTTTCATCTTTATTGTGTGACAATTTAATTTTGAAAAAGCCTTGGCAACATACTGTGCTGCCCTTTAGAACTCAAAATTTGTGACTGCAGCCCTTGTGCTGAAAAGTTTGCCCACACCTGACCTAGAACATGTAGGATATGAAGCAAGGTATTATTTTTTTTTCAAGAATAGATTGGGTTTATTGGAAAGCTAATCAGTGCATAAATTATCAGTAAGATAGTGCAGTATTTGCATTGAAAATATCTCCAAGCTTGTTAATTTGCTCTTATTCATGTTTAGGAGTATATTTCAAGTATGATTTCTCATCACTAATTGTGCGGGTGACCGAAAATGGACGACCATTTTGGCAGTTCCTGGTCCGTCTTTGTGGTATCATTGGAGGCATTTTTGCCACATCAGGTATGAACGACAAAAGCAGATTTTATAGCACCAGAAAATTATTTTTATCTGAATTATTGGATGCCTTTTTCAGTTATGTAACTTCAATTTGTCGGCATTCAAAAGTTAATTTTATGCCGAGGAAAAAATTGATTTTTATTGTGCACTTGCCTTTCATTGTCTCTTAGTGTAAGTGAATTGAATTGCTATCTTTGTTATTATTTTAACGCAATTGAATGTTTGATGGTTAGATTAATTCATTGTTTTGTTTAATCCCCTTCTTGAGATTCTTCTCTTCTGTCACAGAGCCATTTTCATGCTTTATTGTTCTGATTTAATCTGCTAAAAGTAGCAGGGGAATTAATGTACTGATGATATTGGAATGGACAGAATCTTTCGTAGAAGTCATGAAGCCACAGCTTACGAAAAATGATTGCATTTCAGGCATGCTACATTCCTTTGTTGGATTTCTGTTTAAAGAAGCAAGCAAGCGGTCTTCACTTTTAAATAATGCACAGGTGATTTCTACACACTTAGTCCAGTTTTTTGCTGCTCTGGTACAGTTCCACTGCTTTCCTTTAAAAAGCCTTATGTTGTACTGTATCCCACGAGATGTTACAATAGATTGTGTTGCATCAAAAATTTCATCACGTTGCACTGTGTTCCATCCTTCTGCATCTGATTTTATCATTCTTGATTGTATCATATTGAATGGTATTGCATGGTCTTTTATTTTCTTATGCGTTATGATTTTGATTTGTCCTTTCTAATGAGTTCCAGGTGAGAAGCTTCCTAATCTATTCCTTCCACTATTTCTGCATTTTTTCATACCAACATATCATATAATGTTAATAACAATGGCAATAAGCAATTGTCTCATTTTTCTAGCACACATCACTCCATTTCACAAACAATGCTGCAGCTGCTGCTTCCGGTAGCCCTGGTGGAGGAGCACAGTTTAACGCTGTGGTCAATGACCAATTACCAGTTATATCAACGAATAAAGGCACTAAGATGAGCGAAGTAAAGCTTGTAGAACCTGAGGATTTGCCTGCTGAAAAAGTTGCATAAAGCTGACACCACCCCCAGATGAAGACGAAGAACTTGATTGATTCTTGTTGCATTGCAATATTCCAGGTGTATCATAGTTGGATGACTGAAGTTATCTTAGGAAATTTATAACATTTTCACAAACGGAGATGGCATTGGTGCATTGACTGTTTCATTCCCATTCCGGCAACTCTTTCTGTCTGTGCATGTGGAAATTGAAATAGGAAATAGTCTGTAAGCGAGGTTGGAGAGGTTTTAGTAAAGGGGGACAGGGTTGGAGAGGTTTTAGTAAAGGGGGACAGGGTTGGAGAGGTTTTAGTAAAGGGAGACAGGGTTGTGAGAGGTTTTAGTAAAGGGAGACAGGGTTGTGAGAGGTTTTAGTAAAGGGAGACAGGGTTGGAGAGGTTTTAGTAAAGGGAGACAGGGTTGGAGAGGTTTTAGTAAAGGGGGCAGGGTTGGAGAGGTTTTAGTAAAGGGGGACAGGGTTGGAGAGGTTTTAGTAAAGGGGGACAGGGTTGGAGAGGTTTTAGTAAAGGGGGACAGGGTTGGAGAGGTTTTAGTAAAGGGAGACAGGGTTGTGAGAGGTTTTAGTAAAGGGAGACAGGGTTGTGAGAGGTTTTAGTAAAGGGAGACAGGGTTGTGAGAGGTTTTAGTAAAGGGGGACAGGGTTGGAGAGGTTTTAGTAAAGGGAGACAGGGTTGTGAGAGGTTTTAGTAAAGGGAGACAGGGTTGGAGAGGTTTTAGTAAAGGGGGCAGGGTTGGAGAGGTTTTAGTAAAGGGGGACAGGGTTGGAGAGGTTTTAGTAAAGGGGGACAGGGTTGGAGAGGTTTTAGTAAAGGGGGACAGGGTTGGAGAGGTTTTAGTAAAGGGAGACAGGGTTGTGAGAGGTTTTAGTAAAGGGAGACAGGGTTGTGAGAGGTTTTAGTAAAGGGGGCAGGGTTGGAGAGGTTTTAGTAAAGGGAGACAGGGTTGGAGAGGTTTTAGTAAAGGGGGACAGGGTTGGAGAGGTTTTAGTAAAGGGAGACAGGGTTGGAGAGGTTTTAGTAAAGGGAGACAGGGTTGGAGAGGTTTTAGTAAAGGGAGACAGGGTTGGAGAGGTTTTAGTAAAGGGAGACAGGGTTGGAGAGGTTTTAGTAAAGGGAGACAGGGTTGGAGAGGTTTTAGTAAAGGGAGACAGGGTTGGAGAGGTTTTAGTAAAGGGAGACAGGGTTGGAGAGGTTTTAGTAAAGGGAGACAGGGTTGGAGAGGTTTTAGTAAAGGGAGACAGGGTTGGAGAGGTTTTAGTAAAGGGAGACAGGGTTGGAGAGGTTTTAGTAAAGGGAGACAGGGTTGGAGAGGTTTTAGTAAAGGGAGACAGGGTTGGAGAGGTTTTAGTAAAGGGAGACAGGGTTGGAGAGGTTTTAGTAAAGGGAGACAGGGTTGGAGAGGTTTTAGTAAAGGGAGACAGGGTTGGAGAGGTTTTAGTAAAGGGAGACAGGGTTGGAGAGGTTTTAGTAAAGGGAGACAGGGTTGGAGAGGTTTTAGTAAAGGGAGACAGGGTTGGAGAGGTTTTAGTAAAGGGAGACAGGGTTGTGAGAGGTTTTAGTAAAGGGAGACAGGGTTGTGAGAGGTTTTAGTAAAGGGGGCAGGGTTGGAGAGGTTTTAGTAAAGGGAGACAGGGTTGGAGAGGTTTTAGTAAAGGGAGACAGGGTTGGAGAGGTTTTAGTAAAGGGAGACAGGGTTGGAGAGGTTTTAGTAAAGGGAGACAGGGTTGGAGAGGTTTTAGTAAAGGGAGACAGGGTTGGAGAGGTTTTAGTAAAGGGAGACAGGGTTGGAGAGGTTTTAGTAAAGGGAGACAGGGTTGGAGAGGTTTTAGTAAAGGGAGACAGGGTTGGAGAGGTTTTAGTAAAGGGAGACAGGGTTGGAGAGGTTTTAGTAAAGGGAGACAGGGTTGGAGAGGTTTTAGTAAAGGGAGACAGGGTTGGAGAGGTTTTAGTAAAGGGAGACAGGGTTGGAGAGGTTTTAATAAAGGGAGACAGGGTTGGAGAGGTTTTAGTAAAGGGGGACAGGGTTGGAGAGGTTTAGAGCATTATGTGTGTGGGGAGTGGCACCTTCCACATATATATGTATATCTATATATCATATATAAACGAAGGTGTATAGATATATTACATATATTTATATATACATATATACATGTATCTTGATACATATATAAATATTTATAATATATTTATATACCTTTGGTTTTTAATGCTTGAATCTGAAGTATATTGCTTAGCCTTATCTCATAGGCACTGACTACTTTTTTTTTCTATTTGACTATACAGTTCTTCAAATCTTCTCTTGACCGATGAAAACAATCAGCCTTATAATAACTTACATTTTGAAATTCAAGATTCAAAGAATTATTTCCAGTGCCATCGACATCTACTATGAATAGGTTTGGTAGTGGCCTTGATAGTAGGAAGGAAAATGAAATTGGCAAGTTTGTGATGCCACACGAAGGAAAATGAAATTGGCAAGTTAGTGATGCCACACCAAGGACGCCATTTGGGAAGCCTCCCTAAAAGCAATTTCAATAAAATTTCAAAGAATTATTGATTTTAATTTGTATAACCTAACCACGTAGCTCTTTCTCGTACAATTTTAACTGTTGCATAAAGCCAGGGTTTGGTTTGGCAAGACTTCTTCCTTTCTTAACTATCTGATATGAAGCATCTAAAGACAACCCTTTTTCAGTCATAAGGTAAGCCATAATTATGGTCGATGAGCGTGAAATTCCTGCATTGCAGTGGACCAAAACAGATCCATTCTTTAATCCATCTTTGATAAAGAGTACAGCATCTGCAAAGTGTGCCTTAATCTTGAAATCTGGTCTATCGTATAGCGGCATATACTTATATGTGATTTTGTCCAGTTTTGATAAAATGGCTCCTCCTACATTAAGAATATGAGTTATTTTTTTATCTTTAAGGCTATCGAAGTTACAGGCAGCATCTTGCGATCCGATAAATAGATTTGAGATTACTTCATGTAGATGATCATCTGGCTTCGTGTCAACGACGAAAAAAATCCCCGATCCGTTAGACCCTTCAGTATCCTCTGAAATCCGACCGAACGTCTCTAAATACACTCTTCCATCTGTGCGTGTAATTCTAGTTTGAACAGGATTCAGTGCAACGTTCCTATTCTTTATTTCCTCCAAGAAACTCATTCTATCACGAATTCCATCCCTTTGACGCCATCCTTTTTTAGCCCCACTTGCATGTTACGCTACAAAAGAGGCCAGTTCAAGATGGAATTTCTTTTCGATTCTCCGCATGGAATGATCTTTGTGCTGACTGCTGTTGCGTTGACAAAAGCATAATCTAAAGAAAGCTAAGCTTCAAAGACCAACTTGCATTTATGCCAACATGGAGGCAGTTATTCCAGCTTTTATTGATATAAGAGAAATCGAGCAGGTTCGTTGAAAACAGTATTCATGAATCGGCCTTCAATCAGTCGTGCTTCGTACTAGGCCTATGCACACCAATTCATTCAATCTGTCTTATCTGCTTGTACTCTCTAGTAACCCAATAATATATTTCCATTAAATCTCTTGGCTGCTGACTTTTTTTCGTTTTCAAGCTTTCATCCATCTATTTTACATGTAAGTCAATTTGCTACATTCTAGACTACAGAGTATAATTTGATCAAAACTACAAGACTATACACAGTAGATTGATTAAAGAGAAGCTCTCTAAATAGATCAACTTATCAAGAGGAAGCCCCCCCCCTGTCAATTCATTTCTACCTTTTGTGCCGTAAGCAAGGGTAGAGGATCAGCTGACAAGGAGGCAAAATTTCATTTCACTTTTTATATTAATTTTATTCATATAAAGCTTGGAAATAATTCGATATGAATACAATTATACAAATAGCAGTATTTGCACTGTTGTCAGATTCATAGCCTATTGCTTGGTAATATTTAGCTAGAGTGAACATGAAGCGATTCTTGTTATTTATTTATTTCAAAGGTAAAAGTTATCATATGAAAGAATGCTGAGGCTCCTGTTCAGATTGTCTTTCCTCCATTCTTTTATAAGCCCCAAATGCTAATTTTTTATTGCCAAACTTAGAATGCAGGCCAAAAGCATTCAGGAGAACTTGACCATGTATCTTTATCGTTTTTGTGAATTTCACGCGTCTGTTAAATTTCTTGTTTTTGTACTTTTCATATGTTTGATCTTTATAATGTACCATTCTGCTCCACCATTTGAATTATTTCAACCCTTTTATGTATCTAAATTTTTGTCTATTCAATACAACCCAACTATATCACCCTCTTTTGAATATGACTTTATGTGAGCAAAGTCCCATTTTGATTCAGCAATTTCTTAGTAGTAGAGCTGATTTAAAATAGCTATACTAATCAAGGGGTGCCAAGTTCTCTGTTTTTGTCATACCTACCAGTGGTTTAATTGAGGTCAGGACAGATAGCTGCATTCTCTCAACAAGCTAGTCGATCAGTTTGTCCTTAGCAAGATGTGTAGTCTGCAGCATGAAGATTGAGGCTAAACTGCTGTTTTCACAATTAACTTCTTTCTGGCCTTCTTCTTGCAAGGTTTTGTTTCTCTTTCTTAAATAGTTGTAATCCAATTTTTTCCATTTTTGTTTCTATTTTAATAGGCATCAGAGATAAGGCAATACCTCAAGTCAGCTGGGGCAGATTTGGGAGATGATTGCAAAGACAACATTCACGATGAAATAATTTGCCTTCTTGATGCCTGTGATAATTGGTTGAGGTCAGCTAGTGATGCTGGTGAGTAGTGAGATGGTGGTTCGTTTAATGAATGGTTCATTGAGTATCAGGATGATTCTCCCTCTTTCTTTTTGGCTATTCCCTTACCAAACTCACCATAAACTTGGTTCAACCAATTACTTTGTGAGCATTCTCTTTTCACTGGTTTCCACTGTGCTGATGGTAATTTTTCAATCTGCTTCCCCAGTTGCATCGCAAATTCCCTGCATTATCTTGGCTCAGGACCCCCTGTAGATGTTGCTTGCAGCTTCCCGTCAATAGGATCTTTATCTTTTTAATTTCTAAGCTGTTTGATTTCCATGTTTGTATTTAATCTATCAGGCCTATTTTTTAGTGGGTTATGTTGAGGAAAGGCTATGGTGGCCTATACAAAGCCACAACAAGGGAAGAAAGAAGATTGTGAAAGGCTAAGAGGAGAGAGAGATCATATCAAGTTTATTGATCTTAGATTTGAAAGATAGCACGTTGTAGGATTCAGGAAAGCAAGGGGAAGGCAAGGCGTCCCATAAGTTGCATGTTCTAGGGATGAATGATGATTTGTGAGATAGAGTTCATGAAGTAGGCAGTGAAACTTGGAAAGGGTGTGAATGAGTTGAGCTTCTGGTGGTCCTGACACGCCTCAGAAGAACTGGAATATATCCCTGATCTCCTGAGAACAATGTCCGTTAAAGTATCTGTAAAAGATGGAAAGATCTCCAACTAATCAACAATGGGAAAGAGGTTGGAGCGATTGGTGAGGCTAGGATTGTTGATGAGACGAATGGCTTTGGACTGGACTTTGTCGAGAAGACAGAGAGTGGATTTTGTAGCACCACCCCAGACGTTGGAGCAGTACTCTAAAGAAGGACGGATTTGGCACTTGTATATAGATAGAAGGTGAGAAGATGAGAAAAACTCGCGGGCTCTGGCAAGGAAACCAAGCTTTTGAGATGCATGTTTAGCAAAGGAATGGATGTGATTTTTCCAAGTGAGATTAGATGAGAGAGAAAGGCCAAGTTTTGTGAAGGAGGCTGAAGTGCCCAGTTCATCACCATTCATGAGGACAGGAGGAAAGTGTTGATTAGGTTTACGTGAAATGACAGCCTGTTTCGTCTTGCTTTGGTTGAACGAAACTAGGTCATCTTCACCGCACTTGTCAATGACTGTCAGATCATTAGGGAGAAGGGAGGCTGAAGTGTTTCTGTGGAGTTGGATATCGGTGGAAGCATGGTCATTTGGATTGAACGAAAATGAAGAACTTAGGAAGGTATCATCAGCAAAGGAGTGAATGCTAGAAGACGTAGAGGTGAGCAGGTCATTCATGAAGAGGATGAAGAGGATGAAGAGTACAGGGGAGATGACAGAGCCCTGGGGTACACCAGCATTGATGGAGTGCAGATTGGAGAGGAAGCCATCCACTCTGACGGCAATTCACCTATCAGAGAGGATACTACCAATCCAGTTAATGAGAGTCTGATTGAGACCAAACATCGGCGAGAAGACCCTTGTGCCAAACACAATCAAAGGCCTTGGATATATCAAGAGATATCACTCTGCTCTCACCACTGGATTCTAGACCAGAGGACCAGATATAAAGACAGCATAAGCAGGAAGATCACCGGTAGACCTGGCTTTTCGAAAGCCATAATGGTGACCAGAGAGAAGATTGTTTGTTTCAAGGAATGTAAGAAGTTGTTTAGTAATGATGGTCTCCATTGTTTTAGATATGAGTGAAGTGATTGCAATGGGATGATAGTTGAGTGGGTTAGATTTTTCACCTTTTTTGGGATAGGAAGGACATGGGCAATTTTTCAGGAGGTAGGAAATGTACCAGGAGTGTAGGAAAGCTGAAATAGTTTGTTAAGAATAGGGGCAAGTTCAGGAGCACAGGTTTTGAGAAATATTGCTGGAATACCATCAGGGCCTTTGGAGTTGGAGGTGTCAAGCTGGAGAAGGGTTTGGCGGACTTTTTGTGTGGAGAACTTAATGGGTGACATAGTGAATTTTGGAAGGGAAGTGGTATGGTTGGAACCCTTGGTTGTTCAGGTTAGACTTGGAGGCAAAGACTGGTGCAAAAGATTGGCCTTGGATGAAGGAGTGGTATAAGAAGAGTCAGAGTTGCTTTTTAGTGGAGGGAAGGATGATTGGCAAAGAATTTGGGAGACGACAATGGCCATAGACCAAAAGGAGCAAGAGACAGCCTGGCAGGAAGCAATTTTGTTGTTGACTCCTTGGACAAAAGATGATTTGGCATTTTTTGTCATGCCAAGAAGTATTGCATAAGTGATGAAAGAAGCAAAAGAGGAAGGATCATTTGAAAAGCCTGAAGACCAAGGGTAAGAAGAGTAAAAAGTGCGAAGGGAGTCCCATTCAGCCTTGCTGTAGTGGAAGACTCTTTGGGGAGCAAAGGGTCTATCGAGTTGATGGAGGAAGTCGCGCGTAAGGTTGTGAGACAATGATCAGAGTTACCAAGAGGAGAGCTAACGGTGGGAGGAGGGTAAATGCTAGGATTAGATGTAAGGAAAAGATCGAGAGTATTTGCTTTGTCTCCTGCACGATCAGGAACGCGTGTCTGCTCTGAAATTACCTGTGTCAAGTCATTGACAATGGCAAAGGCCTCAGCTTCCCGACCAGCAGGGTTGGTGACATTAGAGGAAATGGAGAGCCAGTGAGAGTTGTGAACGTTAAAATGACAAGGACAATGATTTCAGAGCGTGGAGACTGTAGAGTGATGGTTTCAATTAATTTGGAAAGGCGGTCGGAAAGAAGTTTGTGATTGTTTGAGTTAGGAGAGCAGTATAGAGTGCAAATGTACTTTGTGACATGACATTTTAACCAGAAGAGTTGAACACCAGGATTAGAAGGATCAAATTGTTTATGAAAATATGAATATGAAAATGGTTTCTTCTTTGTTTACCTTCTTTATATATTCACAATTTATCATTCACAAGATGTTATTATATAATGAATTGCACAAATAAATCAAAAGACAATTGCTGCCATTATATATTTGCTCTAAAATCTTATCTTATCCTTTAAGATTTGGAGGCCATGATGAATAGCTTTATATCACTTATTCTTGTTTGCACATCTGAGAGAGAGAAGATCACTTCTAAATTCTGCTCAAAGATAACAGATGTTGGTGCATCTGAAGCAAGTGCAATGCTCAGGCTAAGAATGTGAGTATCTTGAGAATTGTTCATGCCATTTCTGGTTCCATTTTTTTCAGTGCTCTTGTGTTCTCATGTTCAGTGCCCTTCACTGTGTCCTTAGTAGGTCCTATGCAACTGAATATTTGATGGTTTAATTCTGTTCATTGTGCTTTGGACACAAAAACTGATTCCCTTCAGCAGTAATGGTGGCTGAAAGGAACTCAGATTTCATTTCCAAGGATGCTTTAAATATCATTGAGAATTTTTGTATGCATATATATAGTGCTTTGCTAAGTAGTAAGCATGTTGCTGTACAGCATTTCACACAAAAGTTAGAGTTGAAATTTTTCTCTTTGAATTTCTTTTTTCCAACACCCATTGGAGCATAATTTTTGCCTAATGAGATGGCAAAGTCATATCCAAGAGCAGATCACGATCAATCACTCATTTTCATATGTTTAGATTGTAATCTTTGTTCAAAAAAATAAGTCTATGAAATCACATTTTGCTCATAATCCAATGTTTCAATCTTCTTTGACAATGTGATTTGCAGCATTCTGTCTTAAATACCATCCATAAAACACAAGTTCAAATTTCTATGAAATGCGCCTTTGAGCCACATGGATAATTGGCACAATGTAAATGCCTTTTATAATTCATTTTTTTATATAAATTCACTAACAGCCAGCAGCTTGTATAACGGCAATCGGGTTTGAAGTAATCATAGCAAAACTAGGAACTCAAAGACGCAAAGGAGGGAAGAAAATTGCTGTGCACGCAAAAATTGTTTCCAACCTTTCTATCGAAGATATATATATTTAAAAAATATATTTGTGTTTCAGACTTGGTTCTTTCTTAGCTGGTTTAAGCAAGTCAAATCCGTTGAGATATGAAATATATTGCAGTCAATTGAAGTTAGCGACTGAATTTGGGTTTACAGAGCTTGTGGAAATGAGTCTCAAAGAGGTATTTTGATTTTGTCTCTAGATTGTAGCAGAGAAACTCACCCTTTCATTCTTGTTTTTCTGAATCTAAAAATTGGAAATTGGAGATGCATGTATTGTCAATCCAATTTCTGTATTGCTACTTTCAGGTCTTACGGATACATTGCTCCAGAAATTTTGCATGTAGCATGTATCATGTACTTCTGGCATGTGATTGTGCATTTTAATACTTCAAAAACTTGATATTTTTGCTCTGTAGCCCTTGCATTCCCCTGTGCCATTCAAAGTACTTGATGATTGAAAGGGACAGTGATTCTTCCAATTATGTAGAAATAAACTAAGCTAGGAATGCCGAACTGGTGCGTGTCTAGCATCTGCATACCTTGTAAAGGTGTGCAAAGGTGAGCAAAAGTGTGATTTCTTTGCGTTATTCGGAATTATCCTAACTGACATCACTGCAAACAAAATAAATAGGCACCTTAAGATGGCTGGTTCATAAAATAGTATTGAATTCCCTTTGCGTTGTCTGGACTACGGCATGCCATGCATGAAACCCCTAGTGGAAGAAGGCATGTGCTGAAATCTGCAAAAGCCATTGAACATTCCCTTCAATGAGGCCTATTCGTCATATCAATCACGGTCCTTTGTTTAGGTGAAATCATGGTTAGACGTCTGGAACATAGACGTTGAAAAGAAACGGCAATGCTTCAAACTATTGCATGCTGCTCTCAAAGACAGCAAGGACAGGTAATGGAACCATAGATTGCTTCATTTATCGATTGATTTCTTCATGTTTTTATTGTTATTCTTGTTAAGGAAATTAGTTGTGCATCATCACTTCCACTTGGGGGTAAAGAACATTGCCAACTCTCTGCAGTTACAGGTAAAAATATCAAATGGTGCTCTTGCAGTGATTGGGAGACCAGGGCAATGCTTGATAATTATAGCATCTTTGTATTTCATGACTGTAATGATGCAGCATGATGTAATAATGGATTTAGTAATGCAAAGGAGTATTACATCGTGTTATATTAAATGTATTTGCATTTCATTAGATTGCATTGAATGGTATTAGACTCTTACTTATTGTCTTGCTTGTGTCGCCTTAGTTAAAAAATGGTCTGTTTTTCTAGTGGTGAGGCAACCAAAGTCATGCTTGATATTCTGGGGACTTACGACGAGAAAGGTGCATCAGAAGCTAAAGACGATGCGTTGCAATGCATCCTCCATTGCATCAATAAGCCGGATGTTTACGTCATGGATCACTTACTGCAACTGAAGCCAGTCCTGGCATTAGAGGGGCACCCTATGCTCAAGGTAAGCTAAATCCAATAAGGCATCCATATGTTCATTTACACAGCATTTCCAAGACGCTTTGGTAAGGCTTATATCAACAATGTTCCTACTCAGACAAATTGATATATATAAATAAATATATATATATATATCAATTGGTCTGAGTAGGAACATATATATATATATTTATTATATTTATTATTTATACATGCGTATATATTTATATGTGTATATAAATTTTGTCGTGTCTCCCTCCGCATTTGAAACATGTATAGCATGGTAAGATCATGGTGAAGGAGTTAGCTCTTCTGGTTGGCACAGATGCTGTAGACTTTACCAGCGCGAAGGCCTTCTTCCATGAACCCCAACAAGTTCGCGTAGGGAAACTTCTTCGTACTTTCACTTAAAAGAAAAGGGACTATTTTTATTCTCCTGTTTCGAAATTTGACCGCTTCGTTCGGATTCGGGCTTGGTATCACCAGTTTTTTGGGTGAGAGTTTCAAAGTATGTGAGAAAAGTATGGGATGGGCTCAGTTTTCTGGTATATGCCTACCATAAAAAACCTGTTGGCATATCGTGATGGTAATTCTATTATTGTACTTAGCTAATGCTCATTAGCAGCATTTATCTCGTGTCTTTTTGTACTCTGGGGACATCTTCCACTTTAAAGTCACCAACTTTTACAACATTCATCCTCTCTTTTACATTTCTAGCTCTTGAAAATATTCGTCACCGGCAAGTTATGTGATTATCTGGACTTTTTTGAAAAGAACTCCAACTTTGTCCTTGGATTACCTGGTACGCTTTGCCCATAAAGCATTTTATGTACATCAATGTCTCATTCGTTCAATTCGTTATTTCTAATCTTAATCACTATTTCGTCAACCTCTCTTTTCTAGCGAGCTCGTCCAGGTTCCTTGTTCCTCGAATCTTTTAAATGTACCTTCCCATTTTGTTGGCCCTATGCAGCTTGAGTTGAACAACTCAACACCCTCTGATGTCAACAACTCAGTTTTCTCAACAGCTCACCAGTATTAAAGTCTGATTGCTACACCAAAGAAGTATGCGTACGAGCAGTGGCCTGTCTCATGAATTATGACGGGGTGCTAAAAGATTAATCTGTAACCATCGTTCTCAATTTCGGGATTTGAGGTTTTTACGTTGCCTTGTAAATGTGGAACGCCAGAGAATAAATGCAGCAAACTTACGCGGAGCACTCAAATCGATTCCCTCATGCAGATGTTGTGACTCCCTCGTGTAAATATTTTGTTATTGAGAGTGTTTTTCAATGTCTGTTTTCTTATTCGTGGTGTCAATTTCGACAGATGCAAACCACGAGGGAAACATCAGAAAGATGAAAATATTAACGACGGTGTCAATTTCTTGTGAGCAGTCAGAAATCGAGTTCACTTCACTTGCAAAGCAACTGATGCTAAACGAAGACGAGGTTGAAGAGTTTGTGATAGAGGGTGAGTTAAAATAGCAGCTCTTCCTCATCAGAGAGAATGGCTATTTTCTTCTCTTTGGTTGGGCTATCGATGCAATTTGAAGCGAAACTATTTGACCCTGAATCTAAGGAAGTAGCAATAAATTGAAATGGATAACTGTGGGAGAATTTAGTTCACCATAGAAATTTATTTCTCTTTTGTCGCATCTTGTGTTTTATTTGGGATAAGTTTCTAATGAACGACCTTATCGTGACTATTTAGACAGGATTGTAGGGAAGTATAACCAACCCAAAGGTTCCAAGCTTTATTCAACCGATTCAACAGAATCTTTTCTGCTATTTTTCATGGTTTATCAGCGTATCGATGTTAATTGGCCTCGAGTGAGATTCTAAAACCTCGTTTGCATTAAGCGAGACGAGTGCCTATTTCTTTCAATTGCCATTTTTGAATCAGTTTTCGTATCTGTTTTTGTAGCGATCAAGACTGGGCTGTTCCATGCGAAGCTCGATCAAGTGAACAAAAAGGTCTTGCTTGAGTAAGGAAACGTTTTGTCTTTTGCATTTCATTGGACACTTAGACTTGAACATTTGGGTTTCTTCAAATGCATGAACGAGAGAACATGGAAAAGGACATTCGATTTACGGAACTTGCTGTGAGCAAGACCCCTGATGTAGCTTTGGTTGAATTAAGAGTTTTTAGCAAAAACAGAGAAGAATCAGTCATCATTTTAGCAGCTAAATCCTTATCATCACCATGATCATCATCATCACCATGATCATCATCATCACCATTATCATCATCACAGGCATAATCATCATCACTATCACCACCACCATCATCATTTTCGTCATCATCACCACAATCATCATCATCACAATCACCATCGCCATCATCATCATCACAATCACCATCGCCATCATCATCATCACAGTCACACAGTCATCCTATTTAATGTCTGAAGACTAGCAGTACTTCGTCGAGCTGTCCTCTCAAGTCGCGTAACTGCTGTCTAGGTACAATGGACAAGATCATAAAGATTATTCGTCTAGGGCTAGTACTTCATCGCTTTGCTAAACAGAGCTGCCATCGCTTGCTAAGTTTCATTCGTCACTTGATTTACCTTTTTCTGATATGACCGGCACTTACGTTTTCGCAAAGTAGAAACCTTAATTTGTGTTATTTCTCAGGTCGGCCAGTCGACGAACCTTCGAGAGGAAGGAATGGGAAGAATTGAGACAGAAGCTTGAGCAATGGAGAGAAAATTTGTTAACAATCAAAGGACAATTAGAACTCGTTGTATCTCCATCTATGTGAATTATTTAATGTGAGCAAATTCATTCTGCATTTTTGTCATTTTCTGGCTCCTCAGTAGGTAAGGGTAGCGACCGATATATGAAGTTCCAGATTTTCTCTGCATTTTCAAGTGGTAAAATTCAGAGTTGTTGCTTTCTACATTTCATTCGAAGGTAGACTTGTTCAGGACGGCCAGGAGCTACGTTTATTGAGAAATGACCTTGGGGCCTGGGATCTCAGGAAGCTAGTGATAATCTTAAATGCGAACTTCGCTTTTCCTTGGGCTCGCGCCACTGGCCGTCCACCATTTAGAGTTTCCTGTCTCTGAAATGCACAGATATTTGCTTCATTGCTATTATTTTCTTATATTGAAGCTTGCCTTAAGATTCTCTAGTTTTTTGCTTTGCAGTCCTCATGTTTTCCAGTGTGGCTATTCACCTTTTTTCCTAAAACCTTGTATGTTAAAGAGCTTTATTGAAAATTTTCCCTTATTTATCCTGTTTTGCTCCCTCTACCTCTTTCAATTTTTATTTTGCCTTGTTGCATCTTCTCTCCTCCCGCACTTGCTTTGCACATTTTCCCGTTTTTATATAAAGTCATTTTTCTCCCTTCTTTCTTGTATCTTTTATATATAATCCTGTGTCAGCCTGACCTCAAATTCCCTTTCCTTTTTGGCAAGGCCTGAGCAAATTCAAATTCGTTTCTTCACTGATCCGCACGCAACATCTGCATTTTCACCATCTCTAGTTTGGTCATTCAACGCACCAATGTCCTTAACTCGTTCCGTATTCTTTCTCCTTTCATCTCTCTTTCAGGCATCTTTTCTTCCTCATCTTTTCCTCGATATATCTGTTATCTCTCTTCATTGTCTTCATAAATGACCTGCTTCCCTCTATTCCTTCTAGCTGCCACTCCTTTGTTGCCACTCCTAGCTGCCACACCTTCCTAAGTTCATCTTTCTCATTCAACCCACACGACCATGCCTATGGCGATATCCCACTCCATAGAAGCATCTCAGCCTCTCTTCCCTCCAATCATTTGTCAATTTTTGAGTAGTGCAGTTTACGGAACGTCTTGCCATCGCAGGCCCGTAGACACTGGGGGGCACGGGACAATATCCCCAAATTATTTTTGGAGATCTTATTAATGCAGCTTGATCAGACAGCATTTCGTAATGCATGTATAGGCTTCCTCCTTCCATTGTTCGGGCAACATGGCCTTTCCACCAACAAAACTCACTAAAGAATACAATATGAAAGACATTACGCGACAAACTATTGAACGAGCCTCGGTTTGAGCAGTGTTTATAGTTGGAGGCAGTGAAAATGGCTGACTATTTACATCCAGCTGAGATGAAAGGGAAGCTGCATAGAACGACGCAGCCCTTACAGAGACCTTGGTAATGACGATATTAGCTAGCTTCATTCGATGCATCTCTATGAGGAGACGGCTGAGTTCAGTTTTCTGGATATACCCAGCCATCATTGATTAGCTAATTGAACAGGTTCGGCAGTTTTCACGTCATCTATGAGGAAGTTGCTTTTTAGACAGGCGGAACTATTTTCATTTTACTCGTTGATAGGCCCTGCAGAGAATGAGATGGTTTGAATGAAGCAGTCGTGAGTGTAATTCCTGTTTCACTCCCGCACCGAATGTTTTAGCCGCATATCGACAGTTTTGGGAAGTTTTGTGGTGGGAAAAGTAGGTGATGATTTTCTTGCGGGCCTACAAGCTGCTTTTATTTGAATATAATCTAGCGAATTCAAATTTTCATCCTAAATTCTGCTCATTATTGGCTTATGACATAATCTATCTGTGCAGTGAGAATTATAATGCATTTAAAGACTGCCGTACCAGCAATCTAAGAATTCATATTGACGTGGCTAATTTTTGTAGAAAAGGCAATACTTTGTAAATGAGCATATGGATGTCTTATATGCTGTACCCAGCATTCAAAGTTGTATCTAAGATATTGTGAAGCTATGCTAATTACACCAATTCTTTCTCCTTGTTCTTGATAGGAGCACAACACATGAGCACTTAAATTCAGATTGAAGGTCAATCGGAAGCTAACTTCATAAAGCCATTTCTTTGGTCCTTCCTCTCAATTCAACCACAAAATTCAGGGTTTTGAGTTATCAAATAGTGGCTCTGCACGTGGAATTTTAGAAATCTACCCACCATTCTTGCTGCAAGTGAAAATTAAGTCAAGGGTAGATCTTTAGACATTGATCTTGTTTCTATGAGCATTCACCTTCACATCAGGATTATCATTATACAGTATATATTTGAAATGGATCAGTCAATTCACTTCAGTAGGAAAGCAAAAAACCATTTTTAACACAACTTTTTAGAGATGGAACCATCTGCAAAACAGGGTCAATTATCAGAATTTAATTTCTACTCTTGACAAATGAGCATAAACTAGAATTTTACTTGCAGAGAATGTGACAAGCCATAAACAAGAGCTAGTTATGACTTCTTTGAAAAATTGCCTTCCGCCAAAAGGATCATCAAATTGGCACAGGACAAACTCTTTCTCCGATGAAAGCAGTGCAACAACTATCAGACATGCGATTATCAGGGAAGTCTGGTTGGAAAAGAATCCAAGTCCCCATGCAGTAAGTCAGTTCTCTGTTTAGGAAAAATGTCACTAGAAGTATTTGCAAATTAGTGGAGCCACCCTGCAATTGATTACATCTAAAAATTCATTAGCAGGCTTTGTGTTCTGATTCTACAAAAGATGTAGGTCAGGAAGCCAATAGTAATCCACCTCATCAAGACCTACTTGGCCAGAAAAGCTCAGGGTCCTATCTCCGCGGTATGCAATAAAAGAAGATGTACATGGAAAGGCCTTTTGTGTGTGGAAGTTATCTTCTATATCTTCCCATCCTGTTTTAGGTTTACAAGATTGAGATCATGAGCAATTCATCCCATTGGTTTGTATTTCGACGTTATAAAGAGTTCTACAGCCTACATCAAAAGGTCAGTCAGACTATTGTACTTTCTTTTGTCAACATCTGCACTCAACATCTTCACTAAGAAACATTTCTGCCTCCTAACCCAGTTAAATCTGTGTTAAGCTTAAATGGCAGGCACAACTGATACTTTGATTGATATGAGACTATGTAACATACCAGCAAATGTAATTTGGCAGTGACTTATGTTTGCATGTGTAACAGGACAACTAAAGTGGTCATGCAGGAAGCAAGAAGTGTTCAACGTTTTTCCAAGATTTGATTAGCATTCATAAAATAGGCTTCATGGATGCATATCTCAAGTAAACCTCTAAATAAAGCTCCAATAAACCCAGAAACAACTAATGTATTTCTCCTGAAAATAGATACAACAGATTAACATTAAGTTATTGTTCTAATACGATAATAATCACAACACTGTCATAACTATCTCTAATTTAAATTGAAACTTAAGATTGATATTTCAAATTTCATTTTGTCTGTCAACTTGTTAAATGTTGTTGATATGCATGCTCTACTCCCCACGGATAAACTCAGATACATTTAAAAGGAGTTATGGTCAAGACATTATAAATTAGATTATTTCTAAGCATTTTTAACAATTTTTCTCAATAATTATACAGTCTAGACAGCTCTTCATTTTTTTTGGCTTTTCTGTCAATCACAGATCTTCCTGACGTGTGGCTTCTCCAATAGCAATATAGCATTTTGGTTAATCTGATGGTCAGATTTTTGATGATATGAAACCCTTCATGTCATCAGATCTTACTTGTGACTTCCTGATGAGATCAGACTAGTGAAACAGTCAGGTAGTATACCAATAGGTCCAGACTCACCCAAATACAATGATGCAGCTGTTATTTCTATGCTTGCTACTGGTTTTTTTTTTCTTTTTTTTTTAGTGGGTTATGTTGAGGAAAAGCTATGGTGGCCTATACAAAGCCCCAACACAGGGGGAAAGAAGAAAGCGAAAGGCTAAGAGGATAGAGAGATCAGATCAAGTTTATTGATCTTAGATTTGAAAGATGGCAAGTTGTAGGATTCAGGAAAGCAAGAAGAAGGCAAGACGTTCCATAAGTTGCATGTTCTTGGGATGAATGATGATTTGTGAGATAGAGTTCGTGAAGTAGGCAGTGAAACTTGGAAAGGGTGTGAATGAGTTGAGCTTCTGGTGGTCCTGACACGCCTCAGAAGAACTGGAATAATATCCCTGATCTCCTGAGAACAATGTCCGTTAAAGTATCTGTAATAGATGGAAAGATCTCCAACTATTGGACCATGGTATCATTGTATCCAGCATTTCTTGTTCCAAGGTCTCACAATTTTTATTTGCTCATGTTTACATAGCTTGTCAAGAAATTTGGAATCCCAAAAGATTTTCTCCCTCCAAAGAAACTTATGAATAACATGGCAATTGCAACTTTGGAGGCAAGGAGAGAAGCTTTGGAGCACTACCTTCAAAAACTAATCAACAGGTAAGCGGATATGATATGACAGATTCTTAGATTACAAATAGTTGGTTTAAATTAGTTTTTAGTAACTATGTATTGACCAACTGTAAATAATGATATGATGATGATGATGATGATGATGATGATGCATGTGATACAAATATGGCCCATGTCATTTCATGCACTCGTTATTCTTTGGCGCCTAACAAATGCCCTGTCCCTACTCAGGTTGTCTTGAAAAATGTTTTAAGTATGTTATCACCTACCAGTCTACTGCATAACAACATGTCACTATTTCAAGCATATGTCTTCTCCAAGTGATTAATCTGGGATTTTTGCATTATTTTCAGTTGCGATAGGGGAGTTGGAGCTTGTTCTGAATTATTAGAGTTTTTAGATCTAAAAGGACATGTAGGTTTTTTTACACTTCCAGTTACATTGGTGGATTTGAAATGAGTTTTCGCAATTTTATTCTTTAACTTGTTTGGTATAACTAATGAGAAGTGCAGAGATTGGCCATTGGTTGACGTACTTGATTATCATCCATGCGGGTTGTGCATGGAGCCCCAACTCAGTCTTTGATCTCACTCTGAGTTTTTAGAGGCACCAGCCATCTGTTTCCTGACATGGGAGTCAGCCGGCTTGGTCTCATTGCAAGAGCGGACCAGGACGCCACCCTTATATTGTTGTTACATCGAGATGATAAATTAGGACATTGACAAATATACATAGCTTCGCAGCGTCCTGAAGTTGAATGCTAGACAGAATACAGTTAAAAAATACTTTTGCGATATTAGTTTTTATGTGAGTCTGCATGTTGCGAAAAGGGATACCGGGTATACAGTGTTGTTCGGCTGATACCGGCATCCATCTATTCCGATCGATTTATTTATTGTTTTGTTTATTGATTGATTTATTCCGTTATGTTTTTATTTATTTATTTATTTGTTTATTCATTTTCTCTTTAGGATGTATCTTTAGTCGTTGCATCACTTTCGACATATGCTACCAAAAATGGTGAGTTTTCCTTTTCAAAGTTTTCTTGCAGGCAGAATAGGTTACCGAGACGGACGTAGAAGCATGATTAATGCACTGCTATCATCGCTGATTTTGTGCAAAGGGGTAAATAAGATTCAAATCAGCATTCTCAAGAGTGAAACCGAATTCTTTTAGTTTAATAAGCAGTTCAGATGCCGATTTTCTGCATGGAAAATGAAGCTGTAGATGATCTTGTTGAGATCAATCTTGTCAAATCATTCATTATAGATTGCTTTAAGTCAATATCTGCTGTTTATTACAACTGATTAGTAGATGTGTTTTTAAACAGCCAAAGTTTTTCTATAAAGAATGTAGTCACACTTTGCAATTCTCCTTCTCTCTGTAGGTGAGAGAATCCTATCTAGTAATGAAGTGCCCTCACTTACGCCCGTGCAACTATACTGCCTGACGAAACAGCTTCAACTACCACATCCTGCCATTAATGGTATGTAGCCTCACAGTATATTCTCATCATTATTTGCTTCTCAAATTTTGCTTCTTTTATTTACGAGCTCCAAGCTCCATCCGAGTGCACCTTAAGTGGCGCCAGGAAGCCACGATTTTCCCAGATCGCTCCTTGCCTCTCAATTCCCACGCTTTGTGATTCAATGAAGGCAACCGTTGATTCCCGTTTTCGATTGGAACCTGAGGGAGCATCTCCCTAGAGAGTGGGCTATCCTGAGCCAATGCGCTGTGAGGTAGGGTGGCCAGTTCCTCACTTTGCCGCACCTTGCCACCAGCTTTGGTGCAATTGTCATTTTATTTTTGTGGACTAGCTGAGAAATGTGCACAAGTATGTAATTGATCCCAGGCCCCTGAGCAAAGTAGTCGCATTCTCTGACAACCATGCCTATCGCCTCTATACTCCTATGCCTGGCCTATAAATTTCTTTTAATGGCTGGTAACATTCCTTATTCAAGGTAGACCAGATTTTCACCTCCAGTGACTTACCATAGAATCTATAGTCAAGTATCTTTATCAATTAGCTTTTCTCTACTCAGACATCTTTCATTCTTAAGTTTGATTTCAGTGTAGTGCCCTAATTTCTTTGCATCCAACTTGCTATCTATCAAACTGCCAACTATTCTGTATTCTTCTTGCTCCGTTATCTACGGCGTGTAACTGCTTTATCTGGTCCCTCCACCAACCTTATTCATTCAACCAGTTCTATAAAGCTGTGTTTTCAAAGTCTGATGGGTTTTCATTTTGCCATCTCTTCCCATTTCCCTGAACATGAAAAACCGGCAGATGTCATTCACTTGCGACTTTCAGGCGCTGGGACGCGAAATGCTGGCAAAAAAATTGTGAATAGTAAACTGAATTTTGTCGTTTAATTTTTCGTCCAGGAGAAGGAGTTGACCTGGCTGTACTTTACGAATTCATTTCTCTCGTCAAGCGACTTTGCATTTCTGACAATATTTCAAAAGCAACGAAAGGAAAACAATTTGAGATAAATTATTCTTATGATATCAGCATGTTTTCAAACCTCACAGATCTGCAGGTATTATTTTTTATAGTGGTAACGATTAACTGATTGACAGGAGAATTGATCGACCAATCAATTGATTGACTGACAAGCTCTTCGATTAACGGATTTGTTGATCGATTAGGTATCTGATTGACAGATCGATCGGCTGATTGCTTGACTAACAAATAAATTTATTGATTGATTGATTGATTGGTTGATTGATTGGTTGATTGATTGGTTGATTGATTGATTGGTTGATTGATTGATTGATTGATTGATTGATTGATTGATTGATTGAAAAATTGATTGATTGATTGCTTGAAAAATTGATTTATTGAAAACTTGATTGATTGAAAAATTGATTGACTGACTGCTCAATCCATGGACTGACTGATTGAATGGATAGATGATTGATTGATTGATTGATTGATTGATTGATTGATTGATTGATTGATTGATTGATTGATTGATTGATTGATTGATTGACTGACTGCTCAATCCATGGACTGACTGATTGAATGGATGGATGATTAATACTTTTTCTGATTTCTGAATTTCTTGGTTCATTTACTGGAAATATCTTTCTGTGATCAACCTTGATTTTATATTTTCTTTTTATGCCCGTCTAAAAAATATAATTTTTCTTTACAATGCATTTAGCACTGTCTATCTCTGTGATGAGTTGCGTTTATTATTGAACTATATTTGCACTAAATCGCATAACACTTGAAATTGCATGAGTTTCATCACGTATCCATATTCTTATATTATTTAATGATAATTTATCTATTGTGTTAATACCCTGGAGGCATGTGCAAACTCTTATTGAGAAATACATGTGTTATTGTCTGGGGACTATCACAATGAATAAATAATAACAGTTCTTCTTAGTAAGTGAGTTAACTAAGTTCTGAGGAAAGAGCACACTGATTGTTTTCTCTGGCTAACTATCTTGGCTATTACAGTCTCCGACTTCTTTTTCTGTTTTCAATTATTGCAGATAGGGGTTCTTTTGCATCCCTGCCACGCATGGACTAGCAGGGGGCTGTCCCCATGTGTGTAATGGACACTAAAGAAGTCCTATACAATAGCAAAGATTCTTCTGATGTCAGTCTGTACTATCATCTCAGATTGAAAGCTGTCGGCTATCTTCCATTGCTGGATTCCACGTTTTACCTCAGAAACTAAGATCGCTCACGGCTCGCTACTGTCTTCATACAATGAAAGTAGGTACACTGTTATGTTACAAGAATAACCTTAAATCTGCCTTATCAGCATTCAGTTTCCTCTGCATGAGGTCTTGAGGTGATTCTTTCAAAGCAGTGCCATCTACACGTTTCCCGTATCAATCTATCAATGAACTTGTTGGTTTTTCATCCATCAATTTTGACTTGTTTTGTTTATATTTTCAAAACCTAGCGTGTTGAACCTTAACCTAACTCAATTAGACCTTACCTGGCTAAATTTTTCTTACCAAATCTTGCCCAACCTTTCCAATCTACCCTAAACGCACTTGATTTAGCCTTATTTTACCTAGCCAATTTAGCCCAACTCCTTACATGATCTGACCTCATTCAATTTTCATTTCATTCCACACTTATTTCCGTAGCCATTCATAATGGTTATCTTGATTATATCTTTGATTGTTTCATGCAAGGAGATTCTCATCGACTGTGCAGCCGAGAAAAGGCCGGTGAGAAGTTTTTGTCAATCTTTATCAGTTTAGTTAAGATGTTTTAAAGTTTGCAAAGCGATGTAAAAGAGAGCGCGGATATACATAGCAAGCTCTTGACCATATCATTTAAATTGTAGATTCAAAAATTAATCGTGCATTGCATATTACAAACACCCGTAATAAATGCGAATACAAATATCTGCTGCTTTTTTAGTAAAAATTTTGAACTTCTTTCATTTTTTTAGCGCAAAATTTCGTGTGCAGCTTGGATGCATTTTGATTCGAAACTTGTATTGATTTGAATCTCATGGTTACAGAGTGGCATATGATGCTAGATCCCATAGCTTCTGTATCAGTAGTAATATATCATAATATTACATAGATCAATTTGAACACAAAGAAGTGTATAAGCCATGATAAAATATCTATCTAAATATGTATTTCAGGATGTCCTTGAGCAGGTCTACAAGCTACACGCTCTTCCGCATCTAATTTATGGTGGTATTATTTACCACAGACACGATCCTGAAATGAAGCAACATTTCTAGGCTATAGCTCTATAATGAACTTTGTTGTGAAAGTCTATACAATCGAAGGTGGAAAGAAGAGTTCTCGTATCAATACAGTTGCGTTGTGTCTATCACCCATTCTCTAAAGACTTCAATTAATGTCTGCGATTTCACCTGTTCCTTCCTCAAAGGCGCCGACTTCTAAAAATAGCAAAGATAGTTGGAGGACGCAATCAGCTTACAAGCTTTCAAACAAGAGGTGACAATCTCGTTTTCATGTTCACAATATCTCTTTCTCACCCCACCAAGGATTGTGCCTATGTGTCTTTAATGATGGATAACGTCAGTGTATCAAGTATGAGTTGTGCTAATGAGCCAGGTTGTACACACTTGCTGGTGACATATCATTAGCATGGCTTTTCAAAACCCCCTTCCATTATCTTATTCCACTTCATACTCGATTGCTCTACATGCTTCATGGCTCGGGGTTCATACTTTTTTAGACATACAGTACATACTTCTTGAGATGATTCCCCATTGGTTGCCACTAGTGCATGAGATAGTTTCAAATTTTCTCTGAAAAAGAGACATTTTAAGAATAATTTGTTCTTTATAGTTTAAAATATTTGCTAGATTATTGGTAATCCTTGGTGTACTTAACTCACTATGAAAGGAAATTGATAGACTATCTGTGAATATAACTATCATTTAATATGGTTGTTATCTAGATTTCCACGACTCATCTTCTACCACTTTCAAATCACTAGATCGTAGATTGAGTGTTTTATAAGACGATCTTGCACTTTTTAGAATCATTGTGCAGCCATGGGTTTGTTTGACGTCATTGAACATGACACATAACTACATTCTTGGACTGGATAACAGCCTAGCACTGTTGCCAACAATAAGAGAGGTAAGTTACCTAAGCGAACTAAATGTCATGGTGCTGCCGAGTATTTCATCTTGCAGGTGTCATATTCTATGTTATTATATGCTATGGGATTGTGCTGTCTTCTCTTTGCTGTATGACACTATGAAACACACAATGCTGCAAGATGGCCAGCCTCCAACTGAGGCATTCACTGTTGGAGAAAGTGATACTTCCCAAAGGCTAAGGAAACGGAGACGGATGATGCCCTGTTTGTCAAAGTGGTGGGTTTTTGCTGTTGCTGTTTAGTATCGCATCGATTTGTGCCTTGTCGTATTGCATTCGGTTGTGTCCTTTTATAACTAATCGCATCGTTCTATCGTATTGTATCTTGTATGGTATCGTGTCTTGCTGATGCCGTATTCTATCAATAATCACTACAGTTTACTGTTCAGAATCTTATTTTGTCATCAACCTATGCCATCTTGTTGTATTACATTGTACCTTGTAGTACGGTGTGTATTCTGTATCCTACTTGATTGTGTATTTGGCACCGTTTTCTCACAATTCAGTCTCCACTATATTCTAGTTGGATCTCAGCTACAATAAAATTGCTCATTTGGATCTGAGTTTATTGGAAGATTCTCCGCTGCAGACGCTCCTTCTTGTTGCCAACGAAGTTTATCTCATCTCTGGATCAACCAAGGTTTGACTTAACCACCCATCTTGTTGACTATGATTTAAGCGATATGTGTATAAGCGCCGATTACATTGATACAAATGTCATTTGTGTGAATCCTATAAACAAATACATATCATTGCATTGATCCACAGCGATTTTAACATAAGCTGGTGCCAAGTGTGATTTTTCTGCCGGGAATCTTTTTTCACTAGATTTAAGAGATACATGTGTAAATGAGAATTTTATTTGCGCGTATGTGGTTGATTCGAATCTATGAAAGAAATTTGAAATGAATTTGATGGAGCTAATAATGTGCATAAGTTAAGAATTTTTTTTCAGACACTGAAAAATCTGAAGGTACTGAACTTACGACAGAACAGAGTGCAAAGTGTCGAAGGTAGACTCTTCGTCTTTAAAATCATCATTCTGATCATCAATCATCCCTATTCATCATCATCATCACCATCAATCATCATCATAATCACTCTTCATCATCATTATCACCATCATCAATCATCACCGTCATCAATATCATCATTCTCATCATCATCATCACCACAGTCATCATTCTCATCATCATCATCATCATCATCAATCATCATCATCATTATCATCATCAATTATCATCTTTATCATCATTCTCATCATCTTCATCATCATCATCATCAATCATCTTCATCATCATCATCATCATTATCATCATCATCAATTATCATCTTTATCATCATTCTCATCATCTTCATCATCATCATCATCAATCATCATCATCAATCATCATCATCATTATCATCATCATCAATTATCATCATTATCAGCTGATCATGACACTGCCGGAAGGTAACCACCGTCACTTTCTTTCTTTCTGCATTCAAGCAGAGCCATTCCTTTCTCCTACCCCATCTCTCCGTTTCATTTTTCTTCTTCGCTGGCAAATGGATCCTGTTCGTTATCTTTCTCGTTATCCATATTAGTGTTGTCACATCCTTTAAAAACCTGCTGTTATGTCCAAATCCCTGTCATATTTTTGCTATCTTTCCATCTATCCAACTATTCATTTTGTTTCCTGGTTTTATCAATAGATTCTTACTTGTTATTTGGTAACAATCATCTCCTTTTATCATCAACTTTTCTCTCATTCTTTCAACCTAGGTTTGCTTTGTGCGCAAGGCCTTACAGCTCTTGACATATCATTCAATTCAATTGTCCTCTTATCAGAAGTTCGCAAACTAGCTGCGTTGGAGCATCTTGAGTTTTTGTCCGTTGTTGGTAAGCACCTTAACCCAATTCTATCAATTGTTTTTAGAGTGCATTTGATCTAGTTAGCTAAAAAAATTACAATGTCATTGGTCGGTAAAACACGCGCTACTTCATTGACCGGTTCAAGAAACTTGAAGACGTTTATAAAATCCCATCAGGATAAAACTTTTGATTTAAAGCAGATTAGATTACATTTGAATCGGAGTCATGGCTCTGCCTCCGATGCTCTCAAGATCGAGTCTGCTATGCCGCAGGAAATACGTTATTGTTTCCCTTTTTTGATTGACAGGTAATCCAATGGCCAAACAGAAAAGGCATCGAATCATGATTTTCGCTAGCTTCAGAGATCGGAAGGTACGTTACAATGTAGCGCTCTTCCATTTTGTCGCAAACTGTGAGTTTTCACCATTTTTGCGAAATTTACGAAATGGCAGACTGAAGTCTTCATGGAAACCACGGTTTAAACAGGTTGCCTGACCATTTATAAAAGAGAAGCCACATGGGAACAATGCTATCCGTTTTGATTCTAAAATAGTCGACCAGGGATTTTACTTCCCAAACCTTTAGCAGCTATTTCCTTTTTCCTTTGTTACGCAAAAGTAGTCTTCATTTTTATCAAATCTATGTGAGGCTTTAATAGAGATTTAGTTGAACCATTGGTTGTTTGATTTGTCAATAACATGCTAATGCAAAGGTTTTTCGTTCAATCTACGTTGGGGTCACAGCAAAGTCAGCAAATGACGTTCTGGCGGTTTTACAGAATCATTGATGGTTAAATGTCACCAGCAGACTGACAAAAGCCTTGATATAATTCCACTCTTTGCTGACGCGAATAATGCTTCTGTTAAGTATTTCTCCATCCAACAAGAGTTTGGTTTGACGAAGTTGTACAAGGTGATTGTCCAATGCATAGGTCATCAACAGGCTATTCTATCTTGTGTTAAACTGATGTCCCTAACCCGAGGAAACCGAAAATGCTTGCAGACGGCTTACAAGGCCAATATCGGTTAGATCCACGAGCTCTATCCCGCAAATCATCATTCATCCCTAGAACATGCAACTTATGGAACGTCTTGCCTTCCTCTTGCTTTTCTGAATCCAACAACTTGCTGTCTTTCGAATCCAAGATCAATAAACTTGATCTTATCTCTCTTTCCTCTTAGCCTTTCGCTTTCTTCTTTCTTCCTTTATTGAGGCGTTGTATAGGCCACCATTGCCTTTCCCCAACATAACTCACTAAAAAAAAAAAAAAAGATATGTCCTCAGGTGACTGCCGAACAGCCATAATGAAATTGTATCTTTTTCTGCTCTGACTCTAACCCTAACCTTAGTGAGCAAAAAGAATCGAACAGAAGTCTTTTCAGTTCGTTTGTGATGAATCGCAAATACACCAAACAGTTCAAAATCCAATCAGTTCAGAATTTCTCTTACATTTTAGCTCGAACTTGATGGTAGAAATATTGGACGAAAAGAGAAGGTGAATATAATTGAAGGAATGCCTTTGCATAATGTTATGTAAATTTATTATTTCATATGGATCTGCTTTACTCTACATCTGAGTTTTTCTTTGAAGGACTTCTCAAAATTTTCTTTTGTATTCTTGCCTGCAATTTTTGCCCAACTCCTTCTCTATTTTCATACACTTCATTAGCTCAAATAGCTTCAATATGCTTAAAAATGCCTCCAGTGATTTCCCGTTTGACCTTTCGTTCTATTTAGGCCAAAATTGATGCCAAGTTTAGCAGCGATGATGACGTTGATTTTGATGACAATATGAGCATTAGCACTGTGTCCGATGACGATATGGATTCTGGGATTGATGGTCATGTACCATCTTTGGAACCTCTCTTGGAAGAGGATGATTTTATTGCTGTTGATAAAGATGTTAATCTCGGTAGCCTGACAATAGATGAGACCGATGAGAGTGACAAGCCCATTGGGTCCCTCGAAGGCAGTTACTGGGGAAACGCTCAGGCCAGCCCGTACGGTAGCCCGTTAAATGCAAGGACAAAGAGTGCCTCAGTTAACAAGCTCGCAGCCCTAAGAATAAGCAGCGGTAGTGATTTAGAATGCTTTGGTAGTTACCAAGAATCTCTGGCGGCTAATTGGAAACCAGGGACAGAGTTTAGAGTTGATAAACGGATGGATGAAGGGGAAAACGGTTCGCAGAGGCAATCGGTTTTGCATGATGAGTTGAGTAAAAACGTTGAACAAGGAAAGCCACCGAGTGTAAGGAAGAGAACTACTGAGAAAATTACAGTAGCTGAAGGCTCTTCTGCGATGGATAGTTGGAGTTCGAAGCATAGATCAAGAATTCTACCAAAAAACCCCAGCTTGACCTCTTTTGACAAACTTGTCAAAAATTCTAAGAAAAAGGAGAGAAGACAGAAAGTCAGCTTGTGGGATAGCAAATCTGGTATTGAGTCTCAAAGTGCTGGGAGAACATTGGGTGGTGGTGCGTGCGTGGCAACAGTACCTCGTAAAGGGGATGAAGGATCTATGCAGTTTATTGAGAGCACAGCTGGAAGCAATGAAGGTGTCGAGTCTCAAAATGCTGGGAGAACATTGAGTGGTGGTGCGTGCACGGCAACAGTACCTCGTAAACGGGATGAAGGATCTATGCAGTTTATTGAGAGCACAACTGGAAGCAATGAAGGTATTGAGATTCTACCTGAAGTCAATGAATACAAGGCTACACTCCATTGGTACCATTGTGTTGGTGATGGGGCTGAAGAGGAACTTTTGTATGGCGAAGAAGAGTGCGAAGCTGGCCTAGAATGTAATGAAATGTTTGATAATGACTGATTATGTATCTATTCACAATAAAAAATCACGCAGCGATCATTAATGCTTCCATGGTGTAGAACCGAATACTATTTGCTTAAGTAATGCCGATTTTATCAACTCCGGCACAAGGAAGCTTCTTATGATAATCTCATTTGTATTTCTCGGTTTCCGGGGGCAATGCAACCCTGTTGTATCCTAGTAGCTGAATCAATCAAGATTTGAAATCATCAACCCCGGAGTGGGTTGCAGTGCTGTGTATGTACGGCTATGTATAGCAATGTGTGTATCACTTTTTGGTATGGTTTTGTATGCATGGCTACGCATAAACTTTATCTGATCTAGCTCTACTCTTAGCCTTTCGCTTTCTTCTTTCTTCCTTTGTTGAGGCCTTGTAAAAAGCCACCATGGCCTTTCCCCAACGTAACTCGCGAAAAAAAAATATCCAGGTATGTAAGTGAGCATTGTTTGTCCTATGGAATGTAGCACCTCAAAGCAATTCAATCCATTCAGGTATTGTAGAGTATTCTCGCCGTGTCCTAAATGTTTCTTCAAATCATATTCCTTCTCTCTGGCCATTTTCACACATTTTCCAGTTATCTTATTCTTTTGCTTTACGTTTGTTGTAAATGAATAGTTCGAAAGCATTCGGTATCATCAATTCAAAATATCAAGATGAAAATATCAATAATTGACCGATTTCCTTTGACTCCATCGCTTTTTGAAAATGCGTTTGTAACCGTGTTATTTGTCTTCTGAGAGCTGGGACAAAACTACAATAAACCTACGCGAAATCGCTCTATATTTTCAAAATATGGAAATTATTCAATGCAAATGTCAAAATTATAGTTTTGCTCTGGGAGAGGGGTTAGTCTTTAGGGGCTCCAAACAGGGGGAATACATACTGTATCTCTCCCTAGTCATAGCCTGGCTGGCACCAACCTTAAAATTCCTAGCCGAAGTAGAACTCGCAAAATTTGTATCAATAGATTTGCAAATTGGGTTTCGAATGACATAGCTCGAGTCGATGGTAAAGTAGAGAAAGATAAGCAAGAAACCAGGTCCAATTTGCCGTCCTTTGTCGATTTTGAGAAATACTTTTCATCATGTAGAACTGGAAACAACAAATAGAGAAATTTGCCAAGTGAGTCTTGAGACCTGATTGCGGTGGAGAATTTCGGGAAGGTTTAACAGGAACTTCGCACTGAAGCAGCGCCCATGAAGCTAGGAAGGAGCACAAACACAAACGAGGGAAATGTTGCCTCAAGGAAGCCAGGAGAGCACAAACTGAATAGAGGAAGCGAATTCTGTGGTAAGCATCAAGAAGAAGGATAGATGCGGTACTACGCACCATTGTGCTTGGGAACTTAACGTCCTGAATCGAGTTTAGGACTCAACCCATTTGATCGATGATAGCAAACACCCTCAGTGAAGAAAGCTTCTTGCTGATTATGTAAAAATTGAAACTTTACACTCTAGATTGGAAAGCAAATAACCATATTAGTTGTGCGCATCTGTGATCAGTGGCCTTGCAACGAGGGATTGCGGTGATTAGCTAGGCAGGGGTCAACAACGCAAAATGTTGAAAAAGCCATACTGGACCAAAAAACAGAAAGCAAATGTCTGGAGCCGCAACAAATTAGAAGCCTTATATAAACCTTATAATGAGAGCAACACATGCTGTATCTATCTATAGTAGCTATATCTTTTTCCATTTTCAAACATTTTTGAAAAAGCTCCAGGGAGCACTAGGGCGGCGGTAAAGAGGAGCAGGTTGCCGACCCCCGAGCTAAGGTAAACACCCACGTACAAACTTGAGTTAGATTAAATATTACCAGGGTAACTAACTTGCACCACTCATTCCCCCTTCAGATATTAAAAATTTGTTTCTGTGGATAACTTGGGAATGTGTCCCCGTAGTTTTACCTTAGAAGGATAAAGTGACATTTTGGCCTTTTTATAAAGCCTGTCACGACAACAAATGACTTGAAATATTGCAGGAGCAGTGAAATGGAAAATGAAAAATAATGCTGGATAAAAATTCTAATCCAGTTAATATTGGCATAGTGGATAAAAAGTCTAATCCAGGCTTTCTTGAAGGAATAGTCATTCCTCCTCCCCCCCCCCCCCCCCCTACTAAATTCCAACCTCCCACCCAACCTTCTTATACTCAAAACGAGGCAATTGTTTATCGATAGCCGTTGGAGACGAGCGTTTCTTGCAATTAAATTTTTGACAAATTAAGTATTTTGAAAGATGGTTATTGCTTCAAAAAACGATTGTATGATTCAATGATTAAGGATATTTAATGCACGCATTTGTTGATTAATCTTGTCAACTTTTTGGCACCATTAACCACATAAGGTTCGTGCTGCTTGGTAGGCCCACTGTAATAAGCGAATTGTACACGGAGTAGCACGGTGTTTGGATGCAAAGCAACGACTTCGGAAGAACTGGCTTAAGACATTTCAAATCATGGTATTTAATTATTGTTATGTAATTCTTTTGATCTCCTTCGTAAGTTTTATTAGTATGGAAAGTGTTTGATGCTGTGTAAAAGGCATAATTAGGAAGGATTACAGCTTAGTAGACTGATGATGAAATTCAATTTGTCTCCCATGTCCATCTCCTAGTAACTGCAAATTTTGTCGACTACAACTTTCTCATAGTAATCATAGCTTTTATTCTACCAACAAGCACCCGCCACAAGTCTCCATAACAATTACTCCTGCCCATTTGGCCTAATGCCAGTGCATGTTTTTCGGTGGCTGGACCTACTCACCCAGCAGTAAGCAGGATCAAATTATATTCATTTTTGGCCCTAAGTTCACAAAATACATGGATAATACTACTTTTTGTCATAGTATTTGAAACCCTGCTGATTGACATCAATATCAGCCAGCCTTGTTATTTGATTGCAGGAAACTGATTCTGACTGGGACAGTTTAAGTGGTGACGGTGACATAGAGCCAGCATCTTTCAGTGTGGATCCCAGTCCTCCAAAGCATGAAGGAAAAAAAGAAACCTCCACACCACCTCCATTGTACAGTAATTTGCCATCCCGGAACAAAAGTCCACTCTCAAGGACAAATGTGGAAGCAAGGGCACCCCCAAGAACTGCCGAAGCCTATAGGAATTTGATCAAGGGTAAGAATGTGCATTACGGGTAGCAGCTTCTTTCATAACCAATGCTATTTTATGATTTGGTGAATGTCAGAGTTAGAAGCTTAAAGTTGTTTCAAAGCACTGTCACTAAAGTTTCATTCTCTTGGAAAAGGAAACCTTTAAATATTAAATTACATCTAGTTTCCAATTCAATTCAAGTCTTGCCAACAATAAATCAGTCAGCATACACACTGAGACTTACTGCTCCATATCTTCACAAGACTATTCACAGCTAAATGCATGTGCCAACATTCACCTCCTTACGTACGCAAGTGTATGCAGCCCTGCGTACCCTGTTTATAAAGGCCAGTTTTTGTAATCCTGTTTATAAAGGCCAGTTTTTGTAGTCCTGTTTATAAAGGCCAGTTTTTTTAGTCCTGTTTATAAAGTCCACTATTTCTAAGCCTCTGTATGTAGGCTTTATTCTGTATGACTGCCTCTGTTAATCTTTATTTGGTCCTGTACATATGGCTTAGTTTGTATAGGCCTTTTTGTCTAGGTCTATAAGTACAGACATGGTCATATCACCCCATTTGTGGAGGCTTGTTTATATAACCATGTGTAGGTATTTTGTTTGTATAGTCCTGTGTATAAAGGACTGTTTATGTATGCCTGTTTTTGTCTGTAGGCCTACATATGTAAATGTACAATCTAACAATTGATCAGTGACATCTATATCCATTAATTGTGATTATTGTAATCATTTTTGCTTTCTTGTACTCTGAGCATTATACTGATACTTTTTTTCAAAACCAAATTGAATCGGTCCTGCTCAGTATTGATGTAGATGATGGCCTGTGTGTGTTTTCAAGTATAGATAGGCGTATTTTGCAAGTCTATGTAGGAAGGACCCTTTATTGATTTTAGCACATGTTTCTTTGGCAAAGTCAAATACACAAATATGTTATATCCATACATTATAGGCCATCTGAAAATTTTTTTTTTTTTTTTTTTTTACTGGGTTATGTTGAGGAAAGGCCATGGTGACCTATACAAAGCCCCAACAAAGGAAGAAAGAAGAACGCGAGCAGCTAAGAGGATAGAGAGATAAGATCAAGTTTATTTACATTAGATTTGAAAGATGGCAAGTTGTAGGACTCAGGAAAGCAAGAAGAAGGCAAGACATTCCATAAGTTGCATGTTCTTGGGATGAATGATGATTTGTGAGATAGAGCTCGTGGATTAGGCAGTGAAACTTGGAAAGGGTGTGAATGAGTTGAGCAATGGATATCATTGTTTTTCAAATGCTGGTATGCTCTAAGCAAGCATTTTTTCCAGGTAGTGGACAAGGTATATCATCGTTTAGAGACAATGGGGAGGACTTTGATCCTGTTTCTGAGAAAAGCGCAAGAAGCAAGGCAAAAAAAACCGTGCAGACGTCAGACAAAGATGAAACTTTCCTTGAAATTGAAATAAAGGAGAAGATGGCAAGAGAAAGTAAGAATCCTAAGCAAAGCCGCCAGAATGAAAGAGCTGCTTTGAAAGGTGCAATTGAAAACCTTCCATACACGGAGTTCCAAGGTTTGTTAAATGAAAATTGTATTGCAGTATATGCCAACCAGTATGCCTTGTAAATTCACAAGGTGTTTGTTTTTGAGCTAGCAAATGCTAGAGGCAGAGCTCAGATTTTCTTGGAGGGTTTTGGATTGCTTATTTGTTACTATTTTCTTCCTCAAATGATCCTTTTTTCGTTGTAAAGCAAACAAGATTTGAATGGGATTGGTGGTGTTATAAATGGCTGGCTCCAATCATGCACAGTTTGCAAATGAGACGTTCTTGGCAAAGAAGGCATCAGGAAGCCAGCTTATCCATTTCCCTTAAAAAAATTTTTGAATCCCAATTTTTAGAAAGTTTCTTTTGATTGATGCATTTCAAGCCATTACTGTGTGGTGCATCATGTCATTTCAATCATCTCTGTATTTAACGGTCTTTCCCAACAGAACTCACTAAAAAAAAAGAATTATCGATAGGCTGATGAGTGTCCTATGGACATTTTTCATATTTGCCTTGTGCCTAATTTTTTCGATGATGTTCAAGTTGGTGACGCTTTTCTCCCCAGCTTCTGATATGTCTCCGCGAAAAGGCCAAGACAGGTCTTTGACGCAGACAACGGTACACAACAAACCGCGTCAGGATTATGTGGTACAGTCCCCTCGCCCAGTAGACACCAGCAGGACCAGTCAAGGACATTCTACAGATAGCAATAGAAAGAACAACCCCCTAATTCGCACTACTGAGGAAACTGCAACTAAAGCCAAAGAGCTGGAACTCAGTTATGATGATGATTATGATGATGTCATCATCAACAATAATGCCGTTGTCGAAACACCAGACGAAAGAAGTGCAGATGCGGGGCATTTTCATGGCTATGTGAAGGAGCCAAATTACAAAAGAGGGACTAATGCGGATAACGTTTTCGTCATGAAGAGTGTATACAACGAGGGACAGGTAGAAGAAAGGTATAACTATGAATGCTTCTTTACAACTAAGCAAGATATCTATGGTTTTGTCTTAGTGATGATATGGTGTTGCATTGTTCTGTCTGTGTATTACAAGACAGAGGGGCATTCCTCGACTCGGTCAAGCCAAGTGAAGATGTTCAGAGTATATTTTTACGAGCTTTTATCACTTTAAATAGAACACATCAGATTAAGGACAAGTATACTCGTTGACCAGGCCGCAAAGCCGTCACTCTACCCATGCAGAAGCTTGACCCAAAGGGGGTCGAATGATTCGATCTGCATTGTTTATGCACCAAAAAGACAAAAAGACCTAGAGAGACCCTGAGAGAGAGAGAGACCCTGAGAGAGAGAGAGACCCTGAGAGAGAGAGAGAGAGAGAGAGAGAGAGAGAGAGAGAGAGAGAGAGAGAGAGAGAGAGAGAGAGAGAGAGAGAGAGAGAGAGAGAGAGAGAGAGAGAGAGAGAGAGACCCTGAGAGAGAGACCCTGAGAGAGAGACCCTGAGAGAGAGACCCTGAGAGAGAGACCCTGAGAGAGAGACCCTGAGAGAGAGACCCTGAGAGAGAGACCCTGAGAGAGAGACCCTGAGAGAGAGACCCTGAGAGAGAGACCCTGAGAGAGAGACCCTGAGAGAGAGACCCTGAGAGAGAGACCCTGAGAGAGAGACCCTGAGAGAGAGACCCTGAGAGAGAGACCCTGAGAGAGAGACCCTGAGAGAGAGACCCTGAGAGAGAGACCCTGAGAGAGAGACCCTGAGAGAGAGACCCTGAGAGAGAGACCCTGAGAGAGAGACCCTGAGAGAGAGAGCCTGAGAGAGAAACTTTTGAAATTTTCTATAAGTTGAATAGACATAAGCTGACACTTGTGTACCCCTATATTGCTGTAATCAGTATGTTTGCGCTATGCAGTTTCAACCGAAGGCTAATCAAAATGAATCCAAATTCATTAGATCGAAATTATTAGTTTTTTACCCCAATATCATTTATGATGAATCCAACGTGTGAAAAGGGGATGTTAACCCCTGGACAGTTCTCAGTCATGATTAAATGCTTTATTTAAATCAAATCTCACTCCTGTCACTTTTTCATTTCGTAACATGGAAGTCAGTGATGTTCGAGACAAATTTGAAGATTCAAATTTAAGTAATCAACAATAGGCATTTAATGCCAAATGAATCTATTTATAAAACATACTGTTTGTTGATGTACTTATATTTCCTGAATCCTATAACTTGCCATCTTTCAAATCGAAGATCAATAAACTTGATCTGATCTCCCTCTCCTCGTAGCCTTTCACTTTTCTCTTTCTTCCGTTGTTGGGGCTTTTTATAGGTCACCATGGCTTCAGCATAACTCACTCAATCCTACAACTTGCCATCTTTGAAATACAAGATCAATAAACTTGATCTGATCTCCCTCTCCTCTTAGCCTTTCACTTTTTTCTTTCTTCCGTTGTTGGGGCTTTTTATAGGTCACCATGGCCTTTCCTCAACATAACTCACTCAATCCTACAACTTGCCATTTTTGAAATGTAAGATCAATAGACTTGATTTGATCTCCCTCCTCTTAGCCTTTCACTTTTTTCTTTCTTCCGTTGTTGGGGCTTTGTATAGGCCACCATGGCCTTTCCTCAGCATAGTTTACTATAAAAATATTTTTTCAGTTGTAGGAGGACTGATCCTTTTCAAGAGACTAGTCCGGTCTTGAGCCCGGTTGATGTCTTTTTTTAGTTTGGTCGTATATGTTAAGAGTCTTTAAAACCACGAGGTATCATTAATATTGTTGCCTTCATTTTTCTCCGTAGATACGCGTATGAAAATGCCGTAAGAGATTACCACAGTACGTATGCCAGCAAAGAAGCCAAAATGCCTCTCATTGCCGACAGGTTAGTTCGCACTCTCGTCACTTTGGTTTTCAAAGAATGTTGACGTATGCGCCTTCTTTGGTGAAGATCACTAGTTCAGCCAAGATGAATGCATATTTCTGTATGCATGTACCTTTCCACCACGCCGTCAATGGACACATACAGTGGAGCTTTGTTTAAAGTGTGGCGAGGAAGAATGCATTCTACCTCTCCTTGTTAAGTTTGGTACAAGATGGTACCTCTCTAGCTAAGTCCTTCCCAGTGCTCCTGCTGTAGGGGCAAAAGAGTCCAATTATTAGCAACTAATTAACAACTTTTGGAAAGCAACTAATTAAGTTGCGCAATTTTTTTGAATCTTGTAGCATGGATCGCGGGCTTACGTCCACGTTACAGGTTACACAGAAACACTTTCCGACATTGAAAACAACTGGAATTCATCCATCAGATCTACTTTGCCTGTAGATACTCGGCATTCTGCCTTGAGTCTCTGCTACTTTCCAATCGATCATGCTGTGAAGGGTAGCATTAGCGACAAATAAATCCACTGTCATGCCCTTCCTTATATTCAGATGAGCAATCTGATTTTTCCTCCGCTTATACTTACTTAATCTTTTCGTTCTAGGATCGAAACTGGCACTCAACGCTGGGTTCAGGAATTCTTCGGAACTCTCCAAATTCTTGTCGATTTTTTGGTCATATTTATTGTCGAAATGGCTCGTTTTCTCTTCCGGCAATTTGGAAGGAAACTCGTTGGAGGTCTAATAACAGTTTTCGGGGACTCGTTGTTGAAGCCAGTTCTTACTGCTCTGTTCAATCACATCATACAACCAATACTAATACTCGTTTGGAATATGATGCACGCGGTACGTAAACTGGTTGAACCGGTTTTCATGATGACTAGGGAGATATTATCTCAGTTTGCCATGGTGCTCAGGGCGTTCAGAATTGTAGCATGGAATCGAGACGATAACGAAGCATCCCCCGTCAAAAGTGTATAGCAGTTGAATTGAATATGGGTTGCGCGAAATCGACGGAATTCATTAATTCAACTGAAACTATTGCAGTTACCTGCGATTTAATCTTGTTTGCCATTTTGCTGCGAAATCGATTTTGCTTTGTTTTCAAATTTCGTTGAAAATGAAATGGTAGATTTTACCCTTGGAATTACTGATAGCGAGAGATGCTCTTCAATCTAAGTGCAAGACAAGTTGAAGGTAGCAAGAGAGAGCTAGCCATTCCACATTCTAGATCAAGGTGTGGCATTAGAACAATTGATCGCAGCATCCCCAAACTTTTTGAGATTCAGAACCTGTTTTAAAATGGCATCGAATGAGATTGTTTGCATAAAAATCTTTAGAGTTGATGTCTCTGCGCTGTTGAAGGTATCATACTCGAGGCACGGTCACTGCCCTCTATCTGTCTGCAAAGCAGTCAGTAGGCACCTGGCGTAAAGCTGGAATTGCAGCGGAGAGCGGAATTGGCCAACTCACCTCACAATGCCGTGGTTCAGGATGGCATCTCTCTAACAAGATCCTCTTCAACTCAGGTTTCTACTAGTGGGCTCAACTTAACTTTTGAAGTGATGTTGAAGTCGGCTTCAGGAAGTAACAGATGCTAGATAATGATGGAGCTTTTCGCTTGAGTGGATTGAGGCATGCAACTGAATAAAAGTGCATTCATATTATCAACATGTTGCTTGCTGCTTTAATGTGGTGACTAGCACTAGTCGTGCTAACAAAAGAGAATGTTTTGTACACATAAATACACATAATTCAAAATTCCAGGTAGATCTGCTAAAATATATTGTATCCAAGATTTATCACATTCGGGGTATTTCTATGATGCATTGTACAGTAGAATCCCTTTGTAATATACTTACAACATACCTACAAGGGATGGGTTGGTTTGGTACACTGTCCAAAGCACGTTATATGCAGGGTATTTCTACAATCAATTGTACAGTAGAATCCCTTTGTAATATACTGTAAATATGCACAACATAGTTGAATCAAACTTAGTGGCAAGCCTGTTTGTTATAACGATGTTATACTGTCTTGTTATATTTTCTAAGTGCGTTGTGGCCAAGGAAGGTTATAATCGGACTGCACTGGTGTATCACATGCCAGTCATAATTATGTTATTGTACTATAGTATATGATAAGTGAAAATACCTACTTGTGATGTTATTATATTTCAGATGTTATATGATCGATAGACTTGATTTGTTCTTAAAATTATATAGCTGCAGAGTGTCCTATGCTGCAAATCCTATGTGGCCTGTGAGACGTTTCAAATTTCCCCATGGGGTCCCTTCTAACGAGCTCCTCCCCAGCAACACGTTAGGCCATCTGGAAGCTGGTTATGTTCTCCTCAATTGATCCATTTAAATGAACCGAAGGAAGGGAAAGGGAAGAAGGATAATGAAGCTTTGAGGAGAAATTAGGGAAGCAGAAGTATTCTTAATAAGGCGTAGCTTTAGAATTACGCTGTTATGATGAGAAGCTTCCCTGAGATCCTGAATGTTTCGTGGGAATTTAATGTTAGTTTTCATTAAAAATGCGCCGACTCTTGTCAGCAGATTCTAGTAAAAGCAGATTTACGTAGTGTTGCCTGCATACAAGCGTTTTTAACTGAACTGCATAAATGCTTTTGTTCCGTGTATTTGTATATGAAAGCCGAATTTGTCAACTGTCAAACTGAACAATCATCCATCTCTATCTTCTTTTTCGCTTGCCATCTATTCATTTCTAGTTTGTTTCGCACTTTATCAATGTATTATTTATTGACATCTATATTTCTGTCTTATTATTCTAACATTCATACCTTCTTAGACAATTGATGATACTCGCGTTTTCCCGCGCTTTTATAGCGGTGATAACGCGTGCGCCACCAGCTGGTTTCAAATTTTGCAACCGCTTATTCAACAAAGAATTCTTTCAATTTCGAAGAGAACCCGAGGATCTTTGCGAAAGTATGACTCATCATTATATTTGTTTACTACTGAATCAAGCAGAAATGTACCAGAATGGTTGCTGAAAAAGTCTATGGCAATATGAATTCGCAAGCCATCTGTTTCGCTCGTCAACTCTCCAATTATGACGACCTTGCGAGCGCCATTTTGCTTGATACGATGTTGGGTTTTACAACACACAAAATGAACCTCGAAGTAGCGCCGAGAGATTCAAGATTCGAAGATGTTTTCAAAATTTTAGCAAATTATAGACGACATGGTGATGTAGACAAGACTGTTGAGAGTATCTATAATCTACTTGGCGATTGGTGGATGCAAGTAAGGGCAGAGAAAAGCATCGCTGAGCTCACCTTTGCTAGAGAGCACGTAAGTTATCGCCATTTTGAATTTTATGGCAGGTCCTTTGAGCAATGTTATTGTTTATGAACCAATCAGAGAGTTCTTTCTCAATAGGCGTTTGTTCTCATTTGATTTGTTCTGTGATTGTCTACCTGTGTCCAATCCTAACAAGGATTTGATTCATCATCATCCATACCTAGGCTGAATGCATCCATCGTAGAAGCTTACTCACATGCACGTTAAGGAAGCAAGTTATCGTCATTCAGAATAACTTGAACGTTGCATTATTTCATGCGAAAGAAGCAAGGAAATATGACGCAAAATTTCTTACGAAATTTCCCAAAACGTAAACATACACGACGACTGGTGGGTGTGCCCCCTTGGAGTGATGGTGTACATACATCACTTCCTTTTTCCTTATTGAACGTTTAAAGCCTGTATACCCAGGCCCGTTGGACTCGGGGGGTGGGCTGGGCTTCATCCCCCTCCATTAATTTGCTAGTGTTTGCTCCTTAATTGTTCAAAGAAATGCCTTAAAGAGCAAGCTCAAGCTGATAAATACATTAGATCAACCATTCATCCCAATAAGTCATTTGTAACTCGTTCATAAATGTATTATTCTAATGAGGCAGTCTTGAGAAAGTCTACTTAGTTATACATCTATCATTTTCAACCCATTTGATCTAAAAGAAAAGCAACGGTGGATAACATGACAGATAGCTGCAATCAATTATCCATTTTGAAATTTGAAAGTCTAGTGAATAATGTTCCTTGTCAATTAGACATCTAAATATTATCATTTGTTCATCTTAAGAATAGTGCAGTTTTTACAGAAAGGGGTGTTTTACAGTGATCTAAAGGGTGTAATCATTAAAAATTTCAGCTAAGTTTCAGCCCAGACACCAATATTGATTTCTTTCTGATGGGTCTGATACCCACAGTCAGAATTCAGTAAACCTACTGGAGGACATGTTGAAAAACTTGTCTCAACGTATAGCACCTCAATGTCAGAAGTCAGGGACATATTTGCCATTACCTTAAGATGATTTCAAACGTGCAAGTATTACACTTTGTAAATGTGTAAATATGATTTGTTCATCACTGTAAAACTCTCTCATTCAGTTTCAGTAATATTTACAGCCACTTTTATCAATCAAATCCTTCATTTTTAGATAATAAGATACATACAAATCTTTTCACCAAAAGCTGGCTTTGTGATTGTTCCATGTTTTCGGTACTCAAGTGAAAAGGGTGGTGCAAAAATCATAGTGACAAGAGATTGGTGAGACTTCATTCATATCTTCTTTTTTAATCAATTGATTTGCACAGGGCATTTTTCTTGCAGGCAAAATAGCAATGAATGAATGTTGGGGCTTAGGGAAACCGCTTCCATTTGAAATTGTGTACAAAAATTGAAAGCATGATTTGGTCAATCTGAAAGTCCTTTCGTTGGGCACTCATCAGAGGAAGAAACATCAGATTCATGTCCAAATCTGAATCAAAATGTGTGGAAAAAACTACTGATCCAAGTGATTGGTGGACAAATCTCAGTGTCAAACTGTTCCATCTGCATCTTGTCTTCAATTTCCATAGCCTTATTTCTGCAATTATCTGATCTTTTATGCTCTGTTGAATGTCCAACATGTGATTTTCAGTATGACAGAAACATGCATCCTCTATTGGCTAAAACATTTAAGTTGTGCTTCCTTGAAAGCATGATATCTCACTCAACTTTTGTTTTCATTGAAACAACAAAATGAACTGGATTCAAAATGCATTTTAATTCTAAACAGGCATCAATCTAAATTTGTTCTGATATTTGTTCAATGCTTTTGTTACTTGACTTTATGGCTTGTTGCCTTGTGCCACAGAGTGCTTCTTTTCAAACTGCTAAATCTCCTTCAACCATCTCTGCAGCATTATTTGACAACAATTTGTTCCAAGCTCAACCTCTCCTGCCTTCTTTTTTCAAGCAAGTAGACTCCTCTGACATTTTGTGGTTATTGACGTCTTTTTCCAGGATTAGTAGACATTGTGGACTCTTGTTTGCAGCAGACATGGTAGATGGGATTTTAAAGGGTGATACGACAGTTTGCACGTTTTTTGCCTAGGAACCTCAAGGTCTTAGGATTTATACGAGTCTTCATTCATCTTGTTCAACACAGACTTTTTTTGTAAAGCAAGGTCACTGGTGTGGGAGTGTCAAGCATCAAGTCCACATGTTAATTACTGTTTGAATTGGTTGGCTGGATGCCTTTTCTGTCACCAACCTCTTTTTCACCTTCTACAGCATGCAAATGATACCCTGCTCTCTTCTTCCCTGCGAGCTCTATAATGCCAATCCTCACTATCATAGCATACTATTGCGACTGTTTGTGCAACCCACCACAGCAAATTGAATTTTTCCGGTCTAGTGCAAGCAAATTTGAGATAGGCTCTCTCACTGCCTGATACAATGATACAAACATCAGTCCAACCTGTAGGCTTTTAAGATGGTAGCTCAATTTTTGTAGTAGAGACTAGCCAGGCCTTTGGCTGACATGCTTGCCTTCTCTGACCTTTTCACGTTGGATTACACATCATTGATACCAATTGTTCTTTTATGTTTGAATTAAGATACTAGATTTATTTATCTTTTGTCTGCTTGCAATTAAATCTACTTTAGTGGTAAATATTGGTCAGTCAAAAAACTGTCCAAACTAATTTTGCTCAAGGCTCTGCATGCTCTGGGTGCCCTCAAACTCTCCACTCAAACTCTCCATTCAAACTCTCAACTCAAACTCTCCACTCAAACTCTCCACTCAAGCTGTCTATTCTGCATAAGTGGGTGCCATGTGTATTTCTTGGGGTAAAATGCCATGAGGAAATGAATTTACTACCCAACCTTGGTTTGCCTTTTCTCAGAATAGTATCTCTCTAGTAGGGTCCTCCCCAAATTTCGTATCAAATGTAGAAGGGATACTCAACTTCAAATCAATTTTTTATACCAAAGGGAAAAGGGTGAGAAGATGCTACACCTAGAGGGGTGCATTGCAGAAATGACAAGCAAGGAAGAAGAGGATTTATTGCTACCAGGCATAAATGATTTTAGCATCATGTTTTCAACACGAAAGAATTGCTCCCAGTTATGGCTTGGTCCAGCTGCATACATCAATCATGGTATTTATTCCCTCTTATTTTGTGCCAATGCTTACCAAAGTTATTACGTACTATGCGACACTGACTTCTGAGTACACCGCACCAGAACTGGAAGTCAAAGGCTAAAAATGTGTACTATTTCTTTGATGTGCTGTGAAATGCATAGCGGATACTTCAGAGCTAATACTGTGCTGAAAACAAATTACAGAATTACAGCATTGTTGAAATGTTTTGATAAAATGTTTTGAAACTGTTAATGTTGCATTATTAAATTTGTTATTTCTTCTTTTTAGATTGTAGACCTAGTTGCAAGGTATAAATCTAATTCAATTAGCATATTTTAAATGCATTTTTCATTGTACTTGTTAAATTTTCCTTCATGCATGCGCCATTTGTCACAGACAAACATCAATAACGAGCTCTTGAGGAACGTGTGTAGTCCCGGAGGTGGCTCTCTTTCTAAGATAAAGCAAATTGAAGTTTTTCATTGCAAATTTGGTGTCCTGTGCCATATTGAACAGACTTTGTCTATCACTAAAGATGTCTTTTTTATCTTTTTTCAATTCTTTTTACATTACCGTTGCTAGAGTTGTGCAAGATATCTACCAACCATATGGCATTTACAGTTTAATACTAGCTGTGTAGGGTAATATTGCTTTGATACTAATGGCAAGATTTAGCTCTATGGTATTGATTTCAGTATTTGACTGCACGGTAAAAATGGAATCTTATCCACGGCTAGGTGTAAATAGCTCCTTTTCAACCGCATGTAGCATCATGATATTGCCTGGTCGGCAGCCATTGCCTTGGATGACTCTAGCTGAATTTTACCAAGCCATATTCATTTCAGTTCATCTCAATGGAGCGTAACAGGGCTTGCGTGAAAGTTTTAAGGCGAATCAAGGCTGGCGAAGAAGTAACCTGCTTTTATGGAGAGAATTTCTTTGGCGATAGAAACTGTTTCTGCGAATGTGAGACTTGCGAAAGGTGAGTGCTATGCTTTTTCTTAAGACATAATTTACATGAAAGACTTCTGTACTAAGTATTATTTAAAAATATGTTTTGGGGGCGTTGTTTCTGTGTTGTTTTTTGCAATATGAGACTAATTGTAGTGGAAGGGTAAACTCTACCATTAGTGAATGGGTACCACGCAAAAGCTTAGGCAAAATGCGGGGAGGAAAGACAGGGATCACCCTACCTTATAATTTCGTAGCTGAGGATGGTCCCTTTCAACCCAGCCACCCTTTTTGGCTTGTCTCTGCTATTCTCTGCCTCGTTCTGTTTCTTTTTCGTTTTGATCTCATTCGATCCCGTCTATTCTTCCCCGCAAATTATGCCCTGCCCTGTTTTACTTTCTTTTGCCCTACTTTACCTGCTGTCTTGTTCCATTCTGTTATGTTCTGTTCCAGGCCTCATTCGTTCCTTCCAAAGTAGTGATTACTCGTCGAGTTCTCTTTGGAACACTGAAATCCTCTCATTCTTGGATCCCTCGTGGAACTCTCTTGGTGCCCTGTATTAGCGCTCTCGTGCACATGCCTCTTTTTCGCATTGGGTCATCTTTTTGAGTAAAGGAAACATTTGAATGAGCCTACCCTTGTATTGCACGCCAACGATATTAATGTAATTGGCTTTGGTGAAACCCGATTGAGCATGAAAATTGAAGATGCTGAAGTGCTGTTAGAAGGCTACTAGATATTTGCTATCAACCGAAGCCGAAATGGGGGTCACAATTCATGTTAAACATGTCCTTCCTGAGCCCAAAGTCCAGCGATAAGTTAAACCTCTTTCCCTAGAAATGAAGCAACAAAATGCAAGCCTATTTTCTTTATCTGCTGGTATCAGCCCCAACACTCCTTATTGACGGTGCAGCCTCCAAATACCTTGGAGAATACCCAGATAGGGGGGGGGGAATTATCCCGTTAGCGATACGAACTGCCACGTGACGAATATTGCAAATGCAAAAACAAAAAGTTGAAGCTTGTATATTCTGGATACTAGAAAGTTCCTCTGATTACAGTAATAATAACTTAACTATTGGGAGCAAAGACAAGCGAACTTGTAGATCATTTCTCTGTCTCAAGTGCTAAATATATCGCAGGGGGACAGACGTCGTAGGAACGGGGACGGTTGGTCATTGTTTGGTGCAGGGCAGAATCTGAAAAGTATCTGCCTGTCGACTGAAGAAAAAAGATGGAAGCCAGCAACAGTTGAATCTCGTACAATGGAGAAATACGATAAGGCATTTTTCCAACAGGACTTACAACAAATATATTGGGAAACCATCATTGCCGGTTTGCTAGTGATCCACCTGCCATGGCTGCCACATTTCAGGAGACTTTCAAGTCGGTTTTGAGTGTACATGCTCCAGTTAAGAAACGAAGAGCAGGACCATACTTTGCTCTTTGGTTAGCTTCAGGCCTGAGAACATCGATAGAGACTAGGGACACAGTAGTGAAAATAGGGGCAAAATCTCCTGAAATCTGGCCAGCTGATACAAAGCAGAGAAAGAGCATGTTGCATTAGTAAACGACGAAATGCTATTCAGAACAGTCAAAAATGTTTATGTAATGAATGCTATTAGTAATCAAAGGAAAGGAACAGAGTTTGGTCCTGAGAGGGTTGCCATGAAATTTGTAAAAGAGGCGAACGATTTTATTGTATATGATTCTACCTAGATGCCAAAGGTAAACTTTTTGATACTGAGAAGACTTTTGCATGTAGAAGGTAGTCTCCAAGCCATTCCCCTTGATGTGGCCAACTTTTCGTAAGTTAAACTCCTCGATGACATCACTCTTAAGCAACCCAGAGTTCTGTAACGAAGACATGGATCGCAGCAGTGTCGGTTTCGTTTTTTTTCTCAACCTCAAGAACGCCTTTGAAACGGTGGATTACGATGTATTGCTAAAAAAATTTGCACGTGTATGGCATAAGAGGCGAAGCCTGAGATTAGTTGGAATCCTAGTGAAATTATGGAAAATATTTCTGCTCTCTGAACAGTCAGCACCCGACAGCCAGAAGCGTAGCCTATGGCATTCCCCAATGTTCTTGTTTAGGCCTTCTTCTTTTCATCATTTCCTGGCATGACTTTGAAGTGCGTCTTCAATGCTGACGATATCGGTATAATGACGGCATCAGATGATGTAAGAAAACTAGCTGAAGGCGCAACTCAAAAGCTTTCCAAACTCTTTGATTGGATGATGGTGAATGAATTAGCCCGACAAAACTGAATGGAGGGTCATGGAACATCTACTTAAAAGAAATCTAGACCTGCCAAAAAATGCTGATACCAAATAACCCTGATATAAGAAAAGTCAATAAAACGAAATTCCTGGGAGTGATGGTTGATAAATATCTAAATTTGGATGAACAATTTAAGCGGACAGGACCGGATTTAAGCGTACCAAAGGCAAAATGAGTTGAGAGCTGGCAGCTCCAAGAAAGACGTTGTTCTGCAATCCCAACTGTGTAATGCACGTTTGCGTTAATCGAGAGTCAGCTGCGTTATCCCAATTTCATCTGGGGGTATTCTGAAAACAAGGCCACCTGATGTCCAATGCTTTCGGGACCGGACCTGTTCTATATGTGGTCGGCCTCCAGGTTAAATGCACAGAACCTTTTTTGTTACGACCAGAATGTTATGACATAAAAGATTGTAAACAGACCATGTCCTGCAAGTCGACCAATGACGAGTGCCAACCAAAATCTCATTCGGCCTACAATATCAGGGACTGTGAAGATCTTCAGATCCCCAGATACAGGTCCGAGTTTGCCAAAAAGGCTTTAATTACACAGCTCTCAAATTATGGAATAATACCACTGCCAAATTTCGTAAGCTAGCGACATTAGATCGTTTTAAAAAGCAACTTAAAATGCATCTAAAGATATTGAATCCCGAGCCAACCGCCTGGAAAAACAGCAGCACTTTGGTTGCATAGGGCTGCAGACTTTCGTCATTAGATTTGGGTCATTTTAATTAAATGTTACATTTTTGACTTGCTGAAAGGTTGATTTTTGTATAAATGATATTGAAGGAAGAAATTAAAACAACAAGACAATAGCCTCAGTTTTTATTTATTATTTGTTCAGTATTGGTACCGGGCAGGTTTTAAGGCCACTGAGAAGCCTGTTGCTCATTGAGCACCTTCCTGTTCCTTCTTCTCGATGTCACCACACCTTTTCACCCGTACGGCTGGAATTACAGAGGACTAGCAACTCCCCTCATTCTTAAAGAAAGTCATGATGGATTTGAAACTCAAACCACTAACACTAGCTATTCTCTTCACTTAAATGTCACTCTCCTCTGAAGCGATACCCACCAATGGGAAACTGCGCGTTCACTTTACATCTAATTATATAGCTGCGGTGTGCAAATGGACCGTTATTTGTTTAGCGCGCTGAGAAGAGCAATAACTACTTATCTTTTTGCTTCGATCTTCTCATGCAAAAAAGTCGAAAGTTCGTAGCCATACAGCAATTGACTACCGTTATTCTTCCAATGGCCATTTCCGGCTAAGATATATCGCTTCAAAATGAAAAACCGAGCGAAGCTTTCATCTTGTTGAATTTTATTTCCACGGGAAAATGGCATACGCTCTGTCATGCCCATAGAATTCGTTAGCAGATTTTTGGGCGTCTGTTTTATTCATTCCCTTATCCATTCCACCCATCAGAGACATTTATAGACCTGAGGCCCGTTTAGACGTACCCTTTTCGTGTGTCTGTAATCCACTTTTAGTTGGGATAAAAAATTGACATTATACACCTCCGACGGGACTCGAACCCGCAATCCCCGGCTTAGGAGGCCGATGCCTTATCCATTAGGCCACGGAGGCGTCTGTAGGCGGGGGTTCTTGTTGGTATATATTTCCAGCCAATGCTTTTCAAATGCCCCTTAATAATAGCATGGGCTGCGTCATTCTCAACCTTTGCGCAGTTTATCTAGCCTAGCCTCAAAGCTTATTGGGCCTACGATGTAATCACGATTAGTTGGTCGGCTCATGATTGTTTCATGAGGAGGTATGGATGGCCATGGACTCAGCCACCTTATGCTTAATCCTGTATGTTGTACACGTCATCCTGAGAGGAATATGCAAATGTGTTCTCAAGTGGAGAATCAGTTAAGTCGTAGACAATGCTGCCAGGAGCCTCTTCTGCCAGGAGCCTCTTCTGCCAGGAGCCTCTTGTGACATTGCCTTGTGGAGTTGAGATTTTTGTAGTTGTTCTGTCCCATGGGGAGGTCTTGAATTTCATTCTACCCGTTGCACGGCATAAAGCATCTATCATTGGGTGAACAGCAATGGCGTTTTATCATCTGTTGAATAACCGTGGTATCGTTCTGTTTTCGCCTGTGCTAGTTTGACCCCTAACCCTTGGCACAAATACCATCGTCCTCTGATTAGGTCATCAACACATTGATAAAGTCCATGATGATATTCTACCTTGTCCTATAGGCTAACCCCTTCTCCCAACCCTAATCACAAGTAGATGATGCTATCTTGACCTGTCTTCTCTTCGTCTTTGTATCTTGTATTTCATCCTGTTTCACTGTGTCGCTTTATCAAAGGCCAATCGACGGTTGAACCCCTTTATTTGGTAAGAGCCCTTACAACAACACCACGGCTTGTCATTACCAACAAGACATTTCTTGCCAATCCTAAGCTATGCTATGCATTGATACATTGATTTGTTAAAGTGTCCTGGTCATCTCCTTGGCTTTCAATTGACGTCAGTTTAACTTCTGTGTCGCAAGAAGCTTTTTTGTGATTTTCCTGTCATTGCCTTGGCATTCGTTTATTCCAGAATGAAACTATTTATCCCGGATGAAATAAATTTCTGAGGATAAATTTTTTCGCGAATATGACGTAGTTCGGATGCGGTCAGTTTTGTGACCAGACGGTTACGGAATGAAACTGCATTTTCCTCTGAGGCTTGACGCAAAAGTTTTGCCAACCAGTTCGCTATCATTGGTTCCGTTTTGAAGACTTTTAAAACTGTAACTTAATTCCCCTGTCGATTCCATCTATACTAGTTGTTAAATTTTAATTATCACAGAATTAAAAGGAGAATTTTTAAAGTTAACTGTCTTAGCAATCTTATGTACAAATATGCTTGCTATAAGTAATGTTGGGTTGTTTTGTTGGAAGCAAAAGTGTGATTTCAAAGATGGATTTAATTTTGTTGGATTTCCTTTCAATGGTTCATGCATGAAAACAGGTATTCATTTAGCCATTTTGGCTTTAATTGGCACAACACTTTCGAAAGAGGAGTGTTGAAGATATTCTGTCTCACCGTGCAAATATTGTATGGCAAATGATTCTTTGCAAGCAGATATTGTTTTTTTGTGCATTTCAGTGTCAACTATAATGCCATGTGTTTTTTCACCTTTCTGCTTGCCCCAAAAGTTGCAATTCTCCTTGTACCAGGATGTGTTCGTTGCGGTTAGGATCTTCCCTCGTCCCAAATCCCGTTGCTCTTCTTCTGTATGTTTCTACTTCCTGATCGACCCTTTTCATTTTCCTGTATTCTTTCTCGTGACAGCTAAGGCTTGTCAACTGCTTAAAGACGCTTCCACGACCGGAGCCCATGACTTTTCAGCAACGCTTCGTCTTTCTCCGCTCTTCTGTGCCTTCGTTTGAGATGAATTGTCGGCCCTTGTCACATTCCTCCCGTCTCACCCCTTCGATTGCTCTTCTTGCTCTGTCCTGAGCCCTATTTAGTCTTCACCTTTCTCCTTTCATGCACTGGTGTTTCTTCCCCCTGTTAATGTGTTACTTCCTTTTTTCATCCATTCTCCTATCCTTTGCCACCCTTTCCAAGTCCTTTAGATTTCATCCTGCTTTCATTACAAACTTTTCAAGTACAAAGCCTTGTCCTTTACTTCCTCTCATAGTTGCAATTATCCACCATATCTGTTAGCTATAAAGAAAACCACGTGTTCAAGTCTTCAGACTAGATATCTCTATCTTCTGCTTTATCAATCTGTAGTTTTACACACCTATCAGTACCTCATGAAATCGCCTTAGTAAATGTGTACGGTCTGCTGTCGCTCTGCCCATCCGAACTCCATTTTTCCTTTTCACCCATCAGATTTAATTCCTCTACCCAGTCTCTTAATCTCAGTTTTCTTATCATTAATCATTTTACCTCTCCCTGCTAGAAAAAATAGAGTTTCAGTGGAGCTTCTGGCTGCTCCATTTGCCTCCCTCCGGAAAATCGTTTTCATATTGGTTGTGACAGGATGTAAATTATACTTAAACAGAGATATATGTTTATATAAAGGGACAGATCTAGTAGGGAAGAGGGTATGGATTGTCCCAAGCTTCGTATGGAAGGATTCTCTAGAATAGAAGAGCAAATATATTCATGAAAGAAGTCTCTGCTATTTCATCCAGTTCATCTAGTACCTTGATTAACGAATTGCAGAATTTGGTATGAAATCTGCGAAGTAATACATCTGTAACTTTGGGCATCGCACTTTGGCCCTCAGTCTGCCAACGGACAATAGCATGACCAAGGGGAAAGCACACAGATGATGAGCGTGGCTTGTGCAGCCAAAAGCAGGGCCAACTGAATGTGTTGTCTAACTGGAAAGTTGTTTTAGATCAGAAAAGATGATCGCGGAGGCGTGATATTCTATCTTCCTTCGGCCAACATTTCAAGGCGTCAGTAGAGAGGAATTTAAAAGTATCATTCATATCCACTCATGTGAGTCTCCTGCATTCGTGTTTCCATTCCTTAAGCCAGATGCTATTGAAGAAAGCAAGGACTTTGCCATTGAATTAACAGTATGCTTTGAAAGAACCATACAGAAAGCCATAGATTTTAAGTCAGCTTTATAATGAGTTGCAATCTGACATGACCAAGTAGACATTCGTTTCGACTCTGTTGCCTCGAAGTGACTACCCTAGGCTTTTTAAAAAAGAACATAAAAGAATTCGAAAGCTCTCTAAAGAAAGCGAATATAGACAGAAAGCGATTCCTATAAAAATTATCTGAGTTCGCTATGTTGGCTTTTTATCACATCTTTAACCGGAGGGACAAGAATTTGTCTAATCCATAACTACTCTATTTTTCTAACTTCTTTTATAGTGCTACTTCATTCCGGTGCTAACCTCAATTTAGCAAACTATGTGCATTGGAAATATTTTAACCGCATGGTTCCTTTCGCTCATTTGTTGGTCGAATATTTTGGATGTTTTTATTTTTATCAGTACAAAAGCTACACAATAAGTTTGAAGCTTAAATTTCAAGAAGGTCATGTTATAAGTACGGCCAGCGTATATAAAAAATCATCCGTTGACGTCTTGGAAATGCTCAAAGACATGGCATTTGACGACAGAAACACATGCAATGAAAATGTGATATTGTTAATCGCGAAATGAAGACTTTAGACGATGCCGACTCGATCGTTGTAAAAATTTACTCGTTTTTTAGCTTTTCTTGTTCGCCTGTTTCCCCCGTTCATTATGATTTAATTGTAAGCTACCTGTTCAGCCAGGCCTGCTATTGTAAATTGGCAATTATAAGAACTCATTAAATGAAGACTTCAGAAAAAATATTATTTTCTCGCTAATTATTTATGATAGAGCCGTAAGTTTTTATCGCAAGTTTTCAATACCGTTCAACCCTTGAGTTTGGTTTAAGGATAGCGCATTGCTCCTATGGTCAGTGGTTCGAGTCCACCCTCAGATGAACTTTAACTTAGAGCGAGGAGAGTCGCCAACTCTCTGTAAATCCAGGCGTAGGAATCACGAGGTGTGGTCACATCGAGAGGAAGGATCTGGACATTGATCGACAGGCAAAAAGCTTCTCAGTGTCCAAGTGTCTACCTTTGACATCTCGACAGAATCACTTGTAAAATACCCATGAGTTAAGGAGGCATGCCCTTGATGCTGTGTATATTCCCTCGAATGGACCATTTTATAGTCTGACTTTTTTCATGGGCATCGAATCGTTGCAATGCTTTCTTTATGCCCTTGGTGTAGCAGTTTTCCCCCTTCGAAGTAGATGGTATCTGTGGAACAGGGCTGCGTGTTGTTTGAAGTTTACCAAATAAACCGAATCTAATGCAGAGGTTATCAAATCATATGACTTAATCATAATATTTCGTCTCTCTTGATCACAAATCTCGACAAAGAAATTGAATTCCATTGGGTGAGACAAGCCTATGTAATCCTGACCATTGCCGTGTGGCGCAGAGCTTAAGACCACTCCCCTCCCCAGGCAAACACTTCCCCGGGTAACAGCCGAATTAGTGCCATCGCAGAATCCATCGCAGGATCCATCACACCAATTTTATTGTGATTATGGAGTTTGTGTGACCTAAGCATTTACCACCTGCTAAACCGGAGTTTCAAATTCCGGTGCTGAGAAAGCAGCTCTTTTATTGAATTTGCTCCCATTTATGATTGACAATGTACAGTTTCAAATTAGCTTTCATTCGTCGACAGTTTTGTCATATCCAATTACCAATTTGCATTGCTAGGCGCTTGAGGGTCGTCTTATCCAATCAACGTTGCCCTTTGTCATCTAACGCCCGTTCCGTTGTCCAAGATTAACATGAATGCACGATGCGATGAGATCCGATCACGCTAGGATTGGGTCTATTTTGAAAGCCCGTCAAGTGGTGTTAAAAGCCTGTGCATTTTTCACTGAAACTGACCATTACTCCACTTTTGACTTGGGGTGAAGTTTCTAAAAGAGGCTATCTCAAAGCACTTTGATACTCATCCGCGCTGTTTCCTACCCTCGTGTACCAATTTTTTATTCTTCAATTTGTTACGTAGAAACTAAATATATAAATGCAAATCTTTTTGCTGGCTTGGTTGCAAATTTGTCCATATAAGCTTATGAATTTGTGCTCATAATTGCGGGAAATGTATTTGCAAAGAACCAAAAAAGGATTCTAGGATCGGGAGCAATTAGCAAGCCGGAAGACTGGCGTTGGTCCAAGGTTTGTTTAGCATGCAGAAAAATGAGAAGCTAAGCGATTGTAATATCGACGATTTTGTTATCTTGCTTCTCACTGAATGGAGTTGTTGTGTAACTGCATGGTATGATTCTCCATTCTTATTCATCCAGCCAATGGCATTGATTTTTACTGGTTCGGCATCGGTCTTTGGACGAGCTTCACACTTCGCTTGATTCTGCCTTCCAGATGTTTGGCTGTTCAGCTTGAAATGAGTTTATTTAAGGCGGTTTGAACTAGTTAGTCTGGGGGGAAAGACGGAGCAACAGGGAAGGAAAATATTCGATATTTGCAAATGATTCAAAAGAAGCAAATCAATACAAACCCTGGCCCATCACTATTCATTTCTACGACAGAAAATAGAATAGTTTGGTGGGATGGTTGAATTGATGCTTTTTGTGAAAGCGAAACGAAGGAGGTTCTAAATGTTAAGACGATTGCACGTCCAATGTTAGAATGGTCTGAAATTGCATTAGATATCAATTGCGCAGTGGCATTGTTTAAATGCTTTTAGCTCACGATTTGGCTTTCATTCATTTCAGGCGGGGCGGAGGAGCTTTTCAAGGTAAGGAGAATGTTGAAAACGATGAAAATGGAAACGAAAACAAGGCCGAAGGAATAAAGGTCGAAGGAACAAATGTGGAAGGAAAAAAGATCGAAAAAAAGTATAAATTGCGGGAGACTGATAAACGGCTTTCAAGGGCAACAAAAATTTCTACTGGTAAGTTCTCTAATAATTGCCTGCAAGGATGATTTCGTCTTATGGGAACATTAACTTGGCTTTTTGTGACGCACTGGCTCACTGACTGATTCACTCACTTACTTTAGTACTCGCTGACTTACTAATTTATAATCCTGACGAGTGAAGGGTTACCCAAACTGATGTAGGATCTATTCTTCGCATGGATGGTCACTGATACCATTGTTAATTAAATCTCTGGCCTAATTGTGCTTGTACACAGGGCGTTGTCGAGATAATCCTGTTAAAGATTTGTGGTGAAGACTTAGCTCTTTCGATAAGGTTAATGTTTCTTTATCAGTGGCCGAATTAACAAAAGCGCCAGTCATTCGCGCCCATTGTCATGTGTTTTTGGATGCATTAAGGATATTACACTGGTCATATGGTGGTCAACCAAGGCCATTATTGGTCATCCAGCAGATGAACCAATGAGCATTAACTGGCACATTTTTCCATTGTTAAAGGGGCCTTGCACAAGTTCAAAGGGATCAATTATGTCACATAAATCGTTTGACTGCCCTCAGCCCATTGACATGCAAAATTTAATGTTTCCCTTACCGTGCATGGGAATTATTCTCCTCAATTGCTGCTTTCATTTATTACTCCAATGTTTTGTGCAAGCATTTTGCTTTCTGGCAATGGTCACGGTTGGGGTTGGGGTTGGGGTTGGGGTTGGGGTTGGGGTTGGGGTTGGGGTTGGGCTGTGATCACCGTCATAGCTGGGTAAAGGAGTTGGGTTTTAGTGGTGAGTTAAGGTCAGAGTAAGATTGGTGCATGGTGAGATTGAAGATTGTGTTAAGAGTTGAGGTAAGGTTAAGATCAGGTTCCTTTACATTTCGTGGAGAGATTTCAGAATAGATCGATCGGAAAGAATCTCAAAGAGTAGTCTTGTCGCGCTGCTTCGACCATCTTTTGCCGTGCCTTGTAGGTTGTGCTGTTCTATGCACAGGTCCTCCTCCTGCTTTTAACTGGAGTCTTGACATTAGCAGCGAATTCGCGGTGCTCATACCGCTCCTGTGGGGATTCAAGGTAGAAGGGGAGAAGTTGAGTTTTGTTGCGGCCGCTGTCTTCCTGGGCTATTTCGTTAATTTTCACATAAGATTGCAACTTAAACCAGAGTTTGTATCAAGCGTAAAAGAATCATGCGAAATCAAAAACAGAATCAGGCAGGAAATGATATGAGTCAAGTCAAAGATATGATTAACTCGGATCGAGAGTTCAATAAGCAGTTTCTCGTAGCAAATCATTCCAAATTTAACCAAATCGAGACTCCAATCAAATCACAATTGCGGACACAGACCATCACACCGAGAGGAAAAGAACTTAAGGGTTTCTTTCGTGCGTAAAAAACGAGGATTAAACTGACTGAAGAGAAATTAAGATTGGCAAATGCATGAGAAATCCGTTCATTTATCTCTCTTAACCTCGAGTTTTTTTAGTATCCTTTGCATTGTTTCACTCTTTTGTTTTCTGGATTTTTGATGGATATTCCCAATGTTTTGTTCAGATTAACAATGTACAACGCCCTCCCTATTCACGCGATATCGTTTCGATGCTTAGCTTCCAGGGCCCCGAGGCACAAAACCAACCTGAAGTTGTTTTGACAATTTATTGTACTACCGCTAGCCAATTTCCGCGCGTTTACGATGTAATGTGTCATTTTTAGGTTGCTCTTGGTTTAATCCTGGCTCTTCCTTCTCGTAAATGCTCACGATTCATGTTAAAAGACGGGAAGGAGATCTTGTCATTAGTTACTTGTGTCAGAAATGGCGTCCAGTTTTTTCTACCTGCGTTTCCAACTAGCAAGGTTTAAGATAATCGCTGGTTTTGAGACAAGCATAATTCCATTCTTGTTTGAGCAGTCTTCACCTCTCTTAGCCAGTTACTAATATTCGTAGAGAACCCGTTGCTAAATAGTTGTGGCTATCGTCAGTTTAGAACAAGTATAATTCCCTTATAGCTATTTTGATCCTTTTTCTGCTCCGACACTCTCAATTGGGAGCTTAGCAGAACTAAGAGACAAGGCGCAGATAGGTCTTTGGGGAGTTTATCGGTTGTTATCCTGAAGCCTTCTTCACCCAATATTGCATTTTGTAAACCCTCGATGCCCTAGCTCTTTTGTGTTATGAGTTCTCAAACTTTACCAATACTCTACTGCGCCAATTCGTCAACTAATTGATGACATATCCAATTGAGCATGACCTTGTAGCCCTCTTTTAAGACCCCTTTTGTTATTAAGGTTAATGTCGGCTTCAGTATAAAATAGAACAACGTTTCATCCCAGGTTTTGTCTGCGTGCTGATGACCTGAACTCGATTGAGCGAGATTTCGGACGATTAAATTTTCTATTGTTCTGATTTTTGCATCTCTGAATGCCATTGTACGCAGTATTGACTACTTCCTTTACTTTTAGATGCTGCACCGGACAGCCAATCAGCACCAATGCCAGCTTTATGCAGGTCATTCGAAACCGAGGATAACATTTTCGTGAAATTAGAGCGGATTTTTCATACAAATAAGTACGCCCCATTCTCAGATCATAAATATCCCAAAGAAATTGACTCCGATTCGTGCGAAATCCCTCGTAAGAAGCGAAAAAGAGAGGCGCTCCTAGAAAAGCTTCCTTGTCTAAGGTCATTAAAATACGTTGAGTTGTTGCTAACGGACCGCATAAAACCTGTCAAACCAATCCTACCAAAGCAGCCGAAAACAAAGACGACGAAAGCTGCGATGAAACTGGTCGAAGAAAGATCGTCTAATTATCGTTATGTAGATCCCGAGAATCAACGAAAACGGGCGCGAAAGACCAGAAACGAGGGTGACTCAGTGATACGAACAAGTGACGATCTAAAAGCGAACGGACAAGTTCGGCTACGCAGTTTAGACGTTAGCATACCGCTCGCTATTTATCAAGTGACTTCACACGGATCTGGACTGAAACTTCGAATGCAGCGTAAACGAACTACATCGGACGGATCTAGTGTGAACAGCGAGCAATACGACGATAGTTGCGACTCCGATGCTCCGTCTAACGATTCGTCGTCGGATAATTCGTCCTGTCGGGAAACGTCCGAAACCAAACCCGAAAAAGACTTGTTTTCGTCTCGCAGTCGGCGCATTTTGAGGCGACGATGCCCCTGCTGTAGATGAGAGTTATGTGGTGTTATGACGTACTGCCTTTGAGGCATTATCAATCTTATTGTTAGTATGAATAGTTATTGTTATCAGTCATTGTTTAAACAATACTGTGTGTCATCTTTTTCATAGATGATCACGTCTACGACTTTACATAAAAACTGCGCCCCCACCACAGTTTTATCACAAGTTGGAAATGCAACATTCGCAAATTCAGTTTCGTGCACCATTTCTTAATTTATCATTAGCTAACTCAGAAGATCTCGTCCGTCCAATCTCAGCACACAGCACTTACAGATAGGGCATGGGAGCTAAACAAACGGGGTCACCTGTGATATCTACCCTAGTATTCACTGTACTTGCACTGCTATATGGTGGCGAGGCTAAGCAAGGAGCAGTGGGTGCCCCCTAACAATAAAGCAGCAAAGGGAGAGCCCTGGACTTGTGGTTCACCAATGGCAGTGAGGGAGAATTTAATGGGTTTTATCGTGGCTTGGCAATTTGCCATTCAAATGATGTGACTGGCTTCATGAAGTTTTGTTGCCAGGGAGTCAATACCGGTGGCGTAAGATAGTATTTTAGTCCTGCCATTGTATCATCATGGATCAGCTGAGATACCAATCGACTGAGTACCCAGCATTAAGGTAGCTGAATGAACTCTAGGTGCACGCAAACTCACATGGCCGAATACTGCACTGTTCTATATTGATACGGGAGGGTTCCACCATAGCCAATAGCAAATTGTTTGCAGAACTCTTACCTTTGTGATCAGGTGGGGCGATTGTAGACAGTATATGTTTGAAGTTTCATAATAATTCCTAATTCCAGTGATGACGGGAACACCATATAACATCTTGACATTTTAGACGGAGTCAAGTGCCAGCCCCATACGTGAACAACATTAAGTCCCCATGTCTAACACGAAATGACACTCTAAGCAGCTACGAACGGAGGATGTGCCATCCTATTTTGAGACACTGCTTTCTCTACTTTGGAATATGTTCAATCACTGAAGCAATACAGCATAACTCAAGATTCAAGTCAATCTTGAGTTCATAGCCACGTGCTCCCCCTTTGCGGCCCCCGGGTATGGACATTCCGATCTATTCAGTATCACTTTGCCATGTGGGTTGGGAGTGTGGGGTAGGAAAAGTTCAGGAAAAGCATATTGGATATTGTGTTGGCTATTTCAACCTCAAGGTCATGCCCTCTTAAGCTGGATTGTGAGGTTATTTATGTCGTAAGTGAACTTGGTTAATTTTATTGAAATTAGAGCTTCCTTCTACATCATACTGTCTGAACACGATTTCGGAAGGAAATGACGTCATAGTCATCTTTAAAATGCGCGGGACACTGAGGTAGTTTGCAGCTAAAGTTGGTTGCTTCGAAAGTGGAATAGTTGGGTTTTGGCACTCATCAACAATTAATTGATTATGGCAAGGAAGGCAACATAAAGCTGACTTTTGTGGGATCTTGTGGAATTATTTTTGACTTGGTGGTAGAGGGTGGTAGAGTAATATACCGGTGTTAAGCCACATTTCATTCGTATTCTGATCTTTCCTGATTCTTTCCTTAGCTTTAATCTTAGCCAGGAAAAATAACCTTTCAAGAGCTTTGCTTCTCATTGTGATAAGTTGTGACTGGAGTAAACGTATTTATATCCTGAATATTTATTTTCCTTTTCTTTGACTGATGCTTATCGTGGGTTTTACCCTGTATAACCACTTAAGGGCCAATTAGTGACAAATAAGAAAGACAAAAAGCCTGATGAGGTCCACAATAAAGATCTTTATTGCTAAATGCAGATGCAATATGGTCTGAGTAATCCGCCCGATCTGATAGATAGATAGATAGATAGATAGATAGATAGATAGATAGATAGATAGATAGATAGATAGATAGATAGATAGATAGATAGATAGATAGATAGATAGATAGGCATAGATAGATAGGCATAGATAGATAGGCATAGATAGATAGGCATAGATAGATAGGCATAGATAGATAGGCATAGATAGATAGGCATAGATAGATAGGCATAGATAGATAGGCATAGATAGATAGGCATAGATAGATAGGCATAGATAGATAGGCATAGATAGATAGGCATAGATAGATAGGCATAGATAGATAGGCATAGATAGATAGGCATAGATAGATAGGCATAGATAAGCATAGGTAGGCATAGATAGGCATAGATAGATAGGCATAGATAGATAGGCATAGATAGATAGGCATAGATAGATAGATAGATAGACAGGCATAGATAGATAGACAGGCATAGATAGATAGACAGGCATAGATAGATAGATAGATAGATAAGCATAGATAGGCATAGATAAGCATAGATAAGCATAGATAGGCATAGATAGGCATAGATAGGCATAGATAGATAGGCATAGATAGATAGGCATAGATAGATAGGCATAGCTAAGCATAGCTAAGCATAGATAGGCATAGATAAGCATAGGTAGGCATAGATAGGCATAGGTAGGCATAGATAGGCATAGATAGATACAGATGCATACTCAAATAGTTGTCAATTCAGACGCTTGTTGTAAATACCTGCCCCGATTATACTTATTTCTGGTTTCTCCCTTGATTGGGTCGGCACAGAACTGATGAGTTCCATTCATCCACTAACTGTTATAACTTAATGCGATCATTTCTATGAAGTTGCAAGGGAGCTTCACGGGGCTTGTTGCTCCAGTCCCATCTATTCGGGCCTGAGAGCAACTCAAAACGTCATTTTTGTGACTTCCAAGTAACAAGCTACACTTTCCTCTTAAATGGTCGCCTTGATGAAAGTAGCATAATGGCTGTTTGAACATTAATGCTATCATTGAACCTGCTTTTGGCAAATTGTTTGGCTATCAAGCTAAAGGGGGAGAGATCGACGCCGCTCCTTTAACTTAAGGCTTGTTGAAGGAGCCTTAGGTCTACCTCACTTCCCATTCACTGATTGATACCATTTCAATTTCGCTTCTTCTTCACACCCAGGCTCTTTTCAGAAGCTGTTTCCAACCAAACCTCCTTGCAAATAGTGAGCTGAAGTGTGTGATGAGACCTAATGCTTTCATGCCTGTCACTAGGCAAGCAAAGGTGTTGAGAGTCAAATGCACATTACTGCTAGCAATAAGCTGGCTTCCTTCCTTATCATGGCATCAAATCTGCCCTAGCAGTCGTAGTTGTTTACAGCAGATTGTCCTATTCGTCACAGATGGTCTTGAGGTTATTATTCATATAGAACAAGATACCCTTTCTTTGTGGGTTTTTATGAGATGGCTGGCGGCCAGTGACCTTGTAAAACCCCTCTGCAAGGCCCTTATTCTTGGCTCCTATGACTTTTGGTCTCAATTAAGAACAAGATGGAATTTCATTATGGCTCCTTGGCAGTCTATTGACAGTCACCCGTCTGCCCTCTCTTGGCATTATTCCCCCCCCCCCCCCCCCCCCCGAGTGGGATATTCATCTTTTTCAACCATGCTCCTCCATTGCACTCATCTTGTGCTCTCCTTCTGTTGCTTCCAGATCTTCTCCCTTGTAGTCCCTCAATTTCTTTTTGTTCCCCCTTATTTTCGCCTCCCAACCCCAAATAGTTCCATTCTTCTCCTTCATTTTCCATGTAACATTTCGCCAGCATCCATTTAGTTCCAGGCCCAATTATGTCTCACTCTTTCCATCCTTTTCAGCTCCAATGACAGTCTCGGCAGTTCCATTTCCGCAACTTCCATTTTATCCTTTTGTCACAGCCGTTACATCTTGCACATCCTTTATTTTATCTGGGACCTTCTTGTCACATCAAGCCCTCAAGATTTTCTTTCAGCTATTAAATCCCGCCTGGATCCTCTTCACCATCTCTTTGTACAATTCTCCATCCGCTTGTTCTGTTCACCGTTGGTACTTGAATGACTCACTTGCTAACAGTTTCTCATTGTAACTTCACTTTTGTCCTGCCCATTCTCCCTCTCTTCTTGCAGTAAGATGGGTTTATTGTCTATTGTCAGCTTTTTTACATCTCTATTTTTTATCGCCCCGCGCAATGCTTTGTTGCTTATCAACCTATCTAATCACCAATGATAACGTGATACTTAAGCAGTTCCCTTTTAGACTGCGGTATGGGCTTGGTTCATTATAGAACCAGATCGGATTTCTTTGCGTTTAAGTGCCCATTGCTCTTCGATCATAGAGCACCATTAAAGTAAGAGCGCAGGTCTGAACAAGGCCATTGTACACCAGAGGCGGCGCAGAGATAGTTGAGTTGAATGTGCATTGTGACTACCCTTTGATGATGGTGATCCTTAATCCCTTAGCTTCCCTTCATTCTGTCGCTCAAAGCAGCTATGGAGGCACAACTTTATAACCGTCAGTTCTTCAAATATAAAGTTCGACTTCCGCCGCAAGCTTCGGCCATTTTGGAACAAATCACACCCCCTTCTCCTCATAACCCTCTTCTGATCCTATTCATGCGAATCTTCTCATAGCTACAGGAGTTGGTCGCCAACCCTCTTCGCTAGATCAATGTTACCCAGAGTTGCCTGAAATGGAACAGGTTCATCGCTTTCTTTTTGCAAGTTGAACAGGACGGAAAAAGTTGAATAATAATAGTAAATATTATGTCCCATGTCTATATTTCGGAGCAGTTATGCAGTTTATCTCCGTTCTTTGCTTTTCACTCCTTCGCATTGGGTAGTTCAACACCGTAAAGTTTCTCGCTCTTTTTCGAGAATTTTCTTCAACTGCCAATGAACACATTGCTCGCTGAAATGCTCATTTTACCCTCGAATTGAACAAAAGTTGAAATGAAATGCCCCAATGTAGAATTTCTGTGAGATTTCATTTACCTTTTTTGTCAGTCTATCTTCCAGTGATAGAATTGTCACGAAATTTTGGGGCCCGTCACAGAAATGAATCATCCTCGATCTTCCTGGGCATAGATTTAGAAATCAGTTCAGATGCAGAAAGACAGTGCCAGCGGTCATAGCTGGGTTGAATTTTCAAGGCGCTTCTATGCGCCCCTTAGAAATTGACAATAGTTTGTGCGAGTAGACCCTAACCAGGATGAGTGTGTACAAACATTCGTGGCTTCTTTAGTCCTGGGCAATTTTGTTGTCCACAGTATTGCAATCCAGAGATCGCACTATATTGACAATTTCTTTTACTCTTTGTACCCAACAAAACCTTTTTGCAGTACTTTCGTTCGAGGTGAAAACTTGAATTGATCTCGCCTTGAAGTAGGAGGAAATCGAAATTTCTTGCCTTAGTATTCGTGAATGAATCAAATTTCAACAATGTAGGCTGTGAAAACCCTTAAGTGGGGGTGTTTTGCAACTGAGGACCCCTCCAGCTCGTAGGCAGACGCCTTTTTGCCCCATCTTATCAGCCCAGTTAAACGTTGTCGTCAAATCGTTTGTTTTTTCAACAAAGTGTCGATATTAGACCTTATAAGTGATTGGCACAGCAAATAAATCCACTGGAATTGCACGTGAGGTCTATCCAATCACTTCGAGAATTCCATTTGCTTTCATGCTAAACCACCATACTATGATATACTCGGTACACAGATTCTGGCTTGAAAAGCAGGTTTAGTGTTTGTTAATTGCTTTTCTTCTGCAGTCAAATATCGACCAACCATCCATCCAGCATCATGGGCGATAAATTACATCCGATGGCCTCGGAGAAAACTTTGCTGGTATTTGAACCAGCCCTGATTGTCCAACCAGGAACGCATGATAGGACAAGGGAGTGTTCCCGTGCGATACATGAGACCATCTAGTTAAACCTATACTAATATCTTAAAGATTCATATTTCCTTTGTCGGATGAAATAAAGGAATAAACGGTGTTCTGTTCAGAGAAGTAAAGAAGAAAGTCAAATTTTGCCTTCGATAAGTCTACAAGGTCACCGATCATCTCATTACAGAACAAATGAAAGCAAAAAACTTTTATTATCATGACTGACGGCCATTTCGCTTCTGTCAACTTGCCACTATTCGCATATTCAACCATTTTTTCCAGTGGGTCAAACATGAATGGCCCGGCTCGCCCCATTCTCCCATCCCATTGTCCTCATTGGAAATTTTTTGACCCCTTCATCGCTGCCCCTCCTTTTCGCCCGAGCCCCCTCTCGACAAATCGGTGCAAGCATTTCTCTGAGATGGAAGTTAAAGTGAGTTGAACTACCGACGGATATAGGCCTGCGAGTTTGTAGGAAGAGCTGGGAGACGCATCCATGAAAGGCGGGAAAGAGCGGTGCTTTGCGTAGGCAGCCATGTTTTTCTTACGAAAATCTTATAATTGATATGATGCTATAGTTTTAGGTTGAAAATGTCGAAACTTAAGTGCTACAGCAGTTAGTATAAATGATCGCAATTTCATTCAGCAAGTGAAAAACAATTCTTCACCGCATAATGGCTACCATGCTACGTTTTGAATTCTCAGAAATCATACATTACGTCACCATTTATATGGCATGATTACTGCATCGCATACTCGATTTTTAGCGTAGCGAAAACCAGAGACAGGGCTCTTGAGTTTTCTCTAGGGAAGTTGACTTTGTGAAGTGGCTTCTCCTTGCCTTCCTCGCCAATGTCGTTTTCCTTGTGACACGTGCTTGATTCAAACTTACCATCGTTGCATTGAGTCCTCAAGCTGAACCACTACACCACGGTGCCATAAAAGTTTCAAATGTCTGTTGTGTTTAGAATTAATAATTAAATTCCATGCTCAGGCCACTATTTGTTAACGAAAAATTGCAGATTTTCTCATTAGGCCCTGGTAAGAAAGACTTTCTCACTACTTGGAGATTTAAAGGTCACGTCAAAATAAAAGGGATTTGTGGCCTCATACTTTCATTTTCAGAATCACCCTGGCATGTAAAAATAGGCCTACCAATCTTATAATGTAATTTGAAGCTAAATAAATACATTATGTATTTAAATTGTTTGTGGACCCAAGAAATAGCTAAAAGATGACTTGATTCCATGTTATTCTGCTACTGAAAGGTTTTGTTTTGCAAACCTCAAATTAAAATTGCATTTACGGACACTTCTGCGATCTACTTTGCCCAACAAAAACGTCGCGCGGTTTCTCAACGGGCGCTAGCGAGGTAGAGCGGTAATCATGGCACGATTTGCATTACGTCACCACTGTTTCGCTGTGAGCGCAGGTACTTTTTGTGGCCTCAGTCCATGCCTATTCAAAATAACACGGACTGGGCACATTTTAAAACATATGTACGGATCGAAAAACAGACAGTATGTGGTTCCTATATGCAGCCAATTTCTTTCACTCCTAAAGATATCAGCATGCATCCACCCAATATCACAATATCTTTATGGTTAACTGTGTTGACCGAACAAAGCTTCGTTACTCGTTTCAAAGAACGACGAATTCACAGAATCCCGAAAATTCCCATTGACGTCAATCGACTTGCGTAGGCGGAACTTCGGTGACAGCTGGTTCTCGCGGCCTTTCGTTGACGGCCGTGCCACAATGGTCTCTGATGTCGTGTTTGAATGGACTGGAGTCGGTCTCTGGACCATGTCAGAAAAGGGAGTGTACTTAATACCTTGGTGTTTCATTTACTTTAAGAACAAACGGATTGCCTTACCTGAATTTGTCTGAGTACATTCCTATTAGAGTTTGAGGCCACAGTAAATCAAAAACAGAACGATGTTTGTATTGGTGCAACGAATCGCCTGGTAGGAGATGGTAGTAATGGCCTGGTACGATTCTTAAAAGAAGCCGATAAGCCGAAATGATATCATTAATCTATACTCACATGAGAAAATAGTAGGCAAACCTCCATTAGAAACTTTGCATTTCTCCAAAGCTTAAGAAACTTTGGTGCAAGGTCTTGTCATGGTTGGGACAATTTTTATTGTCATCTTATCAAACTTTTTAAGCTTTGCTGGCTTTTCAAAACTGTTTTAAAGCCATTTTAGCCATCAACAGCATCAAACTCCCAAATCTCAAGGAATTGCGCTTGCAGAATATTCCTGTTGACGAGAGTCGTTTGAGTTAAAGGTTTAAAGATAAAGAGGGGTAGTAGTTTTGACAAAGTTAGGAAAATTAGTTTTTCACGTAAATACACTCGCCAAGGAGCATTTTGCATATTATAAACAAAGAGATACGAAAAAGAAACACAACATAAAATCTGTCATAAAAATAGAAAAACTAGCATTGTAAACCATTTGGAGATTCGGTTAAACAGCCGCATGCACTGAACCAATTTGGTTGCGGATGGCCCGGCCCTTCTTCGTGATAAGCATGGCTCCTTGCTGTTTGCTTGACCAGAAGGCAACCCACAAAGTAGAAAGAGGTTCAGTTGACAATCCTAATCAAGATGAACTTACGAGCAAGAGTTTATTCAAAGACGGAAGATAATCTTGAACAAATGAAGATTTGAGACTAAACATTTTGAATCTTTTGTTGTTTTTTTTTCAAATCTGTTCATCGTATTTTTTGCCAACTTGGATCCGAATGGGTCTGGCAAATTGAAAATCCATTCTTTGCATTTATCACATATCAAGTTGAGGATAATTATGATAATAATGATTATAATACAATTTATCTTGTCAAGCTGAATTAGTCACCAGCAGAAACTATCTGTAAAAAAAATTGATTTTAGGAATTTGTTTTGATTAAAGAAGCGGAGCAAATTAATACTTTAGACCACTTCTACAGCTTATCCAACAAACTGGGGTCGCCTGCGTTGACTGTCAAGCATCAAGACGGTTTCACTTTTAAATGTTCAACTGATGGTTTTTATTTATGGTCGAATGCTTTTCCTGTCACCGACCAATGTCTTCAACCATGGCTGCATAGAATAGAATGGTCCTATTCTCCAACTGGATCGATTCAAATTAAAGTCATCCACATCCATGGCTACATAAATTCATTATTTCACTTCCTTTGCAAAAACTCCGCTACTTGATTCTTTCCCAGTATCAATTTTTCCCGATTTCGCAACTTCCAGGGGTAATACATGGAAACGAGGCCTTCATTTAGAGATACAGCCTTCCAGAAGTTCATCTACAATCATAAAGTTTAAAGGAAATATTCGTATAAACGTACCATAATTATTATCTTCTGACCACCATGTTGAATTTGGAAGCTTGTCAATAGGTTCCCTTGGAATCTTTGGACAGTCTTGCGATTCGTTCATTCAGATGTGTAGCGATCTAACTGTTGACAAAGCACATACTAACTACATCATTACTAAATTATCAACTATAATCATTCTCACAACTTATTGCATATTCTGCATGCGCAACAAACCCTGGACTTGCCCAGACCTTCAATCCTATAAACAATTTTCTTCATCCTTTAGCTCTTCTCATTAAAATCATTTACCTTTCTCCAGTTTTTTTCTTTTTGTTAATTGCTTACTCATTCATTTGTTTGCACTAGAAATACCTGTAATTAAGCCAGCCGAGTACAAATTGCCTATTACTAGAGAGATTTGTATTTGTATGCTTTGTTTGTATATCAAAATGAAGTTTAAAAGATAGTTATTGTTTGTATAAAATGCAGCTGGTTCAGAGACAGTCTTTGTGTACCACATACGCGGTACTTGTTGAAAAGAAATATACAAGAATTATGACCGGTTTTATCATGATTTTCGACGTATAATACCTGCCCTGCCATACTTTTGGTATCATTTGTGAAGCACGCCAGGAACAATGATCTATTTCTAAGCAAGGAGTATGATTGAATGGACTAATCAAGTATTCAACATATTATGTAATATTTAGATTTCATTTTTCTAATTTGAAATCTGTGCAGATTGTCCAATTTCCTAAATGTTACGTCAAAAATTGGAGATCTCTCAGCCACAAGCCAACTGATAAGTATTTCATATCTCGAAATAGCTTCATCCCTCGTTGACTCATGAACTTAAGCTGATTTTGAGCTCAGCAGAAACCAGATGCATGGCTGCGAGATTTTTTGCAGAGAAGTGGCTGTTATTAAGTGGTTTCCCGTTGTCTTTTTTTACCGTTGGTGTTTATCTTGTAACATTTGTAGAAATTTGAACCCACGCGTCTCGCACGCGATCACTATCTGACTCATATATCAACAAGATTCATTATGAAGTTTGGGGCAGAACCAGGGGCAGAGCCAGGGGCTGTGGCGTTTCAGTTGGGGCACACAATCTCCTATGTTGATTTGAAGCCAGCCTCCATCCGACTGACACCTCTTGGTTGGAATGACAGTCAGCTTGAACCAAGTTCACCAACAGTGCACCTGATGCTGGGCGTGTCTTTTTCACAATGTATATGAGGCCTGTCTCTTGCTCTCGCAATTAGCTTAATCAACGTTGCGTTCTGGGCTTACTCATTTTTCATTGTAACAGGGTCTTATGGTGTTTTATTATTGTACATGGGAGTTTAAAAGACTGATTTGGGAAAGGGAGACAAACCCAGGACCCGAGTTAACAAAGTTTTAGTGATAAAAACATATCTTTCTTCATTGAATGACCAAATTTCTCAAGTCAGGGAAAGGAATGGAATGGGATGCTTGTCAAAGTGATTGAATTCCATTTCTAATCATGAAAGGGAAGAGGCCTGCAAGGGGGGGGGCTATTTCAACTTCAAGGCTGTTGCTGCCAATTAAAAAGTGAAACTGCTCATTGCTTAAAATTTTGCAGTCCTGCAGTCAATTAGACACTGTTTGGAAGATAGCCGTTTAATTTTTGATAGCAATAAAGGCTGCATATCACACTGCATATACCATACTGACTATTTATCAAATACGAAGGCAGCTGACCCATTCATTATGTGAATATGGATTCCATTTAGTCGGATCTCCTCCGTTGCGCCTACTACGGATCATTAAAGCGATTGCATTTGAACGTCTTTCTTCACTCTTCACTATTATATTCTTAACTTTGAAGTTTAAAGTTTCAAGATCTTTCTCAGTTCATATTGGCTTGCTTCGTTTGTTTTTGTGTCGATGAGATGTCGCCTAATTGTTTTTACGATTCTTTTGAATCTGTGACAAGCTTTCGTGAGTATGGCACCTGGCAAACCGCAATAAATAACATTTTTGACTCGCAAGAATGCGTGGTTAAACTGTAAGTTTGGTGTGTTTCATTGATGCTAATGCAAGGGAGGAGACAAGGCTGAAAACGAATCTATTGAGAAAATGCTAACATGGTTTATTCTAAATAAAAATTGCTGTTCTTTTCAATTGCAAAATGATTGAATTTTTTTTTGAGTTATGTTGAGGAAAGGCCATGATGGCCTAAACAGCAATGGGAAGAAAGAAGAAGGCAAAAGGCTAAGAGGAGAGAGAGATCAGATCTAGTTCATTGATCTACGATTTGAAAGATGGTAAGTTGTAGGATTTGGGCAGGAAGAAGGCCAAGGGTTCCATAAATTGCATGTTCTTTGGATGAATAAGAGTTGAGGAGAGGGTACTCTGTTGAGAGACTTCAAATTTTTGCAACTATGCAAAACCAAGCGAATTATATAGGAAGTGAAATCAGGGACGTCGCGAGAACCTATTGGTTGGGGGGGGGGGGGGGGTTCAAGGTTGAATTCTTTAAAAATTCCCTGATGTTACGATTTAATAACCTATTGTTACCCAAGTTTTAATTCGTTACAAAAGTTGGGGGGTGTCCCATCCCCACATCCCCCGGTCGCTGCGTCCCTGCATGGAATACAAGAACATCAAGAAAAGCCCTATTTCGATCAACTATGAAAAAAATATGAAATTTGCAATGCAAATGTTCAACTGTTGTCCAGAGAAGCAGGCCAGCCTCCGTTTCCATTCCAGCGTCACGAAGGTAAGCAAAAACTGTTGACTATCTACACGAAACAACAAGCAATCAGTCGTTAGTTAAACTGCCTCCTCGAAATCAGAAAATGCCGAATGATGTCTCCTTCCAAGCACTATACTGCTATAGCGATCTTCCAAAGAGCACCCTCTTCCCGAAATGCCCTTTCCAAAACCAAGTTGAAGGAATACTTTTCATTAAAACAAAAGAACATTTTGATGACATTTTGATTGTACCAAAGCTTCTTCCTGTATTTTATTTTCATCTAAGATCTTTTATGTTGCGAACAGAGCCTTTATTGATAACAGCATCTGTTTTACTGAGAGATATAAGCGACTGACTGTTATTAAAAACTGTTATTAGCTCCTCGGAAAACAATTCTCTTTTTCGCAATATTATGTAGACCTTATCTAATATATTGTCATCAGTATGCATTGGTTGTAATTGTAAGTTTTGTTCGGGTGGATATCCAGAGTGTGAACTCAACTGCACCGAAGTTGAAGCTTCTGCTAACGGCTGCAGGCTAAATTGAAGTGCGGCTTTAGCCCGCAGAGGCGAGAGATTGTCGGTAATTCTCGTTGACCGAAAATCCCCAGCGAAAGAAAAATTATGCAAATTAGTTGCCTACAAGATTCGTTGCGCCGTTAATATCCTGCAGTTGAACAAAACTTATCTTCGCGACAGGTTGAGCAAGAGACCGTAGCCTGCAAAGCAAAGTTGAAAGAAAAGTAATCGAAGTTGACATTTCTTGACAAAGTTCCACCTTCTCCAAAGCGAAGTTGACCTTATTAACGTGAGTTTAAAGACATTTTCTTTTGCAATTGCTTTTAACTGCTTTCATTTCTATCCGCGCAATGGTAGGTAAGGCCAACGTTGCCAATATTTTCAACTATGTGCAATGCGATTAGTAGCAACTTTGAAAGCAAGCAACTGTCGTACATTTTAAGAGGGATTTTAATTTTACCGCCGCTAGGTGTAGCGAGTTTACTTGATTTTAGGGGCGTTTTTTAGTTTGCTATTTAGTTGTGACTAAAGCGGTGAAAGTCTCGTCATGGCGAAGATACTCGTTGAGTCCAAGTTCTTCTTTGATCTAAATCCAATCCAAGCAAGATTTGATTGGTATCACAATGCTCTAAGTCTCCCACATTTTTCTCGTTATTTAACTTTCTTTTGCATTTGCCAGACTGGCATAGGTTGAGACATTTTGAGGGAATGGATTAAAGTTCTTGCCGTGCGAAGAGGGCGTAACTCTGTTAGTCTGAGTTACCTGCGCTATGGTTGTCCCCTTCCTTCAAGGCTAAATCCTTAGATAACTGAATAAGAAAGAAGTTTTTAGGCCTACTTAGAGTTTCATTTGCAATGACGACGCCATTCGGGAATAAACCTTCAGGGGATTGACCCTCTACCCGCGCGTCACAAAGCGTTTCTGGCCGGCGGGGAATTCCAGCGAAATTATCTTTACATTTATAATCCTCTGAACAATCTAAGCTTTCATTTCAAGCTTTTATTTTGATTTATACTCAAGAGGCTGCTTCAACGGAATAAACTCGTACGAATTCAAGTAAACATATGCGCGTCCTGTTAGCTTTTGCCAGTTTTTTTTACGCTGTAGGTTTCTCAACCCCGAAATGTCTTAGCAAATGCAAGTCCGTCAACTTTCGCATGTTCTCAAATCTTATACTCTGTTTGCAAAAGTTGAGGGAATTAGACCAAGAATTCATCGTCGACCGCTTGACCAGGACGCCAGCACGCGCGCCCGTTTCAGTCAGTTTCGAAAACTCCCACGCACTGTATGCATGAATAACATTAATTTGCATAATCGGGACTTGTTTGCTATAATTCTCGTTTAACAATAAGCCTGTACGTGTCTTTGCTAACTGATTCAATGTTGATGTAAAGGGACTGAATGTCGCATCATTGTCTTATTAATTTAACGGAATGCAGTGGTAAACTTAAGGGCGTCACAGATAGGCAACCATCGCTTCTCATGGCTCCTTCGTCTTAACAAGCAAATTCTGTCTTCATCTTCTAACCCCTCCTGGTGCGCATTTCATGCAGGTTCTTTAATCCTAGTCATGTAGGGTTGGTTGCCTCCACCCTTGGTTGATTTGGATGCCAAATTGAAACAGTTTTGAACGATTATTCCTTGCTTGGTTTTTCAGGTGGAAATGTATTCATTTGGTTACGGAAAAGGGGACTTACAAGTGGTACCAGACGATGGTTACATCTCTCCAGCACATAGTCCCTACTACAGCAGTGAGTCTGCTAAAAGTCCAGCCAACAGTGTCACAAGCACAGTTGATTCTGCTTTTGATGAACTCGCAGAAGGTTAGCCCAGCTATAGTACTTCAATGCTCTGAATTTGGTACCTTGTGTGGTTACTCTTTAAAAAGTTGTAGTCTGCATTCTTGGAAAAGATGATGTGAACAATCTTTTACTCTTCAATTTCAGTGATTCCAGAATTGATTGATTCAGATTACAACTTTGACAACAGTTACAAAGATTACCAGGATATGATTCAATTAGGTAAGAAGTTAATTTATGCATCCATCATTCCCACTTGTTTACATGTGATAAGCAAGGAGGTAAATTTCTCCTTAGCCTTTGTAGATTTCTCTGTTTTATCTAATGATTTTTTCGGGCTGCAATTTCCACTACAGTTTGCTATAGTAATCATTTTCAGCAACTATGCTCCTTTACGTACAAGTATGTGGTTATGTCTCATTGCCACCATGACACATCAAATTGCTCATGGATGAGAGTTGCAGCATCAAGTCTTATAAGATGATGTTTTATATCCTAGGTCATCAAGGATCCTTCACTGAAAAAGTCATAGCATCGCAGATGAAAGGTGAATACAATGGCTTAACAGCTTATTCAATGCATTCCTTACTTGCATTTCAAATTTCAAATTGGCATGGCCTGTCCACGCCAAGTATTGTGTAACCTGTATATGCCAAGCATTATCTTATCTTGATTTGGTCTTATTAGAAGCAATAGTGTTTGGTAGGGCTGTTGTAAGATTAATTTCTCCTTGCAAGCTCACAACCTGCTTGCCTCTTGTTTCAGCTGTTTAGAAAGCTGCTGACCTTGGGTCTCTATATGGCAAATGACTTGCTGCTTTTCAAACTGTTTTAGATATTTTGTGTTGTATTTCTAAATTGCACCATTTTTTTACAGAAGATTCAATAAGGGAAAGTCCAAACATGTATGATGCTGCTTCCCCACAGCTCTCAGATTCAGATTACTGTGAATCTCTCTCGCCATCAAATGATCTACTTCATGCTGTGAAACAGGTATCAGCCAAGAGACCGTATGCTGACTGGCCCACCAGTACAATTAACCCAGCTGATTTCAGCTCCTGTGAACCTCCCAAGAAAAGGCAGATGACAGAGTCAGAGGCAATCAGAGAGTATTCTACTCTGCTCTACACAAGGGCACAGACCAAAGTTGAAGAGGAAGAGAAGCAAATTTTCCTTTCCCCAGCTAACGAGGACAGTGGTATCAGTGCAAGTCCATACAACAACCAGTCTTATAGCAGCAATGTACAGCAGCAAAGCCCAGTGGATACATCTGCTGACCAACCATTTCTCACTCTTGATGATGATGTTCTGACAAACAAATTTTCAGTGCTTGCAAAGTACTTGAACACAGAGCCGGTCCCAAAGTATGAACCAAATGCAGCAAGCTGTTTCAAGCAGGAGCCAGAACCTATAAGGACAGAAGAATCAATAGAGGCAACCTCGTATTACCAGGACAGTGGCGAGTCACAGAAATCTGCCGAGTTCAAAGGTAACTGTGATAATCAGGCACTTTCAAATATGATGATGGCCAATTGGTTCACAAGCCTTTTCCAGAACCAACCTGCCTCATCAGCAAGCGAGGTTCCTCAACAGCAAAGATCACAGTTAAAATCAGAAGTAGAGTTTCCCAAGTCTGCAAAGCCAGTCAGCCAGCCGTTGTCACTGGCTGATTTGCGTACTAAAGTGCCACAAAGTACCTCAGGAAATGTGGTCTTTTTCAATATGTATGATGCAAAGGTGACAGGGAACACGAAAGATCAGAAGGCCCATATTAAACCTGAGTCTGACACAACTGCCAACCCAATGGAAATTATCCGCAAATGGAAGGGAGCCACCAAGTCAAAACGACCAAATATTTTCTCCCATTCAAGCAAGCCCAGATTATACAATTTTCTGCTTGAGTTGCTGGGGGACTCTAGTTTCAAATGCATTGAATGGCTGAACGAGAAACAAGGGATCTTCAAGTTCATCAACTCCGCTGAGGTTGCACGTCTTTGGGGCCAGCGAAAAAACAAACCAAACATGAAGTACGAAAATTTTGCAAGGTCTCTCCGTACATATGTTGCCAAGGGGATTCTTACAAAGCCCCGAAACAAACTTGTGTACCAGTTTATGCCAGATTTCCACTGATGTCACGTGGATGGAAAATGCATGTATGTGCATGCATTCCGCACTGTGCACTCGTACGTAGTATGAGTGTACAAATTGTTGTTCTCATCAAACCACTAGTGTCTTAGGCATCTTGTCTGAGGAAAAAGTATTTACTATGTAAAGTTATACTTAATTACGTTTAGAGGCATATCTTAACGACTGGTTCACGGGACGATTATAAAGAAAATACTTGGGTTTCTATGAAAGTGGCTCAACTGCCAAGAGATGGATGAAAATTCGGAAGAATCAGGTTTGGTATGATAATGGGATACGTCACTCGCCCGTCTGGATTTGATCATGCCCCCCCCCCCCCCAGTGCCAATTCTACAGCATAACATTGCTTGAGATAAACATGTGATGCTAGGGTATGCCTCTAGATTGTAGTTAATAAAGTCGTTTTAGGCTATATAAAATTGCTGGCACGTGATCACTGCTAACTTAACCAGCCTTGTGACGGGAGTTGAAGATAGAGCTCAGTCAAGTTATTAACCACTTGCAGATGCAAGGCAATTGATTGAAATCGTTATGAACGAATCCATTCCTTGCCTACGGAAGCGTTAGTGCTTGGCTGTAGCCTCCATTTTCATTTTGCTGTCAGCATTGCTGCGTTAGTGGTTCACGAATACCACGCAACAAACTTTTCGTAAATTTAATAAGTAGTAGCATTCAGATCTCGTAACCTTTTACTGACCAAAGCCCCAGCGTTCAATTAATGTGTTTTGAGTTTCTTCGCTTATGTATCAGCGGAATATTTCTAGTATGGCGAACGGTATTTTCATTTGATCACTCCCCGTTTTATCTTCGCTTTCCAACCCCAAGCCTATTAATTGCCCTTGTAAGTTACATGAACATGAAATGGTTATTCATTTATCGTGATTCATCCATATGCATCATAGCCCTTGATGACTTGTTTGATTATCTTTGGACGCCAGGTAGACGAACGAGATAAGAAGCCGCTATAGGTACTTGTAGTAAGTCTTCCCTTCAACGGAATACGTCGTTGTGTGATCTCGCCGGCGACTATTGGCAATCGGAAGTGACCGTAAGTGGTCGTCGTGGCTAGAAGGTAGAATGCAATTAGATCTCGGGTTATTATTTTGTCGATAAATAGTTAATTATTTTAGCCTATAAAGCTTCTCGTATTAGATAGTAGACTGTCTAGTTAATCACAGTGAACAATAGTTACTCACAGCGAACAATGTAGCTAACCACAGTAATCTATGTAGTTAATCATAGTGAACCGTTGTAGGGAGTAATGAGGTTGTAGATTAATTTGCATTAGTATGCAACATAGTGACATCGGTTCCGCTTGCTTCGAATCAGAAATTTTCAGTGACTTATTCATATTGAGAAATAATAGCAGTAGCTGGAACATTCGTCTAATTAATCATCTAATCATTGTGAATTTAAGGTTGTTGACATTGCTTAGTTCGGTCACATGTGTTTTCATTCTAACACATCTTGATCTGTTGTATTGTAAAAGCCATGCTTACCTTAAAGTAGCCATTGTACAGAGTTCGTTTGATTTAATAATTTGCCAATATCGTGAAAAGAGTCTATTTTTCTTCAAATACGTCTTCGTAAAGTCTATAGTTCTATACATCAGGTTTCGATGTACAAGAAAACAGAATATTGTATGCTTTTCTCTAGCCCGCGAGCAGTTCAGTCGTGCTGTGACTTGATGTCTTAGTTGTGCTTGTCAATCAACTAATCGGTATGTGCACCTAACTCAACACTTTAAAAATATATTTTGTCTTAACCCAGTATTTTGGTGATATATGACGGCCCCGATTTGCCTTTCTCTGCTCCTAGAGCAGCGAAATTTGACAAGCAAACTGAATGGCACCAATGCCCACCTTCCTCCCATTGTAAGGTGGTAGATGGGTTTTACTCAATGTCACTTTCAGCTCTAGGGTAGAGATGCCGGCGCTTGTGGTTGGTTTGTCATTATGAACAGGGTCTGCTGGAGACTGATTTGCCCGTCTGTTCCCTGGCTATACCTGAGGGTACCATTGGAAATGGTGTACTGCAGGCCCCGCCGCCAGATAGTATAGAGGCCCAAACCTATTGGTAGCGCATTGGGAGGCTGCCTCATCAGCTGGTGTGTAATCCCGGGCTGCCTGTTATGCCAGTTCGCAACTGGAGCAGCTCGCGGCTCCGGGGGGGCCTTCTGAGGCCACGGGATAGCTAAGGGAACTCTCAAGCGATTTCAGATTACCGCTACCTCTGTCATTTTGACTGTCCCAACCACCACTCACCATTCCTTCAACATGACTCAAAACAATTTAAACAGCTCAACTGCAGCAACTAACGTGGCACCTAAACTCTTTTCCATCTCATTCTGCAACATCCGGGACTTTCTTCCAACAGCAATCCAGTGCATCATCATCTCGAATCCATAAACCCCTATGCACTCTTCCTCACTGAAACCAAAATCAAACCTCTTGATCCCAGTAACAGCACCGTTCTTTCTCCTCATCTCAAATGCCCAGGTTATGAGTTATTTTCCTCCTTCCCTAATGGTGGTGTTTGTGCCTTTATTCGCTCTGATGTGCAGACCTTACACCTCAAACAATTCGATCTTTCTAATCCTGGCTTTCAACTCTTCTGGTTGAAAGTTTCCCTTCCTCTTGCCACAAAGTACATTTGCACTCTATACCGCTCTCCTAACTCAAACAATCACGAACTTCTTTTCGACCACCTTTCCAAATCAATCGAAACCATCACTTTACAATCTCCACGCTCTGAAATCATTGTTCTTGGTGATTTCAACACCCACAACTCCGACTGGCTCTCCTATTCCTCCAATGTCACCAACCCTGCTGGTCGGGAAGCTGAGGCCTTTGCCATGGTCAACGACTTGACACAGGTAATTTCAGAGCCGACACGCGTTCCTCATTGTGCAGGAGACAAAGCAAATACTCTCGATCTTTTCCTTACATCTAATCCTAGCATTTACTCTCCTCCCACCGTTAGCTCTCCTCTTGGTAACCCTGATCACTGTCTCATAACCTTACGGCATGACTTCCTCCCACAACTCGATAGACCCTTTGCTCCCCAAAGAGTCTTCCACTACAGCAAGGCTGAATGGGACTCCCTTCGCACTTTTTACTCTTCTTACCCTTGGTCTTCAGGCTTTTCAAATGATCCTTCCTCTCTTGCTTCTTTCATCACCGACGCAATACTTCTTGGCATGGATCTTTTTATTCTCTCTTCTTACAAGCTGGTAAAAAAGATTCCCCTAAGTGGTTCAATTCACAGTGCGCCAAAGCTGTCAATAACAAAAACAATTACTTCAAGGAATGGAAGCGACTTCAAACCCAACACTCAAGAACTTCTTTCATCCAGTCACTCAATACTTGCTCCAAAACCATAAAAAATGCCAAATCATCTTTTGTCCAACGCATCAAAAACAAAATCGCTTCCTGCGAGGCTGGCTCTCGCTCCTTTTGGTCTATGGCCAAAGTTGTCTCCCAAATTTTTACCAATCATCCTTCCCTCCACTAAAAAACAACTCTGACTCTTCTTCTACCACTCCTTCATCCAAGGCCCATCTTTTTGCATCAGTCTTTGCCTCCAACTCCAACCTGGACGACCACGGGGTCTAACCTCATCACTTCCACCCTTCAAAATTCACTATGTCACCCATTAAGTTCTCCACACGAAAAGTCCGCCAAACCCTTCTCCAGCTTGACACCTCCAACTCCAAAGGCCCTGATGGAATTCCAGCAATAGTTCTCAAAACCTGTGCTGAACTTACCCCTATTCTTAAATAACTATTTCTGCTTTCCTACACTCCTGGTACATTTCCTACCTCCTGAAAAATTGCCCATGTCTTTCCTATCCCAAAAAAGGTGAAAAGTCTAACCCACTCAACTATCATCCCATTGCAATCACTTCACTCATATCTAAAACAATGGAGACCATCATTACTAAACAACTTCTTACATTCCTTGAAACAAACAATCTTCACTCTGGTCACCATTATGGCTTTCGAAAAGCCAGGTCTACTGGTGATCTTCTTACTTATGTTGTCCATATCTGGTCCTCTGGTCTAAAATCCTGTGGTGAGAGCAGAGTGATATCTCTTGATATCTCCAAGGCCTTTGATTGCGTTTGGCACAAGGGTCTTCTCGCAAAACTGCCGATGTTTGGTCTCCACCACATTATCTTAATATGGATTGGTAGTTTCCTCTCTGATAGGTCGATTGCCGTCAGAGTGGATGGCTTCCTCTCAAATCTGAACTCCATCAATGCTGGTGTACCCCAGGGCTCTGTCATCTCCCCTGTACTCTTCATCCTCTTCATCATCTTCATCCACATCATCAATGACCTGCTCACCTCTACGCCTTCTAGCATTCACTCCTTTGCTGATGATACCTTCCTAAGTTCTACATTTTCATTCAATCCAAATGACCATGCTTCCACCGATATCCAACTCCACAGAAACACTTCAGCCTCCCTTCTCTCCAATGATCTGACAGTTATTGACAAGTGGGGTGAAGATAACCTAGTTTCGTTCAACCAAAGCAAGACGAAACAGGCTGTCATTTCACGTAAACCTAATCAACACTTTCCTCCTGTCCTCATGAATGGTGATGAACTGGGCACTTCAGCCTCCTTCACAAAACGTAGTCTTCTCTCTCATCTAATCTCACTTGGAAAAATCACATCCATTTCTTTGCTAAACATGCATCTCAAAAGCTCGGTTTCCTTGCCAGAGCCCGCGGGTTTTTCTCATCTTCTCACCTTCTATCTATATAAAAGTCCCGAATCCGTCCTTCTTTAGAGTACAGCTCCCACGTCTGGGGTGGTGCTCCAAAGTCTACTCTCTGTCTTCTCGACAAAGTCCAGTCCAAAGCCATTCGTCTCATCAACAATCCTAGCCTCACCAAATCTCTCCAACTTCTTTCCCATCGTTGATTAGTTGGAGATCTTTCCATCTTTTACAGATACTTTCACGGGCGTTGTTCTCAGGATATCGTGGAGATTATTCCTGTTCCTCTGAGGCGTGTCAGGACCACCAGAAGCTCAACTCATTCACACCTTTTCCAAGTTTCACTGCCTACTTCACGATCTCTATCTCACAAATCATCATTCATCCCAAGAACATGCAATTTATGGAACGTCTTGCCTTCTTCTTGCTTTCCTGAATCTTAAAACTTGCCATCTTTCAACTCTAAGATCAATAAACTTGATCTGATCTCTCTATCCTCTTAGCTGCTCGCTTTCTTCTTTCTTTCTATGTTGGGGCTTTGTATAGGCCACCATAGCCTTTCCTCAACATAACCCACTGAGGAAAAAAATTAACTTCATCAAGTGTGCAAAGGGAAGCAGAACGAAAGAGCAAGAAGTGATCGTAGTATACCACAGTCATATAGGATGGTAGCCTCACTATCATTCAGCCAGTACTCAGTTACAATTCTGTAACCTAAGCACGCAAATTGATATCGTAACCGAATGTAACAAGACGAGCACTTCGCGACATGAACAAAACTGAACGAATTTGAACTGTGGAAAGAGCTGGGCTCTCCACGCTCCTAAATGAAAATTGCCCTTACTTCGGAATGTCGAATTTTTACAGAACATGAAACATGCTACTTGCCTTAATTCAGCCAGGAAAACTAGGAATGTGGAACTAGTGGGGTAGAACTTGTCTTCTCGCGGCAATCTTAATGTTGGGTAAATGCATCAACTTGTTTCCTCTGACGACCAGCTGATGCAAAGGACTTATTGCTCGTCTTATGTGGATTTTGTAGTTTGTCTTTCAGGCCCATAGGATACTTCACCAGAGGCATAGCAAAGTTGCTTGTAAAAGCAACGTAAGGCATCGCACCTTAAAGATGTGTGATGGACGGGGTAAGCCATGTCCAAATTGGATCGTCCCTATCGCCGAGGCCGAAAAATTCCTCACAGGAAAATGGCTGCTTTTATTCAAAGGGAGATTGCAAGCCGTCAACTTCCTTGCAGCTTTTTGAGAAGAAAGGAAATTTTCGAAACGATATTCCAGCATGTTTATATCTATGCAATAATTTGACACTTAGAAAGACAAATCGTTCCTCAGCTTTAATGTTTCCACTAGGATGGTAACTTTTGCCCGCATCTTAGAATAAAAATGAAGATATTTGAGAGCATTGGGATGCTTTTATCAGAGCCTTTCTTGCGGAAAAGCTGATGCTTCCCAGCCTCACCCAGACTCTGCCCCCAGCTGCCCCCAGGTAATTGAGTTTGAGATCCCTGCTGTAGAGGATCATTAGTGCACGTTCATGTCCACGATCTATTTTCATGTTTGCACTTTTGTTGCAGAATAGCCACATCACAGGGCAATAATTGAAATTTGACATTATTTATATATTATATTACATATTTAGTCTAGCAAAGGCGCTAGTCTTTTTGTTGATTTTTTGACCTTGAGCTTCTACGTGCCTTTTGAATTTAAGCTTGTTATCAATTTCAACTCCGAGAAGCTTCGCATCCTTTTGCTAGTATTTTAACACCATTAATATCTATTCGTAGTTCCTGCTTCTGCTTTAGTCTAAGAAATATCAGCTGGAATTCATTGGGGTTTGCTACCATACCATTGCATGTGAACCATTCTGGCAATTTGCATATATTATTCTAAGAATCGTGTCGGCATTATAGAGAGACCGTAAATTGTTTACCGATACTCACTAATGTCTCCCTCTCATCGCCCTACCTAGTCTCATTTCGATTGGAAATCTCTAGCAGAATAGTTTTCTAAAAAGCGCAAAATATTTGGTTTTATTAGTCATCTACTAAGAACTAACACATTGTGCGCAGTACCCATCACAGGGTCACTGTACAACAGGTAGATAGATAGATAGATAGATAGATAGATAGATAGATAGATAGATAGATAGATAGATAGATAGATAGATAGACAGGCATAGATAGATAGATAGATAGATAGATAGATAGATAGATAGAACGATAGATAGATAGATAGATAGATAGATAGATAGATGGATAGATAGATAGATAGATAGATAGATAGATAGATAGATAGATAGACAGGCATAGATAGATAGACAGGCATAGATAGATAGACAGGCATAGATAGATAGATAGATAGATAGATAGATAGATAGATAGATAGATAGATAGATAGACAGGCATAGATAAGCATAGATAGGCATAGATAAGCATAGATAGGCATAGATAAGCATAGATAGGCATAGATAGGCATAGATAGACATAGATAGGCATAGATAGGCATAGGTAGGCATAGATAGGCATAGGTAGGCATAGATAGATACAGATGCATACTCAAACAGTTGTCAATTCAGACGCTTGTTGTAAATACCTGCCCCGATTATACTTATTTCTGGTTTCTCCCTTGATTGGGTCGGCACAGAACTGATGAGTTCCATTCATCCACTAACTGTTATAACTTAATGCGATCATTTCTATGAAGTTGCAAGGGAGCTTCACGGGGCTTGTTGTTCCAGTCCCATCTATTCGGGCCTGAGAGCAACTCAAAACGTCATTTTTGTGACTTTCAAGTAACAAGCTACACTTTCCTCTTAAATGGTCGCCTTGATGAAAGTAGCATAATGGCTGTTTGAACATTAATGCTATCATTGAACCTGCTTTTGGCAAATTGTTTGAACACAAAAAAGTAAGAAATGAAAAAAATTACAACTCAAGGGGCAAACAAAGAACATTCAATATTATTACTTAACTAGATCGGAAATCTGAGTAATTATTGATGGAATCGTTTGGTTTCTGTTGCAAGGATCCTCTGAGTTGCCACAAAATGTGCTTTCCTATGATGATTTTCATCGCATTCGGAGGTGACAATGGGCTTTACTTAAGAGAGAATCATAATCAAAACGGGCTGTGCTATCATTTCGCCCTATAGAGATTTATTCAATATTTATGTTGCTTGTTTCTATATTAGATTTGTCAATACTAATTAGTAACTCAACTTTAGATAATGCATATAGGATATGATGATGATGATATTGCTGGGGAAAAAATGGCGTCATGAAAATATTCAGGCTTAGTGATGTTGGAAGATTGGATGATGAAATTGAACGAAAAAGAGTTTGGATGAAGGATTTGTGCAGGTTGACGAGCATAGCGTGTCGAGTGCGGTGATTGCTTTGAATCGACCGTCGCGGGATTAAACCCACTTCAGTTATTGGTACTGTTATTGTCAGTATTAGAGGGTTATCACGGCGAAATTTCCTGCCATAGTTGAGTCATCGACCATCAGCTGTCATTGCTTTCCTCCCCATTCACCAGCTTAACATGACTCATTTTCCTCCGCTCAAGCTTACTCGCTATCGCCTTTCTTTGATTTCGTTGTGCTCTCCACACTGCCCCAAACCATTTTCAATGTTTCTTTTCAGTCCTCATTTTCTGCAATTCGACTCCACAATACCCTGGCTCAGGATTGCGCCCTTCTAAAAAGGAAACCCCCCCCCAATTCCTGTATCAAATATTTGACTCAACTTTTCATTACAAAATATAATTCGATGCTGTTAGTTTTGCTTTTTTTCTTCGTTATTTGTTAACGCAGGCTGGGTATTTGGGCAGCTGTTCAGCTCATGTGGTCCTGTGGCATCATCGCTTGCGTCCTCAGTGTTGCCTCTGAGCACTCATTTGCCGACCTCGAAAGGATGGACGGCTGAGTTGGCTGTTGGCCTGTGGTTCAGTGGTTCCAGTAACTCTGGAATAATGGAAACTCAAAAGCTCCAAAGCGTGCAGTTTTGGCCTGATTCGGAATAAGGTTTTGCAGGAATTTCGAATGTCTTCCATTTGAGAGTTACTTTAATGGAAGCATGTCTACATTACTGGTGAATTATGGCCTTTTGACTTCAAAGTTGCCCTAATCATTTCTCCACCGTGCGTCAATTTTGTGATAATTGGCATGATCAATTCGTAATTCTCCTTGCTGGGAACAAGAGTCACTGGGTTTTGACGAATTTTTTTTTTTGAGATGAAGATATCTGAAAAAGTTGCAACAGTTAAGTAGCTCCGTAGGTATGCAGCAGAAAATTGTAACCTTTCTCTAGAAGTGAGTGAGAACTTTCGAATGGACGCCTATTTTCGGGCTGTTTGCGGCTCGCTTCTTGGCTGAAAAGCCGTCTTTTGAGGTGAAGGGCGTGGCCAATTATGGTAATTTCAAACTTAGCAATAGAAAGATGCGGTTATGCTAATGGCCGTGGCTACCACCGATTCAATTAGCGTAGAAGAATTATTCAATTATTTTCAGCTACGTGTAATCTAGCTCGATCGAGAGAAAGCGGAAAATTGTCCTAAGGATGGATAGGGAGGGTCCTACGTATTACGTAATTTGAGAAAATCATCTAATTATCAAAGACTGGACTGATCTCAGCTTGCAAGAAGCCTGGTACCGACCCTACAATAATACAGTAGAAGGTCTTGGAGAAGGGATGTCAAATCGTGGGTGCTTCAAGGGCCTAACAGGCTAAGTTCCTGAACTAATTTCATTTTTTGTGGCCAATTGTTTTCTTATTAAATAGATTAGGTTATTATTGTTGAGCATTAAATCAAAAATTTGGCGCATTCTTATAGGGGTGCCTACCGCTAAGTGGGTGCCTGCAAAATGCCAACCATGGATTTCCTCAGGACAAACCTGTCAATACTCATTTGCTTTATTGCAAGTTTTCATGCAAGAGATTCCAATCAAAGTCTTTTAGATGAAATTTTTGCATTTCTGATCGGTAAACCCGTTCGAAAGGGACGTAATTTGATAAAACTGGCTGGGTTCGTCGGACAATTTCATTTGTGATAGAGCATGGTTTTTTTGTGTAATTTCAAATCTCTTGAATAATTGCTCCCACCACAATAAACTGTCAATGAAACAACTTTATGAACGATATGAAGCAGTAATCCTCGGTATCATTTTATTCTTAACCGTGGTTGGGGGGGGGGGGGGGGGGGGGGGGACTTCTGCCCAAATTATCAAGAACCATTTCTCTGCCCAAGTCGTCAGAAATTTATCATTATGTAATGCGAACTTTAGGTAGGATTTCAGGGGATTTTCGCCAAACTTCCAACACCGTTTCTCCCATGTCTGTCCAGTTCTTCCTCCATCATAGCTTGCCTTGGGTACTATGCTCGAATCCACTTGTGACCAGAGTTTCACAGCTCTCTAGAAAGTTAATGGCTGCAACGATATGCGTTGTAGAAAATGTCAAGGGTAAAGAAGATTCTTTTTGAAACTTAAGACAATTCAGGATATTGTCAAGACAAAATCGCTTCAAGAGATCTATTTTGATGGATGGGTTCTGTTCCTATTGTCCTTCTGCAATTTCTTGGTATGCTTTTTACCTAATATTCGAAGATTGACTTTAATCATCCAAGAAGCCACGGTTAACGTGCAGTGCACTGTTGCTTTCATGCGATCTGACTCCACATCGTACTTCATACACCTGGAGTAACGGAGAGCGAGCCATCCCATTTGATTTAAGTGAGAGTTCAACTCTAAATAGGCACATTGACCATCGCATCCTGATATTTGCTGAGACTTCTATTTAAAAAATAGAGGCCTATAGTTCAGAGATTCAACGCAAAAAAGTTTGGTCAAAAAATTCAATCCAAGAAATAGCCAAATGAAGATGCGACAATATACAAAGTGAAGTTATGAACAATATCATATGATAAAAACCACGACAAAGAAAGAGACAAGAGAAAACCAGTTAACGGACACCGTTGCAGCATGGACCCCTTTGGAAAAGAGGGATCCCTTTGTAAAACATGGACCCCTTCAGAAAAGGGGGACTCCTTTGTAAAACATGGACCCCTTTGTAGATACTGCTCTTGTATAGCATAATCATAACTATAAACCGAGCACCTTCATATACCACGCTCCAGAAATGGACAGACCACTTGAAGAGAATAGCCACTGATACGGAGGGGGAATCTCTGGCGAGGAACCCACAGTCCCACAGTCGTTTGGCGGAAAAATGCGCACCCTGCTTTAAAAGACTCTTCCAAACAAGAAACAAAGCTATTTGCAATTTGATGAAGAGAAAGTTAGGACATATGCGAAGGAGGAGGAAACTTCTCTGTTCTGGTGCTACAGGTCAGGTGTCTGCTAAAAGGCTAACTAGATCTGATCTATTCAATGGGATTAATTGTTATTTTCCTCGTCATAGTATCGCTGCTTCAAAGTCCTGTATTTTCTCAACATGTACAGGGCCTCCAGCTCCTTCACAACGTAATTTCCTCTGCTGATCAGCGTCCGTATCTCATCAGGGTCTGAAACAGTTCTATTTTTCAAAAATGCTGCTTTCAACTTCTTGTGAAAATAGTCGAAGCCAAGTGGATACTCCCGACCAAGGTAGTGCAGCTGGAAGACACAATACTTCGATTTAAGCTCCATCCTCGCTTTGCTTAACTCAATAGCAATATTAAATCAAACTCAATAGCATATTAAAGCTTGAACGGAATCGAGATGCTACGAAGATTTCAATGAGGGGGACATCTCTATACTAGTGCGGCTGTGACCCCAAGAGCCCCTATGACGTCCCTGGGTACAAAAACACAGGGCTTTTTGCTGCAGCATCATTGCACTTTGGAACATTTGCGACCCCCCCCAGCAGTGAAACTTATTGAGCATTCGCTGTTGAGAATAAACGAAGGACACGAGATGACCTCTCTTTGCACCCAGTGTTCCGTATTAGTTAAGATGAAGCCATTGATGAACTGAGTGAATCGACGGTCATCCTAACAAGGGGGTTTGTCTATCAAAATGATATTGCTTTTGAAGAGGACGCTTTCATCAAAACTTCTTAACAAGGTAACACAGCCCCTGAATTTCCCATTCAGTTACGCTGACGAATTTAAGACTTGCCTGTTTATAAAGGTGGATAACCTCTCGCCTCAGATTGCTAGCCATAGGAAGACCATTGGCCACCTGTGGAGAGACGTTGAAAACATTGTGAGCAATCATGTCAGCACCTCTGAATAGAGAACAATTATAGTTTTTCTAAAACTTCATTTTGATCTACAAACTAAACATACAAATACAAATCTCTCTAAAAATAGGTAATTTGCATTCGGCTGGTCTAATTACAGGTATTTCTAGTGCAAAAATATGAATGAGTAAGTAAATAACGAAAAAAAAAAAGAACCGGAGTAAGGTAAATGACTTTAATAAGAAGAGCCAAAGGATGAAGGAAAACTGTTAGTAAGATATGAGGTCTGGGTTAGTCCAGTGTTTGTTGCGCATGCAGAATATGTAATAAGTTGTGCGAATGATTATAGTCGTCAATTTTAGTAATTATGTAGTTAGTATGTGCTTTGTCAATGGTTAGATCGCTACACATCTAAATGAAAGAATCGCAAGACTTCTTTCCAAAGATTCCAAGGGAACCTACGATTTTATTGAATTGAAAAGAAGATCAAGTGGAAGCGACAAACCGCTTTTTCATTAGACACCCGCCATTTTCTGTCTTGACTACTTAAGGTGGGGTCGCAACAATCGCCAATGGATGGCTGTGTCAAGGGAAGCTTTCTGTAAATCCAGAAGTTAGGATGATGGTATCAAGATGTGTGCAAAACTGATAGCAGAGGAATCACCTCCAGGTTAGAAGATGTGCAACTGGAGAACATGACATGAAATTCTCTTCTTTTTCCAATGAAAGCCTCTTTTTGCACCTCGAGGTTTTGTTGTTTAGAAGTGGTAGGAAAGGACAGGATTAAACGTGCTGACACTTCACAACAAAAATTTACAGATCCGAACCAGGAAACAGAGAATACAGCAAAAACAACGAAATGCATCAGGTACCATTGGAGGGCTAATTTGTATTGAAAAGGAATGATTCAATGCCTATGAATGTCATATGTTTCACTACAGAACCAGAATCGATAAGACAGAATGCTAATTTTGAGGTCGATTATATCTTTCTACTGATTCATGGAAAATTATTCAGACATTGGAGGGTGAGGGGCGAGGCTTGGGTTATCATTCGCTGCTTGATCTTTCCAAGGCATCGGCTTTTATTTGAGGTAGACAAAAGTTATAGAACGAGAATTGGTTGAATTCAGAAAGCCTTTTCCAGGAAACCCAATGCTCTTCTTGAAGGCGCTGCGGAGTTGCATTTGAACCAGCAAAATGAGGGTCCAAAACAAGGACGAAGACGTCATCGATTTCGTCAGGATAAAAAATGCCGAGGAGACATTTAGAGGCACTGTCAGCATCGCCACCCATCATAACTGGGGATTTAAAGTCAATGAAATGAGTCTTGAGAAAATCCATAGCAGGGCGGTTCAATCCTCCAGGATTTATGTGGACGATTCTTGATGGGATGCCATACAAATTGTCTAACACAAGACATATCTCAAAGCTCCCTATCCAAGACGTTGAATCGATAAAATCAATCTCTTTATCTTCGATCTCCACCAATATAGTCTGAATCTCCTTCAAGGATGGGACATGCCTTCCTTTCTGTTTACCTCTCTCCGTAGACATGTTGATCCAAGAGCAAATGGTCTGGAGGGTGCGATATCCGCATCCCCAGCCCCTGTCGTCGAATCCATCTGCACGGTAATGATAATAATGGTAGCTATCATCAGCGATAAGGCAATAATCTCCCTGGCAGGGTGGGTCTAGACCAATATGCACATTAGAATGGAGATCCACCGCCGCATCCATGAAGCAAATGGCTTTATCGTGAAGCAACGATGGTCCAATCCAGTCTAGAAGGTAGGGCAAGTGCATGGAATGTATTTCATTCTACAACAAGGCTGGACGCAAACTCAATGAGCAGATTGGTAGGAAAAACAGAAGTTAATTTGGTTAAAACGTTTTGAGGAGAGAGATTGCATTGCACGGTCTCAAACAATTAATATTCATATCAATATCATGGTACACACTGGTGACAAAAAACATTCCCAGAACTAACATCAGCAAATTAATTAAGGTGACACTTGATAAGGAGGTATGCAAGTACACACAATCAACATCTTTGCTTGTCCAAGATTTTTCGTGTTGAAAAGGAATATTGCTGTTAGCGATGGGAAGAAAGGAAGAGGAGGATGCACTGAATCGACGGATGGATGGGTGGATGGATGGGTGGATAGGTGGATGGATGGGTGGGTAGGTGGATGGATGGGTGGATAGGTGGATGGATGCGTGGATAGGTGGATGGGTGGATGGATGGGTGGATGGGTGCGTGGATAAATGGATGGGTGGATAGGTGGATGGATGGGTGGGTGGATGGACGGATGGGTGGATGGACGGGTGGGTGGGTGGATGGATGTCACCAAGGAAATCGTTGGTGACAGGATATTAAGCTGTACTATGATGAAGCTGCTGGGCAGAAACGAATGGAGCAGGGTACACGAAGAAGTGGGACAGGGACATGGAGACGTGCAGTGACCGAAGATGGTTCGCTATCGTGGTGACAAATTAGGACTGGAAAGTGTTTTGGGCAAAAAATTTCCCAATCAATACATGCTAATGTATTGAATTTAATACGTTAAATTTTGATATGATTTCTCTCACAGCTGAATAAATTGGCAACAAGACGGATTGATGATTCAGACGATTTACACTGACGATTTTTGCGGAAATAAGGGGGAGTTGCGCCAGGGAGTTTCAACCAATGTACGGACATCTCCGCCTACAAGAGTAAGTAACGGAGGAGCGATAGATTCTTGAATAATAAGATACTTGCAAGTATGAATGAAAATAGCTCAAAAAACCAAATAGCCAACAATTGGCGTTCTTTCCGGCACTGAGGGATTCGGTATAGACGGAAGGCTGTCCGTCCGAAAAATGCCGCGATTGTCTTCATAATTACTGATTGCATGTTGAAAGGAGGGTTTGGAAGAAATTTTCAGCCAATACTGATGGCAAAGCAGAAGAATATTTCCTTGCCTTTGCATTTCACGTAGTTTGACGTTCCTCCATGAAACGGAACGGGGAGCGGCGCGCGACAACGCAACTAGGCCCGTGGTAATTTAGTCGTAGCGTTTTCAAAAGAAGGTTCTAGGCATTTTCTGCTGGGTCATCTCATCATACACCTGCACCAAATTGAATAATGGTTTTGGGAGCCGCGTGTCTCACATTCTGCATCTGTGACGAACTTTTCGCAGTTGTGACAACTCAACATTCAATTTTAATTACAAACCAACTGTTAAACATTACGCGGAATCACGTGAGAAAATAAACCAATGGGAATTAAGAATAACAGAAAGGTGACTAACATGAAAAAAGTTTGAGTGATGAGAAACCATGCGGTAAAAAACTGAAGATGCCGAAAAGGAATCAAAATGAGGTAAGATTGAGGTAAGAATGAAATGATGTAATAAAAAACCAGTCACTAGACATCAAATTAGTAATAAATGATGAAAATCGCGCTCTGTTTGAGATTCGTTACGCTATGGTGATATCATTTGTGGGGAATTTCTCTGCAACCAACCTTCATGCCCTTCAGCGACTGCAAACAGAGCGATATCCATAATTGAAAGAAGAAAACTAAAGGATCGCTGATGAAATAATCTGTTAAATGCTGAGAGCCTCGCTCGCTTTGATCGCCCAGTAAATTGTGTATATGGTTGTAAATGAACGTTGCCCAGAAAGCTTGTGGGATGTATTCAACAACAAAAGTGCAATCTCTAAAATTATAGGACAAACATAACAGAGATTTTCGTATCTCGAAAGTAAAGCAAAAAACAGGAAGAAAGGCTTCCAATATTTTGGCATAAACAGATGGATGAGAACTGTGATCGCTAACTCTTTTCAGGGAGAAACTGAAAGATTATTTGCTGAGCTATACCAACTCAAATTACACTCTAAAAACGACTCTCTAGATGATGAATGTCTTCTAGCTTTACCAGTCTTATTTCATTATTGAAGATGTATTCATTTTAAGTAACTTCATTCATTAATTCATTCAATTTAACTTCTCTTAGCTTAACTGGAGGGATGTCACCATTAATAAACATACAAAAAAAAAGTCATAGAGCTGAGGAGGAAATAGACGGTTGTCATTACAGTCTTATGAACAAGAGAGACTGTTTACATCAAGTTAGCTACATCGACTAACCATCCAAGGCATACGAGCAGGCTGCTGGTCATCTTGCGTTCACATGGAGACCTTCAGGGCTAGCCTCTTTTTCGTCAAGCAATACTGAGGTAGAAGTCACAAGTTCATTTCCCTTCTCGTCCAACTGGCGGAGAAGAATCCATTGGAACCACCATGAGATGACACCAGCTTGCCATCAAATAAGCGAAGGGACAACCTGCTTCCAATCCTATCTACCATAACAGATTTCAGTAAATTTTGCCTGTCCTCTTTGATTCTCTCCTCCGTTCTTTGAATCTTTTCTGAATGCTGCTAATAATCTCCTTCTTTCCTCGAACCCTCCCTTAATTTGTCCTACAAATGTTCATCTAATTGCAGAAGGGAAGGCGACATCTCAACCACCCAAAAGGCAATGATTTTTGACGCAATTTCACTACCCCCTTTCTCACCGCTGACTTGTAGACGTCTTCCCTCATCGAAGTCTAGCATTTGGCATCCCAACTCGACTTTGCAGCCTATTAATACTGAAAAAGCGGTCACCCATCTATGATGGCTTTAATTACGACAGAAAATAGGAACTAAATATCTAATAGAAAAATAGAAAATAGGAAGGTCCTCCGCTGCGTGTAAATTCCGATCGCGCGAAAAATTACGGTTACATCTTTGTTTCGCGTTAGCATTGCGGTCGTTTAGCATTCCCTTGAGAGACTTGACGTCACTGGCTGCAAAGATCTTTGCTTCTAATATTTCGCGTCTGATCTCTCTGTGGCTTGCTCACAGACAAGAAATATAAAATGGCGTGCACACTAGGCAAAAGTTTTTGGGAGTAGGATTCAGGTTTGGTAGCCCTTAAAAAAGTTGCAAATTGTTCCTTCAAATTTGCTGTTGTTCTTAGCAAGCTTCAAACAGAACATTGGCTTTGCTGCCTTATTTTGGGTCATGGAAAAAAGAATGAAATTGGCTTGCTATGCGATTAGACAGCTGGAAAGTGTTGGATATGGATCAAAATCTCATGTTATCATCAAAAGGTCAAAAGCTGGAGATAGTCTTTTCATATGCCTTTCTACTTTCTTGTAAAGCGTCAAGGAATGAATCTTGCTCTATGTTGTCACAGCTTTCCTTTCGATACATTACAATGTGTTCAAGCCCTAACATAGGCTGAAATCTCATAAATTTTACAATTTCCTCCTAATGCAGACATCAAACATTCTCAAGTCCAAAAATTCTGATAAGTTACAGATAAACCATGTTGAAAATTCCTTTCAAAAAGCTATGAAATAAACTGTGAAAAATAAATTACCTTGTACTACAATTTTCTTAAGCTCTTTGAACAATTCTGAATTGTCCGGGATAGTCTCAGCTATGATATCCTCTATTTGCTGCTAGCGTAAAGAACAGCTTAAGTCTTGTCCAAGAACAGACTTGACCCTATGCCAAGCATCTTCAAAAAATTGATGTACCTGTTCTACCTCATTTACTTCAACAATGCAACATTTCAAGAAGACAGGTCCCAACAAATTTGGAAAGTGTAGAGTGTAATCATAATTTAGAGCAAATCTTTCCAACCTAAATATATCACTAATATTACGCTGATTATTTAACTATTGATTCAATATCCTATAAATATTTAAATCCTCATTGGTGCATTTCAGTTTTTTTTATTGAAATAAAAACTGATGAAATAAAACTGGCACCTGTTTTTCTTATGTCCTTTTAATCTTGCAATTAAAATAATAATAATAATAATAATAAGCCAGTTTTCAATCATTTTATGCTATGAATAAATGTCTTGTTAATGTGCCAATAAAACGAGAGCGTTGTTACCATCATAACCTTAAATACCCAGGCGATTATATGAGGTGAGCTGGCTCAGTGCTCTCTCACTTTCAACCTGGGACCAGCTCGGTATTATATGGTAAATACCAAAACGTAACTTCTTTGACCAACTTGTTTTCAAGCCACTAAGTTTGGTATCCATCTGCAGCACACAACTACAATGTTTAAAGCAGCAAATGATTGTGTTGACACCTTTGCTGCAATTATCGGCTAAACTTTTAATTTTATGTATGCAAAGGCATAATGTGCTCAAAATTACAATATAATTTTTAGCAGGTCTTCCATTTATTCATCAGTTTATTTAAACTCATTTACATTTCAAAAATTACATTTTTCTGCTTTGTTACTTACATTTTTTGCCATGATTTGAAGAGCGGTATAAGTGTTCACGATACTAGTAACTACTAAGACCACCCCATGAGGGGAGAGGGTAGGGAAGCTGCAGCTCAACCTCTTTCCAAAGATTGAATCTGTTGCTTTACATAACGTGAACAAGTTTCTAATGAATAAAGAAGGGAACCAAAAGGAAAGAGCAAACACTTATCACTTTCATGAATTAGAAAAAATCAGTTGCATTGGTTTGCCATCTGCAGGTCTATCTGCTAAGAAGAACCTGACTGTGGCTCAGCTAATTTCATCGTCTTTACAGGCAGTTATTTCCAATTTGCATTAGAAGTATCAATATAAAAGTCCCCAAGGGGGACTGATTATTCATCTGATTAAAAGGAAAAGGAATACAAGATTTCAGGACCTCAGATAAAGAAGAAAGGACAATTCCTCTGCCACCAACACAGGACACAACTGCCAAGCTTGCAGACAAAAATGCGCTTCTGCTGCTGGACTGACTGCACATCTCCGGTTCTGCAGGAAATAGAACCCTCCCAGTCGTAGCTGAAACTAGCGAGACATTCAATAACAAACAAAACCAAACATTAAAAGCAACTTATTGTTTACATTTGTCAGCACATTCAAGAAAGATTGTTTAACCTTGATTTTTATGGTTCAAGGGGAAACATGAAAAAAAATGGATGATTATATTATGCCAAGAGATAGTGCAAAACTACAAAGATGATTTGGTGGTGCTACAAAATCCACTCTCTGTTTCCTTGGCAAAGTCCAATCCAAAGCCATTCATCTCATCAACAATCCTAACCTCACCAAATCGCTCCAACCTCCTTCCCATCATCGTTAAGTTGGAGATCTTTCCATCTTTTACAGATACTTTCACGGGCATTGTTCTCAGGAGATCTCTCAGGGACATTATTCCAGTTCCTCTGAGGCGTATCAGGACCACCAGAAGCTCAACTCGTATACACCCTTCCCAAGTTTCACTGCCTACTTCACAAACTCTATCTCACAAATCATCATGCATCCCAAGAACATGCAATTTATGGGACGTCTTGCCTCCTTCTTCCTTTCTTGAGTCCAACAACTTGCCATCTTTCAAATCTAAGATCAATAAACTTGATCTGATCTCTCTCTCCTCTTAGCCTTTTGCTTTCTTCTTTCTTCTTTTGTTAGGGCTCTGTAAAGGCCACCATGGCCTTTCCTCAACATAAACCACTAAAAAAAGAAAAAAAAAACTGATTTTGCTTTTCCCTCAACTAACCAAATTTTGCCAGTTTATAAAGATCAATGTTTAAATCACAAGCCTTATTGTGGCTATGTGGGAACGCAATTTCGGTGCAAATTGTTAGAGCGCATCGTCTGAGTCGTCAGCTTTATCAAGTCAGAGTATATTTCAGTGTGCATCATAATTAAAACTTCCAACTCGCATGAAACTTGCAAAAACAATTTTGCAATCTCTGTACTGGAGACCCACATGTCACGCCACACTTGTTCACAACTTTGGTACTAATTGCATTATGAAATCAGAATAGCAGCCCTTGAACCAAAACAGAATGTTTTTGGATAAAGATTGATATCTGATTCCTGCATTACATAACGTTGTTGCGCAATGTTTTTAGTTGGTGTCGATAAATCGAAGGAAATAGATAAAAGACAAACCTACCAAAAGAACCAAATGAACAATGACTTCAGCAGTTATACCAGCTTAATGCTTTTCAGAGAAATGAAAAGCATAAAACAACAAGCTTAGACGCAAAGAGGGGATGTTTTGAGACAGTTTCATCCAGTTTACAAAACAAGACAGTTCTTCTTGACAAGTCATATTAAAACATCCTCGATTTCATCATGCCTCGTTCACCGAAATTCCCACATTCATGAAACATGGCGGACGTAATGGCACCATTGTCGGGAGACGAAGCTGATGTAGAAGAGGAAAATGAAAGGGAAGGTAAAACGAACTGATAAGATCAGTCTATTATTATTCATTGCTTTTCTGACCAGATCTCGAACATATTTTAATATTTATTCCCTTAGTCCCTTGATTGATTCATCCGTTGGTTGTAGATCTAAAATATTTATGCCTATCTATCCTCCGGCTATCCCCTTCAAGTGAGACACCCTCCTGTTCACTGCCACGTACTTCTCAATGTGTCATATTTTTGTAATGAAATGATAGCATTCAGTTTTTCATTAACACCTCTGGTTTGTTAATGGCCACAAAGCCACATCACGTCGATTTTCTTCGCTCTCAAAAATGGGAATGACGGCAGCATTTGCAGCCACTGTCAAACTTTGGCGTCAATATTACGTATTTGTTTATCTCTAGTACAAAATGATTTACCCAATTTACTGTAGCATATTTTATATCCCTGCAAGACTCTGAAATCCAAAATTTTCACACAGGTAATGAAACTGACGGGAAGAAGAAAAATATGGCTGGCATGTTGGATGTGATCAATAAAATTCTCAACAAAAAGATTCAAGACAATGGTCAGGTAGTTGCCTCAGATTAAATATTTTTTTAAATGTCAAATTGGTGCTATAGATAAGAGTGCATGATTTTTGTCCATGTACAAGGTTATAAATGGTACTTTGGTGCTGTGGATGATATGTGCAGAATCAAAATGCATTGGTTGTTGGCTCAGAATCCTGCAACTTTTGCAATGAAGACTATCAGTAGGGGAGACCTGGAGAGTCCACCCTATAAAGCTCCATACTCCCATAAAAAGATGGGGTCATGTCTCTAGTTGCTGCTATATTTTAGATCAATGATGTTGTACAGTTTTTGTATATGATTTAAGTACAGGTGTAAATGTTCCTTTTAGTTCCAAATTAAGAGCAGGTAAAATTCTAGCCTGCTCCATTCAGTCATATCTCAGGATGACTATTGGTCTGTTTTGCAGGCTGTTATATTATCAAAATACAAAGAAGGCAAGAAGCGGAAGTTGGAACAAGAGAAAGAAGCCCTAGCCAAAAAGGTACGATGTGTTACGTAATGCAGATTTATGGAACAAGAGGGATAAACTTTTGTAGGATCATACTTCAAATGAAAAGAAAACTCACATTAGAACAAACAAGCAAGGCCAGAAAAGCAAATTGTTAAAAAAGATTCTGCTCATGTACAAAATGATAATGAAAGGATGTCCAAAAGTGTTTCTGTATCAAAAATAGGAGTTCTGTTCTACACAGCGCTTGAAATGCCCTAGTAATCACCATTGATTTGAAGTCTGTTTTGCTGAATTAACTTTTAGTCAATCATGTCATAGTATAATGGATTTATTGTGCAAACTCATAACATAAGGGTTGTGGTGTCAAACGTACACAATGACCTATTAGTGGGAAAGGCAACAGGACACCTCTTGAATCTACTTCACTTGAAGAACTTGGAGCTTTTGTCCGGTTTCTGCTGTGCTTGGCACTGTGCTGTGCTCTGCTACAGTATGCTTTCAAATTTAGATACTTTGCCTGGCACTGAAGAGTATTTGCACTAGCTGAATATATTTAATTTCCTGTAAGATGCCAAAGAAAAACCATATCAATTCATGTTTGATTTTACTGTGATGAAGTGAGCAAGTTAGAGCTTCTGAGAACTTTGTTAATTTTAACCTTTTCATGAAATACCCCCAGACTGTTTTGAAACCTGTTTTATCAAGGCAAACTGTTAGAAATTTAGGGAAATAGGACGAAAATTGACGTAACATACTTTTCTAGACATTTGGGGTTTTTCTCCATAATAAAATTTCTCAATAGCTACTAGCATTGAATTGGTTCCAATATCTAATGGTTAAATCTCCATATATTAGACCAAGCTTCAGATAAAGACCACATTCAGAGAGAAGAACCATGTTGTCCCAGACAGGTCTAATGCGGAGAAAGAGGTGACACTGCGGAGAATCGGGACAAAAGGAGGTTTGTAAAGTACAGCATTTTGCTCAAAACAGGCTTTTTTAAGTCATGGCTTTTTGTTTCTCACAGGGAATGGAATGGTTTTGAAAATTTATTTCCCTTCTGCAGCATTTGGGGCTGGCTCATAGCGTTGAGGCATATAGGAGCCTGGGACCAAAGGCCTAATCCCAGTGAGATCAAATCTTCTTTCTCATCAATTCAAGGACAATGATGGTGATAAAGTATTACAAAAGGAGATGTGGGATCTTCTTTCTAAACAGAATATTAATGCATTGAATCTGGTTTCTGCATAAATGGGGATATCTTTTAAGTTTTGTGTTCAAATGAAAGCCTCTTGATTGCCTTGTAAGTTGTTTATTGCAAGATGAAATCTGAGATTTGCAAAGGTAACAGTTATTGTTTTGCCATCAGTTGTAAAGCTATTCAATGCTGTCACAAAGCATCAGAAAGAGATGGAATCGAAACTGAAGAAAGCTCCAACAGAAGTTAAAAAAGGCAAAGGTAACCGTTCAGATGCTGTTATCGAGTGTAACACTCTTCTCTTCTTCAGAGAATTGCAGTCCTCAATAAATTCACAAACTTATGCCAACATTATACAGCATGGCTAGGGTCAAATAAGGGCAAGAAAGGTTGTGTGTTGAATTCTATAAAATTTAAAATGTGTCCACATCTCATGATTCTTACACCTGGAATTGCAGAGAACTAGCAACTCTCCTCACTCTAAGTTTCAGTTATAATGGATTCAAACCTCAAAAAGCTTACCAATGAGCAAAGTCCATGCCACTTGGGTATTCTTACATCTATGCTAACATTGTCACATAACGTTTTTATAGGGAACACAGATGCACATAGCATAGGCCTGTGAGCATGAGATTTATCGTAACAATTTAAAAACTCATATTACATTTTGATATTGCATTCAACATAGATGCTACCCCGCAAATAGCGCTAAGAAATAATTTCAATAGGAAATAAAAACAATATGTACTGTGGATTTTCAATGATAACTTATTACTGACGCCTGTTTGATACCCGTGACAATATTCGATGTTGCCTAAAGGGTCATTGTATTGAGTCTATTGGAGAGTATTTTGTGGCCTTGTAAAAGGAAACTACAGCATTTCCACTTTTGAGACACCTTTGGGGAGATCACGTATATCTCCAATCACGAGCTTGGCAGAGCATCAAGTCAACGCTTGATTTGACTCTTCTTGAATTTATTCTTCCTTCTGCACTTTTTCAAGTTAAGAGTTTTGGTCATATCTAATCAACATATTTTTATTCAAGCTAATCAACAATAGTTTGAGAAAATTATGCGAATCCCGTTTAACTGGAAAAAAAGACTTAGTTTTTCTTACCAAATTTCTGTTTTTCTAATTTAGTTTTGGATGGAATGACAAAATCATCTTTTCTGGATATGCTGAGGTCAAATCCAGCCTCAAAAACAAAGGAAGTGGAAAGCAAGGAATCAAAGGATGAAAAGGTGAGAAAAATGAACATGTCGGCTGGCTCCATTTTAACGGCTATTTGGTTTCCGTTCCACCTTGATTTTTGTTATTGCATTGTAAAGGTCATTACCATAGTTGTCATGGCGACTAAAGCACCCGGGTATTCTAACAGATGTCGCTGGTTCGATCAAACACTCGTCCAGCCAAGTACATCCAGCAATAAAAGGGCACCTGGTGTAAAATGTCGTCACATTGATCAGTATATTGTCTGGATATCTAGGGTTATTGGATATATAGGCTCTAAATATTTATACCTGTTTCTATTTTTTCCACCTTGACTTTTTAGGAGGAGAAAGAGCCACCTTCATGGGGCATTTTACGGGACGATTTTATGATGGGTTCAAAAATGAAAGACTGGGATCGAGAGAATGATGACGCAGGTGATGATGACCAAGATGCACCAGTAGATGAAAGCAGTGACGAAAGTGAGGACAATGAGCATAGTGAGTGATGGCCGCAACGGGAATCGGGAATCAGGAATCGGGAATCGGTTCTTATGCAAATCGCACACGTAAAGCTGGCTCCCGCTGAAGAGAAACGAAGTAATGACGGAGTGCTGCAATGATACCTTTGCACTCTCTGGTTGTTCATCACTGAATCTGTTCATCATTCGTTGTTCACCATCTAACGAAAACATTGAACATTATTCATTTGTGCACCGAAGGACATTTGCAATCACATGCCGTGGATTTCGCTCGCCTCATCAAGGTTATTTTCCATGTATGATAAAAATAATCAGCTCATGGCACATCATAGGATTTCGTTCTTAATTGTCTTCTTTCGTTGTTATTTTAAACAGTAACTCTATCTATATTTTATAGTTTAAATTTTTTTTACAAGATTCTATTCTTCGTCCAGACCAACTGATTTCTCAATCATCAGGTGTTTGATCGATCAATGATTAGTGATGATTGCAGTCTTTTACGTGCATTTGTCGTTGCCTAAATTTCGTCTGAGTTTACCACATGGGAGGAAGTATTAGATGTCTAAGAGTATTTCTTAGCCCTCCTTGAAGTGATGAGATACGTCTTCAACTCCCTATGTATCTGGAGGGGGTTGCAAGGTTTGTGTCGAGGAAGATCAAAATTTCTGAAATTGGAAGAGGAGACGTCAAAGGTGCAAATAAGCGAGAGTGCATTTTTTCATAAATTATGCCTAGGAGAGGTGGCCATCGCGGCAGTGTGAAGATTTGGGCAATAGCAGCTTTGACGGGGGGGGGGGGGGGGTTTGGGGGGAGTCAAGATATAGCTTGTTCGAATGGAGTTTTGCATATAAAGGTCCCAAATCCGTCCTTCTTTAGAATACTGCTCCCACGTCTATGGAGGCGCTGCAAAATCCACCCTCTGTCTTCTCAACAGAGTCAAGTCTAAAGTCATTTGTCTCATCAAGAAATCTAACCTCGCCAAATCTCTCCAACCTCTTTCCCATCGTCGTTTAGTTGGAGATCTTTCCATCTTTTACAGATACTTTAACGGACATTGTTCTCAGGAGGTCAAGGAGATTATTCCTGTTCCTCCAAGGCGTGTCAGGACCACCAGAAGATCAACTCATTCACACCCTTTCCAAGTTTCACTGCCTAATCCACAAAGTTTATCCCACAAATCACCATTCTTCCCTAGAACATACAATTAATGGAACGTCTTACCTTCTTCTTGCTTTCCTGAATCTTGCAACTTGCCATCTTTTAAATCTAAGACCAATAGACTTGATCTGATCTCTCTCCCCTATTAGCCTTTCCTTTCTTCTTTGCTCCTCTGTTAGAGATTTGTCTAGGCCACCATGGCCTTTCCTCAACATAACTCACTCAATCTTACCACTTGCCATCTTTACAATGTAAGATAAATATACTTGATCTGATCTCTCTCCCCTCTTGGCCTTTTGCTTTCTTCTTTGCTCCTCTGCTAGGGATTTGCATAGGCCACCACGGTCTTTCTTCAACATAAATCACTAAAAAAAAAGGAAGAAAAGAAATGCCTGATATGGGAAGCAGTTGCAAACAACTGAAGATACAAAGTTAAAGTGTGTCATTAGAGGCACTATCGCTTCTCTCTGCCCTCTATCTGTCACCAAGTATTCGGTTGGTATCTTGTGCAAGCTGTGTGTAAAGAATGGTTAACCATTGTTCCAAGTGCCCCTCTAAGGATCATCGTCATCTTCTTCTATCATAATCATCTTCTTCTTCTTTTTTATCGCCTTGCGGCCTAAGACGAACTAAAGTCAAACCAAAACATTACAACAAGCAGGCTTTTGACCGTTGGTGCCTGGCCATATTCGCCACTGTGATCATTTTGTCACATTTATTAGTTTTTCCTTTTTGTTCTTTGTATTCTTGCTGAACAATTTTCCATCACAGCCACCTCTTCTTCATTGGCTTGACAAGATAGCCTGTGTCTTGCAAAGTTTGCTTTTGAAATCAATTTCATGCAATTCTTACATTCTTTCTTCCGATCTATTGTTCTTTCCCCCTCACATCTTTTGTAATGATTTTTCATACTACCCTTCTGCTTGAATTCGTCCCCGCAGTTAAGACATGTGAATACAGGTGCACTAGTAAGGTCTCTGTGCAGCCGTTTTTTTGGTGGATTGTGAATGCAGCTCTCTTTCTAAATACTCTATTACAATCTTTATAGCAAAATTTTGCATCAACACATCTCACTAATTGGCTTCTCCGATCAATCTTGTCTGTGCCCTCTGGTATAGTATATGTTTTCCCTTCCTGTCTCTCATACTCTTCCATGTGCAGTTGTCTCTTCTTTACTTTTGCCTTCCAGTCTACGCGATTTGATGTCAACTCTTCTATCATATTCCCTTCCATGCCTGCCTCTTTTATTAGTCTCCTCCAGTGTGGTATTATCATTTGGGGTTTCTTCTCTGATTTTGTTTTGCCTTCTAATTTTGTTAACCACCCTAGCAATGCCTTCTTTACTAAACTCTCATCAGGCAGTCTGAGGATATGTCCCATTCTGATAAGATGTGCAACCTCTATTTTTGTTCTTATTGGTGACACTTGTAGCTGGTTCCTAACGTCAGCCATAGTAACTCCATATTCCTGCATTTGCCTCAATGGTTCAACTTTCCTGTCTCTCCAAATATACTGGTACTTCTTGTCACAAAACCTTTGAAAGCTCTTTATTTCCCTTGCTAAGAATGGGTGCACTGCAACATTGGACAACATTGTGCCTTCAAGACATGCCTCAAATACTTTGGCCTGTGTTATCTTTGACAGTTTGCACTTCAAGAATGTCTTCTTAATAGTTGCCCACACTTTACCGGCTCTTTGCAATCTAATTTTTGTGTCTTTTTCACGGCCTAACCAGGTTCCTAGCATTCTTATATTTCCACTCTCTAGATCCCCAAAAATAACATGCTCCTCCTTTGATTTATTTGTTTGCTCTTCAAATTCTCCCATCACTTCTTCAGTAATTTCTTTCCCCATTGCTATTTCTTCACTACTTCCAATAATGGTTGTGTCATCTGCAAAAAGTGACAGATCAAACTCTGTTTTCCTTGCTTCTGAGATGATAGTATATTTCATATGCACGGGTGGGAGGGAGTTTCCTGGCATATATGACCACCTTATTCCTACATCCAATCCCTTTTCATTGGCATTATTTTTTCTCATTTCTGTAGTGACTCTCATTACTGCTTGGTGAAATATATTGAAAATGATTGGAGATGTTGGGTATCCTTCACGTAGTCCTCTTTGTGGAAAGAAATTTGAGTTATCTCTCTGTTGTCCTCTTACTTTATATTCTGTGAACTCATATAGGTCCTGAAGCTTACTTATAACTGATCTTGGCATTTTGAATTTGTCCAAAATTGTCCACAGTATAGGTTTCCTGACCCTAGGGTATGCTTTCTTCAAGTCTAAGAGAAAACTTGTGGTTGTTCACTGCAATCTGTTGGTTGACCCTGTCCATCTAGTGCATTCTGTAACATGACTGAATCTTCCTGAATGCGTATGAATACTAATGTGGCATCTGCAGTTGAGCTGCCTTTCCTGAATCCAGCTTGATTTTCATCAAGTAGATTCGTCTCTTCTGCCCATATTCTTATCCTAGTGGCTAATATTCTGCCAAGAACCCTACTTAACATCGGTAGCAAGCAGACCCCCCTATAATTATTTGGGTCACTTTTATCTCCTTTTTTAAAAAGAGGGATTATGGCCCCCACTTTCAAAGATTCTTCCCATGTATTCGCTGGGGGTATTCCACATATTATTGACCTTTAGCACCACTGTATCTTGTATCTCTTTGAAAGCCTTTTTAATATATCCTAACCTTATTTCATCTTCTCCAGGTGCAGAATCTCTCATTTTTGCCATCTCTTTCCTTTGGTACCATTTCTAACTTTATTTGCAATTCTTTAACTTTGATCTCATTAATATCTGGGGTTCTAACCTTATTCAACACATTTTCAATTTTGATGACATCAGTTTCATATCTGTTTTCTGTTATCTTCTCTAAATGTTCTTTAAACTTTTCTTCAGAGAACAGAAGCATATGCCTTGAGTTATTGTACTCTCCACGTTTCTGCAGCTTTTTAAGTAGGTCATACATCTCCCCCAACCTGCCTAATTTCCAAGCCTTCTCACATTTGTCTGCTAAATCATTCCACCAGTCTTCTTCCCATATTTTACAGCAATTCTTATATTTCTTCCTTTCATTACACAGTTCTTGTTTTACTCTGAGCAGTTCTGCATTTCCTTCTTCTGTGTTGACTGTGTTGTTCTAATCACCCTTTCTGCTTCTTTTCTTAGATTTTGCATTTCTACCTGATAATTTTCACTGCCATGTACTGGTTGATAAATTACTGAGATTGTTAATTCTTTGAGATACAATGTTGTTATTCTATTACCTGGGCTCCATGCTCTACTGTTATTTTGCCATAAACTGTAAACATCCTTTGATATCAGCATTCCTGTTTTATTTGAATATAAGAGGTATCTACCTTGTCTTTTGTGTCTGAAAAATCGAATGCCATCCGTATTGTTATTCATTTCTGATAGTAAAACAATTGGTCTATACACCTTTGGTCTATACACCACCTCACCATTTCACCAAATCTACTACCAAATATGTTTGCTCTATTTACATTCCAAGTTGCTATCTTCATTGGGAGTCTATCGAAATGCTGATGTATTTTCTTTGCTTTACTTTCGATCCTCCGTTGTGTTCTTTCCTTTCGCTTCATAATCCTACTTCGTCTTTGCGCCTCTTACCTTGGTCCTGGGTTCTTTTCTATGTCGTACTGTTGTTTCCACTTTATTTCCATATCCTTTTGTTTCTTGTTCTTGGTTTTGCAACTCAAGTTACTCCCCATGCAGTAATTTATAAGGCCTAGTTGGTCGGCTGCTCCACTTCGGCCCCTTAAGAAAAACGGTGTCTGGAAAGGCAATGTGAGGTAACCACAAATATAGACCTTTCCTCTGTTGCCGCTGGTTTTGGTCTTCTCTTTGTCAAGAGGAAACATCTTGTCCACTTGGCACTTATCGTGGAAGTCGAAGATCATAGCCAAGATCATATCATAATCATAATCATCATAATCATCATCATCATCATCATCATCATCATCATCATCATTACCATGATTATCATCAATCATTACCATGATTATCATCAATCATCATCACCACCATCATCATCATCATCATCATCATCATCATCATCAACATCAACATTCCGTTAACCCTGTCACCATTTCCCTCCAATTCGTTCTGTCCTTGGCCAGGCTCTTTGCTTCTTCCCATAATCTCTCTTAGGTCTTATGTTATCGCAATCATCTACGTATGTCTTATTCTTCCTCCACCAGGCCTTTCACTCTTCTATGCCATACAATCAATTGCTTTTTCTACAGGAGTTTCTTCATCTTCTCTGAAGATGTGGCCCTTTAGTTTCGTTCGCCTAATCCTCATCTCTTCTCCCACTCACGGTGTTGGCAGATGTCTTTGAATCTTATGGTGCTAGTTTTATTTGGCCATTTTAGGAAACTCCCCTCGTTTCGAGTACGAGCTGAACGTTTTATTGAAACAATGACGTCATGATATTTCGCTAATGCTTTTCCCGCCAATTAAATAGTAATTGCGCATGCTCAGTTGGCCCTGCTCACCATGCAGTCCTTTCGGCCATGAAAATTTGCTGAGTGGTTGCATTGTCAGTCCACGTTTTCAGAAAAGCAAGAAAAGCCAGTTAGACAATCAAGAAAAAGAGTGCCTTCAAGCTTAAAGGTACTTAGGGTTTTGTTGATACATCATTTTATAATGAGTAGCTTCAATCAAGTAAAAAAATAAGATTTTCATGCTTGTGTCTGCCATGCGCCCGCCAGGCCTAGGCCATGTCGACTTAAATCGATCAGAAATTTTCCAATGGGTGGAGTTTTAGAGGAGGGGGGAATCGCTATAAAAATGAAAGCCCAATAAGGCAAGCTCTTTTAGTTAGGGAGGTTTTGAGACATGCAACATACTGTAGGGATAATTTTCTATTTAAAGTCTTATCAAATTTGAACGTCTTGAAGCGGAGCATTCTTACATTCAAAGAATCAAAAGTTTGTGCAACAGAAAGACGTTACTGGAGCGTTTCTCTTAGGTTTTCCCTAGAGTTAGATTTGCTCTGATGTTTGAGGATAATCTTATGTGTCACATTTTGGAAGAAATTACGAGCCTTTTAACTCGCTTCTGCTTGTAGAGGCTATGCCAATAGAAAGCAACTGAGCCCTCATTGATAGTTGGAGACCTTAGGTGTCCCCTTGGTGAACTCCCAAGCATAGTTCGTTTTCCTGTAAATTTACGCATATGGATATGATCAGGGATGGTTATGGAGTGGCGCAGGATCTTGGGCGGTGGCGCAACCGAATACATTCAATCGCCAAGGGCAAAAAGATACCCACACTACATTAGTACAGAGGTACATGTACATGCATGTTCCATTCAATGTGACTAAGTAGCAAAGCAGCAATTGCTCACAAACTTAGGGAATTTCTTTCATTCTAGCCCTATGTGATTGTAAGATGGTTCTTGAATTCATTCAAAGTGAATGCAAATGGTTCTGCCATGAATGCAAATGAAATGAATAGTTTTAAATAAAAATCAGTGCAATATTTCAGTTTTATTTTTAGTTTTGTCTATTGGATAGTCTTTGAATTTTGAAAGAGTGGCATCAACTGCTCAGTTGGTTGGACTAACCATGGAAATATTCAACAACAATTCCCCGATAGCTTAATTCCTCTTGAAATAGAACAGTGGTTTAATTAAGGATGTTTATATACATTGTGGAATGCTCACTGTACTGCTGTAAACAGGCTAAGTATTAATCATAATCACACAGAGTTTTGAACATAAAGTAACGTGAATTAATTTTGAATGACCACTATGATGACACCAAGTAAACAGTAAAATTTATATGTGAATCAGTGTGTATGGAAATGGAGAGGAGATGAAGACCTATATGCAAAGGAAACAACAGTAAGATAGTGTCAGCTGGTTGAGAAGAAGCAAATCGAGCCCAAGCTAGGCAAGTGAGGACTTAGGCAAGTGAGTAGCCAAAGGCGTAAGTTAAAAGAAACGTTTGTAGGTGTACCTCTTGTCCATCGATTCCAATGGAAATCATAGCAAGGTGTAGTTGAGGATTTGTTGCTTTCTAGCTCAAGATCATTTGATGCTTTCTGGAAATCAAAGGGAGGCACATGCAAACATATACACACATTTATTGTTGACATATCTGCATATTTATGTTTACACGCATGTCTTGAAGTCAGGTATTCCATTATTCTGTAGAATGCCTAAAGGAAAAAAGCCAGCTGTAGACTCTAGTGATGGAGAAGAGGAGCAGCTTCCTGCTAGTGCCAATTTTAAACGTGAGTGAGACATTTGAAAATTTTGCATAAGCTTGGAATTAGCGTGAAGAACTTTATGTTTCATACAGCTTAAATGTTTTCCTTCTTTGAATTGGTTTTACTTTATTTTGAAACTTTGATAACTGTCAAACTTATGCTCAATAGACCTGTTTCCCGATACTAACACCATTATGTAGCACATTGCATTCTGGGTTGGCTAGGGGGCAAACAAACTGTTGTCAGTGCCATCTGTGAGCTCACCACACTAAATTTTACTGCTTTGCGTATCCACTTCATTCTTATGGGTAAATCAGATCACTGTGCTGTTTGGGAATATGACAATGATCGCAGGTATCCTGAGAAATATTTCGAGAAGGATCACATTGCAGAGTTTGATGGCTCTTTATCAATGCGATTTTGGTCCTGTAAATCTCAAAACTATTCGATATGGTCGAGAATGATCAACAGAGAAGTCATCGGTAAAGGGTCGAGAAAGGCATTATTCCAAGTTGGTAAATACACAAACGTTTGTTTCAACCATTTTGCCTTTGGAAGATCGACAGACAGTTCTCCACATCCGACCCTTTACCTCGGAGGTTACAATAGGCCTAGCGGGCCACCAAAGTCAAAGAGAAGGCGGCTGGACCGTACGAATTCGCACAGTACTCTCAAATTGTCATCTTCTCCATCTGCAAGCCAGTCAACAACAAAAGTGATGCCAAAAAGCAACTTGATGCAAGGGCTTCTTCCTCCAGTGTTGGAAACTCTGCTGAGGAACATCAATCTTTGATTGCTACTGCAGCTGTGGCGGAGCCTTATCTCCAATCGAAAAACAATCTAAGCCTTCCCCTGTTTCTCCTTCATTATCACAGTCCAACACTTGTTGCTGATGACCTCCATTTGTCATTGACTTCTTCCTCTCCCAGCCTATTTGCTACTTCAAGATTTTGTTGGGAGGCTGTTTCCTCCAATGATAGCATTATGAAATTATACACTGGTTGTCCTACAGCAAAAGTGTTCATGTTCATTGTAAATTGAATCAGACCAAAGCATGGAAAAGTTTCATACTATAAAGGAAAATAATCAACCAATGCCAAGGAATATCAACATAGCCCATCAACATCACTTTGTCAAAGGAAATGTTGGCAAAATAGTGTAGTCCTACTGTTCCGTTGCGTGGCAACAGTTTGTTTGCCCCCTGGTCAACCCAGAATGCAACACGTTTCATAATGGCGTCCGTACCGAGAAATAGGTCTATTCTCATATCATAATTCGTTGTTAAGTTATGATTATAATTTAGGATTTTTATTTAAGATTTGTATGCCCATATGGGTTAAGTGTCATTTTGCATTCATCTTGGTCAAGTAGTCATACAAGTGAATGGATTATTTGATTTCATCAATCAATGAAAGCAGCAAAAGTGTTTACAGGAGACAGTTAATATACTTGTGAGGAGTTCCCCAGAAACAAGCCACAAATGTGCAAATGTATTGGTTTTTAACAATTTTATTGAGTCCACGTTTCTCTTGTAGTTGCACAGGCTTTGGCCACCAATCCAGCATTGATGGAAGCTGTCCAGAATAAACTAAATGGTTTGGTTGGGAAAACCTCTGGATATGTTGATGCGTAAGTTAATCATTTCTTTAATGCAGTGCCATTCTCTGCTGGCCTTTAATACTGATAGATCGGGACCTGTTGCTTAATAGTTATCACTATAATTGTAACTATTGCTATATCACATTACCATTCTCTCACCTAATCATATGTTATCCTTTGTTACCTATGTTTAATGATAATCTACAGAATAATCAATGGCCTTTGTTGGTGTCAAACACAAGTTTCTATCCTCTGTAAAAATTGAACACTGCTTTTCTCATCACCAAGGATGATGTTTAATGATATTGACTTAAAAGTTGCTTTATATTCCATTATTAAGTATGTCATTATCTTTTAGTTTACCGAAGTCAGTGAAAAGAAGATTAAATGCATTAAAAAACCTTCAGGTAAGCATGATTGGCTGATATATTAGTTGATGGCTTGATGATCTGCTGATAAACTAAACTGACAGGCTGATTGATGATAGCTTATTAAATGATTGGCAAAAAGCCTGATTGACTGGCAAGTTTTTTAAGTGGTCAATTGATTTGTTTGGTTAGCTGACCAATCAGTTAATCAGTTTTCTTATCACTTGTTTGACTGATTCAGTTATGCACAGATTCATTGACCGCCTGGTAAAAAGGCCAATTGTTGGATGATTGATGTTATAGGGTGTATTGATTATTATTGGGTAACCTCTGAGCCAGGCTGTCCCAGAAATTGTGCAACAAAATTAATAATGCTGTGTTCCATTCAGGTTGCGTATACAAATATTGAGGGTAATTTCTACCAGGATGTTCATGCTCTTGAAATGAAGTATGCCGAGTTGTTCAAACCTATTTACGAAAAGGTTGGTAATTTTTATCAATGCTGAATTGAAGATACGTCTTTCGGTAAATTTTGTTCATGCATTTGTGTCATGATTGGGGTGTTTAACTGCATTGTGATCTTCATTTTTGTCAGCTCTACTTTTCTTCACTCTGTTGTCTTCTCCTGTACCCCCACACCCCCACTCTGCTCCATTGGACTCAAGTCTTCTCTTCCTCATTCCACTTTACTGCATCTGTGCATTATGCTGTCTCATCAGGCTTTAATCATGTTTTGATTCTAAAGACAGAACTATTTTGCTGCTTTTAATGCATGTTTTGGCAGCAAAAGTAATGTGTTTATTCTTTCTAGAGAAAATCTATTGTCAGTGGAGATTATGAGCCTACAGATGAAGAGGCTACTTGGGTAGAACCAGCTTTTGAAGAAGGTGATGAAAAAGAAGAAGAAGATAAAGAAGAAAACGAAGGCAATAGCGGAGACGGTGAAACGAAGGTAAAGAAGGCAGAAAGTGAGGCTGAAAAGCTTGCTGTGAGTTTCTGTGCTTGATCATCTTGTTTCAGTCCTGAGCTTAGGGAGAGTTGCTAATACATGCAAAGAGAGTTGAAGTTGCAGTGGCAAGACTATAGATGGTGCAGATAATGGTCTGTTTGCAACCGGGTTCCCTCCTGCATACAGTCATTGATGCAGATTTTTACCCAGTGTCAGCAAGGATGGTTCCTTCCAAAAAGCATGGAATCTTCCTAATTTTCAACATTTTCTTACTTGGCTTTCCTCCTTTTGCTTCATTCCTTTACCAAATAGATGCAGAAAGGCCCAGTGCTGCTCCAAAACTTGAGTTTGCAACTGATTCATTCAAAAACTGCAAAGACGAATTTGGAGGCCGCTATCCTGTCATATACTATTGTATGACTGGACGATGCATCCAAACAGTTAATTTCTAAATAGATACCTGCTTCACTTTTTGATAGCATAGCAGTGTGGGTATTAAACACTAATGCCAGCTGTTAAGTTTTAGTTATCACAGAATGAAAAGGGAATTTTGAAATTAACTATCTTAACAATATTTTGTAAAAGTATCCTTGCTATAAGCAATGCTGGGTCACTTTGTTGGAAGCAAAAGTGTGATGAATGTAGTTCGGTTGGATTTCATTTTGATGGTTGATGCATGCAATTTGGTATTCATTTAGCCTTTTTGTGTATTGCCAATGTGCAAAAGAATTTATTTCCATGATAGGAAGAACTGAAAGATAAAGCAGTTGTTGATGAAGATAAAAAAGACGATGAAGGTAATTTTTATTAACATTTTATTATGCATATCATGAAATGGAATGTTATTATAATTACATGGAACCTATGGATCATTGCATTTTGTTTTAATTAGTGCAGAAAAGAAGCAGTAATTTGAAAAGCAAGTTTATCAGGGAGTGACCTTTTCGTTTAAAGCTTTGCGAGTAGCAAAGATACCTCAATGTAGCTAACTTGTTTCTGCATATTTGAATTGAAATGGTTTCCATTTTCATTAGATGTTAAAGGAATTAATGATTTTTGGTTGACTGCTATGAAAAATGTGGAGCTGGTCAGTGACATGATTCAGGTACAGCAAATGAAGTCAATCCTTGTTTTTTTAAATTCTTTTATCATCTTGAAGTGTCAGAGCAACCACCTGTCAGGTATAGTGCACGCATGTCTTGGTTCAGTAAATTTCATCAAATAACATGAAAACTCTTTACTAACATGTCTAATGTTTACCTTCATAAGAGCCTCTGAATTGCGTCAACAACGGGGCGTTAACGATGGAAGTATTGTCTAGGTTGTAAATTGATCCACAGATGGGCAGATTGACTGATGTTGGATGGATTCGTTTGTTATACAGGGTTTTAGAAGTGTTTGTTGCCATTTCAGCCACATGACGAGCCAATATTGGAGCATGTGACAGATATAAAATTGATCTTTAGTGGAAAGAAAGAAAATGATGATGAAGAAAGCAGCGAAGACGACCTGGTAATGTCCCTAGTTGTCTTTATATTGTTGCGGAGCACAATTCTTGTTTGTTTCTTGCACAATCATAGGTTGTAATAACAGAAACTTGAGTAGTTAATATTTTTGTGTGTGCCTAGTGACCAGAGATTGAATTGACCATATCGTGATAAGAAAGGCCATACAAATTTGTTATTTTCAAGATAGACACAAAGCTTTGAATTTCGTTTTAGTCCTCTGACAAGGTTTCTTTTCTTTCTCTTGAATTTTTTTGTGTTAGAATGAAACATGCAAAGTGTGTGGTGTACTTTATTTCTTTTCTGATTTTTTAATGCTTTCTCTTAGGGATTTGCTTTGGAATTTTATTTCAGTCCAAATGATTTCTTCACAAACTCGGTAGGTAAATGGATACTTGCATTCATTTTCATAAGTTAATTCAGTCATTTATCCAGTGATTCATTCTTTAATTGCACAATTCCAGGGGAAATTGGTTATAATGGGCTGTGCTGTATTTCAGTTTTTTCACATTTAGTTTGCTTCTAATGTTTGGACAGCCCATTTAGACATGTATTGGTGTGTTTCCATATTGCATGTCATGATGATTTGCTTTCTACTTTATATGAGGTGTCAAAATGATTAATAGCATATTCGTTTTAAAATATATGCTAGATGAATCTATTGATCACATTGCTGCCTCATGGATGTTTATGTCTCTATGGTGTCTGTATCATGGTCATATACTGCCTTGGTTGATTGATTGAATGATCAATCGGTGCACTTCTAACCACTTCACTCACCGTTCTCCAGTCACCTGCAAATCGCCTGCAAGCTTTGCAATATCAAGCAAACCCTTGGCAATCTTCTTACATTGCAATATTTTCCCAGGAAAATTTGTTCTGCAGTTGCCTGCAAGTAGCACAAATTTATTTGGTCTCTTTAGGTATTGACAAAGTCATATAAGATACAATGTCACCCAGACAAAGAAGACCCGTTTTCCTTTGAGGGCACAGAAATAATTGGCTGCACTGGGTAAGTGTTTTTCAGTGAAACTTGTTTGTTTAATGGCAATCCTTCCTCAATGGAAATTCGTTGGTTTCAACAACGTCATCCTGCCAACAATCTTACGTCAAGCTTTTCTCTTCCAATAAATGCTCTGTGGATCATGGATGTGTTGGGTGTGATTTTTTGTTCGGTTTATGTCAGACATCTCTCTCATGTCTTTGAACTCTGCGTCAACCAAGTTGCTTCGCTCTTCCAATAGAATGTTGCACTGGTCTGATATATTCTTTAAGGGCTAGTTTGGCTGGTGTAGTAATTAGTAATCGCCTAAGATTTCAAAAACCCAGAGACTTACTTTCATTATTGCATTCCAAAGTTTCCAGATCATCAACATTATTTAGAGAGGCGATGAAATATCACGTAATCTTCCGGACATCGCCAATCAAGATGACTTTTTGTTATAAAATTTTTCTCTGATCCCATGGCCCGAATGACTTATGATATTGCATGAGTTATTGAAATGTTGTCATCCAGCACGAGACTCAAGTATAGATTGGCAAAGTCGTATGGCAACTTCCTGAATCCACAATGTTGTATGCCTTTAATGACATATTTTTCTTCGAATGTCAGGTGTAATGTCGATTGGAAAAAAGGGAAAAATGTCACGCAAAAAACGATCAAAAAGAAGCAAAAACATAAAGGTGTGTTGCTTTCTTTTTCTTATGTCTCTTCCACTTCGCTTGATATAATTTTATACTTCATTACTTTCCAACCGAAAAAATGAAAATATTTTCGAAGTTTCGCCATTTATGTGGTTTAATCCAGTACGCCAAGTTGCATTTATAGAGATCCACACAGGCTATTCTGAGCCCTCCGTACACGCGTCGTCTTCTACGATATTCCTTGAAACGAAAATGGGAGTTTGAGTTGGAATGCTATGTATGTTGAAATAGGAAACCGTTTTAAAGGAAAGTTGTTAAAACAAGAGTGCAGTGAGGTATTTCATAGATGACCGATTGTAATAATTAAAGGCTTATTATACACGTCCCGTCGATTATCAGTGTTCCATTCACAGAGATGGGTGTCTCAAGAGGCGTGTATCTTATCTTATCTTGACTGGATGTTTGGCTCTTTTTAGGACGTGGTCAAACGAGGACTGTTACAAAAACCGTAAAGAATGACTCATTTTTCAACTTCTTTGCTCCACCCGAAGGTAACCACATCTTCATTTCCTTTCTTTTTATGATAATGTATTTCTTTACTATCTTGCTTCCGTTTGAATTATTTTTATGTCTCTTTCATTCCTAATTGTTTGCACTATGCAGAAGTCCCCACTTATCTTGAAGCGCAAATTATTTCTGTTGCGTTTCTTTGCTCTTTTTGGTAAAATATTTAAATCAATTATATGATTCCAGTGCATGAAAATAGAAGTAAGGAAGGCAATTTTGTTTGAAATGAACATTTACAGGTCACAGTAATTTGCAAGGTGATTCTGCGTTTGTCAAGTCTGTCTTTTGAGCTTTGTCATGAATTGAGAGTGAACAAGGCAGGGTTGACATGAACATTTTGGTATTCAGTTTGCTATTTCCGTGCCACCAATCACTCTGCATCTTCAAAGGACCGTTGTGTGCCATCTATGACATACTGGTTAACATATGATGCTAGATTGATGCTGTTCATGTTGCTAGCTTTCAGGATATCGTTTCCTGATGTGCTTGTATGTTGAATACTCAGTTGTTCCTGCTTTCGTTTTTTTAGAATCTGCAGATTTTATGAATTCATTTTCGGCTTATGCCCAAGCTTCAATATCTCACTTTTTCATTGATGAGTTTTTCTTATCTTGATTTCAGTTGATGATGAAGAAGAAATGGTATGTGTTGACTCTTGATAATAATGCATGCTTTTTGGCTAGTTATAATTGTTGTCTAATGATTGGTTGTTTCGCCTTCTTGTCAATTGATCAATACACTAGGTTGACTCCTGTTCATATCCCCTGATCCCATTCTAAGCTCCATCGTTTGTATTGCAGTTAGGCCCAGTTACACTCATCCATGAGTCTGTTAACTGTTTAGTTTTCAACTGCATAGATTGAAATCGAGTCTGCCGCTATCTGTTCGTTCAAATTACTGGATCGGATGGACGAAGCAGTCTCACATTTTATTTTTTGTATGATTTTGAATGTTGTTTTGACATATTTTAAATAAGTACTTCCTCAAGACTGCAATGTATAGTGTGTTGTTATATTTATTTGAAGTATATAATTCCAGTTTGCATTTCGATCCATACTCTTTGAGAGTGCGACGGAGCACTTCAATACGTCCATAAGCTGTTGCAGATGCTCGTATCTGTTAAGGCTGTGGTGAAACTTCGATTGTTGCATTTTTAAATGTATTGTCCATCTGCTGTTTCGTTACCTCTCTGTTCTGTGTGAGTTTGCCACCCCCACCCAGTTTGCCACCCGACGTGAGAAGCATTTTGGTGTTTTAGGTGCTCTTGTTTATTTCTCTATACGGGGATTTCCTCCTTGAATAAGAAGCGTGGAATTTCTTCCCGATATGACGTTCATACCCTGGCTCGAAGCTACTGCTAGGCTCTTCCTCTGAGAACTCTAATGCCCCCAACACTTCAAATAGCTTTCAGTTGGTTCTGCATTTGCTTGTCTGACTTCTTCCTCGTTGCTCTTTTCATCACATTTACCAGTCTGGATTTCATCTGTGAGCCATTTTCAGTTGCTGCATTTATTCTACGGATCCGATTTTTATAAGATGGTTTACAATTTTTCACCAGGAAGAAGACACAGAAGCACTCTTAGCGTCAGATTTCGAAATAGGACACTTTTTTAGAGAGCGACTGATACCGAAGGTAAAAATTTTGGAGCTTAATATTTCGCTATAAATCAGCAACACACAAGTAAACTCTTTAAAAATAGTTGCAGTTAGGCCCAGTTACACTCATCCATGAGTCTGTTAACTGTTTAATTTTCAACTGCACAGATTGAAATCGAGTCTGCCGCTATCTGTTCGTTCAAATTATTGGATCGGATGGACGAAGCATTCTCACATTACAACTGTCGTGCATTTTAGTTTTAGAATTCATTTACACAATGTTTGCTTTGCAATGCTTCGCTTTTTAACTTAAGGACGTTGTTTGTCACAACCAAGCAAAGTTGAACGAAGTCCGTCAAATGCTTTTGATGGAACCTACTCGCGAATTTGACGACTCTAAAACCTGTTAGATTCTTCATGGAAATATCAAGCTTAATATAGTAACCTGTCTCTCACTCATGCATGCACTCAGAAATGAACTCACTCACTCTCGCCTCACCTTGAAGATGTCAACCCCAACAGGAAAAATGTAAACTTTAATGTGTCATAATCTTGATTTGAGTGTATTTTTCCCGTTAGGCTGTACTTTACTTCACTGGAGAAGCCATTGATGATGACGATGATGATGAAGTAAGTCTGACAGGATTTTTGTCTTCAATTTCGCTACAATTTTGTCTCCGGAGCCGAAAGTAAATTTAATGACGCCGGGGAGGAGCTATTCTTGCCATTATCATCATTTTTTATGCAGCTACGCCTTGGCACCGTCTTCAAGTCGCTTACGTAGCTGGGAATTCACTCCTTTTCGCAATAGATCTGTTATCAGTTTGGGATTTCGCTTTTCCTTTTACTGTTATGTGTAAAATCTAACCCTGAAAAATCAGGCCAAAGATATGTCATTGATTGCTCCAACTTTGAAGAGCTCAAGTCTCGTGAAGCGCATTTTCTCCTGTGATTTGCGCGAATTGACGTTGACCTGTGTTGTCTAATTCTCCACCTATTTTGGATGATATTTTTGCTTGGGTTTCATACAATATATATTGACACAATTTCATGGTTACTCTTTTTGTGCAATATAAACGTTGACAGTAACCTGGACCTATTTTTCATTCATAGTATGAAGAGAGCGACGGAGATGAGGTACGAATTCATGGTTTTATGATTTGATCAATGTGTGGTTTGGTTTTATTTTAGGTAGAAGTGTACCAGTTGTTATTTATGACATGAACGAAAATTTATTAGATCGCTTAAACCAAAAGTATTTATCAGATAACGAGACGGATTTTATTTGAGTTGCGACGCTAGAGTGACCATTTGTTTGCTGTCATAATATTTCATGACTTGCTAATCAGAAGGCCCTTGTACATATTTCTTGCTTTTATAGTTATTTTCTGCCCTAGGGCGATGACGAGGAATTAGACGAAGAAGAAGACCCAGACTACGTACCTCAAGTAAGCTTGCCAAATGTCAACAGATTATTCGCTGGTTGTTCAGCCCATTTTTATTAGCTTTACATAACGACAGGCGATTGATGGATCGATTAACTGGTTGGTTTGTTTGGTTGGATTGATAGGTGGATTTCTTGACTGGCATGTCAATGAGCCTGGTGATTTGCACATGGCGTTTTTCTTAGTTTCATGATTAGCTAACTGATGTCAGCTCGTAGTATTGAATTCTTGCATTGCTTTTTTGGTATCTGCATCATCTCGAAACATGCATTTAATGCCAGTAAATGCACCGTTCCATTCTGATGCTAGATTGCTTCACGTTTGGCAAGCTTTGGCTGTCACACTTATCTGTCTTTGACAGCTTTCTTGAACCTAACGTACATGTTTGTAATGTAAGGGGTCCATTTTTTATGAAATCTTGTGTCCTTGATCGATTGAATGATTCATTCTTTGGCATTCTGTTTGACTGGTGTCTGGTCAACTGATTGGTCGATCGAATGACAATTTGATTGCTAAAGGTCCGTGGACTTTTTAATAACTATGAATGTCTGGTTTTTGAGTCAACTCGTTAATTTGCGATGAATTTCCTTATTTTTTTTGCTGACCCTAGTTTCTACACTCGATCCCATAATTGCCAAGTAAGACATTGCGTTTGGTCACACCTTTGCATGGAATTATCACTTGCCTGGAAGTCAGTTAGATTTATTTCCCTGCTGCTCTTATAAGGAGAAAATGTTTATTTCCTCCTTTGTTTCCAGGAAATAATTTAATTTTACTTCCTCATTGATTTTCTAGGAAGGAGAGAAGCCCCAAGAATGCAAACAGCAATAACCACATCAAGACAAACGTAATGAACTTTCCTGCCTGGTTAGAGTTGTTTGGTGGGACGATCGTGTTTTGAAGACAAGTGTTAAAAGCATTGTATTTGCGCTTTGCTGTCAAGAATCCATAATTTTTGTCACGAGAAATGATAAATTTAATTGAAGAATGCCGTGATTGGTAGTTTATGAACGTCAGTTCGTAATTTATTCGTAATGTGTCCAAACAACGGTTCGCTTCATGTGTTAATACAAAATTCGATTAAAAACTCTAATTATTACTCTCTGTCTGTTTTTGGCCTTTTGTCTTCTTGATTGTGACACATTCTCACAAACTTAGTAATAGCCACACAGCTTGCTCAATTTCAAGCAATTGAGACTACATTCGACTCCTGGGAATTCATATTTTTTATTCATAAGAAAAATACGGTTTACTGTAGCTTGAATCTACTTTTACGCGAGCGGTCATGGGATCATTGAGTATTTCTTCAGTATCGAGAACTGAACAGGAACAATAATGATAACAATATGGCCATTTCTATAGCGCCATGTATCCCCATGACTCATAGGCGCCTAGCAACATAATTATTAACAGTGACGATTACCAAGAACGATATGGTATGGCAAAAATATTCGATAAAAATGGAATTTATATGAAATTTACTTCAGATATTTGTTCAGTTTCATAAAGTAGCACTACGTTGTACTGTCGATTGGAAGCCCATTAATCATCTCGAATTGCCTCACGTTCATATGTGCCACGTGCAGAACAACAGCCAAGCAGTTAATAATTGACAACTGTTCACTTTCTCACATCTTACTCTATTCTCCTGTAACTGAAGCAGGTGCTGCTTGATACTTCAGGTCTTTCCTCTTGTTATTTGACCGAAGAATCTTCTTCGGCCATTACCGATCTTCTGGGGTAGCAACCTCGTGTCCAGTTCTTCTCAGCGCTTCATTTCCACGAGATTTTCTCCTCTCTTGAATAACTATATCCCTGCGTTGGTATGAGAGTGCCAGGTTTCGTGTTATCGTTGCTTCGCTTGCGGTTTTTCAGGATGGTGCACCAACGGCTGTCGGAGGAGCGAGACAACGATCCCGTTAAGCTTGCAGACTCAACGCAGGGGCTGAGTTTGAATCCTGCACGTATCGCGTTAAGAGTACCATCGACGAGAAGGCAACGGGAAGCCACCTCATAAATTCCACTTCCCTAGAAAGTAGAGCTCAGAGCCCTGTCTCTTGTTTCTGCTACGTTGGAAATCGAGTTTTTTTTCAAAACGCAGTTTTTTAAGCACAGCAATGAAGCATTTGCGTCCATCTGTTGAAAAAGTATCAAAACTATCGATGTCTTACTTGCCTTGCTTGAGCAATGCCTGATTTCATCTCAGCTGTCGAACTTCCGTCGGCGCTACTTAACCTTGCCTTGTCTCAACATCTAATCCGGCAGATACGTTTGCAGCCATCTTGCAAATTTAAGAAGTCATGTTGAAGATAGCCCCCTGAGTTGCAAGGTTGATCAGAAGAGACGCTTGATAAGGACAGAGGGAATGACAACCCATAAGTCGCAGACGCTTCCACTTTTATCGGGGGAATTCTGTATACAGAGAGTTTGGGGTATGAAATACTTTGGGAATGTTTTGAGAATGGTGCAGTTTTCGGATGGATTCAGAGAATTTGAAGGAGAGTAACAAGAAGCAGTTGGATGTAATTTCAACTGACCCTTCGATTTCACAAGAGACCAGGACAGTAAAGCGCTGTAGATAGTTTGGTAAACAATGTTCTCGAAGTTTCTTGATGAAAGTAAACCAAATAAATTGAACCATTGCAAACTAATATGCGAAAGAGTCCTAGCCGTCCTGTCGAGGAGCTCAGCCCCCTACTAATAGGGGTTGGGGTGTCATCCCACAATTCGTCAACAATCATTCGTCCGAGGCCGGGGAGGATGTCGAACAGTTGAAAGTGAGGCTGCAAACCTAGATACAACATGGCGGTAAGCTTTGTGTCCAGCTTCTACTACAAAATACACAATTGGCCGTAGACAGGAATTGCTTTTGAAAGAACATGGCAAAAGTCAAAGGAAACGTTGCAAATCACGAGGAATACGATGATGAGATGGAGGCATTAATTCGGAAGGAGTTGGATGCCTTGGGAGAGAAAGATTTGGAAGTTGACACAGCATCAGACTTGGATTCTGAAGGAAAAGTAACCAGAGAAAGTGATGAATTCGAGCGTTCAGAAGTAGGTGCATACAGTCTTTAAGAGCATAATTAGATAGCAATCATGTTGAAATATGCTGAAATGTTTGTTTATTTTGAAGATATGAAATACATTGATTTTCAGAGTGATCAACATACCTCGCTCCATTAGGGTCCATAGTTATCGTCATTTTGCTGTCACTAGTTTTTCGTAGCTAAACTTTAAGCAATGCACTATTAATAAATGATAAGTTTCATTTTGGTGCGTCCGTTAAGGTACGCTTGAAAATATACCTTTGTTGTCCTCATCTGCCTAATTGCAGCCACAACTAACGCGCTTTAAAAAGTATATCTGATGTGATATGTTCAAATTCAAAAGATTTCAACCTATCAGCTGGAAATCTTTGCAAGACTCGCAAATGCATTGTATGTCCAATATCAGAAATGACAAGCACTTGTTGCACCAAAACAGGAAAGTTTACATGGTCCACCCAACAGTTTTGCATATACAAACAAACTTTGTTGTTGTAAGCACTGTTCTGCTTATTCATTAATCCGAAGAGGGGGTGTCAAACTCAACAGCACAGACGGTCATTATGTGCATTGCTATGCTACACATAAATCAGTTTTAAACTGTCAAGGACAAAATCTAATTGCAATAAAGAGGGGTAGCTTTTGTTTTTTCCCTTTCGACAATTATAGTTGATATTTTCAATTACACATTAGTAATTATTGTTATTATTTTTACATCAAATCAAGATACCTACTCCCATTTTTAGTCTTTTTTAAAATATTTGCAGCTTCTTAGAACAACATAAACTTTTAACTTGTTCTTTCAACTCTTAATTGTGAGTCAAGCAAAATATAGAAACCAAGTAGTTTTAAATTTACTTACCTCTTAGTATCTCAATACACGTTCATTAACAAGACAATCATTTCTTGATAATCTATTTCAAATTGGTGTATACAGGGACCAAGCCATGAAATGAGTTACCAATATAAATCATAAATTGATCTCTTAAATGTGTATTCAAAAAAGATCTAAATAACAGAAACATCTCCCAAATATCATATTACCTTTTTATGTTGCACAGAAAGCTTGATGTATCCTATTAGCACCACTAAATTCTTTACAATGCATCATTCTGTAAATGGATGCAAAGACCGTCTTTCCACTCATTAGTCAGCCTTTTTTGAGACTTTGATACAACTTCTCATGAATTTTTTCAATTGCTCCTGCATATAGCATTTCTACAATTTGAATGTGAAAGTTTTACTTAATCATGTAAGAATTGAATTTTGAATGTTTTGTTGGAATTTGCATTCAATTGAAGTTGTGGCTAGGTGTGGTCTTTTGACCTTGTGCTAGAAGAACTGCTAGGATATTTTCCAATTTGTTTTAAGCAACATTAATGCAAATGAATATCGCTGGAGTTTTTTTATAAGTCCCCTATCATTCTCCTCACTCCAAATGAAAGTCTACCTGAAGGTGGATTCAAACCACTGACTGCTACCACTGAGCTATCCTTGCACCTGTTAATAGACAATTCTTTTTAACTTGCGCGTGCTCTTCCATTCAGATCTGAATTTTATCACTTGGAGATTTGAAATATGGATTTTAGATTTCTTTAATTTTTTCCTACTTTGCAGGTGGATATTTATGAGCAAAGCATCAGCAATTATCTGCAATTCATAAAGCAAAATGATGAGAAAGTTTTGAGAAATATCACAGAGAGTAAGCAGCTTCTTGTGGAGTCAAAGAAAGGTCTGTTTCCTACTGCAATCAAAATTCGTAGCTAAAATTCAAGGTTAAGGGATTTTTCTTTCAATTTTTTAAAGAAATAGTTAAAAGACTTTGTAGTGAAATAAAATGGCTTCTCATGATTCTTTTAAAGTTTGTTCACAGAGAAGCCTTCTGAAGGAAGAGTATAGTTGTGCCAAGCGTAGTGATGAATTTGATATTCTCTGTCATTGAGAATAGGCTTGTGTATTTGGATATGTAGTGAATCTTTCAAACTGTGTCAACCATTCACTGACTTTAAAATTCTTATTTTTTAATGTAAACGATGTGTATATGAATTATCATAGACACAATTATCATAGACTGACCCTGCACATGTTTGACTCCAGAATCCAAGGCATGTTATACTCACGAAAGATCTTTGATGCAGATTACTGCATTCTTTATATGCTGGGTTTATGCAGCCTCAATCGAATGGTTGAATGCACAGAATTTTAAGTTGTGGTTACTATCTTGCTTGAAGCTCTCAGTGGCTTCCATTCTAATGGCTCCCATTCACTCACGTTTTGCAGCAATTAATGATCTTTGCAGGTGAATGTGATGAACAGAATGCTGTGTTTGCAAAAAAATTGAAGTTGCTTCTAGAAGATGAGGGTGAAGATGTTAACAGTGAAGATCTGCTGCAACTAAGAATTAAGGTAAGCTTTGTGTATATTAAATTGGCAATAGGTCCACTTTTTTATGCAAAGCTGAAACAGAGACAGATGGTTGCTTGTAATTTCCTAAAGTACATTTCTCTAATCATTCTGAGCTGGTGCTCTCAATAGGGTCTGATGCAAGCCAGTGAAAGCCTCGGTGCTATCATACAAACATATTCCTAGTCTGCTTTAGTGCTTTACTGGGGATTCAATTGAATTAAAGTCTTTTCCAAGCGATCAATGTTCTGATGTGAAACAAGATCAAGAAAGCTCAGTTTTGGTTTTTTTTCATTTAGGACAACAAACTATTTGGGTTTCTGGCTATTGTTAAGTGTTCATTAGCTTACTATTTTTAAACAATCACTATTATGTGTCTTTAATTTTGTCTACTTTTAAATGGATCTCCTTCAGGTCATTAATCATTGCTCTCCACCTCAAAATGTTGAAATTTGCTGTCTAATGGCAGATCCTCTTGAATTTCTCAATGTGGCACTGCACTATCACGATAAATGTTTTCAAGCTTTCAATCCGTTCTTCTTATCTTCATTTACCAGACCATTGCTGAATTTGAGAATGGTGAAACCACGCAAGAGAGTGAGACAGCCAACCTCACTGTTGCTTTAGTACAACCAGGTCAACCATTTTCAAAATGTTGCAACATTATGAATTTCCTTCGGTTACTTGTCTTTGATCAAATTAATGGTAATCATTGTGAATCAAATATCAAGCAATCAATGATCATTGTGAATCACAGGTTTTTTGACACAAACTGTCAGGTAACAGTCAAAGTCATTTGCAATTTTCAGGGAGTTATGTTGGGGGAAAGACCACGGATAAAATATTTTGGACGAGACTATGCTTAGAAAATTTTCATAGTGAGTTGTTCATAATCGAAAATAGTGAAGCCCAATGCATTGTGTTGCAAATTCAATGGATTGATCGCTTGAGGTGATTCAAAAAAGTCATTATAAAGTTTTTTTTCATTAGTGAGTTATGTTGGGGAAAGGCGATGGTGGCCTATACAATGCCTCAGCAATGAAAGAAAGAAGAAAGCGAAAAGCTAAGAAGAGAGAGAGATCAGATCAAGTTTATTGGTCTTGGATTTGAAAGATGGCAAGTTGTACATCTCTGGGAGAGGTGATCGCATCATTGAATGCTTTCGTTATTTCGTACTAAGGCCAAGCATTCTGTCTTCAATTCGTGTCTCAATCATGACCAAAATTTTTCCTGTTGTTAGGAAGCTAGCTCACTGCGAACATTTTAGAATCTTGTTGAATGTTTCTCACAATAGTTTCTATACACTTCCCATCACAGAATGAACCCCCCCCCCGAACTTCCCGATCTTGTGTCAAGACCTGTGCAATTTCAAAATATTTTGAGCAACGATTGAATCAGACACCCTAATCTGAAACTTTCTCTCGTCATCTTGTCAATCTAGTTGAAGAGATCGTAAAACTAGAGGAAGAGCAATCTGCAAAACTGAAAGATTTGCTGCGCAAGCAAGAAGAAGAAAGAAGAGCTGAGGAGGAGGCGTTGAACGAAGCCAAAGAAAATATGGCTCGAGAAGAAATAGAAGAAGAGGCGAAAAAAAGAGAAAGACTGAAAGAATTGGAGATAGCATTAAAAGTTTCAGAGGTTTGCATTTATATGTATTTGCATGCTAAGTATATATTTACATATCTGCCTATATACATATTTATATTGTTGTGTCTAGTATATTTCAAACGTGGTGCTGTGGCTTGCTTATCTTATTGGATGCATGCATAACCCAGAGGCTGTGCAGGTTGGCGAGGGAGACAGCAAGAAGCACCTAATTAACTTTCCTTTGCTAGAAAGCGTTTGAAACTCCTTTAAGTTTCTGACATGCTGCAAATCGAGGATTCTATGCTGCAGTTTACGCGTGGAAGCATTGCTATAGTTTGAAAGCAGATTTTGAGCAGCAAAATAAGTCTTCGCGAGACTCAGTTTTGTTGCAAGAAACTATTTTATCTGATTCCTTCTTTCGTTCATTCGATATGTTAGAAAACAGAAATGGAGCTATCAAAACCAAGTGGTGAGCAGGCAATCAAGGAAATAGAGCAGGAACTGGAGGTAAGAATGATTTGCTCGAACCGATGTACATGCTTATTGGGATGCACATGAAAGGCAAGTTATCACATTTCCAGCGGATTGCAAACACGCTTCTTCCTTTCTACTCTTGACAGCATTCCTGACTCTTCTGTTCCGCATCTTAAATCTTTAAGATCACTCATCACCGTATTCTCCAAAGATGCAGGTGGCCTCCATCTTTTGAAGTTTCCAAGTGCCTCCCACATTGGACTGCTTGCTGGGTTTGATGCCTCAACACATGCCCCATTCTTTCCAGTCCTCGCTTTTCATGTAGCGATGGTAACGCATAATCGCACTTTTCAAAGTGCTTGACCAAATACATTTGCATACTCTTCGTATCATCTTCCACCTACAACATTCTACTCACTTCTTATCATTTCCCCATTCGTCCATGCAAATCACCCGTGTAAAAACATGCTTTTTCCTATTGCCTGATGATAATCTCTGTTAGATATTTTTCCTTCCATCCACACTGCTATTCCATAGTTTGTTGAGTTTATTCATTTCCATTGCAGCAAGCGCCTTTTTTCTCGTGTTGCATTATTCAATGCATTGCAAAATGCCTTGATTGACGATGCCTGATGACAGATACTTCATGTAATTGCTATGAATTTCTACAGCGAAAAAATTCCAACTGTATTTCTATATTGCTGCTGGATTTGTAAGGCACTCGTCATTTGTTGACGCATCTGCTTGTCTGACACAGGAAAAAATCAAGGAAATCGACATGGAAAGAGCGAAAGAAGAAGAAGAATATTTCAGCTTGAAGGTAAACAGTTAAATGTCTGGGTTGAATGACAAAAAAACCTTATTCTGAAAATCCTGTTGGCATGGAAATTTCATGAAAGTGCCAACCCACGACTCTTGGTTTTTAGTGCAAACAGTAATTTTTTGGTGAGAAGTTTATTTTACGATTCGGTTGCCTTATGATAATAATAGTAATAATAATTTCAATTACTCTAGGACGGTAACTCATTCAGCATTGCTGGTTTACAAGGGGCCGTCCACCTGCAAACAAACTAATTTAACAAAATAGTGATATATAAAAATTAAGATACGAATGTTCATTACTAGTAGAAATCCAAAGCAAGGTAAAGCCTCTGATTTTCTCAGCAATAGTCCTGTATCTTATAATTGCTTTCAACCAACGACCTCTGTAGTATTAATTTGCTTGTCTAAGCTACTACGACATGGCAAAACTATTCAACTTTACTCTCTGTGGTGTTCTGCTTTGCTACACATCAAATTTTCTGCTCTCAGTTCTGTTGAATTTCTGTAATCAAGAATTGATTTTTTTGGATTCTAAAGGCAAATTTGGAATTGGAACGTGCAAAAAAGAGAATGGAAGCTATTGTGATCATTCAAAAAATATGCAGAGGTTACTGGTAGGTACATTTATCGTATTATTGTTGGTTTTATCTGATAGTCTCTAGTGCAATCGAAATGTCGGTCCCAAACCCAGATAAATTGGATTGATTGATGGCTGGAAAGGCATCCGGCTGAAGAATGGGGCAGCTTCCCCCCCCCCAATTCCAGAATAAACATTAGATGAAAACTCATTCATACCCATGACCCCGCTTAAGTGGGATTAAAAACAGCAGAAAAAGAAACAAAAGAAAAAGAAGGAGATGAAGAAAGAGATGAGGACAATTGCAATGTTTTGAACTTGATAAACACTTCAACGTAAAAAATTTTGTTCTGAACGTGTGACCAGTATTTAAGTTGAGGATAGCTTTAATAATTGCAAGAAGTTGTTACCTGATTTTTTGTGTGGAGGATGCACTTCATATGAGCGCACTTCCTAGCAACACGTCACATGTGAACGGTTTTGATTTATCTTGACCAAATGTGGTCACATTTCTTTCACTTTGCCTAATGTGACCAAAGATCTTTATTAGATCACATCTTGCGCACAGTATAGTCCAGAACATCAAATTTTTAACTATTTTGTGCCTTTGAATGACTTTGAACTATTTGCTTTCACAAAGCATTGTTTTCTTAAAGCAACGTTTTTATAGCCGAGATGTTGAAAACGCGGTATATTCGTAAAATAGGCGATCGTTTCGTGGGAAAAGGAAACTGCTATTTGCTTGAGCAAAAATCGCGCAAGTTTCTTCCATCTGATGCTACTTTGAAGCTTGCACATTTTTAGCAGTTTTTATCCTACGAGTAAAGAAATTCATTAAAATCATCACTGTATGAAGTTTTTGTGAAATGGTTGATGGCCCTTGGTTGTTCTTTGTCTTCTTAGCTTGCATTTTTCTTCATGTCATGAATAGCGAATCTTGCAAATTTGAACTTTTGTCTTATTATGGAAAAGATTCTCGGGATCATGCCAAATTTCAGAAGCCCTTTGAAAATGGTTGATTACATTTCAGGGTGAGGAAGAAGTATGGGACGAAATTGATACAACTCAAAAGAGCAAGGAAACAAATGGAGCAAGAGAGACTGGAAGAAATGGAGAAAATTGAGGAGCAAAGAAAATTGGAGAAATTAGAGCAAACAAGATTAGAAAAAGAAAAAATGGAGAAGAAGAGGCTGGAGAAAGAGAGACTGGAGAAAGAGAGGCTGGAGAAAGAGAGGCTAGAGAAGGAGAGGCTAGAGAAAGAAAGGCTAGAGGAAAAGCGGATTGAAATTGAGCGGGTTGAAAAAGAGAGGCTGGAGAAAGAGAGGCTGGAGAAAGAGAGGCTGGAGAAAGAGAGGCTGGAGAAAGAGAGGCTAGAGAAGGAGAGGCTAGAGAAAGAAAGGCTAGAGGAAAAGCGGATTGAAATTGAGCGGGTTGAAAAAGAGAGGCTGGAGAAAGAGAGGCTGGAGAAAGAGAGGCTGGAGAAAGAGAGGCTAGAGAAGGAGAGGCTAGAGAAAGAAAGGCTAGAGGAAAAGCGGATTGAAAATGAGCGGGTTCTAAATGAGAGGCTGGAGAAAGAGAGCCTAGAGAAAGAGAGGCTAGAGAAAGAGAGGTTGGAAAAAAAGATGCTGGAAAAAGAGAGGTTGGAAAAAGAGAGATTGGAAAAAGAGAGGTTGGAGAAAGAGAGGTTAGAGATAAGGAGGCTGGAAAAAGAGAAGGAAAATTTGAAGGAGAGGCTAACGAAGGAGAAGCTTGGTGTAGAGAAGATACAAAACGAAGCATTAGAAAAAAGGGCATCTCAGAAGGAAAATGTGAAGAAAATGGAGGAAAAAATTTCAAATTTTTGTAATGAAGAAAGTACTGAAATGAAACTACCTGAAAGACTTGAGAAAATGAGGCAAAAATGGAAACGAAATCATCCTAAGTACAGGTTCGATATGGTCAATGGGATATTTTAAGCACAGTTTTTCAATTCAAAGAACTATGATAATTCCTTTCTACACAATGTTTGAAAGTAAATTTTCGAATACTGAGAGGGTTGAGTTGAAGAAATTTGTTGTCATTGGCATTTCTCAAGGTTAGACGACGACATGAGGTTCTAGAGTTAGATTTTGCAACTCTGAGAAGCTCTGCTTATTGATAATTTTTTACATCCATTTTCATTGTATTTTAGAGAGTTTTCAGACCTTTTAATCTGGAATCATTGACCTCTGAAGCAACCCCTGGCTACACTCTACAGACCAGAGACGTCTCTAGCACAATCAACGTTGCATAAACTATAATTTTGCGTGTCCCAGATTAGCATGAAAAGTTATATTTATTGATTAATTGGTTGATTGGTTGATCGTGATTGTGATGTTTGCTTGTAGGAGACCGGCCAAGATGGATCACTCTAAACATCAAGGGAAATCAAGGCTAAGAGCTAGGTAGGTTATTTGCATAGTCGATCAATCCTTTGATTTGACAAATCTTTGGACAAAGACAATCAGGCAATGCGCAAAGTTTGTTTATTTTTCTTCACTGCTCTCCACTTTCCTGTATTTTTATTTCAGATTGAAAAAATCACTAGAGCCTCTTCAAGAAATCGATGCAACCCTTGTTTCAAAATCCTTTCCTAAAGATATAACACAGCACACTGTAGGTTTTTTTATCAAAAATGTTTCTCACTTTACAGTACGGTACTGTTCCACGCTATGCAATAGTGCTCTGTATACTACACTACACTGTATTATACTTAGCTATACTTTTTTGAACATTCGAAGTGTTTTATGTTGCAAGCCATTATTTTGTTTTCCATCATTCTGCATTTTTATCATGATTGATTGTTTCATTACAGTGTCAATGCATTACGCTTCGTGACCTTGACGGAATTCGCCTGAAAGGAATCGAAAGGTTTCCCAACGTTAAAATTGTTAGCTTGACAAGGTGTGGATTGGAAGCAGTTGAGTGCCTGGAAACTTGCGTTTGCTTGGAAAAGCTTTTTTTACCGGTAAATTTGATCTTTGTTGGTTCCGTTTTGTTATTTTGTGGCAAGTTGGGCGATTTCTTTAAGTTTCGAACGTGGACACAAAGCTGCCACTTTGAGTTGGCAACGTTTCAAAGGGACGTTCGTGTTCTTTGAAGAGGCCCTGAAGACAGCGTTTGCGTTTGCGATCACCCCCAATGAACCACGATAGAAAAGCCATGGTTTTCATCACCATAGCCGACCAAAAGGCCAATGTCTTTTGTAGACGGCTCTTTGTAAAATGTTCTTATGCTATGATCCACAAAGAGAGTCAGATGAATAGATCTAGTCTATCCTTTTCCTATTCAATTATAATCTGCTGCTAATTCTGCTTTTCACTGTTGATCGTAATACTGAGACAGATCTAAGACTGCCCAAGAAAAATTCAAGTAATAGGCAGGTATATTTCTTACCGAGGGACGAAAGTGTGAAGTGACTTTCCTCCCGATACAAAACTAACACTGTCCCTCAACAGATTTAAACAATCTATTTAGGATTTGGTTTTTGCTATTAGTACTTTTCCTTCTCTTCTCATCAACTATAAACGTTTGTCTCACGCTCTTAGCATTATGGTTTAATAGTGCAGTTAGATTTATTCCCAGTGATTCAACATTGTAATTTTATCTAATCCTAGATATTTTATACTGTAATTAAGTTCCCTTAAGTAATTTTATATTGTTATTGATATTCTCAAATGGAGGTTCCCTTGAAAATCAGCTCCAGCTAAAGGGCTACCCTCCTTAATTGAATCAAAGAAAATAAATTAGAAATAAAATCATTTAATTCTATCTTTCATCCTAATTGACAATATTGAGCGTTATTGATGTTGAGATCATTTTGTTTAGGATCTATTCATTAATATCCATGTTGTTTGCTTTATTATTCCAGCCTTCTTTGAACAAATCTTTTCAATCCTTTTCTGTGGTCTACGCTTTGCTGATATCCATGAAATCCTGTCCTCTGCCATGTCTCTTGCGATTCCCAATGCTGTTAAACCCCGCCTTTCCAGATCCTTCACCACAGTTCTTCCAATGTAGACTCTTAGTCTGCTCCTTTCTTTCGCTTTTCTCCTTCGATTAAATCACGCTGATCAACGTCAGCCATGGCAAACTGTTGATGATGTCAATGAGTCGCCTTTTATTTTAGCTCAACAATATCGACACTTTGATAATCTCCTTCAATGCAACGCTACGCGAGGTGTCGCTGCGAGGTAACAATCTATCATCAACTATAGGCCTAGAACAACTGATAAATTTGGAAGTTTTGGATTTGTCATCGAATCGAATTGCCAGAATCGGTAAGTTACTCCAGTTGAACTGGCTGTCTTCTAAGTTGGCTAGTTCTTAAAATGGGGCTTTCGCTAGGGCACTCCATTGCTGCAATACAGTCGTTCCAACCATCTTGTTTGTCATAATTATTCTCAGTTCTTGCATTGTTTTGCTTATTCAGGTGGCTTATTTTCTGTTTGCCTCTACTTCTTACAATTCTCTTCTATTTCAACTCTTTCCTATTACACCTCGTCATATGGGACTAGATGACCAGCAATTGACATGGTCGAAGTTTTTAATTTCACTGTACAATATGATGTCAATCACACGAGTCTTGTGGCTTACATTAAAGGCTAACAAAATATGTTAGTGTAGCGAAGCTTTTTCTGCTTCTACGTCTTCTTCTTCTTGCTGACCATTTTTTCTGGATAGATTAGTTCGAATGCTTTTGTCGATTATCTTGATCACTGTGATTGGTTGATTGATTGGGTGATTTATTTATTGACTGATTGATATTGAGCTTTTTTTTGCTGGCTCGTGGATTCAACTTTTAGTGTTTGACTGTTTATCGATGGATTGAAAGATCAGTTGAATATTACTTATACGAATGAGGAAGTAGATGATTGATCAAATGTTCCGTTGATGGATACATTGATTGACTAAGTGATTGTTTTTTGTTAATGTATTTTTGTGATGTATTTGATGATAATTGATTAGTTAACGCATTGATCGATTATTTGATTGTTTGATTACTCGTTGGAGTAATTGATGATCGATTGACTGACCAGGCCATTGCTTGACCAGTCAGTTGTTTGGTTGACTAACTATTATAATTCATCGAGTCTTTCCATGAAATGTGCTTTGAGGGAAAGTGGTTGCAGAATCGGTTACGAGCAGACAGAAATGAGTCGAGATCACTTTTGGCGTTCGATACCCAGGGACACCAACATGGAGTTTTCTGTATTGTCTCCGGTTGACTAACCGATAGCTTAATTAGAAAGTGATGACATTTCGCTCATTTTCCTTCATTCATTCATTCATTCATTCATTCATTCATTCATTCATTCATTCATTAACTCATTTATCTGTGCTTGGATTAATTCATCTTCCTCTTCATTTGCTGAGTTATTGTTTAATTCAGTTATTGATTTCACTGCTCATTACTACAATACTCAATCCAAAGGTCAAATTTCTGCATGCAAACGACTTCGATGGCTTGATCTTAGTGAAAATCAGCTTCTATCCATCAAGGTATGAGAAAAATCAGATATTCTAACAACTGAACGTCCATAGCTTTGACCTAGATGACATCATAAATCAGGAATAGTAAATCAAGTTCATTCACCAAGTGATTATCAGATTTTCAACCAAATATCTTATCCTGAAGAGAGGGAATGTGTTTGCTTATTGATGCAAGCTCAACTGGTTCGCATCATTATTATTCATACCGAGCTTTTGGTGAAATTTAGCATAGTTTTTAGCACACTTTTAGAGGAAGTGTAGAAATAGCTGAGACGATTTAAGTTCTCGCTGGCCTAAAACGCACTCGTATTTTATTTGTATCGAAATACCGCAATCCTAGTACTACTGGTACCATCGTCATTCGGAAGTGAAATGCGAAACGCAGTGCAAAGCTAGATAATAACAATCAATGTCGCTGTCTCTCAATTGTTAACTGTGTCTGTTAAATCCTGATTAACTTCAGCCTAACTTTTTGAATTAGCCCCCCCCCTGGAATATTAATGACAAACATTAGTTGTTATTCTCCATGGTTTTTGTGCAGGGGTAATGTTTGTTATACTTTTTTCCCAAAGATGAAGAATATGACAGCAGATAATTCTTTTTTCCTCAGGGAGTTGAAGATTTGAAGAGTTTGACAAATTTAAAGGTTTCGAATAATCATCTTGGGAACGCGAAGGAAGTGGAGAGGCTTCCATTGCTGACAAGCCTTGATTTGCAAAGTAATTCAATCAACATGGTAAGAACTGAACTTTTATTATCTTTTTGATGCATTCATTGATGCTACGGCCTTTTGCAGTATGCAGGTGCAAGACGAATGTGTCACATGACGATACCGCTCTGGTCTCCTTCATACACTTGCCAGCGCCTTTATGAGATGAATTAGGGACGGATTGAATGCAGAATGCTGAATAGCTTCAAAAGAATATGGTACAGTGTGAATGCCTAAATATTTAACGCTTTGTACCATTTTTGAGGAAAAATTAGCAAAAAAAGACTGAGGTTAATAATAAAACTTTGTTAGCCACTCCACTTTGGCGCTCAACATTCATCAAAAAGCTAGCTCTACAGATAAATGCTAATTCTTGGTAACTCAACTTCGCGCATGCTCATCACATGATTATCACACGATAGGCACACGATTGGCACATGGTTGGCACATGGTTGCCTTATGATCGTATGCATCCCGTAACCACAATGTGTAAGCGTGGTACATAAATTGATGATTATGATAGCGAAAGAGAATAAGTAGTATTGGTTTAGAACTCAGAGATTCATGTATAGCAATCCTCAGCTAAACGTTTAATAATGGCATTTTAACTGACTACGTATCAAAATAGAGGAAACCGGACGTGCAAAAAGATAAAAAGAATGATCAATGGAAGGTGGGATGGAACATCAAAAAAGAATGGATCTCTATAATCTATACTAATGATCATAATCATTCAATAATTATTCATCCAGCCCAGAATAGTTGCTATAGCTGGATGACCTCATTTAACATGCTGAACACCGTAAATCCCCGATGGAAAAGCGTTTGAATGCAAGTTAACTGAAACAAGAGTCTTGAGGGAGCTCTGTTTGATTTCAGTGCTTGCTTTTAGAGATGATTTTGATTAAGTTACAATGCAAATATAACTGAAGTTGCAATTCTTGCTAGCGTAGTATGAAATTCATGAGAATTGTTCCATGTAATTTCAAGGCATAGATGTCTACTTGAGATATCATTGTATGCAATTGATCTTCAAATAAATTTGGATTTAGTTTGAAATTCGACTGAAGAGTAAATGAAGCTTAACTTGCCAGTTTTTCTCTCCCTGGAAGAAAAGGGAGAAAGAACTTCTTTGAGACCACTGAATCTGATTGATGTTATCTTGAGATTAATGCAATTGAAATGATGATGATTGAAGTCAATTGGATGAGGCCCAGCTAGAAAAGTAAATTCATGCATTGCTAAATATTTGTAATCGCCCGTCACAAGACGTTTTTGTTGATTCTAATGCCATTAATTGCAAAGTGCTATAACTCAGTTTTTCAGTATGGGAAAAGATCAAATTGTCATGATTCTTTATACAGCTTATGGCGTTCATGGACCACGTCTTGCTGCGTGAAATTAACCTTCATGAGAACGATATTGTTGATTTGAGCCCGATTTCCGAAGCATGGCTCCCATTGCTTGAGATGATAAATGTCGCTGGCAACAGGTGCGTCCAAAGATATTGGAATGGTTCCTAGAGAAAGGGTCAGGGATACTTCCATGAGGCCATGGTGGCTTGATATCTCCTGACCTTTTTCAATTACCTTCGTTCCCGCATATTTTTTAGAACATTTTCAGGTAATTGCTCTGTTATTGTGACATTGTTCGACAGTGATGTCTATGGGCATTTCTCAGTATAAGATGTAAGACTCTGATTGATATATGTGGCTTCTAAATCGGCCTAAGGCCTACGGGTAGTGGCCCAGTGCCTACTGCGGCAAGAGAAGGAACTGGCCACCTAGCACCAAATTCGCTGAACCAGGATATTACGCAGCAAGATGTTCCACGACATAGATTTTCTGAATCAAATGTTTTTCGATGAGATTTGAAAGCACTAGTTAACTTGCTGTCGATACATTTTCTGCCCGTACATAAACATTCTAAGTTGACTCATCGCCATACCTCCCATGTTTCTTAGGCTAGGACTATTCCCTCGATATTTTGCGTTTGTTTTTCTGTCCAGATCTGCAGAGGATAAAATGTGAAATAGTTCCAGGGTTTGCAAGAATCAAATCATGATTTACTCGACGAAAAGTTTCAAGTGTGAATTATTAAATATTGCTGCCAATTATATTGAGTATTTTTTGGCGAAATTTCTTGGAATTTGCGTTTTCCTCATGGACTTTCTGATTTTTTTCCACCTCATTTGAAAGTAATATTGTAAAGTTGATGAAATTAATCAATATTTGAGACGTGTTCGTTGCACTCAAGCTCACGAGATTTATAATGCTGAATTGATTCACATATTGCAGGAGTTGGTGAACCTTTCTTGTTGTTTTCAAAAAACGAAATTAATATTTAATAACTTAAATCTAAATTTTAAGAACTAAAATCTAATTTCGAGTTATCAATTTAAACTTCGCACTAATTAGAACTTTAAAAATATCTTTTAACTCTTTTTGCATTGAATCTCGAGTGGTTTGTAACATCAGAGTTTGTGAAAATTGAAATTTTATTCTTTAGCATCGAGGTGATACCATCGTTAAATCATTTGGCCATGCTGAAATCGATCGATGTTCGTGACAATCTCATCAAGAGTACACCAAATCTGCTTGCTGGAATTGGCGAGTGTAAATGCGTGGTAGTCCTAAAAGTTTTGGGCAATCCAGTGAATAATATTCCTGCTATAAGGTTAGCTTATTGTCTAGTAACAAGATTATCAACTGAATGCGGACGCCGCATGTTTGCAGTAGACAGACAAAATGACATAGGCAGCACGCAGATAAGGCTTGTTAGGTGCTAAGCCAGGCAGCAATATAGTGGCGTGATGACAAAGTACAACGTTTTGTGAAGACACGATAATGCGAATAACAAAGAAAGAAGGGTTGCGACCAGAAGCTATGCATGATCAGTGTTGCCATGGTTAAATCAGTCTCGATTTCCCTGGGTGAATCAACCTCCTTTTGTAGAGTAGAATAATTTCCCTAATGAGAGGCTGCCTTATTGTGCAAAGCTATCACTACATCAAAGTCATGATCCATGTTTGCTAATGAAACTGCAAAACTTACGCGATCTCATGCATAGGAGAACCAGAGACAGGGCCCACAGCTTTTCGTAGGGCAGTGGATTTTATCAGGTGGTCCCCGGGGGTCTGGGTCCGTCTTACCGATAGTTTTATCATTGCGAACCGAGCAGGGTTTGAGGACCTCGTCTCGATTCTATCTCCTTTCTCTCTGTGGCATTCTCAATAGCTGAATCAGAAGTACAATCTAATTGAAACCTCTTTTTTAGAGGCACCATAAAGAAAGCCCTTCCATCGCTGCTTCATTTGGATGATTTTCGATTTGAGAACAAGGTAGTCTACCTCGCTTTGACATTGTTTTGTTGCTAGTGGCAATGGGCATATTTTTTTAATCGTTGATATATTTTTGATCGATACCTTTTGTTTGTTAATTCTATAAGCAAGGTCTGGTATCTTCTATCGATTTCCTTTTTCAAGGGTGTCATGATTCTTTGTTAGATTGCGAGGCATCAAAAAGAAACTCACTTTGTGTGGTTTCTTAAAGGCATTAAATGATCAAAATGAATTACTATGGTTATCCTCGCTCCTTCTCGAATCCCCTCTCCTCTGTTAAGGTCAGATGGTCTCATAATCTGCCACTCGTATCAATAGTTACGTATTAACATTTGACAATGGCTTTGATAAAATAGGCTTAAAATGGTTTGGAACTATGATATGTATTTTGTGGACGTTCGTCAAATTAAAATCATTTTATTTATGCTCTCTATGTTAAAAAATTTTTCGTGATTACACATTTAAATATAATAAGAACGTGTCTTCAATCAGTGATAGTCTGTTTCTTGAAAAGCAAATGTACATATGTAGAAGGTATTGGTTATAAGAGAAAAGGTTATAAGATATGACGTACGCAGATAGAGAAAAGTCAAGGAGTCAAAAATCTACTGCTACTTTTGTTTTTCGTGAAAATCGGAAGGTGAAACGTACTTCCTAAATTTTTTTTCGGGTTTAAACCTGTTACAGATAAAAAAACAAACATTGAACATTGATATGCTTGAAAATGAGAAGCCTTGTGACAGATAAGCATTATCATATCAAGAAATGCGTCCAATAAGAATTGAAAAATGCACTCTACTGATAGAAAGTCACATAGTTCTCTCCATCTCTCTTCTCTGCCTATCACTCTCACATTCTTAAGATTGATGAAATGCTTGTCAGATACGATTTGCTTTCATGCTCTTTGGTAATCGCCATTTGATTCCTCAAGCTCATTGCATCATTAGATTTTTCTACACGGAACGAGGAATTTTCATTAAGAAATTTTCCTAAAAGAACAAATCTGATTCTACTTCACTAGTCACTCCTTTTCAGCCATGATTTTTGGACTGAGATCCCCGTTTGATGCCCAGTCCCTTTATTATTTTTACGTACTCGTTAAAGAATGTTACATTAATGCAGTAAAAATGCCCCATTCCAACTTGGAAATGTTTTGCAAATAAAGGGAAACAATTTTCGGTTCTGTTTAACATTTTGGCATGGCATGATGAAGCAAAGACCTTGCTTCTTTCCTTGTTCCAGGTTTCTTGTTCGTAGTTCTCATTTATAGAAACTTTTGCAACATTTAATGCATTAAAATTCTGCAATCCTTGATGTTCAATGAACTTTTGACATTTCCATCGAGATATTTCGAGTTCTGATTTCATTCTAATTTCAGCCGAAGGAATGCCAAACTGTGTCTGATTTTGAAAAGATGTGCATGAATCAGATTCAAGGAATGAAGGAAAAAAGGGACTCAAACAGTGAGAAAATTGCGTAAGAAATTATTAAAAATTATCATGTTTCCAGGGTGAATGCGAGAGATGGCTGTTTTAGTGTTTTTGTCATAAATGCTACTTCTGTACTAGCACGGTCGAATCTACGAAATGCGGCAGCTGGATAGGGATTGCCGTTCACATTTTACAGATCGCCATCTGTTTCTCTTGCATGATCGATTTCTAATTGGCTCTTAGTTAGTTTAGGCTCATTTAGGTCAAATTTTAAGGTTCTTTCTAAGAATTCGATTATTCACATCTATGTATGTAGATTTACTTGTACTTCTAGATAGATCTAGAAATGCTGAGTATTGCAAAATCCTTTTTCAGGACATTGAGGTCTGCCGAAGACAGATACTTTTGTGAGCTGCAAGCCTTGGAGCTTGAGGTTAGCCTGGTTTTCCTTTCATCTTGAGTTTATGTTGCATCAAAAATGGCATTATCGTATCAATCGAAAGCTGCCAAGGTGTAGCATGTCCTTTCGGCGATTTTGCAGTTTTTGATATTTTACTGATAAAACTGACTCGCTTAGTGAGTGAGCAGATGTCATTCAAGTTATAACCCTAAAAGGTTAAGGCGGAAGGATTACCATAGATTGTTTCAGAAATAGTAGATGCCAAAGTTGAATATGGAATGCGTTTGTTCTCAGCGGCAACATCGTGGAGAGATTTTCAGTTTGCTATTACGTCATATCAAGGAGCACGAAAACTTTGGTTTACATGGCACCGAGGCAGAATCATCAGGGTTAGTATTTGTGTATGAAGTACTGTGTTGTATTTTTTGGAACTTTTTTGTTTTGGATTGTGATTATGAAATGTAGTTTTTAAAGAATTATCGTGACAAGAATATCGATGTTTAGTAAATTATATCATGGCATGATATAATTTGAGCGTTGTCTCGAAAAAAAGAATGAATTTGATTATTGTTTACATGAAATAAATACAATTATATGCGTATTAAAGTATACAGATATTGTATATGTTCTTTTTACTCTGATAGGTGTCAGTTAAAAAGTTTAGTTTCTTTTGCCTTCGGTTTTGTTTACAGAATAGCAATTTGGTTTAGTACCGATTTTCCACCATTTCGACATACAGACAGTGAATAGCCACATAATTGTGTCATCAACCAATAGATTTTGATCAGCACTCTGGCAGACTTCCATGTTTTATTCTGGCAAATTTTTCGGCATGGATTTCTTGTTGTTTTCATTCAAGCTGCATAACAGTTTTTTACTTCCAGGAGTGAATCGTCTGGTGATGATTTTGCTCTTCATAGACCTACAAAACACGTGGAAGCGAATGACAAAGCAGTCGCTCATGGTGATCGTCTGGAGAAAGTGTCGCACGACGTCACTGATTCTCAATTGACTTTAGAAAATTCCCGGACCACTGACGCAGAGGAACGGGAGATGGGTAAAGAGGTTGGTATTTTCAGCTATTGACATCTGAGTGGCTTTGATATCGATAGACGCCATGTCGAATGAAATTTGCAAGATTTCTGATTCTTTCCATCATACAAAGTTTGCCTTGTCTCTGGTTCATTTTGTTGCGCGATGTGGTCAATTTTTGGTTTCAGCATGTCAGTGTGGGAGTCCAGTACTTTTGACCTGTGTTTTACATCAGTGAAGTTCATTGCAGGTATCGTAACCATAAGTTGACTTCCATGGCTGTATGAGCAAGTGCTGACCGTGAAGCCAGAATATTTCGAAATCTTGCATAGTATTTAACAGGCAATTCCAAATGCTAATTACAGAGGAATAAAAACCTTTCTATCCGCAAATTTGAAAGAAGGACCTAGGAAAGCTGTTCTAGTCTTACATTCAGATAAATGGAGTTCTTTTCTGAAGGTTCTTGAAGACAAGGCAGCTATCGAATCTGCAAAAGTGTTTATGGCAGACGAAATGGAAAAAGCGGGCAAAATGGAGAAGGTAGATGAAATGGAAAAGACGGAAACATGGGAGAAGGCCGCAATAATAATACAGGTGTGTGATGTTATTTCAATTGCACTGAAAGCTTGTTATGAAGTTTTGCGGGAAAATTTCTAAATTTGAAATATCACAGAGATGAATGAAAGTAAGTGTGACAAATTGGCAGCATGATGCAATGGAAACACTTTTGCGAAATTTGGGCCTTTTGATCTATTAACAATTTTCAAATCTCGTAGTTTCTCATGTGATTTCAAAGATGTATCCCTTTATTGGTGTGAAAATCAACAAAATGGACTAAATCAGAAGCATTTGTCTTCATAAAGGCATTGCAAAGCAGCTTTAGGTGTTATGATAACTCTCCGTGGTAAGATTCTTGCGCATTGATCCTGTGGTCAGTGGCTCGAGTCCGAAATCAGACAAACTTTCACTTAGAGCGAGGAGAGTCGTCAGTTCTCTGTAGCTCTAGGCGTAGGAATCACGAGATGTAGTTACACCGAGAGAATGTACCTGGGCACTGCTCAAGAAGCAAAAAGCTTTACTGTTTCCAAATTTCTACCTTGAACATCATCACTTGTGTATAAAATGGACCGCATTGATTCATTTTGATGCCGAATATGGGTGCATTTTGTAGGCATCTTACCGTGGATATCGTGTTCGCCGAATCCGATCCACTGCTTTGGAAAAGGCAAGGCAAGATGATCAAAAACCTGGCGGTGATTGTGAAGACGATGATTTTGATTATGATGAAGAAGTTGATTTAACTGCTTTTGACTTTGATGACAATTGTCATGATTGGAGGCCTGGTGATGCCCCGCAGCTTCCGTCAAGGTCAGTATGAATCCGTGAAATCATACTGGCATGTGTTCAACTTTTATCTTTTCTATCTGCTTTTATTTCTTTATGGTCTTAGTGTTTTATCTCTTTCATGTTACACATTGTGTTATTGCATCCCTTTGTGTCATTAATTTGTGCCTTCTTATCCCTTTTGTCACCTTGTATTTTATATGATACTAAGTGTTCCTTTGTAATGGCGTCCATTTCTCTTCACTTTTTCTGTCTCCTTTACCATAATTTCATGCATGTTAGTTTTTGGCATCCCTTCTTCCTCATATTTCCATATCTTCTTTTTCTCTTCATATTTTTGTGCTACCCTGCATTTTTCTTTCTATTTTTTCTTCTTCTGCCTCCTTTTTTTCGTCTTCTTGCATTCTTGTTTCGATTATTCAGATCACACCCACTCTTTTTTATCTTTTCCTCTAACTTTTATCTCTATGTTCCTTTTCCAGAACCTCTACCTTTCCGCCCACGGAACCATTTGGCACAGCCAAGGTACTTATATGCCTTTGTAGCTTCTGACATCTCACTGTAAACAGTAGAAATTTTCTTCTGTAAGGGCGTCACTTCTCAGATCGCTTTTATTTGAGTTATTTCACTTCTGAAGATCTCTGTCGAGTTTTATTTTCACATACTCTGATCAGTGTCACAAAAGTATTTGGAATTCTTTGAAATTCAAATTTTATGTTGCAGAAATTGTTTATTTCATTCAATTTTTGCTTATTTTCCTGATAGCCTCGGTCTGATTCATCTGAACCGCCTAAATATGCATGGCAGTCTTGCCCCAGAACACCAGAACAATCATTTTCCGGCCCAGTTGAACGGTTAGGTCTCGAGATAAGTCCGGATCCGACTGACCGATCCAGTACAATAGCTGAGACTGTGACGTCGAAGAAAAAGGATGAAATCATATCAGAATGGTAGGCTGCTCTTTTTGTTGTTGTTGTTGTTGTTGCTGTTGCTGTTGCTGTTGTTGTTGATGAAGTCGGTGAATAATTTGTCAGTGACATGCTGAGATCAGATTAGAGTATCTTTAGATTTGCTAGAAGGTTGCTCCCAATTTTTCATTTAGTATGGTTTGTCGATCCTAATGTTGAAATCATTTTGATTAGTGCTTCAATTTATAAATCACGTACTTAAAAGAAATTATTTGATTTTCCTTCCATGAGGCAAGGTGTCACTGTGTTTCCTACAAATGAAAAGCTTTTTTAACCAGAACATTTCAGACAGTTATGAAAATGGAATTGTTATCGCAAAATTGTTGTCGAAATTTTGCACTCGTGAAATCATGTAGCCATCACGTCAATTGTTGCCGATTCTGTCATTTGCGAGCTGATAGTCTTAAAATTTGCGTTGTGATATTTTTGCCGGCACGTTCAGTACTGATAACATCCATTTTATGCATTGTTCCATGCACTTCCAGCAAGCTTCTAGGACATAACCTCGTATTTTCTCATAATGTGACGTCACATCAATATTCCTATGACTTTGAAGGTAGATTTTAGGGAAAATTAGAAGCTGTGTCTATCTAGCAGCGTCATTGTTCTTTCTCTAGATTTGAATTCATCTCTTGCTCCTGACGTCCGAATTTAAAGCAACGACTGACCCTCTTCAATCTATGTGAAAATAAAGCTCCTAATGGCGCTTGATTAATTGGTGATTGGGTCTGTGAGCAACTGCTATCCCATTGAGATACCACGAGAGACCTCCTCGTTGGCTCAATCAACCGATTTTTCCAATTCTTCCCATTGGTCTAAGGTATTTTGAATGCTTTACCAATTACCTCTTAATTCCACCACATCATCTTTGCTCACAGGGGATTTCAAAATGTGGCAACTGCCGATCTTATGATGAAGAGGGCAAAGAAGATGAACAAAGCGGCGAGAAGAAAGAATTTGCTCGGATTAGGTATGTTTATAAATTGCATTTCACCTTGCAAGTTTCTTTAAATTTTTTCAGACAATTTTAGCATCAGTGAGGCAAACTAGTGAGAATCCAAACGGCTAGATGGAAATGGGAAATGACAAAGAGGAGTCGGTGTATTCTCTCCTTATATTTGTACTTCATTTGATCATAAGTTGTTCTAGCATTTCCTCGTGGCAAACAGGGTATTTCCAGACGTTTGTCTTTCAGACCTTTGTATTTCAAACGGATCTAATGAACGACTCTATCGTTAAATTCGACAGCGCATGATAAATGTTGGAACCGTTCACTCTTCAATTGACTTGCTTTTTTACCGATTTATTTTTGTATTTTTTCTACTATCTACTGGTCGGTATTCACTGGTGCAGGAAGTTTCCAACATCAATCTCATCATCACGAGGGGGGGGGGCGGGGTTGAAAGTCACCCACTCACCCACCGGTCTCCTCCTTAACAATTGTGAGCCGTCTCGAGTTTGCACTGCAGTCCATTCTGTCTTCCTCATGTACAATGAAAAGGAGTGAAGCGTTTCTCCTAACACTTATCTGAGGGCTTGAGCATCAACAGCTATAACTGAAGTGGCATCTCAGGAACAAATAGCCGAGCGTGGATTAGAATTGAAAATAATTATCTATTATCATAGTTGCTATGGTCTTGGTCTAGAAATTTGTCATTGGAATTCATCAAAATCATCTCCCAAACGGAAACAAATCAAAAGTTTCGACCAATTCTTTGAGTCCCATTTTTCTTGCCCTACCTCTTATGTATGCGTCTTTTGGTATACCTCTTGTGCACCTTCTGGTAGTTCTTTTCTTTCAAGTTCGTTCTGATGATATTTAGTCAAAGAGATCAAGTACTTGGCAAAACGTTTTCTTTTTTTCAGATTTTCATATTTCATGCTTGCAATATATTTTATCAGTATTCACTTTGCAAAGCCCTGTTGACACAGAAGCGGCTTTGTTTTCGCTTGGACTGTTCTGGCAACTTTCGAGCCCTATTTGAGTTTTCCGAATTTGACAGCAGTTGTTTATTCCTCGTTTTTATATCATAGCGGCCAACAAAAGATATGAATTGTTCAAAAAGCTGCAAGAATCGAAGCCAAGTATGACAGTACGTCCGCCAACGAAGAATAAGGCCACGAGTAGAATTGAATACTTCTCAGGTAGCATTTTGACACTCTTAGATTTTTCTAAGGTTAGGTGATTAAAATTCCGTAGGCGTAATCCAGTCCAATTTTACAAAAATTTTACAAGCAATGGAATCAGAAACATCAATAAACGCAAAGTGAAAATGAAACGGAGAACTGGTGCCCAGTGTGAGTTTCATGTCTTGAATCATACTGCACTAAAATTTAGTGACAAATGTGATTAATCTTTACGCACAATTGATTATGATCAATTCTGAAATGCAGCCGTACGTCAAACTGGCCATTTTTCAGCACGAACTGGCAGCAAAATTCACAAAGCAAACTGGTTCCAAGTGTGACGTCACTGGTCTTATTTCACTAGACCTGTTCCAACCAGAAAGTCTTTTATGACTTTGCCCAGTCGTTATAAAAGCATTTCTTGAGGATCATTTTCAATTTATGTAAGCATGCACAGCGACGATTGCTGAAAAGTAGAATCACTTACACATGTTATATTATCAAGAATGTTCATTGTATTTGCGTACACATGTTGATATGTATGTGTATAGATCGTTTTAATCCAACCTTTGATCATGTCCTTGGTCATATGAAGCAGCAAATGCCTCCCAATCTTGGACTGCAGAATTTTTGGTTTCACTTGCTGTCAGAAAAGCCAGACCTACCATTTCTTCTCGCTCCTTCAGTCTCTCTAAGGTGAAGTTCTTTCCGTGTTTCATTTCATTTTTTCTATTATGTTTTTCAGCTCAAAAAGAAAGGGATTCTCAATCGAGCTTGTCAAATCTTTCAACGGACAAAGATTTCAAAAATGAAATGACCTACAGGTGAGTTTTATTTGAGATTACTTGAAGAAATTTAATCACGAAATGCAAGAACCACAATATGTAGTGACATCTATAGAAAGGAGTGACCAGAACGCATCTCCAATGCACAACTTTTTTAGCATCTTGAAATTTACTTATAATCTTGGTACGCTACCCTCACGAAAGTAGTGCACCGGGTGAGCCAAAATGGCGGACAGAAACAACAAATTTATTGGGCCAGCCTCAATTTATGTTTTCATTTGAATCCTGATAGTCTTAAAGCAATGTTTTTGGTGGGAAAACTTTTCAGATCTCTGGCGTGTTTTCTCAAAGAAAATAAACGTTGTTTTTACTCTTTTTTGAAACTAAATTCCTACTTGAACAGTTGTACCTAGATTACGAAAATTATCGGATGGAGAAAAATTGACAATTAAAATACCAAGCGAAAACGATTTTTCTTATCCGAAATTGAAAATTGTTTATTTTTCATCGCTTCAGTGCAATAAGAGCTTTCAAAAAATTTTAAAAAATTGGCTCATTCAAGATACAGCAAAGATTTGGACGAATAAAAATGTTGACGAAGAAGGAGAAAGATATGTTGATCGAGTTGCAACAAGGTGGAGGTTTAGAAACTTGAAAACCATCACGCAGGAAGGAAGCTGTAGCCTACAGCAATGTGATTTCGTCTGCATGACAAGTAAAGAGTATTCTCCATAAAAATGCATTAAAATGCATTGAAAGAAGAGGCAGGCTTCCATAAATGAGAAAGAAATTATATCGTTTGAGGTGGAGTAAGGCACTGACATGACAATGCACCGCTATTTATACTACGCTAGGTGGAATCTCTTTGGCTAAATTCCCACCTAACAGTCCAGACTTAAGCTTCATTGAAAGTGTATGGTGGTACATGAAATAATGGGCTAAATAATTATCCCCGTGGCTGTCGAGATGCTAGGGATTATTTTGTTACCAAAGTTTTTGAGGACTAGAGCGTGTTCCTCTGGTTACGCAAATAAACTTAGTGAAAATGCGAGCTGGCTAGAGACCGCTATTAGAATGGTTGGCTTCATAACAAAATATTGAGTCCAAGTTACAACTTCTTAATTTTTAACTTCTAAAAAATATTGTTTGAATTAACAATAGTTTAGTTGTTGACTGGGTGTTTTTACTCTGTCTGATTTTCGATGGAAGTCTCTCGTAAGCCGATTCTGTAATTTCATATAAATAGCACATTACGTAGTTCCGCCATGTTTTTTTCGTATCCTGTGCAACATTTTTGTGAAGGGTGCGCATCAAGGATTTATGCCTACTGTCATAATAATCATAATCATAATCATAATCAAACTTTTTTACAGTTGGTTTTGTTGTCTAGTTAAATACTAATTAGGACCAACTATTTCCGTACAATATAATATAATACACATTTTTACGGTAATTCACTAGAATAAAGGATTAACAAAAGGGTATACGATCAACAAAAGAAAGAGAAGAAGACTTGCTATGTGCAGATGTGACACGTACAATTTTTGCCATCCCATTGATGTATTTCTTTCTCAAAATTTTTTATGGAAGTTGTTAATTTTATCTCATCACTTAGTGCATTCCACAAAAGACTGCCTCTACACGATAGAGTTTATTCCGTAACGCCGAGAGTTCACATGAGGGTATTACATAATTCACTACTACGAAGACTATAGGGAACATCTCTTTTGGTGAAGAATTCCCGCATGTCTTCTAGTTTTAGATGATTAATTGTTTTATAAACCTCCACCATGAGAATTTGTAGGTTCTTTTGGTATGTTGTCTTTGATTTATCCCAATCTAAAAGCTCTTCAAACGTAGATTCGTAACCTCCATGTAAGACTCTCAGTGCACATTTCTGGGTCCTATTAATTTCATTATTTGCTCTTTTGGTACAAAATAGCCAAATTGGAGGACAGTATGCAAAATTGGATATTATCACGGAGTTGAAAATAAGCTTTGAATTTCGTTCTCCTAAAGATGGTCTTATTCTTGCAAATGCATGGACTTTAGATTGACCTTCCTGCCTAGTTCTTTAACATGAGCTTCAAACTTAAATGAGTTATCAATCTTTTCACCTACAGTATCATTACTGGTCCCCAGGAATCTGATCAATCCTAATGCACTGCTCAATGAGCACAGTTTTTCATTGTCCAGATATCCAGTTAAAGATTCTGAGTAGAATATAAACCCGACGCACCAAGTCCGATGAAGCATCGCTTCAAACCGTAGCCAAATAGCACGGCAGGCGCGAAGCAATTCTTTTATGTTTTATAGTCTTGTTTATCAACCATTTCTTTCAAGTGGTTAAATTCCTTCATGGATTTCTTTTTAGCTGGGTTTGCAACCAAGCTGTGTTACATTACGATGCTTACAATGATATCATTGGCGAGCAGCAACGTCAACTTCCACAACAGCAACAAGAGAGTTGCCAAGCAACTAGCCACCGTGGGGAGTGGTCAAACAGGTATTTAATGACACTGATGGATAATCGCACCCCTCTTGGCAATAAAATCACATTGCTAAGCTCGTCTTCTTGACATTCTCCCTGCCAGTCTCTATTGCTGCATTGTTTTGGGCCAGCTCTGCCGTTTCCACTAAGTCCCAAATTTGTGTACTTGTGTGTGTGTGTGTGTGTGTTTGCGAGTGGCATGCGCGCATGTCTACGTGTTTGCTTGTGTACGTGTTGATGTGTGCGTGCGTTTGCGTGCATACATACTAGCCAGTGTGTATTTGTGCGTCCGTGTGTGTATGAATGTGCATGCGTGCGTGTGTGTGCGAGTATGTTCGTGTGCGTGTGTGTGTTTTTGTACGTTCGTGTATGCGTGCGTGCGTTTTTGTACGTCCGTACGTGCGTGCGTGTTTGCATGTCTGCATGTTTGTATTTTTGTATATGTCGTGGGTGTTTGCATGTATGCGTGCGTGCGTTTTTGTATGTCCGTACGTGCGTGCTTGTTTGCATGTCTGCATGTTTGCATTTTTGTATATGTCGTGCGTGTATGCGCGCGTGTGTTTTTGTATGTTCATGTGTTTATGTTTCTAGAATGACTAATGCTTATAAAGGCAATGCAATAATTTTAGTTTTCTAACTGCAGGCAAAATGAGTTCTTAATTGCTCTCGGTTGCAGTCTTTTCTAATTCTCTCGTCTCTTTTTAATTTTGAAGGCCTGAAAGAGTCTCGCTACCATATTTGGACCCTGCTATTATTGCTGGCAAAAGCCTCCCTCTGGTTGTAAGTAGATTAGATGCATTCCCTTGTCTTGAGATGCTTTTCTTCTTCCCTCAAATCACAAATATCTCGCTGCTTCCTGTTGCTCTCACGGCAGTGATGATCTATTTTAAGTAGCTTTGGCGTAGCCTTCCAACGCTTTTAAGAACCATGCTTTTAGCTTGCTTTGCTCTTTCAATATGAAGAGAAGGAATTCGAATGAATTCAATTACACAGTGCTGCATTCAGTATGTTGTCAGACGGCATTCATTCATACCGTTCTCCGTGTTTGCAAAGCTAGGAATCCTAGAGGCGTAGGAAATTGAGGCTGACACGGCCTAGCCATTAAACAATGTTTTGCTGCTTGATCAGCCCTCCTCCGCTGCAATATAATCTGCATTTGCACGCCTGTTTGGATAAAGTTCCTTGAAATGGGAGATAGCTATTGCTTTATACACTAATTGATCGCATGCCAAGAACTTTTTTAATCAACACAGCGATGTTGACTGATCTGCGTATTACAGAATGAAAATTTCTTTTCCCCTAGATCGCATCTCGCGTTGCGTCTAATCCAGCTTTGGCATCGAATCGTAATTCAACCAAGGGCCTCCGGGAAGGTAAAACATCGATGTTATTGAAGTATCAATTTTGAATTATTCATTATTCATTGTGGAAAATCTTATCAAACTTCAACATGGAAGCTCACGGAATATTTCGTTTTACAATTAATCGGGTCGATTCGGTCCATTGTATCCCAAATGTGTCATAAGCAGGGTATTTTCGTAATTTATTGTTCAGTATGATCCAGTTGTAATGTATTTTGTGATGTACAGGAATGGGTTGCTTCAGTGGCGGACTGGCACCCATCCAACCTACCGGGAAGAGCAACCAAAGGGGCGCCAGTAGGTGGTTACGCTGCGGGGTTAGTGGATCACGGAAAGGTCTAAAAGTGGCGGGGGGGGGGTCAGGTTTCGACTGAAGCGAGCAAACTTGAGGTCCGGCGTTTTTTAGAAACACTCCCATTAGAGCTGAGAAAGTGCCCCCATATGAAGTTTATTCTCATCTCATCATCTTTGAAACTTCAGTGCGGGTGGTAAAATTTATAGGTGTCATGGTGTATTGTTATCAGGTTATGTATAAATTATTTAAGCTCGACCAACTCCAAATACCTAATTTTCAATTTTTGAGACTATATTCCAAGATTTCACATCGACAGAAACGTTTGCAGCCTATGAAGCGAAATCATTTTTGCGCAAAACTTGTAGGTTTTCAGAAAGTCAGCGAAAACAAGATGAATGACTGCATTCCAAACCAACAGTTATTTCTACATTTTTGAAAGTATTGTATATTTCCGAAAAACGTAGGAGGTGGGGCTTCAGCTCCTGCTAGCTTATAGCTGTACTGTCCTTGCTTTGACGCTACGGTTATGAAAACAATTTACAAAGCATAAGTTGTCAGGACATCGATATGACGAATTATAGTCAAGCATTGAACATGTTCTTGAAAACTGTAGACTTTTCGGAAAGATATCTGATAACATCATCTGGAGAAACACATTCCAAGAGATCCTTTCACAACCCATTAACATGAATGCCTCGAGCTTATCATTTCTCAGAGTTGACCGTGAGCATGTTTTTACTTGCTTTAGCTTACTGAAAGCCCTTTCGCAGCTAACTTGGGTGAATGAAAGTGTTAAAAGGTATTCATAGGCTAAGAAAAGGTTGGAGAAGGCTGTTGTGTTTAACGAATATCTGTACAGCATTCTGTAACAGCAAACCAAGCACTGTTTGCAGGTTCCTTTGCAGGCAAATCGGTTTTCAAGGATACCCTTTCCCATTTCTTTTGCTGTCGGTTCCATGGCCTGAATATTATCAAAATCATCGTGAAGTGTTTTACTAAGATGCTTGAAAATTGAAATGAGTGAAGTAAGCTTGGCCTTCAAAGAAACAGCAGATACACCGACAAGTGATGCAACCTTTTCCAGGCCGTTAAATGGTACGCCGGATTTTGAGAGCTCTTCAAATCGATTGGGGTCATAAAAAGCGATGTCCCTTATCAGCTCTGTGTTGTTATCTGGTCAATAACACGCCTGAAACCTATACACGAAACCTATGTACGACATTATCTGGAATCTCATCCTGTACTTCCTGGCCGGGCATGCTCTTCCTTTTTGTGACTCTGCACTTCTCAAACTCTGTCTGCATTTCTGCATCTATGTCATCCAGTTCTTCCTTCATTGCGCTGATGAAATTGTGTACCCTGTCGTTGATTTCGTTAAACTGAATGTCACATAATCTGCGCTTCGCTTTTTCTACCATCTTCCAAGCACTGAGGCAGTCTAGTCCTTTCGTCTGCCAATAATCGGATGCATGTCGCAAAATTCTGTAGACCCGAAGCAGCAAGAAAGCTGTCATAATCGTATCGAAGCGAAGCCATTTCTGCAATAAAGCATCGGTATCATTTGTTGACTTAAAGTGAAAATCTGGTGATGCTTGAACGTGATGAAGCACCTTGATCAACGTACTGTATGTTCCTTTCGAGGGATCTTCAAACGTACCCAAAATCCTCTCGAGTGCCGCTTGCTTCGACCACCAGAGTGTCTCGCCTATCTTCTGGAGCCTTTTGAGCTTCTCACTTCCAATACTATTCTCCAATAAAATGCTTTCCCAGACACTCATGCGCTTGCAGGAATTGGAAAAGAATGCGGCTGTGGTATGGAGGAGTCCAACAAGGCTTTTCACGGGTACGATATCATCCACAATGTCAGTTGCAGCTAAGTTGAGTTTATGTGCATAACACCAAATGTAAGCAAAGTTAGGGGAGATATCTTTGATGAATTTTTGGACACCTTTGTGTTCACCCCGCATATTTGCTGCGCCATCAAATGATTCACCAACAACGTTTCTCATTTTAGACCATGGGCCTGAATGGTTGACTCTAGCAATTTGAACAGGTCTTCTCCTTTTGATCCAGTAATTTCGCGCACTGCTAAGAGTCTCTCTTTGACCTCTTCCCCGTGAACGTATCCACAAATCATAGTTGCTTGATCAATGGTTGATGTGTCTGTGCTACCAGGCATATGCAATGAAAATTTCTGACTCCCAATCTCGTCTGCTATCTTTGAATGAATCTGCTTAGATATGCAGTCCAAAATCATATTCACGGTACGTAGGGTGATGTCAAAATCCGCAAGGAACGAAATCATTTCAAGAAAGTTGCCATGATTCACTGTCATGTCCTGTAACGTATGAAGAGCTTCATTACGATGTGCTCTATATGCGATTCCCTGTTTTCCAATGAGCTTGATGACAGCCAAATTGCGTTTCAAAACCTCAATGTTACCGGTTACTTAACGTTGCCTTTGGCTCATCATTTCCTTATCTATCAAACTTTCAATGCCCCTTTCTGCTTCAGCGTGCACAAGAGCAGTAACGACTTCATTGTGAGGCTATAAGGCTTCATGATCAGCCAACCTTTCATAGATTTGAGAAATTTGGTAAATCCGCTTGTGACTGCTGATTCACTGGATGCACAGCCTAAGCACACATTGCAATATACCGCTTTAATTTCTTCTCACTCAACTTTTACTGTGACCCAGTTTCTGGCGAAATATTTGTCTTCTGCAATCTTTCTGTAGCAAACTCTTTTCGGATCAAACGGAATAGATTTTAACTCCTTATAGGCTGGTTGTGAAGCGTTGCTACGCACAAGTTGCAATCTTTGACTTAATGGGGCCGTCCCAGAAGTTCTTCGGAAAAGAGTATTTTCATTACCACAGCTTTTTTATGGTTGGCATTCAACTTGTGCATGCCTTTCCGTGCCGTCGGTGGTGAAATTCGACTGCTCGGGCTGACTGGTGATTTCTTCGCTAACACTTGCTGGAGGCTCTATAACCTGAAAATACAGTGAAGGTGAGGCCGCAAATATGATAACAGTAAAGATTGCTGACTTCCTTTTGTGGAATTTGATGATTGTGCAAGTTGATGAATGTTATGTCCTTTCTTTACGAGAAACTGTGCTAGACGGAGTGAAAAAAATGAGGAATTTTTTCGAAGGAAAGGCACATGCTTAATTTTAGGGAAATAATTTAAGTTTTTTGTAGCCGGTTGTAAGATAGAAGCCAATTTTTTCGAAGCAGCCCTTTTGATTTTCAATTAAAACTAACAAGGGCTACTAATATGAGGATACCATTTCTCAATAAAAGTAGCCCGAGGTCTACTTACAACTAGGTTTCAATTTTGCAGGTTCTTATTGTAGTTTTAAATTCTTCGTGTGTCGCAGTTTCTTGGAAAAGTTAGTGTAGATTGTGGTGCCGTGGCTTTATTTTTTTTAGTGAGTTATGTTGGGGAAAGGCCATGGTGGCCTATACAAGGCCTCAACAAAGGAAGAAAGAAGAATGCGAAGGGCTAAGAGGAGAGATCAGATCAAATGTATTGATCTTGGATTTGAAAGATGGCAAGTTGGAAGATTCAGGAAAGCAAGAAGAAGGCAAGACGTTCGATAAGTTGCATGTTCTAGGGATGAATGATGATTTGTGGGACACTGGATAATTGGACATTGGTAAGGAAGGCATCTGGAAATCACCTCATAAAATCCACTTCCCTAGAAAAAACTCAGAGCCCTGTCTCTGGTTTCTGCTACGCTCGAAAATCGAGTATGCAACGCAGCATGCAAAAGTAAGTGTAATACGAAATAGGTATTTGGGGTGTTTCTGCGAAGAAAAATACAGACATGGGATTAATTGAAGTACTGCGCACTTGCTTGAAAAGATTATTAGCTAAACAACTTTGCCATCAGAATACAAGTGATTTTATGAGAAATTTAGAATTGGGGCCACAAGCAATGGGTTTCTTAAAAGTTATCAGATTTTCAAGAATCAGAGTTTCTTCTGAGTTTCCTTAAATCTTGGTAACCGTCCACATATTCACTACCTGTGCCCTAATGAACAGTAAAAATCAAGTTCGTGAAGAATTTCCAATGTTGAGACATTGCTCATGGTACAGGTTACAAGCGAAGTAAGTAATAGTACGCTGGTGATTTCCCTTGTTACAATAAACAGTTTCTTAACGTACGTTTTTCCAGTACTGGAGTTTCTTAATTTCTAGATTACAAAAAATGCGCTCTTTTCTAAGACTTCTGAGAATCATGTAGAATTTGTTAGTCAAACTTGAATTTTTAAAGTAATTTGCAATTACAAGAATTGTGAATCTTTGTACTCATAATGAATTTCATTCAAGTTAAAGGTGAAGCTCTGATGCAACCAGACCTCCTTTTGGCTCCTTCCAGATTTTGTGAAAGATATTTTTCTTTGTTTTGGATCATTGGCGGCCTCCTGAATTCCTTCTTTTCTTTTCTCAATTCTATGCTGGTTTCCACTCTTCTTCATGGTGCGAATGTCTTACGCTAACAGTTATTGAAATAATTATATGCTTGACCGATAAATTCAGCGTGAGAGTGAAAACTTTCCAAACTCGAGAAACATTTTCATGATCCTATGAATATTTTAGCCCACATAAAATAGTTTGAGTATTACCTTGTTTGCTTTGAAGCTGACGTTACTTCCTTATGATTTCTCTGATAATTATTCAACACATCGTTACGACATAATCAATTACTTTTACTGTCAATACAAGATAATCTCATCCTACAATGTGTTATATGACAATTCCTTGTTTTCAATTCCCCTATAAATATGTCATGAGCTTCACACTTTTGAAAAGAGAATATTTTTTATATAAGCAAAAATATAAGGTTCTGTTCGAAGATCATTTTTATTTCAAATGGTAATACCTACCGTTTAAAATACGAGTTTCTTGAAACAAACTTCAGGCAAAGGGCGCACAGGGAAATTTCCCAGTGTCCTGGTGGGCCAGTCCGCCACTGGGTTGCTTTTGTCCATTGTATCCAGAGTTTGTTACATTTAGGGCATTTCTATAAATTTTTCATTCTCCTTTCGATTTCATTCTCAGGAGATGAAAAGTCAAGATCGGCACCAAACCCGTCTAAAAGAAGTGCTCCTGTGTTTACAGGAAACGATTCCTCGTCATCTCGAAGTTCCAGCTCCGACACCCGACGAAGGACGAAAAAGTAAGGATCGAAGGACTTCTGTTAGCAATGATTGGCAAACCGTGGAGCAAATATCGCTTGGTGGTAGAAATGAGGTGTTCCTTGAAAAGGTTTAGCCATGCTGAACATTCTATTTACTCAGATCTCCTGAATTTTGCTGTTCATGAAGTAGCTTGCATTCATATCAATGGAGTGTTATGCAAAAGGGATTGGTTTTGATATGGAGAATCAAAGCGCGCAATCACTCTGCTAGATTGCTGTCTCCTTGCACTTCTCTCAGCAAGCAAGTGGGGCAGCAAACAGATGGATTTTGGTACAGTCAATGCATTCTAGAATTATTGGAAATTTTGAGGGAACGTCCACCACGAATAAACGTACCAACTAATTGTTGGTTACAATTAATCATGTTTGAGCATCTACATTAACGGGTGGAGATAGAGGATTTAGTGCTTATGGAAGTTCACGGCTCAATATTGGGAAAACAAGATAACATAGAGCTGATTTAATCAGCGGGGTAGCAAGAAAAAGGGAAGACTGGGAGCACTGATTCATCAATATCCTGGCAAAGGTGCTGAACCAGTTAATCACAACTAGCCCTCGCTATAAGGACTATACCAAATAGTACCGTTTAGGTATTTTAGAATTGTAATAAATGCTTCATTTGCAACCCAAAATATCTGCTGTTTCACGATTTGCATCGACATTAAAATTCAAAATTATTTCAATAACACATTTTTTCATGCTTTTACTGTTTTAAACAGCATTAATTTTCACACGTGACTATTTATTGAGAACCGTTGTCGATATGAAAATACGTCATTTTCTCTATTTAGTTGTGGTCTGGCTGATAGCTCACATCCTTAACACCACTGTATCATCTTGCCAGCTTGCAGCCAATGTGTATTATATTTTGTCCAATCGAGAGACTTGAGAGCACAGTTTTTCTCTAATGAAAGAATGATCTATCAAATTTTCTTCCTTTATGAATTTGAAATGCACTTTTAACAATCTCTTCTGCCTTAAAGATTGAAACATTTCTCATATCTGAGTTGTATATAGATACGCTAGACAGTAACTTATAGATCATAATTAATAGGAATGCTAAATTTCCAGTCATATACATTGTTGTAAATGATCTCTAAAGCTTTACTCCTGATACTGCATGGTGTTGACTGGGTGTGAGGAATACCAAATCTTTGTTTCCATAAATTCATTCGGTGTTGGACATACCTTTATGTTACATTTAAAATCATAGGCTCTTTCATATTGTAATATTCGTTTGGTTTGATAAGAAAGCTGTCGGGAGAAAGGTAGCAATGGACGAATCCCACTTCCTCTTTTTTCAGGTCTCATTTACCATCTTATTCCCTCGTAAAATATTCCTTGAACAAGGCAGCACAGATTAAGCAAGCTTTTCCTTTAAACCTAAGTTTATTGGCTGCTTCTTTGCTCTCCTTCTGTTAACTGACATGATCCCTGTATTCTTCGTTCCGTCCTACGTCACTAACTTATTTAGCCGCCATCTTGGAGGACAAGAACGCACGAACAGCAACAACGCAAAACAATTGCAGCGATGGAATAACGACGAATAAGTTATTTCAAAGAACTTGATAAAGAACACGCAAAAGACATCTTCAAAAAAAGTACGATTGAACCGAATTGAATTGAAGTGAATTGAGTAGCAGTGACGTCATTTAATATCAGAACAAGTGAAATGTTGACAATAATTTGATTCTAGATTTGAAGAGTAAAGATAGAAATCTCGCGTTGATGTCTTTTCTCTCGCGATATCGATTGGACAGATGGCCGCTCTAATGGCAAATTCTGCTAATGGTTTGCGTAACCTTCATTTCATTCTCTTCGCCCATGAAGGTCCGATGGCTTCGTCTTTCTTTTACTGCACCTGTGCTTACATTTTATCTCACGGTTCGTTCGTCAATGAAACACATAAACAAGGAATCTTTTTACATCTACTCATGGCTGATTTCGATTTGCCGCAGTACGGTGTTTCAATGTCGTAAATGTTGCAACATTTTGCGCCTTGAGAAAGTTGCTTCTCTACAGCAACCTTTAATCGTGGAAAAAGTTTGATCACAAAGACTGGAATTTTCATCAGTATTCTTCGTACACGCGATTTTAATGCTTGTAAACGGTTCTGATTTTTTCTAAACTGTTGCAATGCATACAGTTGGTAGATATTTCGACATAGCGAGCCTGCATCTGCACATGAATCGACCTATAAGACAGATTAGATCGTTGTGAATGTGCAATGGCATTGTCTTATAAGAGGTACGAGCCTCCTTTCCTTTAAGACTGGCCTTTGCATTTAAAACAGTGCCACAAGATGTGTTGATCTAATTTCTGTTTGATGAAGCTGGATGGTCCTGGCCCTGTCAATCGACTCTCCCATTCAAACAATACTCTTTACGCTCCCAAACATGTTTCCCGTAAGGCGGAGCGAAACTTGGAACGATCGAAACTTCCCTATTCAAGAAATCATTAAAAACGAACGATTTTGGCTTTACCAGACTTTTCCTTTCACTTAGATGAATTTGATTGTATCATATATCGATTATTTCAAAAATATTGTAAATTTCTAATCCCCCTTTTGTAAACATATCAATTTGTAAATCAGTTACATCCCTTGAAACCTTGCCTGTTTGAAAATCGCAAAAGAAATTAAGTGAAATTGTAGAAGCAAGTGCGACTCTCTTCATGACTTCTTCAAGTGCGACTCTCTTCATGACTTCTTCAAGTGCGACTCTCTTCATGACTTCACAGTGTCGGTAGTATCAAAGTCCAAGCCTGATTTTTCTCTTGGAGATTTTTCGATGAAACCAAATTTGTATCCTGAAGTAAGGCTCAATTCCAAATATGACTTCAATCCGACCCTCGCTTGAACCCTAACCATTACCCTTTACGACCCCCTTCACCACAACCACTGCCCGTAATGACCCCATTCTACCGCTAACCATAACCCATTATGATTACATTCTACCCCTAACCATAACCCATTATGATTACATTCTACCCCTAACCATATCCCATTATGATTACATTCTACCGCTAACCATAACCCATTATGATTACATTCTACCCCTAACCATAACCCATTATGATTACATTCTACCCCTAACCATAACCCATTATGATTACATTCTACCCCTAACCATATCCCATTATGATTACATTCTACCGCTAACCATAACCCATTATGATTACATTCTACCGCTAACCATAACCCATTATGATTACATTCTACCGCTAACCATAACCCATTATGATTACATTCTACCCCTAACCATATCCCATTATGATCACAATCCCCCCATAACCGTTACCCTTCACGATGATCTATTTGAAAAACCCAGCTGAATAAGATGGCAAATATTGCCACTGTTAATTATTGATGAGTTGAAATTGTAATCTGTGTTGCTTTAACAACTGGTTATTGTATTATCGTAGTAACGATATCAAATCAAGCTGGAGATCTGAGGAGAGCACATATTACATGGCAGGTCAATTTCAAAATGCGTTCTCGTCTTGAGCAGGAAAACATAGCAAATCTCCTTTTTCATTCTATTCATTTGCGTCCATTTCACTAATCTATCAGATTCTCGCTTCTACTTCCATTATTTCAGTCATCATATCGTAATGTCATTTATTTATTCATCTTTTCCGATTTCCTTCGCTAGAACATTCCTCTTTTGTAGCTGTCTCCATCGGTCCCTTCGTCCGTTCTTGTTCGATGTTCTGCTTATTCCTCCATTTATCAATTCGTACATTTTTTACCTTTTGCATGATTAAGTCGAATTAAAACTTTCATACCCATCTATTTCTTTGATAACCAATTAAACGACTGTTAACATTTTTTGCATTGCCCACATGAAAGTTACATTTTACATTACGTCATAGATAGGTTGAATGCAAGCAGCTGTCATTGCCGTACTGAAAATCTTCAAGTAACTGGACACATTTGATTGCCTGACAGACGATTGTGATTGCAAGTGTTGTAGAACAGTAGCAAGATGTACGGCCTACTATGCGAGAATCTCCGAGACATGATCATCGATAGACACGGAGAGGCTATGTGGTTGAAAGTAAAAGAATTAGCAGGTATAAAAAGCCAGTCATTCGTCCTTCATAATATATACAGTGATTCTGCGATTGCCTGCATGGCCCAGGCGTACGCTGAGCTTACCACAAGAAACGTCGATTGTGTAATGAAAGATCTTGGCATATCTTTTGTGACCTTCATCGAGAAGAACGGATACAACCAACTGCTGAAGGTGCTTGGCCGAAACATGCGTGATTTCCTAAATGGCCTTGATAGTTTGCACGAATATCTGAGATTCAGCTACACGAAGCTTAAACCTCCATCATTTTTCGTTGAGATGGAGACCGCGCGGGGGATGATCCTGCACTACCGTTCGAAACGCATCGGATTTCTGCACTACGTCGCGGGACAAATCGAAGAAGTCGGGCGGAAATTTTACAACCTGAAAGTTGTGACTGAAGTTCTGGACTATAAACTGAATGAAAACGGTTGCCATGTGATCATGAACCTGATTTTTGATAACAAAGCTTACGTGAAGCAGCTGCAATCGGAGGAGAACTCTCTTTGCGGACTGTTCTTGGATATCGAATTGTTTTTTGATATTTTCCCCTTCTACATCATGTACGATAGGAATCTAGCAATAACAGGAGTTGGGAGCAGTCTAAGGAATTCATTGCTAGAAGGAGATCTTGTCGGCCGCAAGTTGACCCACGTGTTCCATGTCGTCCGACCAACTTTTGAATTCACGTGGATAAATGTAAGTTCAGCAAAATCAATTCGTTTGTCTCTTTCAAGGTGGTGCCGTTGTGTAGTGGTTAAGTGTTAGGACTCACAATGCAGGGGTTGTCAGTTCAAATCCTGCACGTGTCAAAACTAACACCATTCATTGGTGGACAGGGCACCGGGAGACCACCGAACATTGTCCGCAATGTTCCCTAGAAAAAGCTTAGAGCCCTGTCTCTGGTTTCTGCTACACTCGAAATCGAGCATGCAAAGCAGCAGAATCCTGAATGAGATACATATCAATTCATATACAGTTATAGGATTGATAGGAGACGGGTGACCAATCTGAGAAGTCATAGGATAACATCAATGCAACACTTGTAGAACAACCTGCGGGACTTTACGAAATTTAACTGGTTTTGTTATTGAGGAGTTGGGAGCAAAGTCACCAGGGATTAGTCTTCGTCTCTTTGGCCATTATCAAGGCTCTTAAGCATTGCTGACAGAAGGAAATAGCTTATTGGGTAAGCTGCCATCCATCTGCTCAATATGAGGCTTCTCCTGGAAACGAGGGCATCGTACACCACCTGCCACTATGTGAAGCACTGAATTAAGCATTGAATTAGTCGCAAGCTTTTAAGCGAGCACTGATAATCATTGCTAGCTTTTTCCTTTTAACGTTGATTGCTTTTCAATTGTTCGATTGCACTTCATTTCCGATTTATTTAGGTGTGATAATTCGATCTTTTAAAGGACACATTTTTCGCTCATTTTCTCTCCCTTTTCCCAGGTCATTCACACAAATGTAATCTTTGAATTGATAGCGAAACCCAACCGAATGGCAAACGAGGCTGGTGAAATCGGTAATAGTGAGACGATAACGCAAAACCCCCCAATGATTATAGGTGGACAACAACTTCATCTGAAAGGCCACATGATGTTCATACAAGTTCTTGAGATGATGCTTTTTCTTTCATCACCCGTGTAAGCTTTGCTTTTTCACACTCGTTTCAATGATCCCCCTGTCTTCATTTCGGCAACAAATTCATATTTCTACAGGAGCTTGCTGCAAGATAAATATTTTAAGAGAATTCTCTACAATCCATCGGTTTCCTTTACACAGAGTTGCTTCTAATAAAGAGCTGCCCGTTTTAAGAGATATTTTTTACGGAGAAGTGTTCATTAGGGTAAATTAATACGACGAGCTGAAGATGGGACGAACCTATTGATGAATGGGTTCATCATTAGCCCGACAAAGTTGATGCTTTGCTTTATACCATGGACTAATGATGAACCTATTGCACAGAACTATCAATGTCACGCATGCGCCATCAACCCGCACGAAGTTTCAAAATGGCGCCAATCAATGTTGACGACAGGAAAGTACGAATGGCTATGTTTAGCCGTATTTTACGAGCACGTTCAAGAAGAAGAGCAATTCAACAGTCACTTAGCACCTTGTTTCTACACAGACAGAGGTTGATAAAAGTTAACGTGCTTACACTATTGCTGTTGCTCTATCACGAGGTCGTTACTCCTGCCAATAGAAATTCCAGGCAATTCTAGTCTACGTCTCTTTATGAGCACAAAGCCACCATCTTCAGAATCAGTACCCCTCGCGCTTTCATTCTCACTTCCTGGGCGATTACTACTAACGGAAGCTAAATTGCCATTTTCTCTATCACTATCATAATCCACAATTTCTTGATTAATGCTTTCCCCGAATTCCGAAAAGACTATCGACGTAAGGTTACTGAACGATGAAATGCTGCTGCTATCACTGAAGTTAAGTCGAAGAAACTTTGGCGGGAATTAACGCTGCCATATCGCGCATGCCCATATGAAAACAACAAGTAAAAAAATGCGTACTGCCACCTGATTTGAATAGTTTCATCGACGAACTATCCCGTCATATAAAATGGCGGTGAGCCAAGCATGAACTTATTCGAATAGGTTCATCATAAATCGACAAGCTCAAGATGGGCTCATCAGCAGCACGGGCCTATTAATTCTAACTGTTTTATACAATGCGCCAAGAGATGAACCTATTCAAAATTAATAGGTTCGTCCCATCTTCAGCTCATCTTATAAATTTACCCTTATTAAGGGCTGCTCAATAGCTCAATAATGAGAGGCAACGATTGTAGAGAGGTGTCCATTATAGAGAGGTGTCCATTTAGGGAGTTGTTTAACATAAAAGGGACTAGAAAATATAATGATGATAAGGGTTCTTTTCACTTTTCCGGTTTGTCTCGTTTTCAACTCACACTAAATTACAATTAACGCTACATTGGCTATGTGATTGATAATCATAATCGTCATCATAGTAATCATCATATTTTTCCTTTTTTTCAAACTTCGTTCTTTCATTAATTTTTTTTGTCGTTACAAAGACAAGTCTCGCTAAAAAGGTTTTTTGCACCTGGCTGGCTTACAACTACTAACAACGATAAATTAAAGAGAGAAAAAAGAGAACAAATTGTATTATTTAGTAAACATTTGTTAATATGAAAGAAGTTCCGGGTTAGACCAAGGTTTGTTTCTCGAGCAAAAGATGCAATACGTGGTACGAATAATGATTGATGAGATTTTGTTTAAGATATAATTGAGATGGCTTTGGTCGATTCCAATGCGTTTGCACATCTCCAGAACAGAGTCAGACTACTGGCCGAAAATGCCTAAATAGCTCATGGATAGGTTAACGAATTGGACTTGTCGATAGTCGCAGTTGAGATCTTTGAGGAGAGGATGATATTGTTCTTCTTTACGGTGGGAGTTGATATTTAGATTTGTTTCGAAGCCCACGGCTAATTCAAGGATGTAGAGACAGTTTTTAGGTGAAATGAGAAGCAGGTCAGGGCGGAGGCTGTCACCAGTAACGATGCAAGGCGAGAGATAGGCAGGAAGGTCGACGTAAAGTTTGGAAGATCCTATAGCTTGAAAAGTTTGAGCAAGAAAGTTAAGCGCTGAGTTGTGTAGCCATGTAAAACGACCTTGGTCTAGGTAAGTTTTACGACCAGGAACAACGAGAAGGAGTGACTCAGGCTGAGAGCAGGAGGAACAATCAGAGGTAGGAGAAGGATTCCATCGATATAGGTTGTTCCTAGTGGTAAGAGAGTTATTGAGATATTTGATGGCGAAATTGAAAATATTGGTAGAGAGCTTACTCTGGGTTTTCGACCAAAGTGAATTAAGTTTCTTTAAGGAATGATCAAGGACAAAAGAGAGGAGGAAAATCATCATCGCCATCATCGACTTTTAATGTCACTGCAGACGAATCTCCTCCTAAAATTTCTACGCCCTTCTAAAATTTGTATTTTGTACCGTTCTCATCCACCTTATCCATGCCCTGCCCTCTCTGTCACATCTCCATTAACCTTGTTGGTCTCTTTATCTTTCTTATTCTTCTCCTAGATATTCATTCTGTTACTTCGATCCTGTCCTTGCCAATTTCGCAACGGTCCTGCTCTTTGTTGAGTCAATCTTCACTTCTGTTGGCACTGCAGCTTTCAACTTGGCTTCAACTTAACCTGCATTCACCCCGCTTCATTCACATCGAATCTCACATTCTGCAAAGCGTAAATGTGGCCATCTTGGGTTGAACCCAGGTCAATACGCCACGCATGCGTATTTACAATGACGATTCTCTTGATTTTCTTCGCGTTTTTCTTCAAAAAAACATCAAATATAACTATGACTACAATATCTTGCCTCTCTTGGAATCTTTTTTGCATCGTTTTATTACCTGGCCTCTTCCTTGGGCCTGGGATTTTCGTCTAGCTGTTGCTTGACTCTTTGTCCGCCCAAATTTCCAAGTAAGACTATGATTTCATCAGCATCTTATATGCATCAATTACAGAGCCTTATTGATAACAGAATTGTACATAAGTTATCCTGTCAAAATATTCGCATGATATTATTAGTATCATTATTTCATGATCCTCTTTCTGGCGTAGCAGATTGATTCATTTTCAATTTTTGTCAGTTGTTAGATGGTCTCTTTTAGCATTATTCTTTCATAGTACAAATTGATAATCATTCACGATGGAAATGAGTACATGAATAGGAATAATATATCAAAGCTGCTTGGCGCATTTGACGTAACGTTCTTCTCCCTTGATAAAGCTTCTATTTAGTCCTAGGACAAGTGAAGCAATTGAATATGCATTATCTCAACAGATTGGATAGTCTTCAAACGATGCGTGTCATGGGAGTGTACGTCAATGATCTTGCACTTCATGATTCTTCAAGAGACCTCGTTTTGCAATCCGTTCATCAATCAGCTGAACTTAAACAAATACTCGATAGTGTAAGTAAAGTCTGCCTCTTTTAGTAGTGCGTCTGTATTGATATTCCAAAATGCTTTTTAATGCTTTCATTGTACGCTTTTTTGATGCTAGTTGGGTCGATCTTATCCCATGAAAAGCCGCCGCAATCCATCTAGATACTGTCTAAAGCAGCGCCCAGGAAGCTCAAGTGACATACTAATAAAAGAATCTACTTTAAATCCTTCCAATCCATCTTCTCTTTCTTTTGATCGTTTGCAATGCGCTCTTGTTTCCCTCTTGTGCCCCAGACCCCATGATGATGAATCGAACGCAAGATCGACAATTCCTGTAATCTAATCTTTCAGCGTTAGTGTTCAGTCTTTCAATAGCCAGATGTGAATTACGCGAAGAGGAGTACATAACACAATAAAGTCATCCATCCTATGCCTCCTTGTGATTTTGTGTAAATCACCCTTGAATCCCTGTCACTAGCCAGAGGCCTTGATTCGCTGTGCCAATTACCTATTTCAAAACTCAGATACCAAAACTTTTAATCCGTGTTTTTTTAGTGAGTTATGTCGAGGAAAGGCCACGGTGGCCTATACAAAGCCCCAACAAAAGACGAAAGAAGAAAGCGCAAGGCGAATAGAAGAGAGAGATTAGATCAAGTTTATTGATCTTAGATTTGAAAGATGATAAGTTATAGGATGTTGGAAAGCAAGAAGAAGGCAAGACGTTCCATCAATTGCAACCTGGAATTCGGCTGTCTTAGAAGTACCCTCCCCCTAACTCTTAATATCCCTAACATTAATCTTTTTTGCCACCGCGGCCTCTTAGTACCTGGAACTCTGCCTTTGAATTTTAGGAAGATAATGCCTCCTTGCTTACCTGTTCAGACTGATGCATCGCTGAATAATCAAATCCGGGTAGCCAGCACTTAAACACATCGTCTAGCTCCTATGATTTTTTAACCCAATCAATTGATAACAAATTTAGGAAAAGGTGAAAAGTGCTCAGCTTGAGGAAAGTGTTCAGTCGTTGGAAATGGAGCGAAAGAAGGCCGATGCTTTGCTTTACAGAATGATACCAAAACAAATCGCCGGAAGACTGCGGAAGGGAGAATCCACTTTAGATACATGCGAGGTATGATTTAAGTTTGAATATTTAAGTATCGCGTATCTGCAGGCACGCAACTAGGAATTTTAGAGGGCAGGGGTCCGGAAAACGAAAAGGCCATAATAGAAGTACTATTTAATAGGGACATATACTGGACTTATATTCTTCAGATTTAGAGACGGAAGATGTACTTCAAGGGTTTTCGTCATTTCGCTACTTTCAATTCATATACGCAGTAATCACTCATACTCATTAACAACCACTTATCTAATTTTGACAATAATACCAAATCATTTAATAATATCAAATCATTTAATAATATCAAATCATTTAATAATATCAAATCATTTCATTTCCAAACAGAAGCTTCGCGTTTCCCTGGGAATTTCATTCGCTTTTTCTAGAAGAAAGGCAGGGGTCTGGACCCCATAGTACCCCCTCCATAGTTGTGCGCCTGATCTAAGAGAAGTTGTGTGAAAAGTTTGTTAGCTTTTCAATCGTTGGCATAATGATTGAGAAAATTGTAGGGTGTAAGCGTCCACTCTTTGATTGGAGACACTAAAAACTCAATTATGTTTTGCTTGCATTTATTCATCCATGCATCATGAATATTGTTATTTTAAATGTTCTCCCTCCAAGTTTGGGGTTTCATTCGCCTGATTCTTTTTCTTGAATTCCTGAAGCAATATCTACTAATGAATTTTGAACAAAGAAGCATATAGAAACTTCCGTGCTTGCAATTTCCCAGACCAATATTTGCATATGATTTCTGGAACCATGCAAACCATTATTAACATAGGGACAATCTGCATGGTGATCATACCACGTGTCTAGTGAATTCAAGGCTCCCCATTTCGTTCCACGCTCCTTCAAGTCCCTGGGTGTGTCTTACCTGTTCGCCCAGTGGTACGTAGAGCCTTATCACAAAACTGGGAATAAAATGAAACGAGAAAGCACTGCTCACTCTCTTCCCTACACCGAGGCTCAAGATGGTACCTCTCTCGTGCGTGCTTTCTAAGGCTCTAATCGAGGTTGTGATTAGACTTCATTCTATGGATTTATGCACCTCGCTTTCATGCCTTTAATGTCTGACGAAGCGATCCCAAATGGCTTGGGGGCAGGACGATCAAATGAGAGGAATAAGGTATGATAGAATACATGGAGTCAGATATTTAATGAGATACAGTTTGCAACAACTTTGCTTTCATCTGTTTTGTGGTAAAAGGTATCACATGTAGAGATGTCTCAAGTCTCAGAATTAATTTCAAGAATGCTAATTTTGCAAGACAAAACTTTTTGCGTCGAAACCATGTTTCACTCGTTCTTTGCTCTTGCTTTTTCAGACATTTGAAAATGTAACGATTCTATTCAGCGATGTGGTTGGCTTCACCAACATTTGTACTCGCATTTCACCAATGGAAGTCGTCTCTTTGCTCAACACAATGTACATAAAATTTGATCAACTCAGTGTACAGTATCGAGTTTACAAGGTGCGTCTTTCTCGTCAATGCATGAACCATCAAAATTATCCTGTCGCAACGAAATACCAAGTTACAACTGAATTTCGCGTGCCCTTTTATTCGGATCGACTTCATGGATGTGGCAATCATACAATTTACGTCACGCTACTTCATCAAAATGTCATCATTCTGTACAACGCATTAAAAAATTACACTGCATATACAGTAAAACCCGCCACTAAGAAATTGATTTATAAGAAACTGCAGCCTTGTACATGAAATCATTTGTGCTCTGGTATAAGAAATAACTCAGACTCAGAATATCTTTTCAGTTTCTTTCAAGTCCATAAAAGAACATCCAGAAAGACATAACATCACAGCACAGGACAAAGCTGATTTCTTTCAAATACAAAAAAAAAACAAAAAGAACACCCATTGATTTAGCTCTGTCCATAAATGTTATGTTACATACGTTATTGCAAAGTTTCTTTGTGAGCAAATTGCAGCCTAGATCTTTTCCTTGGTTTCACTATGAGAAACTGTCAAATCTAATTTTAAAAACTGAGTTTCTTAGTGGTGGGGGATGCATTGCGCCAAATCAACCCGTCTCAGTTTGAAATCAAATCAACCGCAGTTTTGTCGCACCAAATGCTGCTTACCACTCAGCTATCGATTGTCGTTATAAGCTTACGTCACAAATGCTGTCGATTGGTGTTCCCTTGCAGTGCCCTTCTCTTTGCTTCCATGTTTAATGAGCCGAACGCAACGGAAATGGCAGCTACTCTTTTCAGCTAAAGAAGTGCAAGACGAGCTTTGACCTTTGCAACTGGCCCTCCCCGACCCTTGCTGCTCTACTGTCTTCTGTCCCCACGAGGTTTAATTGAACGGCCCTAAAAATATTCCCGGTGCCACAGAGATGATTAAGAAACCTTGTGGCAGAAATGAGAAAGAGGCCCCTTGGTGCATTGGCTAGTTTTCAACAGCAAAGCTGCCCACACCCACTTGCCGCCTGCGAGTATTCCACCTTCGTTTTAGCCAATGTTAACTTCACCATGCAATATGAATACAACACAGTTCCGGGTTGAGGTCAAATTTGAAAATTGCTGGAAATTTTCGAACCCTCCCTCCCCCCCCCCCCCCATCAGGCAGAGGCCGTAGAGCGATTGGCTACACCTGCTGCCTGTCTTCAGCAATGCATGTTTACGTGGCATCGCTGTGGTTTCCCCTTGCTGTAGACACAAGGATATTGCAAACATATCAATTCATGAGTCACTCGTTGTTCCTTCTGCAGGTAGAGACAATCGGAGATGGTTATATGCTTGCCGGGGGTATTCCTACGAGAACTAAGAAGCATGCTGATAATGTTGCCGATATGGCCTTGAAGATGCTTGAAATCATCAAATCAATTCCCAATCCATCTACCACAGATCAATGCAAACATTTGGAAATTCGCACAGGTAATGGCCCTCTCTGTTATCGCACCTCACAAGCATCTCGATTGAAAGACGCTGAGACAACTGGAAAGTTTGCATATAGAGAAATAGCCTTAATTTCCCTCGATATTGCAACATCTGAACGGAAATATTTTTGAATGAAGACGTTTTATAGAATTCTACCGGTGAAATTCTTTGATATGATACCCCGTGTCTCACCCTAGATGGAGAACTTTGTTGAATATGAAAGCTTAGACATTTAGATACCCTTTGAAGGAACCTCGTATCTGAAAAAGATATGCTACAAGGCTGTGTTTTCGAATATGATGTCATTTTAGTGCATTAATAACTGTTTTGGCAAGCGGTATTGGGATGCAATCAATGATTTTCTAGATGTTCCAAGCATTTTGTCTTTCCCTGAAGGTATTCACTCTGGGATGGTGGTTGCTGGAGTTGTTGGTGTCAAAATGCCTCGTTACTGCCTATTTGGAGAAACAGTGAATATTGCATCAAAAATGGAATCGAGTGGATTGGTGTGTAAACTTTGGTTTGACCTGATGAGCCTATCTGACAGAAGTTGCGTCCCATGCAAAGGCTTTTTTAAGACAAGAAGTCGAAGCAAATGAGACCGAAAATGATTTCATCTCAATTCGATTATCAGGATTGTGAACTTTTCAATTCAAATGAAAGTTTTCCTTTTTGGTGCTTGTTTATCATTGATTTCTTCAGCTGTTTTTATGGAATGTATTGCAAAATTAAATTCAGCTTCCAACGTCAGAAAAATGGACGGGCCTCCATCAAACTGTTGCACACAATTTGAAAACGGTCAGATATTGTATCTGTAAAATGTAATCTGTCATACAATACAGGGGAGGGAGAATTTCATTCATTTGAATATTATGCTAATTTATATTTCTTGATTTGATGTGACTTATTTCAACACACCCAATATTACTCGATTTCATATATTTACGGCTGTGTTTTGTTTTCCTTCCAGCCAAATGCCTGTCATGTCAGTGAAACTACTCTGAATTCATTAACCCCTGGAAGATACTACACCAAGCCAAGGGCAACATTTGAAGCCAAGGTATCAGTTTTCTCATCATCCATCTCATTCTTAAGCTGTTGCAAGCTGTTTACCTGAACAACTTTTTCGATTGGCACATGTTTGATGACTTCATTTTCGAAGAATTCTTCGATAGTCAATACAAGGAACTGTTCTTATGAACGAGATGTCATCAAGATACCATGTTATAACATGAAGTTAATCAGCCATTTTTACTGTTCGTAAAATTTGCTTGCTGCGCAAGGCCATTGCGGTAAATGGAAAGGGGCTAAAAGGAATGGAGAAAGTCCCCCTTCTCCCTAATGCCAAATAATTATGATTCCTTACTATTATCAAATTCAAATTTTTTTCATCTCCCGCCTCTGGCTTAATGATTTAAGGTGATTAAAAGTGTTAATGAAATACAATTCTTATTATGTATGACACTCGATGTGTCTCTCTTCACCTTCTGAAAGCAATGAAACATCTATCCATTTCATTTGCAAGCATAGTGGCATGAGTTGCTAGTAATTGTCTTTATCTTTAATGATATTTCTTGATTTTTAATATACCTAAGCTACTCAATAAATTGCAAAGGAAGCAGTCAACTTACTGTGCACTGTAAGAGAACATATTCTCCTTGTAGCTCTTTAAATCTAAGAAGCAAGCATAATTTTCTTTTTCTTCTTCGTCTCCTTTTGCTTCTATCTTAATCCTTAATTCGCCCCTGTAGGATTGCTTGATTCCATCTATTTCGACCTTCCGCATTCATTTGGGCCTAGGACTACTTTCAGGTGTCTTTGCTTTGTTCCTTCCAGAGAACGGGGTGTTGTAGCCTCCTTTTGATTCATGATTTAATTCGTTGCGGTTTCATGATTACGTAGATAGCCACCAGTCTATTTCTGCTTCATTTTCCAGCAAGGATTTGTCATTAAAACGCATTGGATTCTGGGAAAGATCGATGGGGACTACATTACTGATGAGCCAAGTTCTGAGTTCGCCGTGGCCCCAATCGAGAGACCATTGTCACGGAACGAAGCAGGTCCAAGTCCTGTTTTTGCGTCAGCCTCGCAACGAATCATATCACGTCCTTGCACAGCCATCAGTCAATGTGACTCAGATCTAATGGCATCGCCCTCAAACATGATTTCTCATTTCACCTTTCAGGTACGCTGATCTTGAAAACACCGCGTTAAGATTTTTAGTCGAATGCATTAGTGACGTGTTGCAAAAGCGAGTTGGGTGATTCTGTATGATTGCAGAAAGCCGCGGGAAATCAAATCGCAAAGTGAATATTAAAAAGTAACTTTGAGGAGCATCTTGAAAATGCCTGTGCGAGCTAAGATGAGTGTGAGATAAGTATCATAATTAGCTACTGCATTGTCAGATACGACATTGTCAGGTATGGTGCCAAATTCCTTTCCCTGCCGCATTCTACCCATAATTCTACGTCAGTCCACGCTACCCATTTACTGCTTTGTGCACAGACAGAGAACCTTTAGAATAGGAAACGAGGGAACGAGCGCGTCTTGAACGCGAGACCTAAGAACAGTAGACATGTCCTCTGAAAATTGCACTAACTGGCCATACGTGCGATGTCTGCATTCAAAGGAACGCTGGGGTCGGTATCACCTGATGAATCAACCATAAATCAAAGTCAGGTTTTTGTGATTGATTGTCTTCGATAGCAGTATTTGATCAAACATGTGTCGCCTCATTCATGAACGAAGTCTACTTTTAAAGTCGTCAGCAAAATCTTGATCTCTTTCTTAAAGTTTCAATCTATAGTTTATGAATTCTGCCCTTGTATGTTCATATACATTTGATATATATATAACATTCTTGATAAGAAAATGATTATATGGTATGAGTAAAAGTTATAAACATTTTGTTCTAACCTGTCAAGTTGCGTCATTTCTAACGACGTTGGTATGTTGTTGAGAACTACCTAGCGTATGTTGTATCTTTTCCACCGCATCTTATTCATGATATTCTTTGGCTTTAACGAAAGGGCTGTACTATCTTCATCTACAAAATTTTCTCCAATTTTGCCCTAATCCTTTTTTCTGTTTCTAATGCTCAACATCGAACGCACAGCCCTACCTCATTGAAATGTGTATGAAGCACACAAATCCTTAATACAAAGGTTTTTTCATAGCGGTATGACTTGATCAAATGGAAATAATTACCATTTCATGTTTCGAATATTAAAATAACTTCACATGAATACCTTTACCAAACATGTTCCTCGTAAAGTCTATCAATAACCTAATTCTGTTTTTAATCTTAATTTAAATTGTCCATAAGAAGAAGCATGACTTGGAAGTGTATTAGTGTATAACTTGTTTTATTCCCAGGAAATGGAGCGATTCATTCGTGAAAATAACTTGGAGTTTTTCTCAGACAAAAACCCGACAAGCCCAGACACAATCGATGAATTCGAGGCTGTCAACGATGCAAAACTGCCTGTTAATGACATTTTTCCAAGTAGCCATGCTATTTCATCAAATGTAGGAGAATCTCCGAAGCTTTCCTCGGCAAAAATGAGCCAAGATGAAAATAACGAAGGCGTAGCAAAAATTGGGATCAAAGATGAAGGAAGCCGCAAAAGTCGACGGAAACGGAAGAATGGAGATCAGCAAAAGTGCACACTGCTTTGATATTGTGAGAAGTTTCAACGCATTGAAGAATTGCACATTCATCTTTTGCTTGATTAAAATTATCCCCATTCTATTTTGAAATTGCACAATGTATAATTTGTATTTAAATAGGCCTTAGAAATCCTTGGCAGAAACTTTGACCAAGCCTTGGACTGACAGAAGAGAATATCAAATCTTCTTCATTCTAGCAACTTTGGTATGGGCATTTTTTTAGATAATTGCATTGAAATCAGAATTAAAGTTTGTCATGCCTGTCATAACTTTGCAAAGCCCCCTGTTGCCACCCCTGTCATTACCAGAAACTGACTGAAATAGCTTGTAAATAGGTTGCTTTGCAAATTAATTCAAAAGGATGAAGTGAGGCTCAATGCAGCCAATAAGCTTGCACCATGACGACACGGAAAAGGGAATGAACACTAATTTTGTAAATAGGCGGGATTAGTTATCGAACAGGCTTTTCAAAATGGCGCGGCGCGAAATGGAGACCGATGCAGATTTACTTGCCAATATAACGGAAGCATTAGGCACAGAGAAGCAGAAGTTCAGAGAAAAGGACACGCCAGGCTCAGCTGAAGTAAAGGTGACTTCGTTCAAAGAGAAATTTGCTTTGAATTATATTAATTTTGAGTTAGGAAAGGCAGCATTGATAGAAGATTTAGAAGAAGTTGTGGGGGAACTGAGCTTTGGAGAACAAGATTATTTGCTTATCGTCAGTCATAAAATTGGCAGTGTGGAGAATGGGTTCGATGAATGTGATTTTGATACAACTGAAGACCTAAGTGAAGGAGACTCGAACGAAGGAAAGGAGGATGGACTTAGGTTTGACAACAAGGTCAGTTTGAATTCACAATTGGTTGTTAAAGCTGGGCCAACATGTGGCTCACATGTTCAGTTTGTAACTGGAAAGTCACAGCTCCAATCTGTTAGCTGCATAAACACAGTCCAAACAGTTAAAACAGAGACATTACCTCCGCTAAAGCTTAAGGATGCGAAATACTTCATTTCCATCTTTGTTCAAGGGATAACTAAGCTAAAAGCTAGGTTGAAGAAGGAGCAATTTTTCGAGATGCCGCTTCCTTGGCTCCTTATAAAATGCAAAGCTGAGAAGCCACAAAATGTAAGCTGGTTGCTCTGTAAAATGGAGCATTCTATGAAGGATGGGAAAGGTGTATTGAGATCATTTGTTATAACAGAAGAGCATGCAGTTAATGATTTGGAAACAAAGCTTGCTAGGACAGTTGCAAAAGATTGTATGTCTAAGAAGAAGTTGCATTTTGCAAGATATGATTTGCTTAGCTCAATTTACAAGAGAGATGGTGATATTACAACAGATAGCTCCATGCTACTTCTGGAACTCTCATGGCAAGAAAAAACTGCACCATGTGAGCCCCCACCGTCATCGGCAGATTCCATAGCCAAATTCAAAATTGTCCCATCAGATACTTCATCCCCTCTAGCACCGATCTACATGGAGCTTGTACAGCTGGAAAGTGTAGTGCATGGCACTTCTGATGCATTTGATGCCGTTTGGATGGATATTCACGGAATCAGTAAGGATAGAAAAAGCATTCTTGAAAACCTACCTGAATTCCTTGAGGCTCTGCAGACGCCAAAATATGCAGAACAAAATGCTACAGACCAAAAAGAAACAGTCTCAGATGATGAGAAGTCTCCCATTCTGAGTTATGTCCTTGATAAGTTGCGAAGGAAAGATCATGACTTCACTGATGATTTGTGGGACTTCTTGAAGCAAGCAACATCCATGGAGGAAGTAATTTTGGTTTTGGATCATGTCTTTGCTGCCATCTGCACTTGTGAGATACAACCAGTTTTCAGCTTAGAGAACAAAACAGATCTTGCTGTCTGGGTGAGGGAGTTTTACAAAGCCACAAATCAGACCAAAGGCAGAGACATACTAAGGGACCGATTTGATGCTGTTGTTGAGGACAAGTCAAAGATATTTGAACTGATTGCAAACCTAGGCCTTGAAAAGCACAAACACGACTACATTTCATTCTTCATAAAAGAAGAACTTGCTACCTTTGGGCAGTTGGAACCTATTCTCAAGAAAGGAATCTCCTTAAAAGAAAGGATGCAAGCCTTATGGAAGTTGCATCATTGCTTAGAGCTTGTTAGTGTGGCAGTAGCATACCTTCACCTCCCAGTGGACTATGTAAGAATGATCCTGAAATCAAGTCTAAATTACTTTACCAATACTGACAATCTGAGAACAGCTCCCATCTTTTTTGTCTCAATACCAGCTGTATCATCAGCCGCAGCTCCGATTTTAGACCGATGTATGACACTGAAACCAGTTCTCTGGAAATGCTCTACTAAAGAAGTTTCAAAGGACAGAGGCTTCTTGAAAATCTTTATTTCCTCAGAAGACAGGGAGGCAAGTCTGGATGCTGTTTTAGGGAAAGAGGACATCATAGGTGCTTTCAATCTGCATAAAGTTGTTATCGCTAGCGAAAGCTCTGTCAGGGTTTTCTAAGTGCAAAGTTCCCTCGTCCATTCATGATCAAAGTCAGTTAGACAATCATTTTCAAAGTTGCACTTTAGCCTTAGCTAACTGTCTCAACACTTGTTTCATTGGTCAATCTCTACCTAGGTTGTTTGGTTGTGGGCTGCACTCATCATCAAGAGTGGGTAATCAAGAGGGGGATCACACAAGTATAGAATTAATCCCTGTTTTGTGCAGCGTCCTATCTGCATTTTTATAGAAAAGTAGAACATTTTGTGGTCAGTTATATCTTTCTTTCCACTGCATTTTGGGCCATGTTGATTATTAATTGAATTAATCATCCCCACAGAGTTGATGTCTTCAAGTTTTTCTACAGACCTGCAACCTGCACCAATATGCAAGTATACAGAAACTCCATTTTTAAGGAATGTGTTAAAATATTTGAAAAAGGTGATTTGCTGCACATATATTAAATGGAGTCAATTATTTTTGAAGTAAATGCATGTCTTTTTGCAGTTTTCTTCTTTTTGAATTGTGAGGAGAAAATGTGACATTAACTTGTGCAATTAACAGTTCATTGATCCATGGTCTTTTCTTTGACTGACATTTAGAACATAAAAATCGCTTTTAAATGTTTAAAAATGGGATAAACTCGATTCCCAGCGCCGGAAAATATAGAATTTCATTGCGCCTTTCTCTTGTTCTTTTTTCAAAGCCTTTTTTGCCTTGGAATGCTTTAAAGATCTGTTCAAGAGTCCATATTCAAGTAAGCGTTGGCCACAGAGATTGTGAACAATGAAACTATTAGAATATGGCAAATTGAATATAACTGTTTAAATTCAGAACAACGAATTGGTGCATTTTTCATTTGCCATTTTGTGTCTGATTTTTGCCGTCAAATTTGCATAAATCCGACGGAAAAGAAGACATGGATTGCTTAGTGTTCCCAGCCCGTTTCGTTTACGTTATATTATTGGTCATCACTTTGGTTTGATTGCATCAGTAAAAGCGTACTGGCTTAAATCATTGATTGATTGAGCGTCATCTCCAATTAGAAGACAAAGAAGGAAATGAAAATGAGGAGTACAATGGATGAAATGTTGTCAATAGCTGAATAAGATGTAAACTTGGGAGACATTCGACTGATGTAGATTATTTTCGTGGTTTTTTTTATAGTAAGTTGCGCTTTGGCACTCAGAAGGTGGTAGCAATGAGGTGTTCATCACGGTGGGGACATTTCTCAGATAGCTTACCTGTCTTATCTTCCACTGTTTGCATTTCATTTTCTCAGCAGATGGTTTCCCTTTTTAGTGCGCTTTCCGAAAATAGCTTTTACGATGACGTCATTACCACGATACCTCCTTGTGAATGTCTTTAGACACGTCAAGGCGTTTGAACAATATTGTTCACGTGACGATCTGCTCTATATTTGCTTCAGCTGTGATGCTTGATTCATTTAAACAATTTTCAGTTCTCTTATCTTTGCTTAAATTGGATAATATCTTATTTACGTAAATTTGATTGCAAACGGTTGCTAATTTACAGGATAATGAGACGCGAACTGAGATCAAACATCCATCATTGGAAGGAAACTACTGTTTTGATAGGGTCAGACTAAACAAAAGGGTCAGACTGATTTCCCGTTGACTTTGGACGTTTTCTTGTGACGTCATCATACTCATTCGTAGTGTACCGCTGTTCAGCTTTGGAGATACCCATGAATTCTCAGATGTTCTAGGTTGGCATCAAGATCATCTGGAATGTCAAAATCATATCGAACATATGAACTTACTGCAGTTACCTCGGCAGTTTTCCCCACTCCTATGCTATCGTATTGTCGTCCTTGTTTTGCAATAGAGGTCATTCTCCTTCGTCCAGTTTCAAAGTAAAGCTGATTTCTTTGTGCCTTCCTCCCATGAGCCGCCCTGCTTTTCGCATCTCTCATGCTCCCTGCATCCCCATTTTGGCATCTGAGGGGCGAGATACTACTTTGGGATCTTGCTTCTGGTGTCAAAGAACGTTCTCCCAGTTGCCTTTGCACAGATGAGATGCCAAGAAAGTCCGAGTAGTGTAAATTTTCGTCGGTTCTCTCCTGCCTCACCTTTGCCGAGACCAAACGAAGACCACTCAGGAGGCGCACGCTTCGATTCCATGTTCCACCTGGGTCTCCTTTTGCGTTCTGGGTCGTGTAAGTCACATTCTTATCATGAGAGGTACGAAATGCGCCTTCACAGCCCACCATGCTTCCACCTGCTTCGATTTCTTTCTGGGGTTTACTAGACTTTTTTAACTCGCTCCTTGCCTTTTTCTCATTAGGATGCCTGCCAGTGGTCATGTTTGCTGGAAGTAGCAGCCTACCACAGCCGTTTTTCAGTATGCCATGTAAAGACTTTTGCTTTCCATGCGCTGGTGTCAAGTTACCTCTACTTTGACTCCTCAATGAGCAGTCATTAGTGCCAGACAAAGCTTTCCCAGCCATTTCCTGCTCACTTCGATGGCCATTATTGCTCTCATATACTACTCTATACTGTTGCGACCCCGGAAGAAGACTTGCAGCAATTTTTGCTTCTGGCGTCTCTTCTTGTATTCCGGGGTAACACCTCGTTTTTATGTCATCAAAAGGAGACTCTGTAATACAGCTGTCCCCAAGCAAAGCATCCCTAAACCTCACATTTTTCTTCCGACGTGCATTTCGAGTTTTTGCGCCTCTTTTTGATTGCGATGATAACGAGGATGTTTGATCTGTGCTTGCCACTTTTACAACTAATTGTCCAAGCCTCCGTTTCGTCCTTGCAATGAGGAACTCGGCGAGGCCCTTGCGTATTGACTCTCCCTCCTCCCCCGCGTCTAGGAGCCACTGCTCCCTGCTAAGAAATTCGTTCGAGTTAGGGCTTAGGCAATTGTTCAGCATGACTTTTGTGTCCTTGATGTAGCTTGAATACATTTGTGAAATAATCCTATTATCATGAAGTTGAACTTCATCGTGTAAAAAAGTCCTCGATGCACGTTCCCTTATGTTTCTGATTATCGGATACATTTTATCCGCTGCACCTCCACTGCTCCTGCTCTGCATTTGTTCAAACTTTATTCGACTGATTAATTTTCAAACGATTTATCATCAAAGGGTGGATGCTCTACTATGGTTTCCCCCCGCAATAGATGAAGCTTGCGGCGTGTTAGAGGAACAGCTACCTCTGCCAACCTTTGTACCGTCTATCCCGTTCGGTTGCTTTTTTACTTGACTTCAATCGTCAGCTTAGCTGTATCAACGAATTCCGTTTCATCGACGGTCGCTACGCCGAACCGAATAACTTATCATCAGCTTGTTTGATATGTGTCAGTCAAAACTGCGGGAAAGTGTAGAACGTTTCTCCTAACTTTCCCATACACCAATGACACTCGGTGTGTTGGTAATATGCGATGCTTCCTTTTATAGTTGAATTTCTTCATGCGATGGAAGCATGTTTAGAAAGAATTGAGATGTCCATGTGTTGCAGCGACCCGTGCCAACGCGGTGGTATTTCGATCAGCAGTGCCAGCGATGTATTCAAATGAAGCAGTAAGGCATGGAGAAGTATTGCGATCATTCCCTCGCCACTTGTCAACTCTCAAGCTGATTCCGATCATTGAGATGACCCTATGGCTTTTAGCGATCGCTACCTCAAAACTCTGCTTCTTTTCAGTCAGACAGAATCAAACTTAGATCGGAAAATGACTTACGCTGTGTCTTTACTTGGTTTCATGTCGACTGTAAAAAGGAGTACGCTGTCGATGTCGTAAGTGCGCGTCTTTGTGGTATCGGAAACTGTTGCGGTCAACGTAGGCTTTCATCACCCTTCCAAAATGTCGTTTTCCCCTCTTGTTGGGGCTACAGGCTCCTTACGCTCTTTACGATTGCCCAACCAGTGTTTACGCCATTGCAGTCTCTTTTAGCAACTGTCGTAAATGTCACAAAGACCATTGATAACCCATTGATTCGACAACAGTTACGAGATCCGAGGCAAACAGCTTGCGTCGAACACTTTTGTTATTGTTTCGCGACTGTCAAGCTTGCGATTTCATGCGCGGTTGTCTTTCGTAAGCCGGGGAAACGCCAATGACGATAAGATCATCAGCCAGCAAGTCGAGGTGAGCCAATCGCAAGACTTTAAGTGTGATGTTGAAGCCAGTTATGAAGCATAGCTGTTCTTATTTGGCATAGACATCTGTAATATTTCATGTCACTGAAGGAAGTTGCATGTGTGTTCCATAAGCCAATCAGCAACACAAAAACAAGAGCTTATTAATAATGAATTATCTCTTCCTAATTCTATGATTTCGATAATTTGCAAACCGCATTCATAATCGCTGTAAAATTGCGAGGAATGAACTAGCAGCGATTTTTTTTGCAGCAGTTGTGACGGTCAATGACAAAGCCGAGGATTTCATTGCGGCAATGGCCTCATCATCAATTTGATGTACCCTGTGCAATCCAATTATTGCCTGTGTTTAAGTGTGCGACAGTGTGGTTAAAATATTTAATTCTTATACTGCCATATGCTTATGGGCTCATAGCACAATGCACGTCTTCTTGAATCACAAAATACCATTTCTAGACATTACGTCATCATGCTGCACGATTCATAAAGGGGTCTAGGTTCGAATGTTGTCGACCGCAGCAACGCTTAGCTTGTTTTCCCATCTGTTTCAACCTACCAAGTAGACGTCGCTTGAGTTTTGCATACACATTACCTCTTCCTCTCATCAATCGGTCTTTGCCCTACTCACTATATGATATCAGCTCGAGTCTTGGCGCTACGAATGAATCTAGAACGGCATTGGATGATCTATGATTACCTCTGTCAGAACAGGATGGTTATTGCAGTCCAAGGTAAAGATATTCCGTGACGTAATCGAATTGAAAGGATGGAAAAAGTGGCAACGGCTTGTCAAGTGAGAGAGTCACCAAGAATTCGATATACCAACTGTGGAATCACGATTTGCAGCCAATGTTAGAGCAGGAAATAGCTCAACCGAGCAATGTCCTAGAAACATGAAATGTTGTCTGATCACTTGCAAGAAACTTTCTCCTCCGTTGATGTTCTACTCGAAGTCTTCTGATAAGATTTCAGAGCAAGGGGAAGCAAGCGGTCCTTCTGATCAAGGCTATTAGGCTCCTCTTAATCGAATTTTGATTTCTTAGATCAATTGCCATAGACTTGGCAGTCGCATTTTTACCCTTCAAGCTTTACACTGTAATAACGCGGACTTCTATTGCTGTTATTAGTTTTACCTTCCTTTTTTCCTTCTGCCACTCTATCCTTCACTAATCCAGTTTCTCTGTGCTTCTTTATTCTTAATCATTACCGATTGGTTGTTTTTTAGAGGAATGCATTCGTCCTGCAATTTGGTTGCAATTCCTTCTTCTTCATGCAACACAACTGCTTTTACTCTGTCTTCAAAACTCAAAACTGCTTTGAAGCAAATTGGACAGTCAAAATATGGTCTGACATCCCAATATTAGCTTGATAAAGTAGTAAATGGAAACACGTTTTACTAAAAGTTCGAGTTCGGCCAGAAAAAGGAAGTTGAAATATATTTTGTTAACAACATACTTTGTTTACTGTCTCCTTAAATGTTCCTAGATTACAATCAAAAATTGAAAATGTGAGGGCAAAAATACTCTAAAAATTGTGGGAAAATTCCATATCTGCACCACTGTAGCCAATATTATCAAGCCAACATTATTGTGCAGACATTGTCGAATGAAGAAAGTAACCATGTACCGAATGCGAATGCTACTCCGCGTTGGCTATGCGGAGGAGGATGACGTAATTGGTCCATAATGCATCTGTCATTCACATGAAGAAACATTGTTGAAGAAGGCACGCCAATAATTGACAGCGAAATCATATCAAATGGAAATTGAAATGCACATATAATGGAAAAGATTCATGCTGATGGCTAATGGTTATCTTTAAAGGGTTATCGATAAGTGAAGAGGGCTAAATCACAATTAAGTAAAACGGTAAGGTTTCAAGTTTGTGTCATGAAAACGGGCCTAATTTGAATTCGAATAGGAATTCGGTAGTTGTCTTAAAATGAATTGTGTAACAATACCTAAGCTAGGCTTGCTTTGGTCAATAGTTGAAATGTCGTAGAATCGTATTTTGAAAAGCTTTATTGAACGAGAAGTCTTGTGTGTTGGCGCTGATGACTGCTGTTATAAGACAGCATTCAGCTGCCTACAGTCCGAAGTAGTTTAAATTTTACGCCTACAAGGGGAATGGCTTTAAAGCATTTTGCTCAAATAAAGCGATGTCTGCCGTCATATCCCGTTATCCTTATTCATTGTGAGTTTAATATGAAATATTTTTGCTCCTGTGACAAAAATTAGAATGCTTTACTTTTGGCTCCTAAATGCTTACCAGAAAATCCTATCATGTTTTCACTGGCCTGGCCATTTATTGATGGAAGCCAAGTATGGCCAACTGCAACGTTTTCACCTTGATAAGAATATACTCCTTGGAGCGTAATGATGGGGAATTAATGTATCTTATTCAGCTGGCCACTTATAAAGAAACTCTCTTCAAAAGCTTAATTAATTTTATATAATCAGCCTTATAATTGGTATCATTTATTATGCCATTGTAACTTTGGCAGAAGAAGAACTATAGAAATGCATTTTTCTTGGCTCCAAAATAAAGTAGAAGGTAGTGTCTATATGATTACACAGCACAGATGGTTTCTAATCATTTCTTAGTCAGCCATTTTTGGGTCTACTTTGTTACTCAATATTTCTTTACTATATGTTATAATTGTTTGTGCAAGCTCAAATTTTGTATCAGAATGTCAATGTCTGTTTGTGTACCTTTGTTCTAATTTGCTACAAATCTTGGCTAATTTGCTCTTGTGTCTATTGTAACTTCTTTGGGAAAAGGGTAGCATAAGAAATATGCACCAACTTTGTTTGGTCTAGCTAGTTTACTTGAATATTTAGTTCACTGTAAAATTTGATTGAATTGTTTTGACGGGTATGAGAGATAATCAGTTAATTTTTCCACAAATCCACAAAGTCTAAAGAAATTGAATTACTGGTGATCAACAAAGATTGAAGTTTGTTGCCTCATGCTAGAATGGTGCGATATATTCTTGCATCATTTCCAACCCTTAAAAAATTGACCCATCATGGACAAATCATTACTGAGGTTCATTGAAAAGTTTTTGTAACACAAGGCAGCAAAAAGCAGCATTTGCTGACATTGCAAAGTAAAGAGGTCACATGACTAAATGTCATCTTGGTATTATTAATTCTCACAGATAAGTAGTTTTCTCACAGTAAAAGTTGCCACCGATCATCATCCAGGGAATCCAGGAAATTGAGAATTCATAGTAATTCATTAATTGTTTACGTTTTGTGTTGACTTATTCTCATCATCTCTTGCCATTTCTTAAGTCTTCTGTCATTGTTGGGAAAAATTGTCTGGAGTTAATTAATGATTTATATCAAACCTGAAAATACATAGCATGGCGTACATGATAGCTGATAATATGTTCTTTCAATGTCATTTGTAATCTACTTGATGCAATGAGTAATCTAATTTATTCTGATGTTTTGCATTCTTGTGTGTATAATTTAAGTGGTTTTTTGTAGGTGGAGTTTGTATGTAGTAAAACTCTGTCCTTTTTTAGGACAATTTTTTTAGCAAACATGCAGATAGAAGAGCGCTCTATCTGAAATCTTTTGACAAGGTTTATCATTTCCCCAAACATTGCTTAATTCAAACAGTTTGCCTCTGATATCTCACAAGCATCCCTTGCTATCAGCTCTTGCTTTGAAAAATATGTTTTTGAAATTAATCATTTTGATATGAAATGTTGGAAATTGTCCTTTTGGTTTAAAGCATTTAATTGTTGATATACGTTTTAATCCTTTATTCAAAAGCTCCGATTATCCTTTTCCTGAATGTTTTATAAAGAAAGTTTAAATGAAAAATGAAAAATTGAAAGCAAATAGAAAATGAAAAAAATGAAGTAAGAAAAGAATATTCTACATATGAAAGAAAATTGATGTAGTATTATTTATATTAATTTTTGTACAAATATTCATTGCAAAAATAGTTAGTGTTTTGTGTGAAGGCTGTTCAGAATTATTTCATCAATAATTATTCTGAGGAGACTTTACAACATACTACAATGTATTTCATTGAATATCTTGTGATGTTGTAGAAATATTTCTGCACATATATGCATATATTTTTGCCTAGCTATTCTTATTCAAATAGATGTATATTTATTATTACTAAATACATATATAGTAAAAAGATGAATATCTTAAAAATGCAATGGACTGCCATATGTTAGTATAGCAGATGTATGCGGATGTATGCCAGAAATGGAATACAGAAGGCTACAAGAAATTGGATGGTTGTTCTTGCAGCAAAGATTTGGCAGTCATAAATGAATCAACAAATGATGAGCTTTGCTGCACAAATAGACGGATTTTATCAAAGTAGAGACAAGAACATTTTGGTGAAAACCACAAAGAAATGAAATAATTCTTATTGAATATTACAGATAAACAAAGAACAAAGGATTATCATCAAAGGAAAGAGTCTTAATTTGAGAGAAAGCTTAAAAAATTGCTTATATCAAATGCAAAAACTTGCCTGCATGCAGATATCTTAAAATATCTATATGTGTTGTCAGTCTCTTCTCTCTGTAAGCATTATTGGTCACTCTCACTCCTGGGCAATATCAAAGAAAAGGCCTAACATATGAACTGGTTTGGTTGGATTTTTGTCTAGCAGAATTTCTTGGTCGGATTGGTTTGCCAATTTGCACCAAGGAAAACAAGTCAAATATGGCTACGCAAGGAGACGACTGTTATTTTTACTACTATTCCACTTGTGCAAAGGTATGTCATTTTTATCTTTCCAATAATTCTCAATTCCGTTTTCACGTTTTATACTTATTCAATCATTCTCACTTCATTCTTTAGTTCATTTCATGTCACCTTCTAACTATATACAAGTCCCAAATCCGTCCTTCTTTAGAGTACTGCTCCCACTTCTGGGGTGGTGCGCCAAAATCTACTCTCTGTCTTCTCGACAAAGTCCAGTCCAAAGCCATTCGTCTCATCGATAATCCTAACATCACCAAATCTCTCCAACCTCTTTCCCATCATCGTTTAGTTGAAGATCTTTCCATCTCATGTAGGTACTTTCACGGGCATTGATCTCAGGAGATCAGGGAGATAATTCCTGTTCCTCTGAGGCGTGTCAGAACCACCAGAAGCTCAACTCATTCACACCCTTTCCAAGTTTCACTGCCTAATCCACAAACTCTATCCCACAAATCATCATTGATCCCTAGAACATGCAACTTATGGGGCGTCTTGTCTTCCTCTTGCTTTCCTGTTGCTTTCCTGAGTCTTACAACTTGCCATCTTTCAAATCCAAGATCAATACACTTGATCTGATCTCTGATCTCTCTCTCCTCTTAGCCTTTCGCTTTCTTCTTTCTGCCAATTTTGGGGCTTTGTATAGGTCACCATAGCCTTTCCCCAACATAACTCACTGAAAAAAAGTCAACTTTGAAATTGTCTGACAGTACACGGGAAAGGGAAATTTTTCCTTTAGAAGGAGAGCAAAAATGATACACATGAAAAGACCTCAGGGTTGTTCTCAGTGGGACGGATGGATTGATTACTATTGAATGAAGTAGCACACCGTTTGACTTTCATCATTTTATCTAGGGAGATGCATGCCCATTCAGACATCAACCAGCAGCTTTAGGCAACGAAGTCACCTGTCTTCTGTGGCTTGAAGGACGATGCAACAGAGAAGTTTGCAAATACAGACACATGAGCATAGATGTAAGTTTAATTTTAACGAATATAGTTTAGTTCCTTAATCACTCAGTTCTTTTCATTTTTAAGCAGGTTCTGAACAGCAAATGCTAAGTATCACTAGCAGTATTTTTCTTCTGTTAGCATTTGACCTACCAGAAATTACGTGTAATTTTGCCTCTGGATATTTGCAAACGGTATTCTTCACTGCCTAAGTATTAGCGTTTAAACTGGCGCGATGTATATGTACCAACATACAATTTTTTTTCGTCTATTTTATCTTCATTAATTGCAATTTGCTTTTCTCCCATGCTGTCAATCACCTTACCTTGCTTGTCTTTGTAACTTGATTGACTATTCTGCCACACTGAAGACTCTTTTCCATTCATTTCATCAGAAAAATCGACATGCGATAGCATGCTATTGGGAAGCACAGCCAACAGGCTGTTTGAGAGTGAATTGTCCATTTTTCCATTCAAAGCCAAGGCCGTTTGGGACAACAGCACCCATTTCTGTACCTTCAGTTGTGCCAACAGCGTTGGATCCAAGCAGTTTAATGCAAAATGGAATTGCTGTAATGCCAGGAGTGAGTAATTCTATTGCCCCTCAGGTAATTAAGCATTGTTATGTTTCATTGCATTGCAGGATATGCCTTAGCAAAGCTTCTTATGTGAATGACGTTTGATGTCAGGCCCCATAGAGTCAATCCTTTGAGCGGACATTTTTGTATAAGCCTAGCTTATTAGTGTCCTGCATCTGCTCATGAAATTATGAATCATTAGAATTTTCACATGGCATCCCCTTTTTAGATAGAAACAGAACACGTTGCTTCTTAGTGTCCTCAATCTACCACTGGATGCTATGTAGAACACGTGGAGATACATACCTTTGTGTGAAACGGTGGCATTGATACTTCAATTGAAGGACACAAAATTTCCCTTTTTATTGAATATTATTATGAGATGTTGTTAGGTAGAATTAAGTTTCATGTTCTGCAAAGTCGTTTACGGCAAATCTTTCTTTGCCTTAACAAACAGTTTTGTGAAGGATTTAAATGATTGTTATTTGTCACGTTTCAAAGGAGGTCCCAAACCATGGAGCACACCTTAATTCACAAACGCAGTTGCAGCAAGTCCTCAATGTTCCAGTAATGTCTCAAGGCCCAGCGTCAGTTGCAAACCAGCCGCCTCTTTTGCTTCAGAATTCAAATTTATTTTCAGCTGCAGGTATGTTCAAATGAATTACTTAAGGTTTAATTGATGTTTACAATGTTCAGAGTAAATGTTCACAATTGCTACTATTATCATAAGTTCGAAAATGTATTTTCAACCAATGCCTCTCTGGAAGCTACCAGACAGCGCAGGGCCTATCTTCTACACATGATGGATTTTGAGCTTGGCAGAAAGCAGATCGGGCTCTGAGTTTTTTCTAAGGAGATTGATTTTTATGAGGTGGTTTCCTGTTTCCATCCTCAGCAATAGGGTTTTATATGAACTCTGCAGGGCTGCAACCCACCACCCCTGCGTTATGCATATGCAATACAAGCAGGTGAAGCTTTGAAGTCCACTGCTCAGTGCCATAGCTGGTCGCTCATTCTGATCACTCCCTCAAAATGTTTGAAAACCTTTCAATGGACATGTGGCATTCATAGGATATTGTAGTAAGAATAGCATCAGTCATAAAAAGATATACTTATTACATAATCTGCTGCTGAGGCAAAGATGAATGCAAGTCTGAACTGTTAATGTTTTAGGCCTTCATGGTCGTATTCAGTCGTTTCCCCTTTGAATAATAGTAAAATGAACCAATGGTGAACTACTTAGCCATGGATAGGTTTGCAGTTGCAAAATATCCAATGTTAATCATGTCCGGTTGAATAGAACCTCAACAAATGTTCTAACTGCGCTTGGTAGATGCGAAGATGCTTGAAATCGGAGATGCTTTTGTATTTCTTAACTATTTCATTATGATTTTCTTTGTTAATCAATGATATCACAAGTCCCTTGAGGACAAGTATGGTAATTTTTTCACCTCTACCATGAAGTCCAAAGCTTTAACTACAGAAACATGTAAAAATCGCCTTACGTTACTCGCAAACACATATATCACTTGATAACAGCTGGGGAAAAGCACTCAAGAATGTTGAATTCTATGAAAGATTGATTTATCAATTAAGTGTTCAAGCCTATCTAAACAATAATCAGAATCGTTTAATGAATCCTTGAACCTTTAGATAACTCAAGGATGGAACAGACTCCATTAGTCATTACTGTCATCTGTTATCCCACCATTCAGGTGGTTTTGAAGTGACTTGTTCATGGTTCTTCCTTAAGAATTCTTGAATCTTCCTTAAGAATTCAGATTCTCTCCCTTTTAGACTCGTCCTTCCAAGAACACGTGAGAATGTTTAAGGAAATGATCAAAGGCAAGAAAAGTGGTATGTTTGCCTTGCAGCATTCTTGAATTAGGGGTCATTTTTACAATTTGAATCTTAGATCAGGAATCAAGATGAGAATGACATGCTGGATCATAATGAGCAGCTCTTTCTGAAGATGTCGCATTGAGATGATAAGACTAGACAATGCAATGCTTCTCGTGTGTCAAAATTGACCCGCTTGTGCCAGGCATACTGAGAAGCAGATCACTATTAGTGGTCATATTGTCATTAAAACCATGACAATAAATTCTAGCTTAAAATAGTGGTAGTAGAAATATCGTATAGCTACACTCCCAATGGAGGTGTGGGTCCAACAAATTGTGGGCCGTGTCTGGGTGCCAGGTTGGATTGTTCTTGGTCTGACCCCTCTTCCGATGTTGTACCATCATAATTAGATGTATGCTGAAATCACCATTCGGTTCTTAAGAATGCCCAAGCTCTCAGATGGGGGCACATCGAACGATTCTTTGTGAGCATAGATTAAAACAAAAGTGAGCCATAAGCCAAATTCTGAACATTTAATGTCCAAAGTGGATTCTTGCTTTTCTATCGCGCTATCGTCGTCTTCAATCAGGATTTAGCTGTCGTTATTCTTCACAGTTTACCTAAGGTTCACGGTTTCTCACTTTGAGCGGTTGGTGCAATAAAGGAATTAACTAGAAATATTCTATCGTTTCTTAGTAGGTTCGCCAAAGAATGAACCAAAGAAGAAAAGGCCTAAAAAGGAGAAAGCTTCAGGTGAGGACTTGCTGTCTTTCATTTTGATTTGCTCACCAGGTATTACTCACCGGTAAAGCAGGCCATTCTTGCAATGAACATCTCATCACCTGTTATTACCAAGCATATGCATGTTCGAAGCAATTCTCGTCATTTTTATCATCATGAAAATCATCAAATTCATCATTCAATCAATCAATCAATCAATCAGCCACTTAGTCAATGAGGAAAATCTTTCAGTAGGTCATTCCATAATCCAATCTATAAGTCCATTATCCAGTCAATTAATTGGTCAGTCTATCAGTCAATCATTCAATCAATGAAACATTTAATCTTTGATTCAGTCGATGTATTCTTTCATTTACTAATGCTTGTTGTTATGCCCCAAGGAGAATCAAGTGATTCTGAGTTCGATGAGATTATGGCAACTCAGGCAAAACAGAAAAAAGATAAGTTATATCAAGCCTTCAAGAAAGAGAGAAGAGACAGACAAGGTAATGCAAGGCACGAACTTGAAAGCTTTACTATCAAATTTCAGCCTTTTTACACCAAGACGTAAGACTCACCTTGAATTTGCTTCACGTACCTGCATGTGCCGCAAGGCCTGCTCCTTTTTACCTTTCTGGAGAGTTGTTATTAATCTCTTTGTTACGGCAGGCAAGCAGTACACACAAGATGGTCGATACAAGAGCAGAGAAGACGAAAACCGACGGAACAGGATGGAGAAAGCAAGGTACGATGTGGAGGAGAGAAGGAAGTACAAGGAGAGCAAAACTAGGAGAAAAGAAGAGAAGGAGATACAAAGGAAGCTGAAAGAGAAAAAGAAACAGACTCAAAAATCGAAAAAGGAAAGGGAGAACGAAATGAGTATGTGTTTGAGATGTGTTAACAAATTAATGAAAGTTACACAATGCCCTCATTTGCGCATTTAGGCATACATAGAAAGAATCAACTCCACCTTGCATGACGATTATAGTAGCCATGAGTCGTTGTTCCTCTTACAATGTATGCAGGGTATTTCTATGATTTATTGTAGAGTATAATCGTATCGTAATGAAGTTCAAGGGAAGGGTTGGTTTCGTAATCTTTGCCTGAAGGTTATTTTTATTGTATTTTTTTATGCAGGGTATTACTGTAAGCAACTCCACTAACACATTTTTAGGAAAGTGCCTTTCAGTTTAGCTCATAATAATAAATTCTCCCATTTTCTTCCTTTGCGTTACTATTTTTTCTTTTTGTTTATTCACAGGACTCTCCTCTGATGATTTTGAACTCGTTGAAAACTCAGAAGAGGAGGAAGGAAAAAGTACAGGGGAAGCTGGTAAGGAGAAAGATGCGCACAAGGAAGATGAATCTGTTAGCGAAACAAAGGAAAAGGAAGATCATGACGGGAAGGGTTCGGTTAACAGCGGAGAAGATTCGACGAAGAAGGACGATGAAGCAATTATTGAATCAACTGAAGGGAATGACGAGCTGGACAAGGACACGGAGAAGGAAGTATCTAGTGGAACAAAAAGTGAACCAGGTGATGGCTTCGGAAATAAAAGTTTCGGATTTCATATCAAGACATATGAAGAAATACTCCGAGAAAAGGCTCTTAGAAAGATGCTTGAAAAGAGGCAACATCTGCAGAAGAAAAATGGCACCGAATGTTTCTCTGAATCAGAACGCGTGAAGTCTGAAGATGCCAAATCGAAAGAAGACGGTAAAGAATGGCAGTTATTTTCTGTAATCTCTTGCCTCCTTTTCTTTCACGGTGCCAGTGTTTCCGTCCAGCCTTCCTAGTTTGAACTGATAGTTGCTTGGTGTGAATTGAATGAACTGCTACTTGTAATCATTATAAACTAAGATCCTGACAAACTCCGATGTGAGTAGCACAGTACTGTTAATCTGACGCATGCGGCAATTCTTCTGGCTGCTGACGGTAGGTTTGGGACTCCACCACAGCAAAAGGAACTTCCCTGGTCTATAGTACACAAAAAAGGTGGTAGATGTTCACACTGCTTGGCAGGTATCTGTATTAGGCCACTCAGGACGATTACTCATTCCTTGCGAAGGTTGACGACTATTTCACTTCAAACCATGTGATTTTATAACCGTGACCTTTCATGAGAAGCCGTGAAGATTTGGACATTCGTTGAATGTAGAATACTCCCGCAAATTCATTGAATCATTACTTTTGGTTTTTATTTTTAACATTCATGGTTTAAAGGTGCTTTTTTGTTTGTTTACAGGGGGTAAATTAGATGATACTAATGATAAAAAGGGCAAGACAGCTGCCAAGTCAGTGATGAAAAGTGATGTTAAATCCCCCGTCGACAACGACATCCCTGCTAAAGATTCTCAGCAAATAGACAGAAGAGACAGTTCTAGAGACGGAGGGGCAACAAGGATAAGAAGCCAAATAGTCAAAGTTCCTAACAACCGACCTGTAGGGAACGTGACAAGTGCTGCGGAGAAGCCAGCTGATGTGGAGGAGCAGAACTCTAAAAGGCTGAAGGTTGTTCGAAAAGTTGCAGTGAAACCGTCAATTGCGTCGGACCAAAAGACACTTTCTGAGTCAAAGGGAAGAAAGTCTATTGAGATTTACAAGCCTCCAGTATCTGGTAAGACTTATATTCACGGTTGCTGCTTTTTCATTTCAATCCTATGCAATTCTATGCAATCCTATGCAATTCTATTTTCATTCCTTTATTCTTTCATTAATTCATGTATTATCTCAATCATCAGTTGACTCATTTCTTTGCTCCTTCATCGTAATTTTATCCATGCTGAAGTCTTCCTTAAGGTGTTCCGCTATTCATGCAAAAGTCATCCCTTCATCCATTCATCACTCCATTCACTGATCCATTCATTTAATAATTCATTCACAGATTAATTCATTAATTCATTCACTAATCCATTCATTGGGTTTTAGTCTGCTCGACCAATTATTCTATTTTTATTCTCCTATATTTTGGACTGATTTCTTCCACCTGTTCTTCTCGTCTCCGTGTCTTGTTTGTTTGATTGTCTCGATCAATCATTTCTTTATTTCTCCTGATTTTAGCTTCTCAATCAAATGACTCCACGACCCTATCCAATGCAACGAAAGCAGAACCATTATTGAAGGTAGATAAAGCTGTTCTGCTTAGTAGCAAATTATGTCAAAGATTGTTGTTGTCGAGTTTCAAAGAATACTTAACGGGATGATTGTTGTAAATTCTTTTATATTATATATGTTTGTATATATTATATAAGCGTCACTTACCAGGACTATCTGTTTAACAGAATGACGTTGCTCTATTGGTTTTTCTAAGGGATAGGCCGGATGCAAATTTTTCATCTTTGTTCTTGCCGCTTCCAATGCGTTGTCATAGAACTAGTTTAGCTTGCTCTTTGCATCAGTACTTTTGTCTCCCATAGCTAAAACGTGTTACAAAACTGCTGGAAGCCACTCCAGACAAGCCGGAAAGCAAGAATTCGAAAGATTCCATCCCGGTTAAGTCACCTGCTCTGAAAGTTAAAACATTTGAAGAAATAATGGAAGAGAAAAAGGCGAGAAGGCTAGGCCGCTTTGCTGGACCTGCATCCGAAGGAGGAGCAACAAAGAGGAAGCTTAAAGTGAAGCAAAACGTAACACCAACGAGTACGAGAAGACAGAAATCAAGTGAGTAGTTTCATATCCTTCAAGTTAAAATTTATTCTCATTCATTGAAAGGCATCAAAAAAACAAGTCTACTCAAAATTATGCCGAAGTGCTTCGTGGTGCCGTGATGCGGTGGTAAAATGTGGAGACTCATGGTAGGGTTGTCAGTTTGATTCCTCCATGTGTCACAATAGAAATTCGATTGTTGAGGAAGGCAACGGGAATCACCTCATAATTCCACTTCCCTAGAAATAACTCAAAGCCCTGTCACTGGTTTCTGCTACGCTCGAAATCGAGTATGCGACGCAGTTACGCTTTGACCTGCCCAGTGATAAACCGCGGCCTTTTTGTTCGGGAATTACATCATTGACCCGAAGTCTCAATTCATCCATAGTCGAACTGTTTCTAGCGTTGCTTTCTTCTAGTTCCTCTTTGTTCTCCCTTTCATATAGCCGAATCAGGTAAATCGAGGGATGTCAGACCTTTGCCGACTGAAAAGAAGAGAGACACAGGAATTCATGAAAGTAGGAAAGTTGTATCAGCAAAACATGGAGTGGACAAGTCATTAGATGGCAAAACTCGAAATGATGTGGAATCGAAGCACAAGAAACAGCAGAGACTGAAAATGATAAATCGAGCAAACCGCAGAGCAAGTTTAAAAAGATTGAGCTCTGGAGAATTGGAAAATGATATACCGCCCAAAGTCCCCAGACCATCAGAAGATAGGAACTTGAAAACAAGAAAGTTGACTACAGGAAAGTTAAAAGAAGATCGGTTGTGGACAAAGGGAAGTAAATTGGATGATACGCTAGATGACTTGGAAGATATCGATTTGGATATTGGTGTAGAAGTTGAGGATATCCCTCAAGATGATGCAAAAAAGGTACGTTGGGTGCCCTCTGAATAGTCAGAAATTTCATTCCACATTGGCTTTCATTTCTTTCCTTAAGTAAAATTCTGCTAACAATTGTACACCCCCTCCTATGACATCTGTTCATCTCATTTTCCTGAGTCTTTAGAATGCTGCATTCTTTATGCACCAATAAAACTACAAAAGGTCTCGTCTACTTTTTGCAATGCATTGCTCTGTGCTGTCCTTTCTCTATTCTTCAGCAAATTTTTCTATTAATACGAGCGCATTATTGCTACAATGCCTGTTTAGCTAACGGCAGTAATATCTTTCTCCAGCACTGATATAAAATATTACTGAAATGGTCCCCAAGGCTCAATTATCTCGAGATTCTAACTGGAATTTTGTGTTTGTTAGATTCCACTGAAATCACGTAAATTTGTTTGAGAAATTATTGAAACCCTGATGGTTGCAGATATGGCCCACAGGAACTGATTTTTGCACTGCAATGGGCAGTTTCACAGCCTCTGGTGTTAAGGCTTAAGAGGAAAAGTGATTTCTTGACGTAGGTCAATTTAATTACATATTGAATCCATAATAGGGAGATTTTGTGCTGATTTTAGATCTATTTTTTTGTAGGAACCTGCTACTGAACTTCTGGGTCTTGAAGACAGTGAATCATCGAATTTTGATCCTGACCAAGTCGCTGACATCAAGGAAGCATTGTATGTAAATAATTTTTCAATCAATGACTTGCTGTTAGTGCAAATCATATCTTTAACTGCCCCCAAAGTCAACCCCCTCTTTTACTTGAAAGTATCTGGGCATCCCCCGTCAAGTTGCATTTCTAGGATCACCACAATCTCATTTCAAGCGACATATGACATGATAATCATGATAATATTATCATTGAAAGCCCTTAATCCACCGCTTTTATATGCCTTTCTGTTTCCTTAATAATCCCGCTAAAAATCTTTGCAAGAAACGTCGTTGCTATAGTAATGTAAATGTTTAGCAGTAAGAACGCGTCTTGGGCTGCGACGCTCATTTCCAAACTACCTAGTATCATGTAGTCTGACGTCGTACTGAGTATTTATAAGAAATGACGAGACGCTGGAATGGGGCACACACCCATTCATGCGATGGACCAACTTCTTTCTTTGATTGAAATCCCGTTCGCAAACCATAATGTGTAAGCACAGAAACTGATTGCTCGGTATAGAAGTTCTTTGTATTTTTTGATGTCATGTTTATGACTGGTCGATATATTTCAGCATATTATGCCTCTTTCGTTTGTTATTTCTAAACACGAAATAGCATTTCTGTTAATCGTTTTGTTTACACTGGCTTTCTTTTGTAGAAGCGCCGAATTGAAGAAGAAAGAAGACTTGTTATCCGACGATGAACTCGAACGGGAGCTTGAGCTGGGAGATTTCTCATCACTCGGTAGCAATGAAGAAATCGACGATGATGACTTGATGTTAGAACTCGAAGAAATGATAAATTCGTAGCATCAATCCTCAGTAGGGTTTCTTACCTTACGCGAGCCACCGAAAATATTCACCATCGCTTTGTAAACGGGTCGCGTGAAGTTTAGCACCAACTGCCACCGATCTTCTCCTCCTCACAAAACCGTTCCCATCCTTTTATGTTTTTTTTGCTTTCAATTTCAGTAATCAAACAATTTTTGTTGGATTTGCGACATATTTGTATATTTTACACGTCTCATTGTATGGGATTCCGAAAATAGAGACTTTTTACCCTGGAGCAATCATGTTTATTGAGGTGATAGTAAATTTGAAAGCTGAGTATTTTCACTGCTCTTAGGCCTCTCTTGCTAAGACGAAAATTGTATGGGGACATGATTAAGGTAAGCTTTTTTCCCTTCCCACTGCTCTAATCCCATCATATTTCAAAGCTCCCAGCACTCGTTTCCACTTTCTTAGTTCAATCTACGACTCTTAGCAAAGGCAAAAATCCTCCAAAAAGTTCTCCAAGGAGCTTCCATGGCGTTCCCTTTCTAGAGCTTCGTGCATTACGCTAGAACTACTAGAGCTAGAATTACACGTTTTTATTTCCTTATACGTCTTATTATTTCAGTTTCGGGCTTGCTGCTGTTACATTTTTTTTCTTAGTTCAATGCATTCTCTATCCCCATCAGCTATCCTTTCAGGTACAATTTTCATCCACCATTGGTTTAATATTATCGATGAATTCTATTGATCGCTATCAAAGTTGGAGGAGAGAATTCGGTGGCAGTTAAATTGATTTCGCGTAGTTCTTACATTTGAACAACCAGTTCTTTGGCTGGTAAGAACAAACCGGAATTCTAACATGCATCTAGCTAATTGTGTCAATATCTTAAGTGTTGGACAACCATAAATAAAATCTTAAACCCTTGACAAGACCCTTGATGCCGACTAGGGTTAGGGAATGAAGGATCATTCATGTTTTCCTTATGGCTCCTTGCCTTTCTTATGAGGACCCATTAATTCACCAACTTATTCACGTCCAAGTAATCATTTGCAATCAACGGGCTTTCGATCAAAGTTGGATATCATTTCGATGTGGGGTTTCTTCAGTCTTTCGATGCCCTTCCATGCATTTTGCATCTGTTGAACTTTCCCCAACACTTGTGGCTGGCTAGGCTTAGCGGTTTAGTGCCTGAATCAGCTTTAGCCCAAATGAACGTTTAACTTCGTGCCGGTTCAACTTATTATAGGTCAAGAATCACTCGTCATTGAACGATGTTCAGTGGGTATTTTCACTGTTACCTGTGCATGCAATTATGAGCCTTATGATAATTGTTATGTTCTTAAGTGAAGCTGTTGGGTCAAATGCCCTGTATCTAAGCAACAAGATTCTAGGAGCTATACAACGTACATGTCAGTAAATATGGTGATCAATTTTTTATCAAGAGTCCAAAGTTCATTTTCTTAGAAACAATATGTGTTCATGCCAACCCTGCGCCATAGCCGTGGCTCTTTGTATTGAAGTATCTTCATTTTATATGAAAAATTGCAGTTTGCCAAGCTTTTTCTACTTTTCCAAAATGGCAGCTTTTCTTTGCAGTCTTAAAAGCCTGTGAGTGAACTGAGCTTGTATAATGTCAATCAACAAGACTCAGGACCGAATAGTAAAGTTATTTACCGTAGTCCCTGCTTGTAAGCTGTAATCTATAGAGTTTTTAACTGGTGCCAGTTTTGAATAAAAGAGGATCTTAGTATCCTTACGGACATGTTGACATAGAAAGTGCACGCCTTGCAGAGAAGATATTGTGCAGGAAGGAAGCGAAAGTATCGATAAACAGCGTTGACGTGAGTTGTAAAATGTGACCAGTTGAAGGATCTCCCTGTAACAGTATAAGAAGGATAATATGTCGATTTATATCCGCTTATTCTAAGCTAAGTTTCCTTTTGAAATCAGCTGTAAATGACTGAACACACACACACGTGCATCTACCTTTATTAGCATTTGCCCATGCCTGCTTAAATTTTGCAACTTTGCTGTACCCGGTGTTAGTTTGGCTATGAAGTTTGTCTTTATTAGTAGTCGTACTTTCTGCGATTTCAAAAGAATTTTGTCGAGAATTGCAAGAAAGTTTACTTAAATTCTAGTGAAATCTAATGTTTCAATCAAGCATTGCAGAAGTTTAAAAGTTATAGAATTGAACCAATTATTTGTAAACATCCATTGGGTAAAGAGAAAAATGTAAATAGGTTGATGAGAAGTCGATACATCTTACTTAACATTGCCATTTTTGTTTGTACACAATCGTGTGACAGTTTTTCCATGGTGCAGTTTGTATCTAGATTTACGGCCTCTTATTAGAGAAGATGTATAATTAATAGCGAGGTTCAACGTCTGTGTTAGAAAAGAGAAGTATTGGATAATGCTTTGTTGTACCATAAACTGTGTTTTTTAATGTAATTTATGGATGAAATTTGTAACTGCAAAAAGAAGTTTCCTATGAGTAGTAGTTCCATTGAGTTTCATCTTTTCTTGCATGCCGCTGCATAAACATGATTGACTGTTGTGAGTTTATACACGCTTTATGCTGAGAATGGTCAATGACTTCTAATTTCAAAGTCAAAGCACCGCCCAAATATTTACTGTAACGTCTGCATGCAAAATGCAAATTAAACAACATTTGCTTCATTGCATATCTGTCTAATGAAGCAAATTATTGTTATATTTCGATATTTTTTTCAGTGTCAGCTGAAAAGCTTTTTCTCAAGGATACAGTGTGATACGTGTTAAAGCTACAATCAGGACTATTGTAAAGTGTTTACCGACGGATACTAGGTAAGCGTGTTGCCCCCGATACAACCCATCAACAATGGATGCTTCTAGATAATGGTATATAGTCACTTATGTCTCAGAGGTCTGTTTGCAAGAATCTTATCGTAGCTCACACCGCCTCTTAGGGCTACTAGCATTGTTTCAATTGAATTTCTAGTTCTCGTAGGAAATCTCTTCTTCCTTGGAGAGATAGCTTTCTTCTTGGTATTTAACTTTTAAACGCGATGAAATTGTCTTCGTTTTCGACGAAAGTCCTAAATGCTTAGGCCACATTATTTGGGACTTACCCTTCCTGCTAGGAGAGAAGAGGTAAGTTTGACCTTTCATATGTTTAATGCTGTTCCTTCGTTTGACGAAGCTGGCCAATGCCAATTTACAATAAATATGTAAGAGCTAAATCAGTTTCTCAAAGCAACTAAGAGGGGAAGCCTGCTTAGCCCCATCTGAGAGGCTATGACATAACTGTGCCCTTCTGTAAGAGAAGGCTATTTATCCAGATGACGGTGTTTTCTCAGGTAGCCTCAAGTCCGTCTCTGTATTGTGGAGGCTGTAAGATGAGCGCTGAGAGCTTTTGTGAAAAGATCATCCAGAAACTGTGGTGCCAGACCATTCATAGTTTATAGACCATTATTCAAGACTCGTTTTGTATTATTCTTGGAATGGTTTTCCAACCCAGTCTTTGGATCAATGGCCTACTAGGGACATCATGGCGGCTGTTGCTGATGATTATAGCAGCACGTTTCTGATTTTTTTCCAGCTGATTGATTCCAGTCAGCCCTGCACTCCCTCAATGCCTGGGTATAGCGTTTCCAATGCGTCCTTTGGCAAAATTCTTTAGCATGTTTCGGAAACCTTAAAGCCCTAGAAACTTTTTTAGAAACAGCATTGATTTGCTATTTCCTGTCTAACGAAAAATCAATTTACACCCCAAGATACTTCGTGTTTCGTTCAGCTTGAAGCGTATTTTCGCGGATTTTTAATCCAGCATCGTCATTACGATTTTTAAGGACGTTATGTTTCTACTTACCTGAGACCAGCACGGAATGAGTTTTGACAATGTTCAAAGTTAGTTTGTTTCCTTGCAACCAGATGTCTAGCTTTTTGAGATCAGTATTGACAACCTCATTCAGCTAAGTAATGTCAACACAGTGGTAGCACAGGTTGGTATCATCAGTAAAAACTTTGCAATCGTGGACAGCAAGTGGCAGATCATTATACAAAACGTTTGCAAGTGAATGGCTTATGGAGCTCATTTCTTGCATGTTAGAGTAAGTCATTGTCTATCGCCTTTCTTCGAGTGAGTAGCAAAGGCCCTAGAAAAAACATGAAATACATTTCTTTTGATAAAGACGGAATACAAAGCTCCGGAATGACAAGCTGCCGTGGTTTCACCAATTATACAAATACTCACATTGGGTATTTTGGATTATTGCTGGTTCAGTAGCAAATGGTGGTCTTAGGTTTGCTTCGTTCTGAAGTGAAAAGATGAAAGCTTGCTAGAAATAAGCTGACATGATGAATTTCGCATGTCAATAGTTTTTATTCGCCATGAAATATTTTTTAGAAATGCACGCATTTCTCTGCCGAGTTGTTTGAATCTTCATGGAAACGAGTAAACGAGGCCTAAGTTAGGGTTTTTGCTGCTGCTGCATCTTGACCACCTAAAGCAGTCTTCGCAAATATGATCCTGGCTATGACTAACAACTTTTTATCTGCACTGTTGAATAGAAGGCAAAAATATACAAATTCAATTTCTTCCCTCAGTAGTTGAAGTTTTCAATTTTTCAGATATCCGAGGCATGTGAGATAATGAGGAATCAAGGCTAGCAGATTTGCAAACTTTATCTTTGACTTTTTGCAAGAGAAAGCAAGACTGTAGAGGTATGAAATTTTCTATTACATAATTCTAATCTTCGCAGCCAAATCATAGCTTCTTATTCGCCGAAGAAGCATTGTTGATTCCTTTCAGGAGAATGATTTATCAATCAATAATGTTTTGTTTTGGGTTCAGGTGTCTCCCGGTATTTTTTGAATTTAGTAGGAGAGTGTCGTTTGAAATTGAGGGCTATGCTGTCAATAACCTTTTTAGACTGTCATTTTCACGCAACTGTATCCCACCAGTTCTCCGCAGTCATTCTTCCCAAGATCCTAAGGGCCATATTTCCTTTATACTCATCAAATAACACATCGATAAACAAGTCAGGAATTTGTTCAAGGCTGAGTAAACATTTGTGCATATCTCCACCGAAAACAATACGTCTTGCATTCATCTTTGCGGTCCAAATGAATTAAATACCATTTGTAAGTCACTTTTTTCAAACATCTTGCCTCGTTTATCTTTGGATTCTTGCCACATGATTTCTTTCACCCAGGTCTATTTCATGATATGATCTCCTTCTCTTGCAAGTGATTTAGTATAGAAAAATTAGGCAAATTAGATAGAATGTCCGTGTTTGCTGCGGCTTTCTATCAAGTTTTCTGTCATGCCCAATTCTTTGTACAAAATCAATGACCCTGAAAAGCTTGTTCACTTGCTTCAGATACAGCCGAAGAAGCTTGCATACGATAAGTTAGTGATGCAGCATAATTTTGTCATTCCTCACCTACCAATGGTCAATAACTCCCCAACTTTTTGTTTTAACATGTTTATTTCCTAATAAAATATAGAGTTTCATTTTGGATTGTTGTCAGCCTTTCCTCTACCGACCAATTTAAACTTATTGGTGAGTAACGTTTTCAACATTGGGCAGTCAGCGGGAACATGCTAATTCAAAAACTGCTATAATTTGTCAACTTTCAGCTATTATTGAATCATTCAACAATAACTTCTTCACTACGCTTACTTCACTGTTTCCACATTTCTTGCAAGTCAAAACAACGAACCCATTTCAGCATTGATACCCCCGTCTTACCAGGTTGTCTTTTAGAAATTCGAGACCGTAAGAACACATCGCTAATCCTTGGAAGAATATTTCAGAGAAAAAGATTTGAAACCCCTCGTAATAGCATCATAAAAACCATTTCTCGTTGAAGTTTGATTATTGAATGACTATTTGAAAGGTAGAAAAAGTTTCACTGCCTTGCAGCAAAACTTTGACTCTAGTTTTTCTTCAACGGCCTAAACGATAGACAATATTTGCTCAACGCTTCTTGCAAAGCGGTCTTGACGGAGGCTGCCTCAAATGGATATGATGCTTAACGGCTTAACATTGGGTGTTGATAGAATGCAAATATCTGCTCACTAAGTCAGAGAGCTTTCGGGGCAGAAATTCGCACGAAATAAAAACCTTTACAAGCAGCATTCAATCACGCAATGAAATGCAATTAAGACGAAGAAGCAAGACAGCTTCTGTAATTTACGTGTTAGTGCAATTTTCTGGCTGCTTCTGTTTTCAGGTCAAGCCGATCATTTCCTGCTCAAAGTTCTGTCTAAATGGAAACATTAGACAAGCTTTGACAAATTAGTTGGCACTGGAACGAAAAATTTATTGGCGCTAACATAAGTAGATTCCACTGCCTACAATGAACAAAAATGAGACGTTCTTTTCTGTTTCCGAGATGAAAGATTCTTAAACGAATCGGATGGCGATGTGAAATTGCCACATGGCCCTTGAACCCCTTTTTCCTTCTCTCATAGCATTCGGAAGGACGGTGAAAAAATGTGATCTTTACAGCTGGGGTTCGTTCCTTTTGGATTCTCTACCTATATTTCTGAACTAGACAGGAAGTTATTTCTTTTCTGATACCGCAGGCTGTGACAATGACCAACAACAAACTGGAGGCACATTTCTTTCTCTCATCCTAATTCACGCCTCGCGAAGAGTTGAACAGAATCGATTTGAATGTTTGTTGTTTCTGATAAAATCAAACCGTAGAACGCTCTCATCTACACATTTTGGCAGTGGGTGATTTTAATTTTTACCCCCTTAATTCCTGAAAGTTTCTTGAACAATCAATTTTGAGGATAATATTCCCTGGGAATTTCGCTTTTTGCGAAAACGTTTGGCTGTTTTGAAATTGCAATACTGTTTCGAACCACAAAACAAAGACGTGTATGATAGCTTTTTACCCAAGTTGTGATGCCTTTAATTTTTCAGGCGACAGACTGAAATTTGATATATTATGTTGGTGCGATGATGGCATGTAACGATAAGCATATTTGGTTTGCATTGTAAAATTACACCGTTTCGCTTTTAGTGTATCATAATGTCAATGCGATCTACTTTACCGAATGCAACCCAATAGAAAAAGGCGATTCTTATAATAGAATTGAACGGAATCCCTAAGCAACAATTTATGCAACGAACGATTGTCTTTCAGAAGTCAACGGTTTTGTATAAGGGCTTAGAGATATTACCACACTGGTCTAGAAATACGATACAAATTGAAATTCGAGGCTATTGATAACAAGTAGTGAGTTGATTGCTCCATTGAAAAATCAATGCCATATATTGGGTGAAATTTAGAGATTTGTGATCGAAATGGTTTCAATTCTAGACTCGAAAGAGGTCTTTGATTATGGTATTATGGTTGTAAAATGGAATTGGCGTAAAAATAATGGGTTATGATTAAAGAATTCTGACGACAATGGTAGTGATGGTGATTATGAGGGCGTCGGGGATTGTTTGATCAGTTGAAAGTGATAACGATGATTTTTATGCTGACCTTAATGATTATTCAAATATCGTTGGTGACTGAGATCAGAATGAAACTTATTCTTGGTACTGCTATTTATAATGATGATTATGATTGTGATGATTATGACAATTGCGAAAATGTTCATGTTGATGATGATGGTGATAATGATTTGTAAAAATATTGATGATGATGATGGTGGTGGTGATTGTAGCAATGATTATGACGATGATTGCAATGACAACGATGATGATGATGTCTGCAATGTTCGTGATGATGATGGTACGCTGATGATGATTATGATGGTAGTCATTTTTTAGAAAGGAAGGCTGCTCTTCTTCAAGAAACTTGCAAGAAGTTTTAGTGCTCGAACTTAAAAAGCTGATAAGATTTCAGTAAAGGACTAGGTTTTTAAATTCTTGAAACTACTAGGTGTTTTTGCTTCAGATTGACATTTACTTGAAAACAGCCGAGGAATTTATGTATCAAAGATGCTGTCATCACTATTAACATCTTTAGAAGCATTAGTTAGGAAACAACGCTTCTCATTGCTGATGAGAACGAAGAACGTGCTTGAGAATTCTTGATAAAAACAATGGTTCATTGTGCAAAGCTTGGCGAGAGCCAAATGTTCTTTTTTGATTTTTATGGCGGAAATTCTTTAAGAACTGCTTTACACCAAAGGGGTGGAAATTTGAATTATTTGCTGCTCATTTATCGACGATGAGCGCTTTCTGAACCATGCAAGTCAACAAGCGATATTTGATAAATTTGATTCAACGGAAGAAGACGCAACTTCGATCGATGCTATGTAGCTTGAAATTCAGTGATCGTTTGAATGCTTGGAGCGTCGCCATTGTAGACCAAACGCCATTAAGAGAACTTAATTCTTCAAAAAAGTTGTAAAAAGCGAAAATCATGTTTAAAATATGAACAAAGCTATTAGCATGCTATGAATCGTCATCCGGGAATTGTCAATTTCACTCCTTGAGAACAATTGATGGTATGCTTGATTGACAGGCAACATACATGTGAAACCTTTACAACGCCTTCACTTCAGGAAACAATTCTATCAAAGCTCTTTTAACTTGACCTTCAAAGCGAGCGTTCTAGAAGATCATATGCTCTGCTAAATGCGGCACCAAGCCCTGATCCACATTTCACCTAGTCTTAGCCGTTTACATATTAAGTACTGAGGTATGGATGTTTTTCATTGCTTTACAGTATTGTTTACAACGGGCGGCAGTTTGTCCAAATCGCAGGTAGCATCTTACAGCTAGGAAGCAGAAATGACTAAGTTCTGCAAGGAAACGCTACAATTTTAAAGGAGATCACCACAAGTTTTAGGCCTTGATTAAATATTTAGATCATTCGGTTGTTCTCGTTGCTTACAAGTGTGAATATTTGATTTAAGTTTCCCGATGGCAGAGATCATATTGTGAAGATTTAGGAGTAGAGAAAGTCGTCCAGTTGATGCGGTTGGATGCTTCTCCGCGAGTTATAGCCGATTTTTATCTTCAACGTTGTTTTGATTTTGATCGAAATCACGACTTGCTCTCCCCAGAGCATGACGATCTCAACACAAGAGTAGATGTTAAATTGATGAATTTCGGTAGCATTATCAGCAAATGACTGCGTGTGTTTGTTGACAATATGAACACAAATCCCCTCCTAAGAGAAAGCTGTCTTTCAGGCCTTCAGGATCTGCTTTCATTGTGTCATGCACTCAACTTTCTTTATGTCTTTATGTTGGCATTTTCTTACGACGTGGCCTTCCTAAATGGCTTTCAATTGCATTTTGATTCATTTCTCGTCTTGCAAATGCATCGTTAATTCAGACAGTACTCCTCGCTGCGGGTTTTCTTTCATTTTATGATATTTGGCCTTGAGACCGGGGATTCAAAGGACATGCCTCATGTGTTGACTTTGCCTGTTCATTTTTTGTTGATTATAGGAAGTCAGCCGTTTTCCTCCGCCAAATGGTAATTTCTAGCATCACCAATCCCCCCCATCTTTGCCTGCTTGACCGCTATCAACATCTCTTGAATCATTATTGTTCTGATATCATTCCATGACGGGGTGGGAAGAAAATTTTGCCAAAGAAGAGAAATTCAAAGTCGACACAACTTCCGTCTGGTCTTGTGAAATTGTAATGGGGATTCAAGCCATACTTGTGGCGTGTTCTTTCTACCAGTAATTCACGTTTAGCATGGGAAATGAAGTTTCTAATACTTATTAACAAGGCATTGACTTAATATCGAATCGTCTTTATTCGAGAAACGTTCAAAGTCAATAAGACCGTCACCTAATCAGGGATGAAAGCCCTTTTAACATGGTAAAAGTTGTGCTTTCATTTAAAAGAACACAATTGACTTATGGATAAGAAGGCACATTGTTCTAAGATCTTGCTGGACACAAAACGCGATTCTGTTTTCAAATGCATTGAATGGATATCTGATGAAGTTGATAAATCAATTCTGTTCTTCTCAAAACATTTCAGTTCGCAATTGGGTCCTTAAGGAAGAAGCCGGGGCTTCATGGTACCGTCAGTCGAAGAATTCGCTTCATTTTCAGCGGTTGAAATCGCACTAAGAGTGGCAGAAAATGGATGAATTCTTTTGCGAATAGGACATAGTGGTCTATTGTGGATATCGATTTTCTTTCCATATTTCTCCACTAGTCCACTAAAGATCAAGTTTCAGACAGCTCGTCCACCCAGAGAGGTATTTTGTACTGCATCGATCCTTCTGTACTATTGCCAAATCCAAGAATGATATTTTCAATATTTTTTGAACCTGTTTTTTTCTTCAATTCATATAATCATATGGATCTCAACTAAGTTTGACCAGAAAAATTTTTTTTTGGTTTGAATATGTAATACGGGTGACGTCAGCACACGTGACTCCTTAGGTACCCACAAGGAAGGGAAGAATATATTCTCTTTGAAAGGTCAACCAAGTGGAAATCATTCTAACATATACTGATTGCTTGCTTGCAACAATATTCTAGTTTTTATAGAAAATCATGGTCAAAACCTTTTCCCTTCCAGTGACCTCAATAGTTTTGTAGATGGAAGTTAAGCATTTTTATCAGAGTAGCATTAAATAAGGAATTCCCTATTAAATTTTCTCTTCACAAACGGCAGGCAGCAGGTCATGTTTATTTCTCTAGAGACCTTCAGATGTATTACAGCTCCAGACAAAAACTCTTGATCCTGTCATCTTCAACACAGTGATAGAAGACTTTGTTCTCTATTCAGTTGAAGATTATTGCAGTAGAGCATATACCTCGCTTGTGCATACACTCTTGAATGAAGTTGTAGATAATCATTAGATTTTCAGGACATAAATACAATAAAATGCACATCAGTTTGTTTATTGCAGCAATCTGGAAAATTCAAACATATAGCAGCAGGAAATTATATTTGTTAGTGCTGTAAGGTCTATAAAAGGACTACCAATCTGAAATGGAAGTTTAACAAACTGCTAAGCATAACAGGACTGATTGTTGCAAAATTATTTCAGCAAATTATTCTTTGAATTGAAAGCCTTTTTATAAAGTCAAAAAATAGTCCAAACATAAGTAGGTTGCACTTGATAGAAATTCAGATTTTACCTCATCCTCTGATGTTCACTTAAAAAATTTAAGCTGGTGCAAGCTTTTTAACTTTTGTGGAAAACCTAAAATCCCTAGAAGTTCTCCTGCATATCAGCTACTTAAGTGAGCTTCTGAGCATGCAGTTTTGAAACAGGGAAACTTCTAATTCTAGATTTAATGAAGGATTAAAATGTTCTTTTGCCATTATAAACACTTAAGCCACCACTATATGGGCCTGAACACCAAGGATTAAAGGATTATGAATCCATTCAAGTGAGGAGTCATCTTTTTTCTTTCTAGAAGCAGGTCTGACAATGGATTAACATTTAGGCATCCATCTGAGCATGCTCATCTTTAGGCTTGTCCTGAATATTTGAAGATAATTTTTTCATATTTATGCATTTGTGCAACATTTTTGGTTATTTTCATTACATTTTTTGGAACATTTTTCCTTGGTTCTGAACACGATGAAATTATCAGAATGAAATGAGTATCAATGGGTATGATGGCATTGCAATCATTTCACCATAATCACCAATCATCACCATCATTATTTTTTTTTTCAAACTTCATTTCTTATGATATATATACTAGATTACAACTGCAAACTTCTCTAAATAGGTAGTTTACAATTGACTACTTTAAAAAGATAAACGAGAAGTACAAAGAAGAAAAAGGTAGCTGTTAGAAAAGAATGCGAAGTTTTAAAATGTCATCAGTTCAGGATTGTCCCATTCCTTATTCCTTTGGCAGAAGACATAGTACAAAGTTCTTATTGCACTGTCCATTATCCTCTTGAGTCGTAGTGCCTACAAGTTTTGTCGAATTTCATGTCTTCAAGCATTTCTAAGAAGTCAATGGAGGAACTATTGAAGACAATGAGCGTGCTTATAACGATAGTAATAATGATAATAATCATAGTCATCATCATCATCATCATCATCATCATCATCATCATCATCATCATCATCATCATCATCATCATCATCATCATCTTCAGCATCAATCATTATCGTCATCATCTTCATCATCAATCATTTTAATCATCATCACAGTAGTTACCTTCATCACCCTCGTCACCTTCATCACCATCATCACCTTCATCACCATCATCATAATCTACAATATAATCATCATCATAGTGATGAAGGCAATAATTGATCAGCCACTTGGAATAAAGAATTGTAACATAGCAGCTACTTTGCCAAAGTGCTAGGTGATAATGCATTGACAAAAAGCACCTGCAATAGTTATCATCGAGGAAATAAAAAGGTTTGTGGGTAACCAGTATTAAAAAATCAAGCAAAAGTTGGAGACAAAAATGGAATCGATTGAATTGATCCTTGTGCCGAAAACATTGAAACACGTAGAACAGGCAAAAGATGCTCTTTCAATAACAAGCTCAATCCCAAATACAAAGCCCTATTAATGGTTGATCTGTGAATTTTACGGAATACCAGTTCATGAAGAATAATGGCAGTGTGGGAAGACAGTCGCTTAGCAAGGGGTGCATCAGTATGCAGGTAGCAAAATGGAATAAAATTTAGAACTGCTGATATTCAGAAGCTAGAAACGATGAATTATCCATTCTATCAATTTTGCAGAATAGCAAATGAGAAATCCAAAGAATGGAAAAATTATTACGTTCAAGATTGAACAACCAACAGAAAGAGATACATGGGGTGGAACAAAGCATAAATAAGGCAAATATAGAATAGGAAAATGGACATTGAAAGTAAAAGTGCCTTGGATCTGTTAACATTCAAACTGAACGCGGCCGACTTGAACGTCGATTTTCAGAACACAATTTGCAGAAGGTTTAAGGCCTAGGAAGAATCTTAGTCGAGTATGTGGAAAATGTGATAAAAGATTTACTAAGAAGGAAGAAGTTCAAGGAAGAAGCCTTTAGAAATTTCATAAAGCATTGGGTGATTACTTAGAAGGATAGAAAAATACCAATGAAAATCCTTGCCTATGTTGCTGCTCCTATATAGCGAAAGTCAGTAGAGGCTTGTAGGTGGTGAATATGGGTGTTTTGGTTATTATGATCAGCTTATCATCCTCATCTATTCATCATCACAAGCACCATCGGAATCAACACCATCAACCATCATTACTATCAATTATCATTGCTATCAATTATCATTGCTATCAAACCGCCTTTTTTAATTTGCTTGTAGATGGATGGCCCTTTTTTAACCAGCACTGCTGATGGGTTGCCGTCCTAAGATAATCAAAATTGTTATTATGATTATTATCTCCAACTCAACATCTCAAAAGCTAAAGGCCCAGATGGTATTTCAGCTATAGTTCTTAAAACTTGTGCTCCTGACATTACCCTTAGTCTTGACAGAACTGTTTCATCTTTCCTACACTCGTCTGCGCTAGAATCTTATGGCGAGAGACGAGTGATTCTCCTGATATTTCTAAAACCTTTGATCACGTTCGGAACAAGGGTCTTCTCGTCAAACTACCGATGTTTTGTCTTCACCAAACCTCCTTACATGGATTAGTAGCTTCCTCTCTGATAGGTTGATTGCGATCAGAGTCGTCGGTTTCCTCTCTCATCCGCACTCGATCAATGCTGGTGTACCCCAGGGCTCTGTCATCTCCCTTGAAATTCTCATTCTTTTCATAGATGGTCTGCTATCCTCTACTTCTTCTGCCATTCAATATTCCCTCGTGGTAGACATACCTACTGAAGTTCTTCTGTTTTATTCGACTCATGTGACCATTCCTATGGCGATACTCCTATTCAGAGAAGCATCTCAGCCTCCCTTCCTACCAATGGTCTGACGGTCATTGAGAAATGGGGTAAAGAGAGCCTAGTTTTGATCAACCAAAGCAAGACGACACAGGTTGTTATTTCATGTAAACGCAACCCAGACTTTCCACCTGTCCAATTTCATTGCAGTCATCACCGCCAATTATCATTGAGATCATCATATCAAGCATCATGAACCTTAGCGACTTCAGCATAACATCATTTATGACGTCATTTAATTTAACCTTCTTCATTTTTTTGATGTTTTGTTATATATGTAAATCCCGTCTTATTGTTATTTTTGTTTATGATTTGTTCATTTCTCATCTACCGTTCCAACTTTCCGCAATTTATCATGATAAATACAGAGTCCATTAACTTATATAGTTTTTTGAAGGTACCCACCGACCTTCTCAATGTAAATTTCACAATATCAAATGCATTTCCTTTCTTTGTTGATCTGTAAAATTTTTCACAATATTTCTGATGAATAATTTTGACGGAGTGCAGCAGCTGTTTTTACATCTATTTTTCGGCAAATTTCATCATTTACCAAATGCAACCTGTTTTAGTAAATTTGTAGCTGAAGCCGCAGATTTGTATGCAGAAAAAGTGGATTCTTGATTATGTAATTTTAGTTTTTAGATTACCTTTTGCGCCTGTTGTCTTGGTTGATTATCAAATTTTTGCTAAATTGTTTTTTCTTCTCATCGAAAGAAAAATAGAAATTTATGTTTGAATGTTGGTCCCAAGCGAGTAGCCTTTTCAAAGTCATTTAACTAATTCGTGTATAAGATAGTGTTTTTCCAGCCAAAGTAAAGAAAGTGTTGGCTAAGGCAGGAAATAATTGCTTTGTAGATCAAGGTACCACAACGAAGTTTCGCCTTGTCATAGATGTTTTGACCAACCTAACAGCTATTTTCATTTTCGATAGCCACGTGGCTTTCATCGATGAATCATATGAAGACCTCCTTAAAAGAATAACAATTCTTTGTTTTGTTAGGTAGACGAAACCAGTTCAACAATTATTCTATCCAAGCTCCTTTCTTTACCCGATGCTTCATATTAATATTTCCTCTATCTAAGGATGATGCTCTTGTTTCTTTCTTCACAAATTTCATGCTTGAAGTTTCGTCTTGCTGCATAAATTGATTGAAGTACTGATTATAATTTCTCGTATTGTACTCGTCTTGTTCCAGGAGGCACCAATTGGGATCGGCCATTTCTTCTATGAATTATGAAATTCAAGTTGGAAAGGATTTTGTCAATCAACAATTATGCGTTGTTTTCTCTGCTACTTTGCCCGCATGAGCACAGCTGTGCTCTCTTTCCTCTGTTTCTGAATGATCCTGTTTTTATGTGGTTGGAATTGCCACTTGTAAAACCCGGACCATAAAGCCGTGGGAGCTGTGATTACGGACTTATTGTTTGAGAAGTTCCAACATTTAACAATTATTGTCAGGCATCTTAAAGCTAATCAAAGTTCATTAAGATATTTTTGGCCGCAAATTTCCTTCTAGCGCATAGATTTGTCAAATATTTTTTGAGATGAAGAGGTGCTCTGAGTTATTTTTTGCTATGTCATCAAATTTATCCAAACTGCTGATTTAATTTTGAATGCTGGTGGGAGGTTTCTTTCACCGATTGAGCATTATCTTTTTCATTCCTCACCCTTGGAGTGAATCCTAAAGCAGCCAGGATTTAGATTCATGAACACCGGATCGTGTCACCGCCAAAATACTCGCATGAATTACTCTCCGCGATTTAAGCCTGCAACTGGCACATCTAATTGCGGATTTGTGCACATTGAAGATAACTGGCGATTCTTTTAGCTCTTGAAGCAAAGGTCGTTCTTTCCCCCTTGACAGAAGTTTCCTCATCCATGCTGTTTCCCACTTTGGCTTCGCCCGAGTCACACCACGGAAGAAGGACTTTTCTTCTTCCACCCTTGTCATTAAGTTAGTCCGATTAAGCCTATTGTTGGGCTTTTATTGACAGGATACCATTCTTTTCACCACCTCTCTCCATTTATCCTCCATTTCTATAAAGTTTTCATTTTCAATGATGCTATATGCTATATTTTTAATCTTCTCATTGTTGATTAGCCAGCCACATGATAAGTCGTCTCTCCCCTTAAGTTATTGTTAGTAATACATTTTCCGCCTTTTTTGTAGAGTATTCTTGGCGGACTCTCTCGATAAGAAATGTTTAAGCATGACAGCAAGTGACCAGATTACATTGTACAGTTGTCATCTGTGTGGTTTCTGCGAAACAAGCCTTTCTGCGCTGACCAAACACACAGCATCGCATATCAAGAGCGAAAACCCAAACGAGCAGGCGAGGTCATCTGTCAATGGAAGTTTGGGACTTATGCAGAAAGATGGCCAAAATATGAACGATTTCGAAGCTGGCGATAATTACGATGACAATGGTGAGTGTCTTCATTAGCATTCGCGTTATGCAGGTATTCCTTCGTACCCCTGCGCAGGCCTTGAACAGCCCTACCTGCCCTGCTAATGTATTTTTTAAGAGAAACTCTTACCCCCTTGATGCGATCTTACTTTACTTGTTTTAATGATTATAATTACAATCGAATTTATAATGATCCACTTTAAATGATGGTTTGAATTTCTTCAACATCATTTTTCTCAATACATTTCTCGGGCTTATCCCTCCTTCATTATACTGTCAACTGTAAAATTAAGCGGATAATAATCGCGTGTTGATCCTGATCCATGCATATTTGAAGGCTATAAATAATGACAATTATTTCTGAAATCTACCTTTTCGGCTTTTCTTTCTTCGTTAAAGGAAAGCTTTGTTCTTTTTCGCTGTAGTCTTATTTCTTGATCGTTAACATTAGCCCATCGATCGTTAACTTTCTGGCATTGGGTGAACTTATATAAAGAGCGACCATAATGGTAACAATAATGAATAATAATGATATTTCTGAAACCCCGGGTTGGTATCTAGTGTTGGTGGCACGTTCGTACATCATGGACTGGCATTGCTTAGTATGTCTTACTTGATGATCTGTGTTGAGATGGAATTTTGGTAAGGATTCTGTTGGGTGATAGCCCATAAAGACAACCTGAAATAAAAGTGGAACATTTATTCGAAGTATTGAAGATAACGTGGCGAAGAAGGCGAGAGCCCGGGAGTAGGAAATTCATAAGAGCGGCAGGTAAGAGGTTCATCGTCTGGCTCCTGCAGCTCTTCATTAAACTACGGATCAAGTCACAAGGAAAGAGAATTCGAGAAAGAAAGTGAAAACGAATCTAGCAATTATTGTCAGAAAGTGAAAGAGAATTGCGATGAAGTAGGGGTTTTCAAATTACTGAAAGAAAAGCAATTGGATCTAGTTTTGTTAATAACGGAAAATTGCTATCATTGAGTTGTGCTTGAGTACACCTGCAATCTTTGAACCGAAACCTTTCTGGATATCCGTTAATTTTAATCTATTTTTAATGAGAGATTGAAAAAGATAGATTCACATGGGCATGAAGTGAAGGCTTTTTTTGAGGGTCATTGATTTACAAGTGAGGTGTCTGAAGTTCACAGGATCATCGCCATTGCCCCTTTTCTGTGCGTTGGAACGGTACAAGCTTTCTTCCATTCAGATCAATGGCGTAACCGACTAAGGTTGGGGTTAGGACAACTCCCAAGGGCCCCTCAGAGATTGTCAAGAGACAGGTTTCTTTCAATATTTGCTGTGATAAGTGGTTATCCCCTAGTTAACAGGTTGCATACTGTTTCTTTCTCCCTTAATGTAAAAACCACAACTGTAATCGGCTGTATATTAATGTTTTTCTTTTGATGGAGTGTGATTTCCCATCGTAAGATCAGTGAGTCCTCAAAAGATTTGCAATTTCCCGCTGAACAAAAAGTGTTTAATCAATATCAATTAATCAATATAATTTTTCCAAGCCTATAGTAGTGTCAAAGCTCCCAATCTGTTATACATTATTTGAATAAAGTGTCGTCGAAGCGAATGTGTACATCTGGAGCCTCTGAGAGCCGAAAAGAAACGTAGAACTGAAGCAGCTCATTTCAATACCAGGAAAATAGCAACGTTTTTTCATTCAACGAATCCTGAAGAAAGCGGCGATGATATCTCAAATCCAGCTTGAACAATGGAAAGTTTAGATTGTCCTATTGAATGGAACAAAAACACTGCTGTCGAAGAAGAGGAGCTTGGCCATGGGGTTGAAAAATATATAGAAAAAAAACGAAGATGTAATTCTGAGTCTGAATCTAAAGTTACTAACAATTTGGGAGAGAGGAATTTGGCAGCAGATGCGCAATTCAAGCTCGGCTTAACGGAAGATTATCCCATTGATCGGGGCCATTGCCCAAGTACGATTCAAGATGCTGCTCCTAAACGGAGGAAATTCTCGTGCGCAGATCTTGCAGACCACTGGGGCCTTATTGGGATAGAGATGACAATGGAACGACGGTAATAAACTTCAGTTCAACTTACTATCACCAATTTGTGAATAATATTCAAGTACCGAGAGGCTGGCTTTGCCATTCCATGGAATTGATGAAGCCATGCTGTGAAGAATGCCGGCTCGTTGCTGATAGGTCGAAGCAAATGTTTGATAAGATGGCATGGGTAAATGGTGCATCTGGCTCAACCCATAACATGCTTGAGAAGATAAAAAGGCACGAGAAAACTGCAAATCACATTGAGTCATCGGCTATTTATCCTAAGTGAAAATACGGTAAAACTGTACATGAAGAAAGAAAAGAGATATACGTCGAAACTCACGTTTTTGGGTCAACTTGATTGATCGTATTATATCGATACTTCTTACCCTGACAACGTTAAATCTGGCATTAAGGGGGCACAGAGAGAGGTTAGAGAAATCAATTGAAAGGGTGGAATCTGACTTGGTTTACTTGCTTTGCTTGCATAATATGATGAAGTCCTGTCTGAAGTTTTTTACCTCCCTGCGAGAGCTACCAAATATTGCTTTCCTGAATCTTACAGCTTGCCATCTTTCAAATCCAAGATGAATAAACTTGATCTGATCTCTCTCTCTCCTGTTAGCCGTTCGCTTTCTTCTTTCTTCCGTTGTTGAGGCATTGTATAGGCCACCATGGCTTTTCCCTAACATAACTCACTAAAAAAAGAAAAAGATGGGAAGAACTTAGGGTTGAAAGCTCCACTGGATCCTTGACGCTTAAAAAGTTGTGTCACACGGTGGACTTCTCGTATCGATTCTGTTCGTGCTGTCCGTGATAGATATCCACACATTATGCGAGTTTTTGCTCGCATTATCATCTTGACATCGAAAAGGGAAACAGAACGAGATGACACAAAGAGACTGAAAAAGATGATGGATTCTCACGAGTTCATCCTCATGAGTTCATTCTCATGAGTTCATTCTCATGAGTTCATTCTTTTCATCGTTATTTGGGAAAGAATTCTTCAGGCAATCGGTACAACTTCTCGTAAATGAAAATCCCAAAAACTTGACTTAACTGTTGCATTTCGATTGCTATGTTGCTCTATCTCAGAGTTTCGAGTGCTACGTGAATCATGTAGATACCGCTTTGATGCAACCGAAAGAAGGTTTTCTGTTCAACAGTTGGTTACGTTATCGTTCAATATTTTATTTCCAAATCGCCTGGCAAGAGGTAGCAATGAAGAAATATCGAAGGAATCAAGCAACTTGCTTAGCCTGTATTCCAAAGATTTTACAGAAGATTTGGAATCGGAGTTACGGGCATTTTCTAACGAGTTTCGAGATAAAAGAGAAAACAGCAACTGTAGAATTGATTGATTTGATGCTGGAAAGTCAAGTCAGCTCTTCATTTCCTCAGGTCTACAAAGCTCTTTGCTTTTGTCACAATTCGTGTCACTGTAGCAACTGCTGAGAGATCTTTTTCCAAGCTCAAATTAATTGAAACATATTTGAATCCACGATGGCCCAGGAAAGATTGCTTGATGTGTCCATTCTTTCCATTGAGAACGAGGAGGCAAGATTAATCGACAAAGGACGACTAATCGACACTTTCGCCAGGATGAATGCCCGCAGATATAAACATATCCCTTGACAATAAAGCACTTACCTATTTCGCATTTTTTACCATTGAAGGTGTTGTTTTTTTACTATTGTTGATCATTCAAGTTAATTGAGTACAGTATTCCTACCGTTGATTTTGTTACTTTTGTCTGGATTTGGAAAATGCTAAACGCGAAAGTGCCCCAGAGCCAAATATTCCAAAGGGCTCTGAACCTTTCCGTTACGTCACTGATTCATACGGAACCCTCTCCGTTTCCAAAAAAATGCGGATAATCTCAGTAAAAAATTCTCTGAGATATGGACATACCTTGAGACAAATAATGGAGATTTGACCCAAAGGACTAGGTGCGCTCTAAGATTCAATTCTACAAATAGCTTGAGTGACTTTATCATAAGATGGAACAGATTAACCGAAAGAAATACAAGGTCGGCTGAATGAAGGAATCCAATACGGTATAGTGAATCTTCTGCATGGACTGACTGTAGAGAACATTTTGATAACAAAGCAAGTGCAATGATCACGGGAGGAGGAAGGCAATGCGGCAGAACCCCTTTTAGTTACGTTTTTAAGAAGTTCCTAGATGTTTTTAGATAGGTACCGATTTTGGCTGCCTGTGGACAAGATCTTGATTTTTCAGCTCTGAGCTTAGTAATGAGATACATATCATATTTCTCGGAAGAGAATTGGTTCAACTTGGATACTTTATTTCCTGCTGTAACGATTTAGTGGTTGGGTGTCTGCTTTTCAAAGAAAGCATTTATAGGGTTAATGGAATTAACGGTTCAATAACTCTATCAAAGCAATCGTGGGTATTGTTGTCCTTGAATTCGATCTCGGTGATTGTAGTTGAAAGTGAATGAAATTTGATATAATTTTTCAAGTATAACCAGCGGTGCAGGGGAATGGCGATTTATATAACTGAACTTCAAACTTTATACGCATGTTAGCAAGTATGTCAACTTCTTTCAACAGCAAATCTTTCAATCGGCTGGGTAAAAACCACCAGAAGTTCAACCCACTCATTCACAACCTTTCAAAGTTTCACTACTAAATCCATGAACTCTATCCGACAAATTATCATCCCTTTGAAGACCTTGCAATTTATGGAACGTCACACCTTCGTCCTTCTTCCCAGCATCCTACAACTTTTCTGCTTATGAATCCCAGATCAAGAAGCTTGACCCTGGAGCTGTTCTTTAGGCTATCGGGGACGCTCCCCAGCCCATAAGAAATTAAGAGAGAAGATAAGATTTTCATGTACGAAAAGCTATAGGTCTTTTCCTGGTCCCTCCTATTTCCATTTGACCCCCTATAGAGACCGTCCTCTTTTAGAGTGAAGTTAATTTAGTGATGAGACACTAAGAACTGACATGGTACTCTATAGTCGAGCCTAAACAATTCGCCTACCTTTATAGCAGCTCAGACGGCAGGACATTGGGTTGCAGCATTCCAAAATTTGCGACGCTTGGAAATGTTTGGCGGAAATTTCGCTGTTCATTGCTAACAGAGGAATAGAGCAGAGCGTTACCACCTTAATACTGCATCGCATGCTTGATTGCGAACTTTAAAGAAACCACAGACAGGGCTCTGATTCTTTTCTAAGAAAGTGGACTTAATGGGGTGGTTTCCTGTTGCTTTCCTCGCCAATGGTTTCTTGTGACACGTGCAGGATTCGAACCCACGACCCCCTGCGTTATGATTTTGCATGCGGAGCCATGCCTCGTTCTGGTCTGGAGCAGAAATCTCCTCCCTAATCATGATTGCCATTTATAGACATATAGGCTTAACTATATATATAGCAGCTATCAACGCTGTGTACTTTGTACATAGAGCACTATATGGTGGTGAAGACAGCACCCTCTATGTGATATATAAATATATATATATATATATATCACATAGAAGGTGCTGTCTTCACCACCATATAGTGCTCTATGTACAAAGTACACAGCGTTGATAGCTGCTATATATATATAGACAGACTATTACTGAAACATATATACATAGACATATACATAGACATAGACATAGTCATAGACATATGCATATACCTATACAAATACATATATATGTATTTATAGTTAAGCCTCCAACTTAGCCTCCAGCTATCTTTTTTGGCTTGTTCTTTAAAACGGCGGGGATTAGTTTCTGACTTGTTAAAATTCTTTCGCAGCGCCACGAGTCATTGTTGGGGGCAACGGATCGAGCATTGTTGTCGTTAGCAGTGGCACTCGAGATGCAAGAATCGTCAATCGAGATAGGATGAAGACTTCAGATCGCGCATTGGAATTGTCTCAACGAGAGCAAAACGGAGGTTACACAAACTTTAGCCACAGCGACGAGAATGGAGACGATGATATTGTTGTCGTTCATGAAAGAAGAAGAAGCCCTCAAGTGAGTCGCTTTATTGCCAGAATTTTTTTATGATCCCAGAGTCCCTATTTTGGCATTTATCTGTTGTTGAATGCATTCAGTTAGCAGTTACTTAATACCGGACAATTTTTCCAACACCTTTGCCTGTGTAAACCTGGCGCTTCTTGTCAATATTGTGATAACAGCGAATGGCTAAATGCTGAGAAGCATGTTACGTATGACCAGGCCAGCATGTTAATACGATTCTCAAGGAACATTTTACGAGGAGATCTCATGTCTTAAAATACGAAACTCGCAGAATAAACCATCTGCAAGCACTTAACCCGCTATTGGAAATCTGAAAAAGGAGTTTTTTTCGTACGTTCGTCCAAAGGTTTCGAATGATATCCCAAATGATATAAGGAACGGGGGATCGTCTTAACTTTTCAAAAAATATGCGAAAGCCACGACATCAGCAGTTAAAATTATTATGATTATTTCTACTATTATTACCTTTATATTTGTTTGATCATCAAATGACAAAATGCTGGTTTTTAGAGTTGAAATTTGAGGAGATTTCTCACTGAATTAGAGAGGTTGCAGCCGATAATTGGCGTCCATCTGCATCGGCCTAATGACTTATCTGGCGTAGTTGGATTCCCTTCCCCCTTGTGACAGCCGCAAACGTTCCCTCTTATACGAGCTTTTTATTAGCACCGGGAAAGTACTGATTTCACCCCTCTCCCCCAATCGATAGTTCCACTGCTGGAATGTCAAGTTGAGTCTTTTGATTTTTTTGTAATGAGAGAATGAATAATGGTGAAATTAAGGTAATCCTTTCGAATTAAGTATGGTTGTTTTATTATAAAATACTTTCCTTGTTTTAGGCAGGGGATGTTTTTCCGAGCAGTTCTGGTTCAAGCAACCCCCATTCACGTGTCATTTTTCCATCCGGCTGGAACGAGCCGACCTCTCGTGGGGGAGCGATCAGAATGCCAAACAGTCATTACCGGAATGCTCACCAGACTGAAGCAGGTTCAGTTCACGATTACGGAGATCGTAACATGCCCAAAATCATTAATTGCACAACTGTAGCGCCGAGGAATCAACAGCGAAGGTACATGATGGCCAATGGATCAGAAAACTCCACTCATCAGGAGCCATCCGGGTTTCTGACACCTACCTACGAACTTAGCCAATTGGATGGCGATGTTATAAGCGAGGCTCAAACGAACTCGAGGTTACAGCAACAGCGGATGCGGCATTCCGGTTATGTAGTTTCAAGTGCTTCCCCAGTTATACAAGAAGTCTTCAGTCGGCCACCAAGTAGCAGGTCGAATGACATTAATGCAAGGAACCTAAACCACGGCAACAGAACATCCGAGCCAGGGTATCAGCGAGGCTCACCAAACTCTGCGTTTGTGCCATTTGGAACACATATGAATCAACAGGCTCGACACCACTATCCAAGTTATCAAGAGATGCGAAATGTTAGAAGCAACCAGCAAAGTAGCCAGCAATCTGCAAAGTCTTCAAACCAAACCCGTGATCCCTCTGCAGCTAGATCCCGGTTTAACTGCCCGGTTCCAATTCCAAACAAGGGCACCGTTGTTATGAATCCGAACCAGCCGGTCATGTTACCTCCTTATGGAAGTCACGATGGCCTTGCTGGAATTCTTGTCATTCCTTTGAAGAAAACATGCGAAATCGCTGTGCAGACTGATGAAAGCTGTTTATCAAAAGAGTATACTGAGTATCGACCACCAAAGAGTCACGTGCACGATGATGCACAATCGAATAGCCACGGAGATACAAATAGCCTGTTATGCACTGTTTGCCAAAAGGAGTTCCAAGATGCACAAACGTTACGGCAGCATTACGATGCCTGTCACTCGAAGGACAGTCTGCGCTGTAAAGATTGTGGCCAGGTATTTCTGACAGCACGAAATATGCAGATGCATAAAGTTAGAGTTCACAATAAACGAATGCCATTCCGCTGCGGCGTATGCGGTGTTCGGTTTGAAGACCGCGCGTCAGTCGTGCAGCATCTATCAACACATAACGCAAATGAATACATTTTCCGTTGCGACACTTGCGGTAAAAGGTTCGGTAACGAAGAGAAGTTGCGAAAGCACGAGCAAAAGCACCAAGATATGTGGCACAAATGCCTTCAATGTAAGAAGACTTTTGGCAGCGAAGTCACGCTGGCGTATCATATCGAGCAAGTGCATAAAAGACATCACGAACGTCGTGAAAGCGAGGGTGAACAACAAGGCGAGGCGCAAGGTCAAACTGAGTTAACAGAAGCTGGAAATCAAGATGTTTCTGGTGAAAGAGAGGCCACAAAGGAAATATCTAGTACTGGAGAGGATATGGCATGCGCGTTTTGTAATTTGCTATTCCGTAGCAACAAAGACCTTGAAGAACATGTCAAAGATTGTGGGCTTGGCAAAGGAATGAAGAAAATGTTCAGATGCGCCGTCTGTCAGACTTTCTTTGCTTTGAAGTCGCAGCTTGTTAACCATTACAACACAATGCATCTAACACGAGATGGTTATCTTTGCTCCAAATGTCCGCGAAAATTTCGTCTTTGGTCCCGACTCAAAATGCATATCAAGGCATTTCACCATACGAAAAAGTCGGTTGTGACGAAAAACGTCTGCAGTGTTTGCGCGGAGAAGTTTATGAGTCGTAACAAACTTGAGGAGCATCTCCGACAAGTCCACCAGATTCAGCCTTTCCAGTCGAAAGTCGGTCGTATTTATACATGCAAAGAGTGCAAGAAACGATTTACCAATCTCTCCTCTTTGATGGTTCATAGGCGTGGTGTTCATTCATTGAATATTCTTGAGTCCCCATCCACGCAAACATGGAAATGCCAGTACTGTAACATAGAACGACTCACCAAGAAGACTTACATCGCTCATCTAAAAGAAGTGCACAATCTGTCAGTTTTGGAGAAAGGAAGGAGCTTAGAGATTGTCGGGAAAGAGGGTGAAGCCAGTTCCCTGTCGCAAGAAAACGGGATTGGGTTCAAGTCGCCTGTTTTGACCCACGAGAAGCCAGAATTCGGGAAAGAAGAAAAAGATGAAAACGAGTCTTTATCTAAAGAGCTGAGCTGTAGTGAATGCGGGGCAAATTTTGCTGACCAGAAGCGTCTGAAGAACCACTTAGGCCTTTTCCATGGCCAAAAGCCCTTCAGCTGTGACACATGTGGAAAAAGATTTGCATATTCAGGGCAAGTTGCATGGCACATGCGAGAACATAAAACAGAGAAAAATCCAGTCGAAGATGATTCTGAATCAGTTAATTCAGTGCCAAAGAAAGGAAATGACATCATTGTGACGTCAGAAGGGAATGGTGTTATTTCCGTGGGGCAAGCTCTCCCGCCGCACACTTGTGTTCACTGTAATACAACATACCAGAACGAAAAGCGCCTGAATAACCACTTGGGAATGAGACATGGCTACAAGAACTTCAAGTGCGACGTGTGCAGTCAACGATTCTCTTACTCAACGCACTTAATCTGGCATCGGAGGAGCCATTTTCCTGACAAGAAAAAGGACAACAACGGGACAAAGATTTCTGGTGAAGAGAATTCAAATTCCGACCATGCGTTTGATGAAAGCATTGGCGAAGAGAATATTGAAGGCCATCAGTCGCTGGGCGAAAAGAAAGATGGGAGCGAAGGCATTCACGGTCAAGCTGATGAATTAGAACAAGGCAATGACGTAGCCTGTCGCCAATCCAACAGTTTTGTGTGCGGGCAATGCGGAGCAGTCTTTAACGAGCAGGAGGAGTTCAAAAACCACATGGTGGGGGTGCATAATGTTAATGCCGAGAGAGTTGGGGAGGAGGATGCCTCTGCTCTAGGGGAATTACCAGAAGCAGGTTCGTACATGTGTGAAATTTGCAACAAACAGCTTTCGACACAGATCGGTTGGAAGGTCCACCGTACAAGGGTGCATAAATTGAGTGATGAAAAAGTCGTAAAGTCACCTACCAATTCTCTGCAAGAGCTGTTTCAATACACAAATGATAATGGTGAAGACGCAAATGAAGTAATGAATGAAGGGCAGAGCCCAGTATCAAGAAGAAACGATTTAGGGAGCGAAGATATCAGCCCTAACGCCGTCTACTCATGCTCAAAATGCAGCCGTGTGTTTAACGGTTTACGGAGCCTGCGCACGCATCAGTTCAAATTACACGCGATTAGAGTAAAGGACAACGTGCAACAGCAGTCGCCCCAGATGAGCAATGATGCGACATTTTTCTCGCGCGTGCAAAACGGCGACATCTTCCAATGTGGGACTTGTGATTATCAGTTTTCGTCGGAAAAGGGGCGCAGAATACACTGCAAAAAGATGAGACATGCGGAAAAGAGAGCCTCGTTTAGCGAGCCGGTTTCTGATGTGGCACGAAGTATGGACGGGGGGCTGGTTATTGACACTGATGAAATGGAGAACTCGTCAGAATCTAAGCGGCAAAAACTAAGTGACGATTTCTTGGACATGGATTCAGATGATGTCTCATTATGCGAAGTTTGTGGTGCCGAGTTCCTAGGTCTCCGGGCACTAAGACTTCACTTCCAAGAAAGGCACCCGGAAGAGCTTTCTTTCCAGGAACCAAATTCAAAATCATCAGATGAAAGGTTGCTAGGTGCGGATGCAAGTAGCGACGCGTTACAGCCCAGTCCCCTTTTGATTGAATGCCCAAGATGTGAGCGGTCGTTTACGTCACGGAAGGCGATAAATGCGCACATGGTTAAGTATCACAAATTGAAAGGGGCGGCACTTGTGCGTACGCTGAAGGAAGGTCGGACAGAGACAAAGGAGTCAACCCATGCCGAGGTATGCGACAACCAAGATCTTTCGCTCGCTTCAAGCGATTCTGCAGCATTGACCAGTAGTGATACTAGCGCTGGTGAATCTAAAAGATTTAAAGTTTGCCCAGTTTGCCAAAGAGCGTTTCACAACAGACGCGGTTTGACAATGCATCTTGTTCGATATCATCATATGAACAAAATCGGAATTCAAAAGTTCAATCTTGGAGCCCAAATCGATGGCGATCTGTCCGCAACAAACCTTACTAGCAAGAAGCCAGCAACGTCTGCGGGGCTTTCGACAAGTTTAAAAGAACGCTGTCCTCTTTGTCCAATGAATTTTCCAAGCAAACGTAGCCTTGGTACACATATTTTTAAGAGGCACGGCATAAGGTGTAAGCAATTGGCCCCGGCCGAAAGACGCTCTCTTTTCAGTGGTACAATTTTCCCTAGAACTGAAGGAGAATTAAAGACATCTAACCGCGAAATTCTCATTGCTACCGACTGTCCGATATGTGGCGGGAAATTTGTCGGTAAACGTGGATTAAGAGCTCACGTATCAAGGATTCATGGCCTAGACAAAGTCGAGCTTGGCTTCATGTTCCCAGACAAGAACGCGGCAGACGATGGAACATTTACGAAATGCAGCGATTGTGAACGAGTCTTCAACAACAAACGAATTTTCGCTGCACATTTATACTTCGTGCACAAAAAGGATAACGATGATATGAATGTAACTAACAGTGGCCTGGATCCTGGAAACGAGAATTTGAAGGGGTTTATGGACACGGCAATGGAGGAGCAATCAGCTGTCAACGGAAATATGGCGGAGAACGGTGGATACTTTTGTACGGATTCCAGTTGCGATCAGGTGTTCAAGACACCCCTGGAATTGCTCGTGCATGTTCGTCAGAAAAACGGGAGGAGCATAATTGACGTCGACAAAGAGCTAAAGAATGTCAACAACATCGCTGCTGCGGAGGAGCATGACGATAGTTTTGATTATGATTATGCTGATTATGATGAAGTAGACGTAGAGGATGAGATTTTAGACGGTGAAAGAGCCATTGACGGTGGTAAGTTAATTGGATAAATGTCTTAATATTGTTCTACCTATCGCTTGGCATGGAAGCTATATTTCAAGATGTATTGGGCTAAGGAATGATTGACAAACGAATGATAAAAGATAGTCTTCCAACAGTTTATTAAGAATTTTTTCATCATCTCGAAAGGCAGCTTATCAGTTTCTTAATCTAGTCCTAAGGCACTAAAGCAAGCTTTTCCTTTTTTCAGCACGAGGTTATTGCATGAAGGTCTCTTCAAATGCTCTCAATAGTGTGCCGTCAAACTCAATGCTCTAAATTCTTCCCTCTTACATGATAAAGAACTTAGCTACAAGATTTGCTTATAAGATCGAAGGCCTACCTCCTTCAATCGGTATTTCTATTTATGGTTGCAAGGCAATAGCCAATCAGGCTACCATGCAAGCAGTAGGCATTTTCAGCCTTACTCTGTTGATAATGGAGTTTTTGATTGATGCAAAGCTTTATTGACACGGGTGATCGTAGCCCCATTGAACGTTACTCCATTGAACGTAACTCCATTGGTCGTAACTACATTGAACGTTACTCCATTGAACGTAACTCCATTGATCGTAACTCCATTGATCGTAACTCCATTGAACGTAACTCCATTTAACATAACTCCATTTAACATAACTCCATTGAACGTAACTCCATTGAACATAACTCCATTGAACGTAACTTCATTGAACGTAACTCCATTGGTCGTAACTCCATTGAACATAACTCCATTGAACACAACTCCATTGGTCGTAACTACATTGAACGGAGCTCCATTGAACGTAACTCCATTGGTCGTAACTACATTGAACGTAACTCCATTGAACGGAGCTCCATTGAACGTAACTCCATTGAACGTAACTTCATTGAACGTAACTCCATTGGTCGTAACTACATTGAACGTAACTCCATTGGTCGTAACTACATTGAACGTAACTCCATTGAACGTAACTCCATTGAACGTAACTACATTGAACGTTACTCCATTTAACATAACTCCATTGAACGTAACTCCATTGAACGTAACTCCATTGAACGTAACTCAATTGAACGTAACTCCATTTAACATAACTCCATTGAACGTAACTCCATTGAACGTAACTACATTGAACGTAACTCCATTGAACGTAACTCCATTGAACATAACTCCATTGAACGTAACTTCATTGATTGTAACTTCATTGATCGTAACTACATTTAGCAATGCACTATTTTCCCAAATATTCTTATTGGATTGCTAGAACTACGTAGTAGGTTTTGAATTGATTGGAGGTGACCAATTTAATGATGAGAGAATACCAAATTCATGCTTTGTTCAGAAAATGTTGTTTGATTTCGGTTCAAATCCATATGAATATTTTATGCATTGATTTTCGCATAATCTGAAGGTGAGTGATTTTTCCGTTGCAGACATGCAAGAGGACTCGCTTCAAGATGAGGAATGCTTCAGTGAGGTCGCGGGTAAGCTGCTGAGTGGCGAAAAGTTTATCTGCTTCGTTTGCAAGAGCGAGCACGCCGACGAATTCTCATTCAGGGAACATTATCGGAAGTTCCATGGGAAGATGAGCGAGGAAGATGCCGAGAAACTCCGAGAAATGGTAGAAAGAAGTCTCCTCCAGAACGAGGCTATTTCAAAAGAGTACAGTCTACGTGCAACAGCGTCAAGGAAAGCTTTCCGCAGTGAAATTGAGCTAACAGAGCAGATTCTGAATAAATCACCAGGACTAGACGTGGAATCATGGAACGATGAAGCAAACAGCAACGAAAGGCCGGTTAAAAAGTACCAGGCAGAAAGCCAATCAGATAATGTCATCAATAACGGAAACGGTAACGTGTTGACAAACAGAGTCGGAATAATGATAGAGGCACCATTAAAGCCCCAAGTGACAGATGATGATGACGAACCTTCAAAGAAAAGCGCCTTTGCAGCGGCATTAAATCTCCAGGTGATGTCGTAGAATTTCCTGCCTTTTTCGAAGTGCTACTTTTGCTCTATACAGTCAACAGAAGTAGTATCTGGTATGTCCCTTATTCTTGCCGACAGCATCTTTCGATTGATTTAAGGTGTTATAAAAGTCATATCTTCGCCATTTCCCTGATCAGATCTAGCTGTGATATATTTTCATGTTTGCCATGATGCCATGATCACGGTTCAATCCTCATTCACGTTGTCACTATTTCTACATCCACTTTTATCATGTATAGCAATTCGAAAGCGTTTCATCCGACCCAACCGTGATCTCGCTGGGTAACAGCCATTAACAGCATTTTGCTTCACGCCTCTATGGATCAGCCTCGGTTTCGTAACACATAACTGACAAATCAACCCCACGAGAGTGCTTTTTTAGTTTTTTCATACCGATTATTAATCAAAAGGACCGTTATTTGTTGCCTTTCGATGTATATCCATGTTTGTAATCAGAAGCACCTTAAACGTTTTTTGAGGGAATGACATTTATCATTCATTCACACTGATAATTTACATAGATTACTTGATTTATGGACTGCATTTTAGCATAACCGTAGCCTTTTTGCTTATTTTTCTGTAATTTTTGTCATTTGATCCTAGGCATTCTACAGATATAAGGTCTGTTCTGAACCATGATTTACATCAACAAAGCCCTTTGAGTGAATCTCCCTGTAAAAACATGGCCACTTTGTAACACTTTGTTCATCAATTACTTTTTCGCCTTTCGAACAGGTTTATTCTTCATCGATATTTTCCAACCTATTCCCGAATGTAATCCACATCAACCTCTAAGTAACAACTGCATTGTCGCAGTCATCACTTTTCTCCAATTTCTCCCGTAAACCGAATAGTGAGATTAGACTAGCAACATGTCCTTTCATTCCCCCCAACACTAACCCTATCCCTACTAATGCTCAATTTTCCTCCCTAGTCTCCTTTCCATCCCGTGATAATCCGGTCTATTTTAACTCGTTATTCCCTATCGAAGATTGACGGAAAGTATATGATTTACCCATTGGCCAAAAGGCATTTCGCCCCTCCTCAAACTATTTGGATCCAATCCTTCTTTGTTAGTCCCTTTCCTCATTCTAAAATCCAGACCCATCCTTATTTTTCAAGTTTCAATTTGAGGTTTTTTTATTTTCCACTTTATTCATACAGACAAGCGAGGTTTAAACGCTGTTAGTTTTTCATAAATTTTGCAACTTTATTTTTATAATCAGAAATTTTCTAGTGAGTTTTGTATTTAGAGGACAGCTTTTTACATATTTCTACAAAACCCTTTTTTGATTAATCCATTGATCATTGGTTTTGAATTGAGCTATTTCAGAAGTAATCTCTGCAATTAATTTAAGCCGTGTTTTCAACTAAATTGGCTTCTCCACATAGCGGAAACCCGCTGCATCCATGTTACTGTATGTTAGGTTTCCGTCATGTAATGGTCCTTTTGAAAAAGAGATAACACATGGTTTAGAACCTACTTCTCACGCGATACTGTCGGATCGAATTTGGTGTCGCTATGTTGGTGCCTGTTGTGTGCAGGTTTTGCTAGAAGATGAAGTAATGGACAGATATATTCTCCCATACTAAAATGTTGTTGATTAGTCTAGCAATCGCTGAAATATGGTGAAAGTAGTTTGACAAATCACTGACCTTCATGGTGCAGTGCATTCGAATCTGCTCCTTCCACCATTTTATTTCTTTCCTTCTTTCTTTCTATCTTGATATCTTTCTTTTTTTCGTTCCATCATTCTTTCTATCTTTTTGTCTTTCCATCCTTCTTTCTTTGTTTCTGATGTGTTGTTCATACTTCTCTATAAGATGTGCTTTTGTCCATAAGTTTCTCCAGTCTGTAAGCCATATACATTCACGACACTGTTACTTCCCCAGACATATCGTCGGTCTCATTTACATCAATCTGGCTGAGAGCTGTGTTGCTTTTTTATTACCCGTTCTTTACGCCTCAGGCTCATGGTAACTACAATTCTGTTTGCTTGTCTCCCTTCGCCATTGTTCGATATCTTCTGTCCCTCTCAGAGTTCTTTGGCACTGTTCCTGACCATTCTGTTTCTTGTTCACACAACGTCAAGTTTTATTTTCTTGAATTCTTTTATTCATTCCCTTCCTCTTCCACTCTTTAAACTAACATTCTAAGTTTGAGTTTGAGTTCCATCATCGTTTTAATCCACGATCGTGGTCTCTCTAGCGCCGCTGGCTCATTTGTTACGTATTACATGGGCTATTGATGCGTGTAGTCAGTGCTGAGGAGAGGAGGATGAGAGGGGTCGCTGACCGGGGGGCCCATAGCTATAGGGGCCCATAAGTAATAGCTCAAGGGCGCTTTCTATGGGAGCCAAAAATAGATTGAAATAATTGCGCGCTTTGCATCCTGGGATCGCAACTCGCACAAGCAATTTCTAGCTGTGATGGCCTACTGAAACACAAGTGAAAAAAACGAAGTTCATCTTGTTGTGCTGGACAGCAAGAAGACAACCAGGCATTGTTGTTGGGGTGTCTGCAAGTCAGATAGGAGGTATCCAGATCGTATGCCAGAGGGAACGACTTTCTTTCCCTTTGCAAAGCCAGGAAAACTCTGCGAAGGCATGACGAAGTGGGAACAGGACCAAGCAAATAAGAAAACTGAACAGGCGAAAAGGTGTTTACTTTCCTGTGGGAGGAAGGACTTTTCAAACATAAACCAAATAACATAGGACACTTAAAATGTGAGATGCCTTATTGGCTGTATAGAATTCAATTGCCAAGCGCCGATGGACTATGCCAGACAAGGGAATGCATGCCCATCATACAAGCATCACACAACCTTCAAAGCTCTGATTGCTGTTACACCTAATGGCAAAGCATGCTTTATTTCTGACTTATATGAGGGTAATATTGATAATGATAGTGATAATAGTATACGAATTTGTATACAGGAATAACCTATCAGCATGTCAAGCATGCTGTTATCATTAGGATCCTGTGTGAAAGCTGAAAAACAAAGTAAGCGAAGTAAAAATTAATCTAATTACAAATTTAAATACAAGTATATAAATAGAAGATAGAAATAATTCTAGATCATATTGAGCCTTGGATCTCCTGCTGGTTGATAAGGATTTTGCAATTCAAGATCTTTTGTATGAAGAACAGGCAAGAATTAGAATACCAGCATTTTTTGGAAACAGACCCAGGCTGACAAAACAAGAGGAATGGAAACCAAGCTCATTGCAAAAGCACATATACATATAGAAAGATTCAATGAACAATTAAAGACGTTTTTGCTTGTTGTAAGGACAGCCTCTTTGTCTTTAGCCCAAATAGCTTCTCAGATGGTTCATGTGGCATATTACCTGTTTAACTTTCAACACCCCCTTTGTAAATAAGTTGATGTTTTACTCTTCAAGCTGCTATTTTTTTCCAACATGTCAGTAATTTTGTGATAAAATACTCTTTCATGATTCATAAGAACCTTAGCTTGCCAAGAATAAGAAACTGCAACATGTTGTCTTTATTCTCATTTTTCCTCGAATGAAACTGTACATATCCTTTGCATAGATATGTACAAAATTCATCTTTATTGTGAAACTTTCATTAAGGCTCCAAATCTTAAGTTACTTATAGAACAGGAATAGATGGAATGAATAGAAGACGTTCTCAAAATGTTAATGAAATGTTTGCCTCCCCCCTCTCTGACTTGGGTGGAAAGTCTAAGTCTTCTGTTATTCTTGTCCCCTCCTCTGAATGGTTGACATTTTGGTCCTTCTCATAGAATATCTTCCCATCTCTCCAGTAGGAATAAATCATTGGTCCAAGTACGCATAGAAAAGAATACGAAGCTAAATAGTGAAGGGAGACAGTCGTCTTGGCACTCTCATCTCAAAGTGCTCAGGAAGGAAAACTTTTTGCCAGAAAGCTGATAAAGTATCTTTTAGTTGATTTAGGAAAAATATGTCAGGCAGTATTCTTTGAATTGTCAGTCATGCTATTTTCTAACTGTATCCTGTTCAAATCGTACCATTTTCCGTCATCGATTTTAGGACCAACAGATTTCTTTATCGCTTAACATCCTCTAACCCTGTCGATCAACTCTTGTTTCTTGCCTATCAATTTCACCCCGTGACACTCAAGCCATCCTTTAAATCATACATCTGAGGATTCTGACGGATCTTTCATCAATACAGCACCAGGAACATGTTCTTCAGTAGGTACGACTTTTTTCATTTTGAAATCTCAAGTCCGAGTGGCTTAAAGTTACGGCTTGTTTGCCCGAAGGTCAATCCCAGAATGCTTTGAGACAAAATTCGTGACGTATTCCGAAGAAAGCGCTATTGAAAAAAATTAGTTTGCCTTGCTAATAACCTTTCATGCTTACCCAGGGCCCATGAATCCTTTCTGCGGCTCTGCGCGTAGCTTTTAGGAACCCCATAAAATGGCCTTTTCGGACACTTGATATGGACATGCTTGGTTTGCACCAAAAACAAATCGATGGCGACAAAAACTCTTGTTCCACCTGTCGACTTGCCATTTATTAAACCAACACTGTCTCACAAAGCAGTGAGTTGGTTTGATTTTGGTTTTACTTCTCGTAGCCTTTATTTGAAGGGACATCGCTTACAAGCATTTGGGGGGTTTCAAATGGATGTTACTTTCTCCTAGCCTTTACCTAAACAGGCTCACCAACAAAGATCGGAGTTATTCGGGTTGCATGTCATACCAAGTCCTCACATTAATGGGCTATGTCCTCCATCTGTCTGAGGCCCCATCAATCTCCAAGGTCACCTGCAGTTCAAGCTGGGACTGCAAGGTGTCTAGATTTGTGGAACCATAAACAGTCAGAAAAAGCTAGAAGCCATGGCAAAATGCAGCTACTTAGCACTTCTGCTACAATACCATTAACATGTCTGTCCATAGGCACCAAACCACATTGTCCAATCGCCAACCAAAATTATAACTTACAGTGTGTAATTATAGCTTCTCTCGTTGAGCAATTGTGGTCCACCATATCAACCGCGCCATCTAAATGACTACCACGTTGGTTCAATGCACAGGGATAACATACAATAAACATGTCGTATCTCAGTTTGTCAAAATTAAAAGACCCTGCATTCTCTACGGCAAGGAGCTTTCATCCCGATGCATCCCCGATATTTTTGTTGTAAGGGGTTCCAGTCATGTTGATCCAGCAACAGGGGTAGGCTGAAACCATTGAAGTAATTTTATTTTGACGATTCCTCCATCGAAGGGACATGAGCGTCTTTACGTTTCATAACATCCATATGTTATCTTATTATGAAAAAATAATTATTGTTAAATGGGAGTTTTTCAAATGAAGTTGAGAAAGTTATCAATATTTTGTCAAAAGCGTTTTGATAATGATAAAGTTTATCGGTTGGTAGTATGCAGAAATTGGGAAAATCAATTGATCAGTAATCTACAGATGGAGATTAATAAAAGGAATGATGAAAGCAATTATGAGGCGCAAATGCCAAGGAACAAGAAATTCGATTGTCAACAACGTCTCAATTTCGGTCTGCGTTGCTTGGAGGGCATCTGAAAATTCTGTAAGCAAATTTTACTAAAGTTGGGAATAACAATGAAAATCAAACTTAGCATGTAAACTTCTAACAAGCATTTAGCGAAAAGGATGTTTGCTCATCGCAGTATGGAAACAGGGTTATCCATGTTTATCATCAAAAATATTTCTTCTACAGTCTGACCCTAATGAATGAAAGCCATTTGAGCGGAATTAATTATGGTTGCTAAGTTCTTTCTTTCATTCGCATTTCAAAAGCGGTTTTTCCAGAACTGACAGCTTAATTGTATAATGAAGTTATCTGCTCTCATCCCACACCAAATGTTCAGCATGAAAAGTGGTTTTCTTCTCATAGGGAATGGCCCAGCCGAATTCTGGTTCTTAAATGAAATTTTTCCCTTGAGAAATGCGCATCCCTTTTGCCATCTATTTGATGTTTTCAGTTTAATTTTTATGATTGCTTCTCTTAATTGATTTTCAGAGGAGTTGACTTCATTCCAACATACTAGAGAGCTAGTCACCAAATTTCCATCTTGCTTTCTCTAGCAGACTCAAGTTAAGTCGAAAGCATTTTTGTATTCTCTCGTTAATAATTAACACTTGAAACTATTAGTAATTCCAGGAGCTACGCTACAATTTTTCAGCATAATGGAAGAAGCTTTTGCTTGAACATTATGCACAATATTTAATGATTAATGAAGAGCGAGAATCAGCAGCTTTTATACTCTCCCCCGTCTCATTCTGTACAGTTGCCTGTAGCCGCGTGCGCATTTGATCAGAGATATCCACAAAACATTATGTGCTTATGTGAATGGCCCAAATCTATGAGTTAAATTGTTCATCGCACAACTTACTGTCAAATGGATGCACACTTTTTACGCTCCCAAGGTAAGCTTTCCTTCGTATTCCCTTGTTTACAATGTCTTTTTATCTTCGCTTTCCATGCTCAATTTGATTTCGGCCTAATTTTGTGCTTGGCTAGGCCCAGAGGCAATTTCTACTTTTCCTGGGAGATAGGTCTTTCTCATTTTTCGAACCTGCAAAGCACTGATATTTTATGCTCTTTAGTCATTTTTGCAATCATATGGAGTGTTTCTGGTCTTCATATTTGCCCGGAATGGGGGCAAAGTCTCATGATTGTTTTTGTTTAGGCCCGATTTCGTTACTATTATGTAGGCCTAAGGTATTGCACGATCGATATTTGTTCTTCAACATTTTGAAAAAATTGTGTCCATGGGCTGTAGTCATAGGATGATGAAATCGTTTATGATATTCTTCGTTCACTTTGATAAATTGAACCGATTCCTCTCAAAAATTGGGCCGATTTGTGGGCCAATCTCCAGCGTAGATATTCGATGGAAATCACAGTGCATAGTAGCTTGAAGATTTTGAAAGAAATTTTCGCACATACTTTGATTAATTTACCCGCCTTATTTAAGCAAGGTTTGCTCTAGACTCTTATCTGCTGTATTAGCAAGCACAATGCAAAAGTCAAGAGCAGAGGAAAAATGGTTCAAATGTCCTCACAGTATTATGGTAATTGAAGATTCCTTGCAGTCCCTCAATACAGGCAGGGAAAAGTAAAGTTTCTCCGTCCCAGTCAAAACGTAGTTCTTGTAGGTCCACTTTTTGTGTTGCTTCAACAAAAATCTTTAGAATCGGGCTCACTGTTTTAAAGTTACGGTAATAGTATTTTGCAAAATTAGGCCTAAAGAAAAGCCAAACTATGAACGACGGTTCTCCAAGCAGCATGGTAGTACATTAATTGCAGAATGCATTGGATTCCAAATATTTGATTCTATTTCACTTTTGATGGGAAATTTTGATCGAAATTTACAATATTAGTAGAAGACTATGGCAGATTTTCATCGATTTCTTTATGTTCCATTTTCACAATCGTGTCAGGTGTTGTAAACACAAGGGCTCTAACTCAAATTTGATTGGTCCATTGATAAGCTGTGAGCCAATCATCACCCGAATTTGAGGTCGTCTATCCTGGGTTGTATCGAGTGACCAATCAGAATGCGCCTCCTTAAAATAGGCTTAGCTAAGATTTCATGAATACCGAAGACCATTACATCTCTTCGCCTCATCATGTTTGTTAGGACAGCTGAGACAGTCATTGGTTTTCAAGTTACCTGATGTAGCAGAGTGGTAGCAAGTGTAAAAGGGTTCAAGCTTCCCTGGTGCCTTAAGGGTCGGACCTAGATTTGCAGAGGAACAAGTGGAATGAAACATCGGGGTTTCAAAGCTTCTCTGATAACACTGACAATTTTACCCATATTCTTTTTGTAAAATCATTGAAGTGTCAAGAATTTACATAGCCCCCTTAATAATTGTAATTCTCACTCATTAGGTTTTAGTGTCCAATTGTCGGGCTACCAAAGTTGTGAGTTCAATTTCAGCACAGCCTACATTCAGACATTTCAACTGAAGGAATGAAACTGGAAACCACCTTATCGAATACCTTTCCTTAGAGAGAGCTTGTAGCCCTGCCTCTGATGCTGCTGCCCCGAAAATGGATCGTGCTGCTCAATTTATATTGATGTAATCTATTAGAATCATGCAATACAATTTGCAGAAGGGCATCAAGGATTGTTAAGCCAATTTTTTAAGATGCCTTTTTATCAGTCATGATTAAATCCTGAAAATGATTTTGGATATGGCAGACAGATAGGCTTCTCTTAAGTGCAGGGCCTGTGTCCCAAGATGCTTTTATCGTTAATTGTTTTTGATAAGGTGTGGTTATGAATGAGTCCTGTAAAGCTGAATATTTATAATAAATTACACGGTTCCTGCTCTTGGGCTTTTGGTTTCAGTGGATAATTTCAAGCATAAAGTACAAAAATTGATTATTGCCTTCTAGTTTTTAGCAGTGTAAGATAAGGCCTAAGTTCTGTTTGAAAGCAAGGATTGGTGTGTTTTTAGAAAATCACCATTCCATACTCAGTTCCAAGCAAAGTAGAAGCCAGAGGCATGACTTCATATATTTTCCAGGCAGTTAGTTTTTACGATGTAGTTATCTCCCACCTTCCGTACTAATGGTTTTTTTGTTCTGAAATGGCAGGATGCATGCTTAAAATATCACTGTTTTTCATTTGAAAATTTGTTCTCCTGAGTTGTTTTACATTTGCAAGTTCAATTGTTTTTGTGGCTTTATTGTTTTTAACCAAACTTACCAAATTGTGAAATTTAGCTTTGCTTTTTCACAAGCTTTATAAACTGTTGATAATGTATTCTGCCTAGCATATAATTGCAGTTTTAGGATGGCGAGAATTTTTGTTTACCAAAGAGCGTCCTGATCCTGCCACTCAATGTGAGAATACTTAGTCACTCTTACTTCTGAAATTATGGAGATGGCAACTCTCCAAAACTTTTGTTCTAAGTGAAATTTAAGTTGTTTGGGGTTCCAGCCATCAACTGTAGGGTTTTTTGCAATTACCTCAGGTAGTTTTTTGAGTGATTTTTAGGTTCCATTTTGATCAGAAAGTTCAAACATCAGAACTCCAACTGTTTTTATATTTGCACAATGAATTGGGTTTTTATGAATTTTCTCAATTCAGGCTCTGATAGGCAGCCTTAATTACTTAATTACTTTTTATAATTGTTTTTGATTACAATTGATTTAATAAGATTAGTGTTTAATTTGGCCATCATGGGAGACCTTGGTGAAAACAAACTGAAAGATTATGGTAAATGCTTTGAAACTAAAGTTACTTTTTGCATCTGTGTTCCAATGGTGCAGACTAATTCATGCCTGACTCTCCTTAAGATCTAACACAGTATGAATGTTTTTCAAAAACTACAAGTTCAGGAATTCTTCTCTCAAGAACAGTTGGGGTTATTTTTGAGACCTCCCTGAATTCATTTTTATCATCTCCTTTTAGCTTGTCAAGCTTTGTTTGTTTTGTGAAAACTTTCTTTGAACTCTTTCGTTCATGCAAAACCACAGTGTATTTTCTCTGAACTAAAGTTATGATTTCACCATCTCTCTAAAAATGCATTTTCCAATGTAAGAAGCTATAATTTTTGTTGAAATTTATGGGCCGGTAGTTTGATTGTAATGTATGATTTAGAATTGGATGTTACGACATTCTGCAGGGGTAGGAAGTTATTATAGATAGCTTCATTTTCAACTTTGACCTCAAGGGCAAGAGTTAAGCTGAAAGGTGAGAGCAGCAGCCACCCCATATAACCAAAATACCTTGCTATGTTATCATCCTACTCAACCAATCAATCCACAAACTTTATCCCTGGAATCACCATTCATCCTAAGTACATGCAATTTATGGAACATCTTCTCCTCTTCTTCCTTCCTGAATCTTACAACTCACCATCTTTCGAATTTAACATCAATGAACATGATATTATCTCCCTCTCCCCTTAGCCTCCCCTTTCTGTCTTTGGGGCTTTGTATAGGTCGCCATGACCTTCCTCAATATATGTCAATAAGAAGTTAGAATATCCTTCTGCTGTTAAAGAAGTATACCATTTCAGTGCCCCAAAGTTTACCTGAAATGTCTCAATGGAATCTCCCAAATTTTTAATGAAGGACCAGAGGTATCATATGTTCAGAAGGTGTATTCCCAAATGGGAAGTAAGACAAGAGCAGCCAATTGATTAATCCCATGAATATGATATCATGAAGACTTATCAGCGTCCATCTATCCTTTCCATAAATGCTAAAGATTGCTGTAGAAAGATCCTATCAGTTTTTTTGAGTTCTCAGATTTTCCAAAAAGAGATTTTGTATCAGTGAAGCTGCGATTTAAAATAGCGTCAATTAGCATCGAAATTATGAAACACCCTGTGCTATTTTGCAGACTTCAGTTGGTTCCTACTTTTTTTAGAATAAAAAGGCGAGGTACGGTGAAGTACGGTTTCAAATAGTGAAATGACAGTATGATGATGAATGCAGTATGTTATATTTGGCAGGGAAGTCAATTCACGGTGAAAGATCCATACAAACATTTGCCTGTCAAAAGGTGGCCAATTGCTGGTGCTATATTCCAGCATCAGCCAATAATATTATCTTTTATTTATCGACTTTTTATTTGTGACAGTCTTCAGTGTCCTTTTGTTACAGCGAATAATGTGTGTTCTTTGTTGAATCAGGAGTTGGTTGAGTTAGTTATTAGCTGAGAATTTTGTGTTTAGAAAAGAAAAACTGCTGGACTGACTAAATTTGCGGGGTTCGTTAGTAGGCTGAAAGGCCATAGCCATTGCTTCTTTACACTATCCCAAAGAGATCCAAAGAGCCCCAGAGAGATCCAAAGAGCCCCAAAAAGATCCAAAGAGCCCCAAAGAGATCCTAAGAGCCCCAAAGAGATCCTAAGAGCGCCAAAGAGATCCAATGGGCCCCAAAGAGATCCAAAGAGCCCCAAAGATATCCTAAGAGCGCCAAAGAGCCCCAAAGAGATCCTAAGAGCCCCAAAGAGCCCCAAATAGATCCTAAGAGCCCCAAATAGATCCAAAGGGCCCCGAAGAGATCCAAAGGGCCCCAAAGAGATCCAAAGGGCCCCAAAGAGATCCTAAGAGCCCCAAAGAGCATCCCATTTCATTTTAAACTATATTGACGCAAAATCATTTCAGCAATACGTAAATTTGAGTCATTTACTCGATCCGAGCGGCAGTTTGGAACTTTCAGAGGTCTACTTTTAAGCCATGTCTTGGTGAAGTAGGGTGGCCTGTTCCTTCCCAGACCACAATTTACCTCCAGGTCTGCTACAAGTACCCCTTTACTGCCGGGTGGAGAGGCTAGGGACACTCGGAGCCTTACGAGCGTGCATTCGAATCAATGAACTTCGGCACAGCTGGCAACTTTTTTCGCCAATGTCGCTCCGAGCTAATTTTGAAATAATCAGCAAGCATATTATCAACATTTCACTTCAATTTCACTGCAAGGAGTTCTAAATACGTAATGCAGGTTTTTGTGCAACGATTTCGTTACGAAAAGGCCCCCTTTTCTTAATCACTAATCCAAGGCTTATCTTGTAAGATTACTTTTCGAAGTTCAATTGAGACTCATGAGTTTATCATATGCCCACCGCAACGTTTCTCTCACACGCAAAACAGTATTTCAATGTAGCATTGCAATGAGTTCTAATTGAACGCATTGTCCTCGCAAATGATGCAAAATGTATGCAATATGTTGAGCGGTATGCGTGGTTTCACTGCGTATTCAGGTTCAACGCCGCGCGACGGATAAGTGACCTGAGACGGGGGTCATGTCATCTGGAGTTTTCCCGGGATCGGTAGTTGTGTAAGATTTATTCAATCGGATCTCCTTTAGCCCCCGTTATCCTAAAGGCAGTTCAACATTGCCGGAAACCAGTAAAATTTTTTGAGGCATAGGATGGAGATAATGTGATTTCTAATTACTTTTCCAAGCATACATTTGAACTTTTTTTGGATATCACCAACGAAAGTATTTTCTGGCCTCTAACAGGAGGACCACAATGTCAAAACGAAAAAGCCGTTCATATCTAATGTTGTCTCGAGCTCTTTTTAATTGCAGATATATCAATCACAATTCGTTGCCATGGAAGGACCGAAAAGATGGTCAACAAAATAGTAATGCGAGCGTCTCTGGTATTATATATACACTAAAGAACGATAGCCTGTAGTACTCAAAAGTATAAGGACGATAGCCTGTAGTACTCAAAAGTATTAGGACGATAGCCTTCGATCACGGCTATGGTCGCCCTGCCTTGCGGAGAAAGGGAGGGAATGTAATGACGCATATCATGGTTGATTTTGAGAATTGGCTATTTTAATCATGGCCAATAGGAAAAATAAAAATGAATTAATGAATCTTTATCAAATTAACTCGTTTTGTCCATCAAAGTGTGTTCTCTTTTAAATATGTTGTCGGGTAACCTCTAGAATTCATTGCCGCACAAAATCTTCTCGGTAAAGACGAGTGCAAGTTTGAATTGAAACTTCTCGGAGTATGTGAGCAGACCCGAAAAGTTCTTTGCACGATTTCATTTTTTGTAGAATTAGGATTATGACTGATTCTGTTTTTGATGCACCTTCAATCGTTTTCATGATGTTAATGTCTGGACTTTGTGAAGTCCAAGGTGAGGCTAAGATACCCTTCTGTTCGAAACATTTTGGTATAATTTGCGGTGTGACTAGCAGCATTATCCTTCTGAAACATAAATGGCGTTGCAGAATCACTATAAATCAGCTTTAAGCTGATCCAGATATTCTCGTGCAAAAGTTCAGTGTTATCGTGTTCAAAGACTGTTAACATATGGCCAGATTCCCGGCGCCATTAGGCCCAACACACCCCCAAACATCACCGAAACAAAATTTGCAAACCCAGGCTGAAATAACTCTGATTTATATGCCTCGTTGGACGTTCACCACACCCTGGAAATACCGAATCATTTCTCAGTGATAATCTGCACTTGCATCGCAAAATATGCGTCCTTCCAATTTCCAAGGCGCCATTCAAGCGATGCCTTAGACCACTGGCAACGTTATAATCGATTCTTATTTGAAACATACGACTTCATTTGTCGAAAACGGCTCCTTATTCCGTATTTGCGTAACATTTTTAGCGAATTATGTTGAGGAAATGCCTATACAATACCTCAACAAAGGAAGAAAGAAGAAAGCGGAAGGCTAGGAGGAGAGGCAGATCAGATCAAGTTTATTGATCTTAGATTTGAAATATGACAAGTTGTAAGATGCAGGAAAACAAGAAGGAGGCAAGATGCTCCATAAATTGCATGTTCTAGAGATGAATAATGATTGTGGTATAGAGTTTGTTGATTAGTCCGTGAAACTTGGAAAGGGTGCGAATTAGTTGAGCTTCTGGTGGTCCTGACGCGCCTCAGAGGAGCAGAAACAATATCCCTGATGTTCTGAGAGCAATGCCCATGAAAGTATCTGCAAAAGATAAAAACGTCGCTAAGATACTAAATGAACGTTTTCTGCGCAAGCTTCATATCTTAAGCTGTTCGGGAAATGCTCCCCTCTTCATGGAAAATCTTTTGGCCAAAGCGATCCTTAAACGGGAAATGTACCGGTCAGTCAAGGAATTAGGCAGTTTATTTCTTCAGTTTGTTTCTCGTATTATCTTCTTGCTTCTTAGCATCTCCCACAATCTCCAAGCATCTTATGTATAGAAAAGATGTACAGAGATCGCTGCACCTGTCGCACTGGTCAATTCACTAATTGACTCCCGCTCAAGGTGGAGTATATGTAACTAAGCCCAAATTTAGAGACAATGAAATGGACTCGGCTTCCACAACGCATCTCACTGTAGCGATTTTTACTTGGTTTTTCAGGGGGGCTTAAGAAGATGTGAAGTAGCACAGGAGTGAAGTGGACGAGGATGGCGAATGACGAACTTGTCTTCGTGTGCCTGCAGTGTGGCCATGGCTGTGCAAGCTATGAAGACCTCACAAGTCACATGGAGGACCACGAGGACCGTAAGCCGGATATACGTCAGCTCAGGAAGACGACCATGTTCAATAAAAACAAATATGGCGGAAAGTTAGGGAAGAACAGCAAAAAGAATCATGCGGAGGAGGTATGTTCACTGTTTATTTGCTTCCTTAATTCATATAGACGTATAAACAAGCACAGGGAGGGTAGCCCTGCCGCCGGAGCTGATTCATGAAAGAAATGATCCACTTCAGAACTGTTACTACAATGCGAACTTACCAAAGAAGAATTGGTTCTGGTATATGGTACTAAGGAAGAGACAAATTACAATCTTGAATTACTGATGAAAAATTTAACTGCAATATAAAGCCAAACTTCTACGAGCGTGAAGTTTGTGAGAAGAAAAAGAAAATCTGATTAAAAGAATGACTGAATCTGAGTAGAATCTTTAAATTTATTTAGTGAAAGTGGCAGTTTGGCATCAGCAGGAAGGTCATCCCATATTTAAGCCCCTCGGTATGAAAAGGACTTTTGCCCCCTTCACTTTTTCTTAGGGAGTCTTAGAGCTGTCTCAGTATTTCGCGGTAGTAAGTCTACAATCTTATTGGATTGATCTAGACAAGTTAACAAGAGTAGACAATTATATAAAGAGAATCGAGGGAATTGAGAAACGCGTCACACATGATTTGAAATTCGCAATGCGAGGAAAAAGACACGAATTTATGAGAAATCAACTTTGTTTTGTGTCCGTAGGATCTCAAGTCTGAAATCAGTCTACAAAAAGCAAGATTATATTCTTACCCGTCTTACATTTCAATTGGAGCTAACAATCTCGACAACATCGATTCAACGTGGTCGCAAGGTAATGGTGATGCTAGCCATATGGAAAAAGACAGCCCTGCACGTGATTCGCATCACAAAGTCACCCAGAGGGGATCAACGAGGGGCAAACAGGCGGAATGGAAGCAAGGGAGCAGCAAGGGGGTATTGTCAAGCAGGCAAACACAACACGGTAAGCAGACTCCTACTAAACACAAGAATAGCAAACCAGTTACGAATAAGCAAGGTGTAAATAAACAAACAGGCGGCAAGATAGGGCAGTCGCAGAAAGGACCGGTGTCTGCAGGTAATGGAAAGGCGAAAAACGTCGCTGGATCGAAGAAACTGCTCTTAAGTGCTCAGAAGAAGCGTAAAGCGACGTCAGAAATTGCCAGTGCCGTAAAAGATGCGAAAATAAAAAAAAATGAGAATAGAAAGCAAGCGAAAAAGTCAATCATTACGGCACAAGATGTACGACGGCGTAGTACGAACTCAATGCGCTTACGAAAATTGACCTCCGCAGGCGAGGTTTGTCACGATGATTCCTCAGAGTCGATGTCGGAGTCCGAGCGATTAGCCGAGGCGATAAGAAGGTCGAAGTTGGAGACTAGCATGAGTGGTGGCAGTGATAAGCAAGTAGGGGGCACCGTCAAGCTAAGCCGCAAGATTTTCGGCAAGATTAGAGAAAAGAACGGTACGAAGTCAGTCCCACGACATGTTGATATTTCAAAGATAAATGAAAGTAAGAGAGCAGGCCGAGATGGGCTGAAAAGGTCGATAGGTTTTAGCGAAAAGAGAGAACACTTCGTTAGACCGGATCAAGATCATCGCATGGGACATTTGAAAACGACTCAAAAGAAGTCGAAGAAAGGATCTAAAATTCGAAATTCTGTACCGAAAATGGTCGCACAAAAGTTGAGAGCCGATGCGAAAAGGAATGCTCATCGTGAGGCGAAATCGCAAAAAATTTTAAAACGTGCTTCTTCCACACCTTCCAAAGCTCAGGCTACTTTAATGGGGAAGATTATCCCGATCCAAGCACCCATGATTTGGAAATTAGTGAACTCATCCCAAGAGAAGAGTAGCCCTGTTGATTTGGCGAAGATTCAAAACATGAAAAATAATGCAACGTTAAAGTTTACTGGAGAACAGAAAGTGCTCATAACATTTAGTCAGAATAACAATAATACGAAGTGTACGGGGGTAAAAACGATAATTGCCAATGTCACGTCACCAACAAAAAGCCCACCAAAAGCTTCGACAGGTGTGAAAACAAGGCAAGCTGTGTTACTACCCATATCTGTTGTCAGTGACTCCCACAATGCAACATTCAATGACTCAAACAGCAGGGTAATTAACGGCGTGAACAGACCCGTAAGGTTACTACGTAGTACTGCAAAAGTTGGGTCCACCATGCCGAATTACTCCATCATACCACTGTCTTCTCTGATTTCAAGCTCTGCTGCAGTTTCTTCCATCCCTCACCTATTCTCGAATGTTCAAAAGAGCGCGAATAATACCACCAAAACGAGCATTACGCTATCATCGACCGTGCAAAAGCTAATTGCAGTGGCATCTCAGTCAACAGCAAGCCCTATTGCTTCATCAAGCCCTATTGCTTCATCAAGCCCATTTTCTGTGAGTTCAGAAAGAGCAAGGGAGGCAAACATGACAACAGTAGCAGCAGCAACAACAGCAACAGCGACATCAACATCAACGTCAACAACAACAAACGCTAAAATGACAGCAGCAGTTACATCTCCTGTAAAGCTTATTGTTGTCAATTCGCTTTCTCCCACAATGGTGAGCAGCAGTCTGTCTGTGACTCCAGTCGTTCAAAGCAGCAGGGTATCTAACCCTGCAGGCCTCATCACACCAGCCCTCTCAACCATGGATACTGTGGCAAGTTCAACATCAGCTTCCGCCAAGCAAGCCTATCTCCCGCAAACTTCAAAAACGTTGATCATAAAACATTCCGCCAACACACCACAGGTTTTCACTTTAATTCCAGCTGCGGGGCAGCAACCCAGTGGCCCACTTCAGTTGATTCCTCGCAACCCAGTTATACAGCAACCGACGGTACCTGTGACGTCAGCGCCAAAAGGAGCATGTCAGTTGATACGACCGATTTTCATTGCTGCTCAACCTTCCACGATTTCGCAAAAACAGGCCGTCAGCAGCAGAACATCCAGTAGTACGCAGACGACAGGAACTCAAGCCATCTTTATTGCAACTGCGCCTATAACCTCAAACAGAGCACAGTCAACGTCAGCTATTAAACTCACCTTGTCCCCGAACAAGTCGATTTTTGCTGGAGCAATACCTCTAATTCTAAGCCCACAAGTTTCTTCTTCATCAGCAGTCAGTTTGACGAATCAGATCCAATTTGCTTTGTCGTCTCTACAATCGCAAAATTTTGTGTCAGTGCAAACCACCAGTGTATCCAGTCTGACCGTTCCTGCAATTTGCTCCACTCCCAATGATGGGCCAAACGGTCAAGCAACTGCTACCGATAGTGTGAAGGATTGTAAAAGTTTATCCACTGCTGTACCTCTGATCACCTCATCATCAACCGCTCACAAGACTGCACCACTAAAGACGAATGCAAGCATAGACCATTCACAGTCTGGTCAGCTTAGCACTATTGTAAGACGAATGGCACTGTCAGAAGAGACGAGCCAGTCAAATAAGACCAGTGTTTCCTTATCAATAACTGAAGAGAGCTTTCCTGCAGGGCAACCACAAAAGTTTTCTACAACAAAGGCCGGTCATTCGGAAGTTTTCCCAGGGCTTCCCGCGAATAATACTAATCCAGAAAATGCGCCCTCGTCGCCAAAATTTTTCGATATCGCTGCCACTAATGCAGATCGCGATGTTGATGACGTTGACCATGACGTCATTGGCAGCGTCATCAATAATGCCAGGAACCATTTGGATGATGTATTGCCTGGCACTGCTCCAGATGGAATAGATAGCAGTACTGCCGGGGATCAAGTCGTGGCACCTGTTGATATATTTAAATACCTGCCAACACTCCCAGGCGCATGCACCACTTCTGTAAGAAAGAATCCAAATAACATGATGATAAAAATCCCTTTCTCAAAGCTTTTGAAGAAGGAAAAGTCAGAATACATCACAAAGATTGTATCCTTGGCATCTAAACCAATGAGCAATGTAGCAGAAATCTCTCAGATTATAAATAATACTACAAGTATCGAGCAAGATTTGCCAAGGTCAATCCCTTCCCCTGTACAGCTTCAATCCCTAACAAAAACGACAGTCTTATCCGATCCAACAAGCAGCATCGTCTCAACTAGTGTGATATCACTTCAGCCAGTAACACATACGACCCAAGTTACTGCTTCAGCCAAATCAACGGTACAGAGATATGTTGAAATTCAACCATGTCCTACTCAAAATATAGTCGCGTCTAGCATCACGCCGTGGACCGTAACAAGTCCGTCCGTCATTAATACTGCCGCCATCAGAACGCCAATCGTGTCACCAGCTATTACTAATACGCTTGATATATCAAGTGCTGCACCAGAGAGTCTTCCAGTCTCTATCAAACTGGTGTCTATTGGTTCTGGAGCACGACTGAGGAACTCAAAACCATTAAATACTGCTGCCAAGTCATCGAAGGTGCTAACGAATATTCGAAATATTGCTGGGCAAACAACACCGACTCCACTGTTACCGCGACTAACTCAAAGCTATCTTACAGTTCTTGCACCGAAGCCTGTTTCCTCCCTAGCTGGTCAGTTATCAACTGCTGGAGCAAATCAGCTCCAGCGCTTTCCAATGACATATCTCGCCACCCTTCCGCTTCCACGGAATAGCCAACAACGACAGCAGGTTGTCCTTCATCCTGCACCGAGGAGATTTTTATCCGGATCTTTCCAGCCCTCAGTGCAAAATAGCAGTACAAGCAGTGCCCAGTTTGGCAAGCCTACGGTGGTGATTCCGGTTTCCTTATCGATCCCTGGAGTAAACTTACAGCAGGTACCAGTAACTTCCAAGGTATTGTTGTCCTCTCTATATCAAATCGGATCCTCCTCCGGATTGATACAAACTCAAGCTCAGATAAAGCACGTGACACCCCAGAACCAAGCCATGGCCACGCAGAATGTCAATACAATGGGCAGGCTGCAAAGAATCGCTCCTAATCTGATGAAGTCATTAGTGTCCATGCCAAGTGTCTCCAGTGAACCTCAAAGTAATGGACAAGGAAATATTGTCACGGTGAGTGGTGGGTTTTCTATTCACAGTTTGCAAAATGCCGTTAAGTCCAAGTCTGGAATGCCGCCTCAAAGACCAGGGCCAATTATATCTGCGGAAAATACTATTGCTACAGCGATGCAAACTCAAACAGCAGCTGCAACATTATCATTGGCAGTGACTGTCGCAACAGCTTCTGCCTCCTCTCTACCAATTGTAACCTCTCTTTCATCAGCTGTGACATCATCTTTGATAAAACAGTGCGAATCAAACGTTGGTAAGGAAGCTTGTGATAAAGGCAGATCTCCATCAAGTGATGGTGTCATGGATCTAACAAACACTTTGAAGGCGTTGCTGAAGACTGACATCAAAGAAGGCTCCACTGTAACCATCAATATTCAAGACAGTCCAGTTACGTATGCACTCAAGGACGGGAAGCTGTTTTCGATGCCTCATGACGTGTCAGCAAAAAAAGAAAAATCCGCGGTGGTCGAAGATCGTCCGACAAAAGTGCCCGTCACTATTACTTCATTTCAAGCCGATTCAATCTTACCTTTAACAGCTGTCTCTCCGTCATCACCTACAGCATCTTCGTCGTTAACTATCACATCTCCTTCGGCAACTACCACATCTCCGCGTTTAGATGTCGCATCTTTATCAGTATCTATCGCATCCTCGTCGATAACTACCGCCTCACCATCGATAACTACCGCATATCCGTCGATAACTACTGCACCCCCGTCGATACCTATCGCATCTCCATTGTTAACTGCAGCGTTGCCTCATACATCGACTACTTCAAGCTCTTCTCATATCGAACTTACAGCTAGTAGTTCATCAAATGAACGTGCCATCAAAACAATGCCTGTGACACCCACGAGCATACCGTCAAGACGCTTAAGTGATCTTCCTGCACCATTCACACAACTTCGCATTTCAGTCCCTACTTGCTTACTGCGTCGTAAAAATTTCCGCTCTAAATCTGTATCTGTGGCTTCAGATAATGCCTCTTTCAGGTGGACCGACAAAGTTGAATTAAGCTCTGAATTCCCTGCAACACTATTCACACCGCATGTGGAAAAGTTTTCCAACTCAGACGCTACTGGTTATTCCACGCCCGCGTGCCCATCCGCTAGCACCAGTCTATTCCCTTCCGACACAGGTATTGATTCGTTGTACCCGACTCTTCAATCGTCTTGTAGAACATTGACTTCGTCGCGTGAGAACGTTCCGTCGTCAGATTCGACGTGTCCAATATTGAAACCGACGTTCCAGAAGTCTCACGGGGCACCCACTTTAGATGTGCCACGTGATATTTCAGATGTAGAGCTAGTGACATCAAAGAGGCCGTTTCAGAGTCGTAGTATGAATGGAAGCGAGGCCAAAACCGAAAATGGTTACGAATGCAGAGGAAGCAATGAAAGCGATGATGTTGACGAAGTATCTCGGAAAAGGTCAAACAGTGAGAATATTGATTTTAAATTTGGTTTTGAATGTGATTTTTGCAGCGATAAATTTGAAAGTTACAATCTAATGTGGCGACACAGGAAACTGCACTTGAACGATACAGCTAATTTCTCCAGCCTGCGGAGGACGCCCATTCCACGTGCATTGTGCCCGAAATTTGTCACTTGCGAGCTTTGTAGCAAAGTATTCCCTAATAACACCGATTTAGAACGACACAGGGAATATGGCGATTGTACGTGTAATACAAATTTTGCCGGCGGATTGAAAGACATGACTAGTGATGTTCAAGTGACGTCATTTAGCGGCACGAACAGGCGACGGGGCTGGGGTGATCCTACCGCAGATGATCTAAGTGCCCTCGATTTAACTTTTGATATTCTCACAAATGATGAGACCGTGCATGCGTATCAAAAGGATATATCGCCAGATTTGGGTGCGAGTGGAATGGAGGCTGCTGCCACCGCAGATCTAGGCCCATTTGCTGACGATTCTTTCGTTTCTCAAGTTCAGAAGACGGAACCAAGCATGGTAGAAATGTTTGATAACATGACGGATGACCTGATTGGCTCTGTAGCTCCTTCCACCAAATCAAACCTTTTTAACGGCAATATTGAAATATTGAGCCGCGTAACTGAAGATTACGACGTTAATGCGAATCTCGAAGACCAAGTCTTCGACGATACAGTTGACGTAAAACCTGACATGAAACCAACGAAGCGGATTCGACGAACATCAGGAAAGTGCTCCATGCCTAGAAAGAGAATCATGTCACGTAAAAACAGCAATATTGTAAAGCAGAACGCCAACCACAAGCGAAACAAGCGACGCTCAAGAGCTACAATTTCAGATGACGAAGAAACTTTTGATGGTGGCTGTCTCGATTTGGATGGAGAATTTATTACGGTTGGAAAGCTACATGGAGAATTTACATGCTCAAGATGCGATCTTGGTTTTCAAAACGAGGAAGAACTAGATGATCATAATGAGACATTTCACGACTCGCTTCGATACAACTTCAGAGAGAGGCGATCTGTGAGTAACCTAGACTACCTTGACGAATTCGAATTCGATTTTGATTAGTGATATAAGTTCTTATTCTGCACAATGTGCAATAAATGGACATATTTAGTGTCAATTGGCATGGAAAGCACATTTCCATGCCATTACATACACCATCTTGCCGCTGCTTGAATCTGTGTGGTTTTTTTATGATTTTGCTAGATATTGTACAGTTAAGCATGGCATTGCACCGATTTGCATGGGTTACCTCTTAAGGAAGAATTGGAGTTTGTTGTAATGTATGAAGAAGTGAGCTCAGAGTGTGCTTTCAGTTCGAGGCCTCAGTGGAAGGCTTGTGCGAACCGTGATTCATTTACTTTGGATAACTATTTCTTCAGTTTAATATCGATCGATGTTCATTTGATGGGGCAAATTATATGGAGTAATCTTTTGCTTGATGAAGCCTGTCTTAATGCAATATAGTCATCGATGATAAGACTCTCGTAAAAATGTGTAAGCTGTTGATTACCAGTACACAGGAGCAGTGCCAGAATTTGGAAGGTGGAGCACCATAGTAGGGTTTATGATTTTCCTGGTAATCAGTAATCAGTAGGGTATTTGCAGCAAACATCGTCATCTTTCCTTTCCTCCGTCCTTTTACGTCACCCAAGCAACTGTACTATCTCAAGAAAGCTAAAAGAGCCCCCGTCTTGTTGGTTATCGTTTCTCATTTATCTTTTTGCGAGGCGGTCGTTGTCTGGTAGATTTACTCTAAAGATGTTATAGATCTCCTGCACGACTCTTCTGCTAGGTTTGGGGTAGAATCGGTTTCAAACAAGATTTCATCAAGCTTTTTATTACTTTGTTGCTGTCAAATTCTTTAACCAATTGTCTTTCGAAGCGTCTTCCCAAACCCTTTTCCATGGATGAGATTCAGCTTTGGGTTAGGATAGAACAGGACAGGATAGAACAGGATAGGATAGAACAGGATAGGATAGAACAGGATAGGATAGAACAGGATAGGATAGAACAGGATTTGATGTCACGATGGCTTTTTATTGGCGTTTTCGTATTATTTATTAATATAATTTTTAGCCATTTTTAGGCATTAGGGATATGTTTGTGCTCACTTTTCTTTAAAGCAACCCCTGAGCTATCGTTGTTTCTCAGTTTTTTACCTCCGTTGCGCTTTTCTAAGATGGGCTATGTTCTTCCACGTTTTACATTTCTGGTATTTTGCAGGTTTAGTTTCTTTGTAATTTCACTGTTAGGCCGTCGAGTTCTATGCTTCATCCATTTATGCTGATGTTCTGTATAGAAATGTGCAAGGATTCTGTTTGAGATATAGAAAGTAGATATTTGTCTCTTATGACATAGGTTCAGTCAACGGTCTCAGGTGTTTCTGCCAATGGATAAGGTGAAGTAACTCTTTTGTTATCATTGATAATAATTGAACGAAAGGACATTTGCACATGTTGAAGTCTTGGTCAGTTCTACGATGATTGGCCACCATGTCTTGCAGCCGTAAGTCACACGTGATCTTACTAGCTGTTTGTGAGTGATGTCAGACGGTTTCTTACTAAACTGAATAGTTTTAATTTGGATTTTCTTATTTGGTAGCATTTTGCACTGTGTATTCTGTGGTTCAGTTATATTCCACCAGTATGGATATCATTTCAATCACTGCATAATCCCGAGGGAGCGGAAGGAATCTGCATTATTTAGAAGAGTGGGATCGATTTAGAAAATTTATTCAGGGAATGGAGATTATTAAGAGATCAAGATTTTCATGAAAATCAAACCAAATATTTTGAAGACGTTGAATGGAATGAGAATGTTTTGTTTTATTGTGTCCTTTTCCCCATCCATCTTTTCCCCATCCATCTTTTCCCCATCCATCTTTCCCCATCCATCTTTTCCCATGTATATTTCCCCATCCATCTTTTCCCATGTATATTTCCCCATCCATCTTTCCCCATCCGTCTTTTCCCATCCATCTTTTCCCATGTATCTTTTCCCATCCATCTTTCCCCATCCATCTTTTCCCATCCATCTTTTCCCCATCCATCTTTCCCCATCCATCTTTCCCCATCCATCTTTCCCATCCGTCTTTCCCCATCCATCTTTCCCCATCCGTCTTTTCCCATCCATCTTTTCCCATGTATCTTTTCCCATCCATCTTTTCCCATTCATCTTTTCCCATCCATCTTTCCCCATCCATCTTTCCCCATCCATCTTTTCCCATTCATCTTTTCCCATCCATCTTTCCCCATCCATCTTTTCCCATCCATCTTTTCCCATCCATCTTTTCCCATCCATCTTTCCCCATCCATCTTTCCCATTCATCTTTTCCCATCCATCTTTCCCCATCCATCTTTCCCCATTCATCTTTTCCCATGTATCTTTTCCCATCCATCTTTTCCCATCCATCTTTCCCCATCCATCTTTCCCATTAGATCCTCGGAATATCCACCCTCATAATCACTACATGGACCTCTTGGTAGTGACTGACTTGTTTGTTGCTAGTTGGTAGCTTCATTGGGGATACCTAGGCAGATAAGACCTTACTCCATTTTTAAGAATAAAGAAATTTGGTAGCTATAGCCAGAATGGGATGACAATGCTATCGCTTTATCGAATAAAGTTTAAAGAAATACGGACGTTCATTTCCACCTTGCCTAACACAAGAATTTATCTCAAATTGATATTTAAAATAATCTTCATCGACTAGATATGATTTTGCCAAGGAGGATACATTCTCGGAGATATCAATGAAGGTTGTAGTAGTATCATCAGGTACTCTGTTTCTGATACTGGGGAACAGGAAGTTTCTATCAATGTAGTCAGGCAGCTGCCTACTAATGACCTATCCAATCACCGAAGATCTTTTTTACAACTTTCAGGGCCTTCTCTATTGGCTGCTGTTAGGCCAGGGGTCGGGGAAAGATATAAATTTAGCAGGAAACTGATAATACTCCTCTAATCAACAATTCGCTCGCAGAATGCATGTTTGAATTTCTTGCTTTTTATCAGAGCTAGAATCTTTAGAGAATCACATGTGTCATCGTAGGTTTGTTGCAACCTTTAGGCGATGCAAATGTTGTCACTAGAGCGTCCATAGGTCATCATTTGGTATAAATGTCTCTCTTTTGGTTTCAGTCGGTTAAAGTCTCATGCGCGAATTTCGCTTTTTATGGTCTCTGGTATAGTAGCATTGCTTAGATTTTAAAATTTTATCAACGTATCATATTTGTCATTGTCGCAGACACGTTACTTTTGTCTATCTTAATTGTTTGGTTTTATTACCTTAACTCCCGTAATCAGTGCGGCTGGCAATTTAATTAGACGGCGTTTTTATCCCATGCCAAATTTATGACGATGCTTGACTCAGCCGTGCTATTCCCAAACTTTCGTGGATTGAACTTCGTAGAGCGAATGGTCATTTTTTGCCACAAAATTACCAATCATAATTATCACGATTCTCATCATCATTCACATCATCATTATCACCATCATCATCATCACCATCATCATGGTCATCATCATTATCATTATCATCATCATTATCATCATCATCATTCTCGCTATCATCATTATCATCATCATCATCATTATCACCATCATCATCATTATCATCATCATCATCATCATTATCGCCCTCATCATTATCATCATCATTATCATCACCATCATCATCATCATCATCATCATCATCATTATCGCCCTCATCATTATCATCATCATTATCATCACCATCATCATCATCATCATCATCATCATCATCATTATCGCCCTCATCATTATCATCATCATCATTATCACCATCATCATCATCATCATTATCGCCATCATCATTATCATCATCATTATCATCATCATCACCATTGTTATTATTATCTCCAATCACTGCAGTATCCGGCTCTGGATTCAATTCAACTTATTTCATGAAAAAGTATCGATTCGAGTGGCGTTAAAGTTCATGAACTGAGCTCCTTGTTATTAAATCGTTGTTTTAACTGTAAATATTAAGGTAGTTTAAATTCTACTCGTTGTAAAACTATGAATATTTGGTATTTAGTAGCTGTAAGCTAGACATCGTTCTATTATATGTATACAAACCCACACACATAAGCATATAAATAAGTATATGTATATATATGTATGTATTTATATATAAATATAAGTATGTTTATATATATAAATATATATGTATGTGTATGTATATGTATATATGAAACTTACTAGAAGTGTTTCCATATCAAATCAGAAAGATAAGAAATTTCGTCAGCTTTCCATTGTTTTATCTAAGTCTGCTTCAGCCTAATGACAATTGTCAAGAGACCCCTCAATTCTTTTTTGCGGTGGAGCAAGAAGCTACTGGTTCTCGTCTTAACGAGTCACTTGTTTTATTATCATCCATTCTATGCAACAAACAACCTGCGTGCCTCGTGTTGGATAAAGGGCGATGTCATGTGATCATGACTCAGCTGCAAGTCAAGAGTCAAATAAACAGCTTTCTTGTACCTTTCATTGCACTGTCACCGTGACCGAATCAAGTTTTCGGCTAAAAGAGACTCCTACTTTGAACCTAAATGTTTTCAAGCATCCTCATGGAATTAGCGTTGGTTTCACGCGCTTATACCGCGGTTCGCCGCAGCTCTTATTGCCCTTGGACATTCCATCATCTATAAATAATCAAAGACTATTTGAAGATGAATTGTTGTTGCTAAGAGTTTCATGGTCAGTAAATGTTTGTACTAGATTGCTGATTCAAGATTTGGATTCTCTTTAGTGTGAAGATTGACTCCATGTTGCTTCAAGACTTCATGTAGTTGAATAATGACTGCACTCTTAGCAGAAAATAAGCCTTCTCTGTGGTCAGAAATCTAACTCCTGCCACCCACAGCACAGAAATTGCATTTTACAGCTTTCGTGAATAGCTATGACCGATTCTTCAGGCATTTTATGGTGATTGGAACTTCTGATGCATTCCCGTTGATTTGGTGGCCTTTAATTACGTCTTTAATTACGTCTTTCCACTTTTAGAAATAGCCAAGAAATATATTTTCTTTCCTAGCATGTTGGACTGAGGAGATGTGCGTCTTACCTGGTTGAATCCACATGCAAATTGATGTCATTCATGCAGCTTAGGAGCTAAGGTCATTCATAAATGTTTTTCAGTTGATATGAAAATTTTGCCAGAAGTATTTTCTCAAATGAAGTAGATCTGGGCATTTATTCTGAGAAGGAGAAATATCATATTTGGCTTTGGATAATGTTTGCAACTAAATTTTTCCGGACCAAAAAACAAGTTTCCTTAAACGAGTCATATTTCCATCTGAAATAATGAAGATTTATGAAACTTAAGATGTTACATAATATAATTTATGTCATGCTATGATATGAAATAAGCAAAATATGACCACGTGGATTGTTTTCCTACTTTAGAAGACATTTTTTGCATCCTTTCCATTTGTATTTTTAGATGAATCATCTCTTATGTCAAAACTTGTTTCGCTTTCAAATAAAACTCGGTTGCAAAAGATTTTTACGAGCTATGAAAAATTTTAGAAAGTGGAAACGAAAAGGAACATTCCACTCATTTGTTGTTCAGGAGCGCGGCAAAGCATCTAACTCATCCCTTTGTACTTAACTTTCGGTCAAAGTCAAGTTGATGCTAGAAGGCACTACACCATGTATGGAAATCAGGGCGAAGTCAGTTCCGATTTTGTGAAGGCACGTTCCAATTTCGCGTAGCAAAGTACACTGTGATGAGTGTCGCAAGTACGACGTTAGTGGTGGAATCCACGTGGAGTGTCATTATTTGGCGTTGTTTATCTTGGGGGGGTTTACAAGGTGATAAATGCTTCATGTATTCGATAAAACAGCCTAGTCTCACTCAGACTGTGTAGGTTAGGTAAGTAAATGGCCTAACCCAAGTATGCTTTCATTTGACATTTGTAAGCTGCACTAGTTTGTCAAGCAGAAGTCTATTTCGTTTCCTCTCAAGTTCTCGCTCATTGTCAAGTCCCTTCTCCTCTTCGTGAAGTTTATTTATGTATTCCGTTGCTCTTGAAAGAATCTGGATCTTTGGCGTTCGCTCCAATTTTTCCAACTCTGGTATGACAGCTTTCAAACTTTCAAATCTTGCTTTCATATCGTTACGACGCTGTCGCTCGATGTCATTATGCGAAGGCCGGTTCACTTTCGACGGAAACTTTGTCGCCTCTTTCCCACTCGATTCAGAATTGGTTCTGCCATGTTTTTGAGCAATTTTACGTTTTCGAGAAGCTTCAATATAAGATGAGTCATTTAGAGGCTCCTTTTGCGAAAATTCTTCGCAGGGTGGACAAATTGTCGCTTTGTAGTCGTTAACCCCAGCAACATTCATGTTTTCTAGTCGTTGATTTTCATCAAAGCTTGGAAATTCGAATGCTTTAGTTCCTTCTTTCGCCGGTAATGTACTGTACAGTTTATCGACCGGCGTCGGAGAAATTTCATTTTGGAGATATATCTGAAAATCGTCGCATAGATTTTCGGGATTTCCCTCATCCACTATTTGTTTCGTCAGATGATAACACTCAGGAGAGAGTGGAAGATTGCCTTCATAGCCTTGGTTTTCGTTGCATTCCAAATTTCGTAGAAAGGTTTCATAGGTGTCCGCAGTGCTTTTGACTTCAGCCGATTTTGACGAATACGACGGTACGACGTGAAATGAATCAGTGCTCTCGTCTTCTCGGGCCTGGAACAGAAATATCGGCGATGAACGAAGGGATGGAAGCATCTCGTAAAATTCCGGTGACTTTGGGGGAAGATCGCCAACATTGATTTCGGTCAATAGATTTCGGAACGCACCTTCGGTACCTAATTGCAGCCACACTTTGTTGTGTAGCCCATTTTGATGCATTATTATTACTGCTTTTCAAAATACTGAGCTGCCAATATTCTCTCCACTCTATAATGTTCAAGCAGCTCGATGTCTACGTGACTGTTGCAGAAGAGTCGAAATTATTTGCTCCAACCCTGAGAAACTTATGTTGCCCACTGCTCGCAGCCTGTTGTCGTACACGTCGTCGTAAATCGCAACTCTTTTTCCATCGATAATGCTTCGTCCGTGCAATTTCTTGAGAATTTGAGTCCTTTACTCCAATATGCACTGCTTCACGCATTAAGTGTATTGATTAGAATATGGGTTTACTAGGCCCAAAACTGGCTCAGTGACTGGCTTCCTTTGGCAGACGTTTCTTGGGCATCAAGCTCTTATCGTGACATCTTTGCTTGGTAGAAGTAGCTATTCACTGAATACCTTCTGGCAAAAGTATTATTGTCTGACTCAACTTCCAATAGAGATCAGCTTCAGTTGTAAGTTAATGTTGTTCTGGAAACAATCTTGACTACCAGGATCTGCAAGCAGCAAAAGAGTCAATGAAGCTATTGTAATATCTTTCTCACAAGATCCAGCAATCTAAACCGGACTTAGGACACGACGTAAGTGCTTGGAACGGTTGATATTATTGCTTTTATATAGTAAAACTTACATTCACTTTTAATTCAAACTAAGCGACAGGGCCGCACGCGGCATGCCACATTAAATTCCGCCACCCGTTTACGACTGTATTTCTATTTTGTGAACAGTTGACCACATGCAAATAGCGAGATCTTTTCTCCCCTCGTGATCACGGTCAGCTTCATTCCAAAACAAGCCACCATTAGTTACCATAGTTGCAGAAATCGCGCCATTTTTAGCCTGCGCAGGGCAATCTCTAACTCCGCGACGCCATCAAAGGTGGCTAGGACATAGCATCATAATCACCAAACTATGAATAAATCAACTTTTCAAACAAAAAATCAGCCGTTTAATCAATCAATTTTAATCAAATTTTAATCAGGCAAGCAGGCAATCAATCAAGCAATTATATATGGTTGCTGTGGGAGATTGGACCATGGTCTCCTCTCCCTTTGAACTGCATCAGGCACGTACTTTTTTTATAATTTTGAGGAAAGGCCATTGTAGCCTATAAAAAGTCCCAACAAAGGAAGAAAGAAGAAAGTGAAGAGCTAAGAGGAGAGGGAGGTCAGATCAAGTTTATTGATCTTAGATTTGAACCATGACAAGTTGTAAGATTCAGGAAGGCAAGAAGAAGGCAAGACGTTCCATAATTTTCATGTTCTAGGGATGAATGATGATTTGTACTGTAGATACAGGGGGCATGGTGCCTCTGACCCCTCCCCAATTAAAATTCTGTCTACTGCAGCTAGAAATGACCAGTACGAAAAAAGCGCTTGTTTATGCATCTTCTTCCTTGGCTAACCCTCCCCCCCCTCCACTGAGGTTCTGTACATGGTTCTTTCTCGAGTTTGCCCACCATAGTTTTTAGATACAGCTACTTGTTGGCACATAATGCAGACTGGTAGCTTTTGTCTATCTTATAGGATTTAGAGAGTAATTTACACCCTCATGTGAGGCGTCGTTTTTCTTATTCGTCAATACATTAGGGAACCCCTCTGGTCCATTTAGGCCTCTTCCGGTACAACCAATTATTCTTGAAATGCACAGTCCCTAGCATTGAAATAATGTCCGACAGCAGACCCACGTGGCCTACACAAAATATCTATTGTTTACCAATCAATTAAAACTTTTCACCGTTTCAGTAGGAAGGTTGTTTCTTGTCTATTTGCTGCTGGATTCTATTTTCTGCGTAATATTAAGCCATGAGCATCGCCCTCCGTGCTCCGTTTTCAAGGACTTTGGTCTCTGCCATGTATCTGAGGACTTCCCAATGGCAGTGGAAAAGCCAAGCTAATTCAAAATGGCTGTTACATCGCAGTTTTGGGGTTTCAGGTTGCAAAGTGACAGGAAACAAGCACGGCAGCTATGAGGAGGTTTACAAAAAGTCTGTGGAGAACCCCGAAGAGTTCTGGGCTGAGAAAGCTGAAGATATAAACTGGTTCACGCCATTTGATAAGGTTTTGGACCACAGTAATTCTCCATTCACGAGATGGTAAGTCGTGCAATGGTGCATTTAAATTCTCTTTGTTCAATGTTTTCAGAATTTTAGTCACTATTATGCTCAAGATCATCACCAGTTAGTAAAAATGGTGGCTTGCCAGGGAGTGGGAGGGACTGTTAGCTACAACCGGAATCATAATTTCGATAAAGTGCCTAGTGCTGATGGGAGAGGGAAAATGGGGGTTTAAACACTTTCTGCAAGCGGGAATCATTTTTCAATGCACATTCATCAGATATGATTTTATCTAATTTGTATTGCAACAGATGTCAAATTACATCTTCCCAGCGAAACACGAGAAGTTGAACTATTGCCCCTGTCCACTTCAGCCGGTAGGACGTCTTGTTAAACGAGGATCACAGAAACATGCATCATCATCATAATCATCATAAAAGCTTCCTCCTGATATTGGAGATGGCGTCCCGCACGATGCTATGCCCTTTCCTCTATCCTCCCAACTTCTCAACAAGATTCTCTACAAGATTTTCTGTTTGTTCAATAGTCAACATTTCTCCATCAATTGGATCTTTTTTAACTGTAGATAGCCAAGTTGTCTTTGGTTTTCCTCTTGGTTTTTTTAACTTTCTTGACTGCCTCAAGTGCTAATCTAGCAGGTGTTCCTGTTGGCAAGAAACAACTGTCCTAAGCACACGAGTCGCCGTCTTAGAATTGTTATGCTCCAGGGTTCTACGCCACTTCTTTTATAAAGATTTTCGTTGGAGATCTTTTTCGGCAAATAGATGTTTAGAGCATATTAGACCTTCGTCGATATCGTCATAGAGATATCGTCGTTTAGTTTGGAGATCTTTCCATCTTTTACAGATACTTTAACGGACATTGTTCTCAGGAGATCAGGGATATTACTCCAGTTCCTCTGAGGCGTGTCAGGACCACCAGAAGCTCAACTCGTTCACTCCCTTTCCAAGTTTCACTGCCTAATTCACTGACTCTATCTCACAAATCATCCTAAGAACATGCAACTGATGGAACGTCTTGCCTTCTTCTTGCTTTCCTGAGTCCTACAACTTGCCATCTTTCAAATCTAAGGTAAATAAACTTGATCTTATCTCTCTATCCTCTTAGCTGCTCGCTTTCTTCTTTCTTCCTTTGTTGGGGCTTTGTATAGGTCACCATGGCCTTTCCTCAACATAACTCACCAAAAAAAATGTCCATATATGCGGTAACACAATACGCCGGACATTGCTACAGAAGAACAGATACGGTCATCACTGAGGTAATACTATGGGATCCTAAACATGGAACCGCTAAAGTAGAATGACCTGTCAAGACGTACACCAAATTACTGACTGAAGCTTTAAAACTTGAAGATCTTCACAAGACCAAGGATGATAGGGTCTTATGGAGGGAAAGAGTCAACATGATGCAGGCAACCGACCCGGTATGGTGATGATATGAAATAGATGATGGAACAGCAAGATTTTGAAGCAGTCTTCGCTTGATTCCTTCTGAAATCGTCCACTGTTCTAGGGATCTTAGCTCATAATTTTTTAGCCAGTTTGGAGCTCGTTACAAGAATAAAGTAAGAATTTGAAATGACGGACTCAAGAAAAAACAGAAAAAGACCTGCCTTCTTTGAAAAGCATGAACACTTTTTGCTTGTGCTGAGTGACCACCTTGAGCATAGACAATCATGATCTTTGAGATGGACAGAGCCAGAAGTATCAATAGCAACACTGACCAAAGTCCAAAGTCTCTTTCCTCAAGCAGCATAGCTGAATGACTATTGTCCTTGATCCCAAGTGCCAAGAGCATTTCTTGAGACTGTGGAAGTGCTATTGCTTTTGTCACCATATCTGCTAAAATCTTGTCCGTATTACAGTATGAAACATCAATCTCACCTAAGTGTACTCATTCACACCGCAAAACAAGTCATAAATAGCAATGTACTTTGTGTAATCATGGTGCTTGGAATTTCTCTCAAGTTTATATTACCTTGATTATCTTCAAAAAGAGCGCTCGCATCTTTCTAAGCAAATCCAAAATCTTTCAAAAACTGACGTAGCCATACACACTCCTGTGGTGCTTGACTTAAAGCAACTAATTCAACATCAGTAGATAATTTTGGGAACTAAAGACAGCTTCTTAGTTCTCCAGTTAATCAAATTGCTACCCAGGACAAACACATGGCCAGATGCTGCTCTTCTGTTACTTTTGAGGCTCAGCTGCAGAGTCACAAGCCTCTTAGCTAACCCAGCCGGAAGTTGATCAAGTTTACTTACTAGATTTGTTTTGATGGCAAAACCAACTCCACAAATTCTTCTTTCATTGGATGGCTTGCTCTTCAGAAGAAGGTGTAGCCACCTCCATCTTCAATGATTTGTCCCTCATCTGCCATGTTTTTCTTGAAGAGCTGCTATGTCTATGTTGTGACGATGGAGCTCCCAAGCAATAGATGCTGACCATCTCAGGCCAGTCATATCTCTTATTGTCCATCTTAATGCTGACATTCCAGGTATAAATTCTCATTTGATTTTTTTGTATTATGGGACTGTTGTTAGGTGGATCTGCCGGTCAGGTGGAAAGGGACAGACCATATTTAGGGTACCTATTCTAGCCCCTCCCCTGATCAAGGTGAGCAGGGGGAATCCTAAAAAGGCCTGCTCCGTCAAGGAGGCAACTTCTGAAGAGCTTTACAGTCTCAAATTCTCAGCTGAGCAACTGAAAAACCATTTTTAGTCACTGTAACCTAAGAGTACCCAATGGTGTTGATTTCCCTCTCAGAACCTTCATCCTTTTTCAGCAGAATTGTCTTAATCATTCTCAATAGTGTTGTCACAATCAACAAACACAACTTCCTTTGGATGAAAAGTAGAGTAAGGGTTGATAATTTCAATACCCAAGACAAAGTTTTATTCATGGAAAGCTACATGACAACTAATTGTTACAGCTAGCGATACTAGGTCTATCAATTGACATCCTTTGGCACCATCTGGATATCCAATGAATACTCTGACAAGCGCTTTGGTATCCAATTTGATGCATCTATGCATCTATCCAAAGGCATGCAGATGGGGTAGATTGGCTCCTTGCCATATCTTGTCTTATACAGAGTCTTGCAACTGAGTGCTGAATGCATTGGCCCATCCTTCAGAGATGCAGCCATACCAACTGCCTCAGGCCAATGTTTTTTTGGAGAATGTGCATGATGCAACAGGACATGCATGTCTCCAGTTAGGGTCTAGTTTAGAAGCCTAGATACCCCATTCTGCTCTGAAGTGTGCAGCGCTGAGTGCTGACTCCAATGCCTCACTAAACTGTACAAATATCTTAGACATATATTCACCATCATCGTCCCTTCTCAATATTTTTAGGCACTTGCCTGTCTGCTTCTCAACCATCTTATCAAAATCTTTAAGCTTTATAAAAAGTTCATACTTGTTTTTTAAAATGTAAGCAAAAGTCAATCGTGAAAGCTCTCCAATGAAGGTACAGGCATACCAAGACCCACCAATGGAATTCACTTCAATTTTTATTATATCACTGTGAATTATTTCCAAAAGCTCACTTTCATGAGATGAACTTTCCTGGAGCTCAGTCAGCGTGGTAACCGACTCGCTCAATGGAAGTAATGCCTTCAGCTACACTCTGTATTTTGAGTACATTATTCTTGCTTCTATGCCCAAGAGGTCTATGCCATAAGTGCAAGAAGTATTCATCAAGGGACTTAGCTTCTATAATACATACACAGCCAGGAAAATGTACTTTTACTCTGCCCACAGTTATGACTAATACAAAAAATCTTGTCACCTACACTTATCTTATCACTATCAAAATACACCCCACCCCTTCAAATTAACCCGTCTAATCTCCTCGGCCCTTTGGCTCCTGTTTTAACTTGAAGGAGAAGATGATAACACGAAAGAATCCCAGTGGTGCGGAAGGCAGAGGTCACAATAGCGCTGTCTGTGGAAGAAAATGTATCAGTGTGGCTGGCCCCAGTAACTGGCAATCCACAGTCATGGCCGCAACCGGCAAGACCTCAACAACACCAAATAACACACCAGTAACAAGTTATCAGCAAGATCTGAAACATGCAAATCCTTTTCAAAATTAACAAGCATTTCACCACCTTCCAATTTTATTCTTCTAATACTGCCTTCACCAACTCCAGAAATTGGTTTACAGTCTGCCGCCTTGACAACAAAGTCATCAGGCAAACTCTCGTTCTTTACCATATTTTGTGTTGCACCAGAGTCAATCAACCAACCATAGTTTAAGGGAGAAGCAATATTTCCAATTACTAGAACAAATGGTGCTGCCTCACCAGTCCCACACATTACTTAACAAGCACTCTGGGGACATTTTTGCGTTGCTCGAATCCTTTCTTTGCGCTAAAAGAATCCCTCCCCAACAATATCTAGAGAATCAATCAAAGCTTGGTATCCCTCAAATTTTAGACTAGGCTGGAAAGTCAGGGCCAGATCTTAATCATTTGTAGATTCTCTGGTCCTTCATTTCATTGCGTAAATCCCACAGTTTCTGTATATGTTCACGAATGTTATCTCCGAACTGCATCTCCAGTCGCTAATATTGCTTTGTTGGCCTTTTTCTGCACTAATGATGAAATTGTTGTAGATTGTGTGCATCAGACAAATCCGATTCATATTTTCTTCGTAATAACTATGAAATCAATTTTGATATAAATATATATATATATATATATATATATATATATATATATATATTTATATATATATATTCATTGGTAATAAGAAATTATAATATTTTAAAGACCAGATTAATGACTTAACAGAATACATGAACATGATTTGCGCATAATAATAATAATAATTTTTTTTAAAACTTCCTTTATGTATATAAACTAAACAGCGGGCAGGGTGCAAGGTCTGTGAGGGAAACTGATGACTCACGACCATCTTTATAGCGAATGTGCGCATACGTTGATTTGGCATGAGTCAGTTCGACTTCTTCCACTATATCATCATGCTTACGTGAACGCGCAAATCTTCCCAGAAGGACTGGTCCTGGTGATAACCACGAGGGTAGAAGTACTCCTTGGGAAGATTTCCTTGGAAAGTTCAAGAATCTGTCATGTGGGGTTGTGTTTGTGGCCGTTGAAAGTTAAAGATCGAATTGAATCGAGTGCAACTGGTAAAAAATTATCCCATTGCTCCACAGGTAGCTTAACAGAGGCCAAAGCGAGTCTTACTGATTCCCACAAAATACCATTGAATCTTTCTACTTGTGAGTTGCCGGTGGGATGATAGGGCGTGCTATGGCTACTGGCAATACCTTTTTTTCTAAGATATTTGATGAGGTCTTGAGACCTGAAAGAAGAACCACGATCCAAGTGAATGAATTCAGGCGTCCCACAAAGAGAAAATAGCTCTTTCAAGCATTTTATAACTGTTTCAGGTGATAATATTAAGGCAGGGAATGGCAAAAGGAAACCGAGAGTATTCATCAACTACTGTGAGAAAGTACTTTTTCTTTGATGAAGATGGCAGGGGTCCCTTAAAGTCTATACTCAATTGCTCCATCGGATGCGTTGCTTTTACCAACATATTTTTCTGGCTCTGGAAAAATTAGGTTTGAGCTCAGCGCAACTCCGACAGTTGGAACGTACATCTCGCACTTCCTGTGTTGAGAATGGAAAGTTTTTAGCCTTCACGAAATGAAGAAGACGGGGAACACCCGGATGACATAGCTGAGCATGGATTTCCTCCAGACTTCTTGAAACTGCAGCACAGTGAGCACGAGTAAATGAATCTGGAACGACATTATCCTTGCCTTCCCGTTATTGGATAGTATAACTGAATTCTGCAAGTGCTAGACGCCAAGACTGAAGTTTGCTATTCTTGATCTTCGAACGTTCGTCCTTCAAAGCATTGAATGATGCAAGAGCTGCCTTGTCGAGAGGAAAAGACGCCGTGTCTGCCAATGGATGAATCTTGTCTGAGAATTGTGGAATCCACTTGGCATAGTATGCGAACATCCCCAAAGCTCTACGTAATGAAGGGACATTTGAAGGAGGCGGGTATTCCTGCAGAGGTCGCAATCTCTAAGGGTCTGGTTGGATGCTCTGGTGGCTAAGTCGGTACCCAATTATATCAATAACGGGAACCGAATGGACGCTTTTTGACGCGTTTAGGGTTATGTTCCTTTGTTTGATCATTTGGAAGAGGGCAGCAACATTCCTGTCATGGTCAGCTTGATCGACACCAGCTACTGTCACATTATCCAAGTAAGGAAAAGTATTCATTAAATCCTCTTGAGTAACTAGACTGTCTATGATGCTCTGAAAAGACCTACTCCATTTCTGACTCCGAACGGCAAATACAATAAATTCATACAAGTCACCAAGTGCTTCGAAAGCAGTGAAATTTGTCTCGGAATCCCGAAGAGGTTTTTGATGATATGCACTTTTTAGATCAAAAGTGGAAAACACTTTGTATTGGGATAGTTTATGGACCATAACTTCAATACGAGGCAATGGATAAGCGTCCAACTCCGTAAAAAGATTTATCGTCTGAGAATAGTCAATACACATTCTCTTGTTATGGCGTTGAAGCTCGTCACGAGCAATCATGACCTGTGCTCGCCATGTGTTGTGGCTTTATATAGGCCACCATAGCCTTTCCTCAACATAACCCATAAAAAAAAAAATGGTGAATCACTTCTCTTTATTAAGCCTTTTGCTAGTAATGATGAGATTTGATCTCGAATAAAAGCCCAATCATCCTTGTTAAAGAGTCTTGATTTCGTAGCAATAGGTTTTACATCATTTGGAACGCTCTTGAACAGAGTGGGGGGTTCAACAGCAGCTACATTGGCGTCAGTGATCCCTTGAGGAATAGGTTGCTTTGTATTGACCGTTGATACTGTTTCGGGAAAACTGCTTTTGACTACTAAATCCTCTTTATTCTCTCCATAGTGAAAAGTAAGATTCTTGTGCTGTTTCTGAAATCATATCCAAGGATAATATCACTGCAAAGAGTGCGTAGAATATCTAGTCTGGCATTGTTATATCTCTTCCCTTTCAATTCTATTGTTGTATTACACGTTCCGACTGTTGGAGACTCCTTGGACGTCTGTGCCATTGTTACCTTCCTGCTTGACGGATGGGCTGGTATTTGCAGGTTTTTGAAAGTACCTTCACTGATAAAGTTATTAGAGCTGCAAGAATCAATTAAGGCGGTCATGTCCACTGTATGATTTATTTTGACCAAAATCGAAGCATGCTTAAGATCAGTTGTACAGATTGAAGACTTATAAATGGCATATGCAATGGCAGCTTTCTTTGTCGATTGGCATACTTTGGCAAAATGTCCTTTCTTTGAGCAGTTATGGCAAACAACGTCACGAGCAGGGCAAGAAGCAAGGTTGGCATGAAGGAAACCTCCACAGAGGTAGCAGGACTTTTTGACGGGGGATCTTTTTCTCTCACGGCAGCCAATGATTCTTGATCCGGATTGATATGTGGACTAGACTGATCATTGGTAGATGCAGCAACGACATTACTGAGTATTAGTTGAGGGCTCTGTTGATGATATAATTCAGAGTTCGTCTGGAGCTGTATGAAGAGTGCGTGCTATTTCGTAAGCCCTGTCCATCGACAGCTCAGAAATGTCCTAAAGCCTTTGCCGAATATAAATGGATGTAAGCCCATTGATAAAAGAATCACGTACGTTTCAGCGTTCACTGCAATGAAGCCACAATGCTTGCTTAACTTTTTTAGCTCTTCCAAAAATTTGTCAAGGGATCCATCTGGCTGCTGTTTTCTTGTCGCGAGATCGTGGTGGGTCAAAATTTTGTTTGGTGTTTTTACATAGAGTCTTTCTAGTGTCTCGATAACAGCATCATAGGTTGTGCATTCCTCTACATAATCGAAGACTTCCGCAGAGATGAAATTAACAATGGAACGAAAGCAATCAGGAGCTGTGTCTCCACACGTCAAAAGTTATTTTCCAGTGCTACCATTGTCTGGCAGCATTTGAAGATCCATTCGTATGGGCCTCAACGCCTTGCTCATCGTCAATAGGATGTTTTTGAAGGAGCTGTCAGCTGTCTCAACAAGCCCCTTTCCTTTCGAAAACGATTTCATTGCATTATTTGTAAATTCAGTTTCGTTGTCTGATCGTAAGACTTTCACACAACTCCCTGTAATAAATTCTTTGAAGCATTGTGGAACTTCGGATTTATTACTTAGGAAATATAGGAAAATATACCTGGAATAATCGTCGGTAAACGTGAGAAAATATCTATTGTCACGCATTCTCCATGGGACCCCAAACATCGGAATGCATTATCTCAAGCACATATGTAGCTTTACTCTATGACCTTTTGGAAATGACTCCTGCTCTGTTTACCCAATAAGCATCCTTCACAAGCCACATTATCATCAAGTCCTTTTATCGCTAATCCATTGACCATTCCTTAACTCAGATTAGATTCACTCTTTGTGATTGATGCATGTGCGCTGCTGGAATTCACATTACAATCTAATTGATACAAGTTACCCCCTAGAAATATTCTTCCTCTGCATCTTCTGGAATTTGCTCCTCTCCCGTTACGATATTCCATAAATCTGAACTGACTAACACAATTGCCATTTTGTCTCCACATACACCAACCTTCTCCATCAAATTTTCTGTTTTTAGGCCACCTTGCAGGGGCAGTGACATGCTTTTCATTTTGGTGGTGCCAAGTTCTTGCAGCAGTAAAGCATCGTGCACTGCGCGTGCAAGCCCACTGTGGGGCTAGGGGGCAAATCCCCCGAGAATTTGGGGCTCGTTTGTAGCTAAGCTGTTTAAAAAGTGCTTTTTAAACAGTTTGAATTTAGCTGTGAAAATCAGGACCAGCTGCATTACTCCCATTAGCTTGAGGAGAATTGAGACAACTAATGACTTTGATCTGATGATAGGCTTTTAAAGCGATAGTAAAAATGAGTTCAACGTTGAAAATTTTAATATAAATAAATGTCCTTAAACATTAAAAAATCATCCCATCTCATCGACCTTGCTTCTATAAAATCATTAGATGTCTATCAATAGTAGTTTGTAGCTTTTGATGCAACACCTTTGTACAATTATTTTTACAATTCATTTTGATTACTTTTTTTTCATTGAAAAAGTCGTTTTGATTCTGCAGTTTTTATTTCACTCAAACTTGAAAATCTCAGTTGTCTAGCAACTGCTCCCTCTCCTCTCTTCGACTTTTTTTGGGCAGCCACATCTTCGTTTTTATCCGCATAGCCTGTCCGTCCAAAAGTTTTAAAACTGTAAATCCTGCGGACTTACTGCATTCAATTTGCTTTCCGATTTTAGCATTGGAAGCCCAGTAAGACGCAGGTGTTTAATTTCTACTCATTCGCTTTCTGACAATTCTCTAACTTGTACCATGCTTATATCATCCTCATTTTCTTTCATGCGCAAGAGAAATCTTAACAATATTTACTATATTTCGAAAAAGGAAGTGGTTGTCTACATTTTTTATTGTTATTGTCTCCTCAGCTTCTATTTTCGAAGGACAATGTTTCAAAACGTTTTGCGAAGCTTCGTGCTGCATAGCTGAAGCCACAATTTTTAGGCCCATCGTTTCCATACTTTTGTCCCTTAGCGTATTTTGCCTGTATTTCTAAGAGAAAAAGTCCTATTCAAATTGATATTGTTCTTTGATTGCAGGTTTGTAGGTGGAAAACTGAATACCTGTTATAATGCACTTGACTTGCATATCGAGCAAGGAAGAGGTCACAAGACAGCCCTGATTTGGGATAGCCCTGTTACTGACAGCATAAAGAAGTATTCATACAAGGAACTACGCGATGAGGTTAGTCGTCGTTCTCCTTGCAGTCTTATATTGACCGGATAATTCTCATCAGGTCCTACAAACACGGCAGCGGAATGGACTCAGAAAAGTACACTACCCTAAGGAAATTACTGTGTTACACAGGCTGAACCAAAATGACCGACGAAAACCGCATCTTTTGTTGGCCATCCGCCGTTTGTGCTTTCATTTGAATTTTGCTGGTTATCCAAATGTGTGGTATGCCCTGATCGCTTTTCTTTCATGCTTCATGCACGCTTAATATCATCTTTCACTCTTTCTTTCTCTGGTTTCATCATTCTTATTCTGTCCAGTTTGGTTTTATTGAGGATGACTCTTTCCATGTTCCTTTGTGCAGCCTTTGGTTAGTTCTCCTGAAGTTTTACACGAGTCCATGTTTCAACATCATAGTCCATTGATGAAAGAACCACTGCTACAACATCTTTTTCTTGAGTGAGGCAACAAGGCATCTTTTCACCTCTCAGAAAGTAACCCTATTGGCCAAAGTGCACATCTATATCTTTGTCTAAATTGTTCTTTGGTGTGAGTTCTTTCCTAGGTATCTGTTCTCTTCGGCATCCTGGCTTGACAGCGACTGTCATAAAGGTGACTTCATAATAGCGATTGTTCTAAAACAGCAACTGTCACAACAGCGACTACATGATAGCGATTGTAATAAAAGGGTGATTGTCATGACAGCGCTTAACATTTCAGCCAAAATCCTTTACTTGGTTGGTTATCAACAGTTCTCCAATAGTACCAGGGTGCAGGGGGGTTATTATCTGTTACTTTCCTTTTCCGTCTAAAGGTCTGACGCAGATGTGTAGAAGAACCAACAGCTGCTGCAATTTCTTCATTAACATGGGCGATTGCGTCTTGCACAATTCTTCTTGATGGATCTCGTGTTGTGACTGCAGCTGTTTTTACTGTGTTTTCAATTCTCTGTATTGCCACTGCCACAGAATTTGGTGGATGCATATGGGCGCCACTGCTCACTGGGGGTTGCTTTTGCTGACGATACTGAAGAATTGTCGTTAGGTAACCTTTTCAACCAGGCTTTGCACACCTCCAGTTGATTGTGTTTAATTTTTTGTCCCTTCTGTACAAAAAGCCTTTTCTTGACTTATCATGTCACTTCTTTTTCTTGATTTTGTAAACTCCACTTTAGGCCATATTAGATTTTTCAAACATGTGATTCTGCATATCAAGGCCTTCAACAATGAGCGCCCCCCTTCAATTAGCGCCCCCCCTTCAATTAGCGCCCCCCCAAATCATCTGCAAGCCATTTCAGTCATGTGCTCTTAATCTGGCAGCTGACGACAGTAATGATTGCAAAACTCACTGCTTTAAAGAGGGTAATCATGCGAAAAAGGTGCAAATTTACTGGAGTCTCGGCTGCAAATACTGACTGAACCACACAAAAATCCATTCGAAGATATTGATGATTTAGAAGTTCAAGATGCCACTCCAGCAATTATGCAAGTTGATGAGGGTTCGGGCTCGGACGACATTCATATAATGTAAGCATTTTGCCTATACACTTATCAAATAGTGAAATAACAACTTTAAAGATTATAGCCATTTGCATTTCGAAACTTGGTCTTTTATTTGTGGATTTCTATTTTCTTTAATGAGTGCCTCTCGCCAATGAGTTCCTCTCGCCAATGAGTGCCTCTCGCCAATGAGTGCCTCTCGCCAATGAGTGCCTCTCGCCAATGAGTGCCTCTCGCCAATGAGTGCCCCTCGCCAATGAGCGCTCCCTCTCTGAGGCCAAAAAATAAATGAGCCCACCTGCACTCATTAGAGAGAATGCGGTACATCTCCTTCTGAAGTTGACAGTAAAAGTCGCTATCGTAACAGTCGCTGGTCTAATGCAGTCACCATCCAGACAACAGCCATTTTGAAAGTCGCCAACCTGATTACGTCGCCAACCTGATTACGTCGCCTTTGTGAAGTCGTATTTATGACAGTCGCTGTTTTGACAGTCGCTATAAGGAACCCGAGCTGTTCTCATCCACTTCTGCCATGAATTCATGATCTATTTCTCTTTCTTTCCCTGATTTTCGTTTTGCAATATCATTACAGGTACTGTAATTTTTGTTTTCCGTTTTGTCATTCCATCTGTCTTTCCCACTGCATTTAGGGTTCTAGTAATTTTTCCATTTCGTTGTCCCTTTTGGCCGATAGAATGACATAATCAGCGAATAGTTCACCCTTTCTCCTGTCATATTAATTCCAATTTCCGTTTCCATTCTCTTAAAGATTTCTTCAATAAACTCTGTATAAATAACCGGCTCTGAGAGTGTCACCTTGGCTTACATATTTCATGACCATCTTTCATGGTCATCTTTCATGGTCATCTTTCATGACCATCTGTCATGATCATATTTCATGATCATCTTTCATGGTCATCTTTCATGACCATCTGTCATGATCATCTTTCATGGTCATCTTTCATGACCATCTGTCATGATCATCTTTCATGGTAATCTTTCATGATCATCTCTCATGATCATATTTCACGGTCATCTTTCATGATCATCTTTCATGATCATATTTCATGGTCATCTTTCATGATCATCTTTCATGATAATCTCTCATGATCATCTTTCATGGTCGTCTTTCATGATCATCTTTCATGATCATATTTCATGGTCATCTTTCATGATCATCTTTCATGATCATCTTTCATGATCATCTTTCATGGTCATGTTTCATGATCATCTTTCATGATCATCTTTCATGATTATCTTTCATGATCATCTTTCATGATCATATTTCATGCTCATATTTCATGATCATATTTCATGGTCATCTTTCATGACCATCTGTCATGATCATCTTTCATGATCATCTTTCATGGTCGTCTTTCATGATCATCTTTCATGGTCATCTTTCATGATCATCTTTCATGATAATCTCTCATGATCCTCTTTCATGGTCGTCTTTCATGACCATCTGTCATGATCATCTTTCATGATCATCTTTCATGACCATCTGTCATGATCATCTTTCATGATCATCTTTCATGGTCGTCTTTCATGATCATCTTTCATGATCATCTTTCATGATCATCTTTCATGATCATCTTTCATGGTCGTCTTTCATGATCATCTTTCATGATCATATTTCATGCTCATATTTCATGATAATCTCTCATGATCATATTTCATGGTCATCTTTCATGATCATCTTTCATGATAATCTCTCATGATCATCTTTCATGGTCGTCTTTCATGATCATCTTTCATGATCATCTTTCATGATCATCTTTCATGGTCATGTTTCATGATCATCTTTCATGATCATCTTTCATGATTATCTTTCATGATCATCTTTCATGATCATATTTCATGCTCATATTTCATGATCATATTTCATGGTCATCTTTCATGACCATCTGTCATGATCATCTTTCATGATCATCTTTCATAGTCGTCTTTCATGATCATCTTTCATGGTCATGTTTCATGATCATCTTTCATGGTCATGTTTCATGATCATCTTTCATGATTATCTTTCATGATCATCTTTCATGATCATATTTCATGCTCATATTTCATGATCATCTTTCATGATTATCTTTCATGATCATCTTTCATGATTATCTTTCATGATCATCTTTCATGATCATCTTTCATGGTCATATTTCATGGTCATCTTTCATGATCATCTTTCATGGTCATATTTCATGGTCATCTTTCATGGTCATGTTTCATGATCATGTTTCATGATCATGTTTCATGATCATCTTTCATGGTCATGTTTCATGATCATCTTTCATGATCATCTTTCATGATCATCTTTCATGGTCATGTTTCATGATCATGTTTCATGATCATCTTTCATGGTCATGTTTCATGATCATGAAAGATGATTATCTTTCATGATCCTCTTTCATGGTCATCTTTCATGATCATGTTTCATGGTCATCTTTCATGGTCATGTTTCATGATCATGTTTCATGATCATCTTTCATGGTCATGTTTCATGATCATGTTTCATGATCATCTTTCATGGTCATCTTTCATGGTCATGTTTCATGATCATGTTTCATGATCATCTTTCATGGTCATGTTTCATGATCATCTTTCATGATCATCTTTCATGGTCATATTTCATGATCATCTTTCATGATCATCTTTCATGGTCATATTTCATGGTCATCTTTCATGATCATCTTTCATGGTCATCTTTCATGGTCATGTTTCATGATCATGTTTCATGATTATCTTTCATGGTCATGTTTCATGATCATCTTTCATGGTCTCAATCTTCTTGCTGAGCTTATCTCTTCTTATTTCTGCTGCGCCATTTAGGTTGGCCTCTTTTAGGAATTCCAAAGTATTTTTCCAGGGATATCATCTTTTTCTGAAACGTTAAAACGGCTTTAGCATCAAAATCCTTTTCAAATCCACAAATGCCATATACATAGGAAATTGGCATTCCTTGGTATTTTCCGACACTTGTGACACTGTGAAGATGATCAATGGCTTAGATCTTTTCCTTTATTTTGCTTGCTTGGGTGCTTGATGATATTATGTTATTGTATATTGGAGTATAGCATCAATGATAAATTAGCGCATGTGAAACCAAGTCATCATCATCAATCGGGCGCACCCGAATCCACATAATTTATCCACAACTCTCTATCTGACATGGCTGTGCGGATTTCTTCGTAAGTAAGGCCGGTATCTTGCGTGAGGAGGGGACATGGTCAAGTTTAGGTCTACCGGGTCTCCTGTAACCATGTTTCGGTTTCCATAGTATTAGGTTTGCTACAGATTCGTCACTTCGATAGCAGTGGCCGGCTAGACGTAATCGTCGTTGCTGTATAACGGAGGAAGTCTTAGGAAGATCACCATATAAGTCTTCATTTGTTTCGTGGTGTCTCCAGTTGTTGTTAAGAGCATGGTGAAGTAGGCGAGTGTATGTGCCGTCGATTTCACTATTCATTGTTTTGGTCATGGTCCATGTTTCAGCACCGTATAGAAAAATACCTTCCACTGTTGAAAAATCCACAGGAAGCCAAGTAGCCATCTTTAATGATTCTACCCCCCCCCCAAAGCGCATGCTCCCTACATGGTATAATAGGGGCAAAATGTATAACCATAAAATAACAGAACATAAATCTCCCTTTGGAGTTCCGGAGAAATGAAAGTGCTAGTTTGACGGCCTATTATGGTGTTTTTGCTTGCTCCTAGTTTTTCTCAGCATCACTGATTTGATGACACACATTTCCAATATTCTGTCTATTTCTAGATTTGTCTTTTATAACAATTGCAAGATTGCCTCTCATGGTGTTGTTAGAGCAAAGGGAATTGGCTTTTCAACCAATTCAATTCACTTCAAATTCAATCTGGTCTCTCCCTGACCTTTAAATAAATCTGGATATTGGTCAACTGTTTTGTTTTTCTATCCTTGACAACTGATTGCATCAATCTTGTTTATGAGATTGAGGCACTCACTGGCTTGTCTACTGGGTAAAGGTTTTTAAGGCCTTTATGCGATATCCCTTTTTAGAAGCACCTCAGCCTCTCCTTTCGCCAATGATTTGACAGTTATTGAGGAGTGGGGTATAGAAAATCTAGTTTCGTTCAACAAAGCAAGATGAAAAAGGCTTTCATTTCATGTAAATGCAACCCAGAATCTCGACCTGTCCTCATGAATGACAATGAACTGGAACTGGAACTTCTTTCACTCAACTTAGTCTTTCGGTGAAAAACGCACATCCATTCGATTGCTAAACATGCATCTCAAAGGCTTGGTTTGCTATCCACAGCCGTGGGTTGTCTCGTCGTCTCACCTGCTAACTATATAAAATTCTCGAATCCGTCCTTCTTTTGAGTACTTATTCTATGTCTGGAGAGGTGCGCCAAAATCCACTCTGTCTTCTCAAAAAAGCCCAGTCCAAAGGCACTTGTCTCATAGACAATCCCAACCTCACCAAATCTCTGCAACTTCTTTCTCATTTTCATTTAGCTGCCGAACTTCCCATCTTCTTCAACTACTTTCACAATATCCTCCGAGGAATAATATTCTCGTCCTGCCAGAAACTGCTTCAGGATATAATCAATTGGGTCATTGGGCATATGGTGAAAAGAAAATGAAGACAGACTTTGCAGAATTAGACGAAATCGCTTTCATTGTGAAAAATGTAAAGTTTGAATCTGCCTATCACCAAAAAGTAACTGTTTTCGGGACTTCCATGCTTTATAAAGAAATTATAGATGTAAAATGAAATCAAATGCTTTTGAGTGAATTTTAAGCACTAATTCTACAATTTTTTGTTATGATCAACATGCTCTTTTTTGTCAATTAAGCATCTGTCATCTTGTACCTCTAATTCTGTCTTCCATAGTTAAACGAACAGATAAACTGAATGCAAGAGAGTAATCGGACTTTTATTTTTTACTTCAAGCGATGCATTTTGATTTTATATGTAGCAGGGGAATAGTTGTTTGGGTATTTGGAGTTTTAAGTGTCAATCACCTAGGAATTCTAGCAAAACAATATTTGAAACACCAAGGGCCCAAATCATTTTTGAATAAACTGTTTGGTCTTATGCTCATTACAAGCTTTAGGTAGCACCTTACCAGAGGGGTGCTGAGCCAAAACTTTGGGTGTAGGGTAGCTACCTCCGTTCCTTTCCTCCCTAAGCTTTCTGTCTGGCTTCATGCCAGGTACCAATATCCGTGTTGGTGGACAGGTAGAAGATTTCATCACAGTGGGCTTCTTGCTGCAACCAGTATGGCAGCTACCTCTACTATTTCTCTCATCACCATCATCATCGGCCATTCAGTCCACAGCAGACCATGTTCTCTCACCCTCCGCATCCACATCTTGCCTGGTTTATCCTCATCTTTTTCTTACCACCTCTTTCATAGTCTTTCTCTATTTTCTGGGGTTCATTCACTGACTTTCATGCCACGTTCTCATTCTCACCCCATAACCCACCCAGCTCCACTTCAATCTCCTGATCTAAAAAACACTGCCTTGGAAGTTTTCGTTGCAAGAACAGGAATGTTTCATAATTTATCTACTGGCTCAAATGAACCAATTCTTAGCCAAACTCCGGGAGAGTTGAAGGAAGTTCAATGTCCATTGTCAAAAAACCAGTGTCTTTGATGATTGTCTGTCCATGGAATGCAAAGATGTGTATAAGAAGCAAAAAAAACCGAATATCATTATTAAGGTATTTGCTAATTTGAATATAATCTTAGTGATATAACTGTGTTATATCTATCGGTTAATCTAAATCTTTGCCCTTGCATCATTCATTTAGGCTGCAAAATTTGCCAGAGTTCTTACCAACCATGGCATCAAGAAGGGAGACAGGGTTGTGATATACATGCCGATGGTCCCAGAGGTGGGTAGTCAACATAGTGCTATTATACATGGACTTTTATTTTCTTTGGTCTTGAAGGTGATATTCCAAACTGCTTGAAATGGCTCTTCCAGTAACCATTTACCGTCAGCTTCGTAAAGCTTATTGCTGGGGTTTGCATGACAAAATGCCTCCCCCCCTGTTTCCAAGCTTCCCCATTTTCCAGATCTGAGAACCAACTCAAACATCGATTTCTGGCAACTTTTTATTACTCGAGTTTCTATTCATCACCAAGCATAACTTTGCTTCTGATAGGCTGGGGTGGAGATCCTTGTTCAAGTTGAAAGTTGATTGGCTTTGAATGGAATACTCTGTTGCCATCTTATTTTGAATGGAGGCGAATCCCATGTTATTGTCAAACCCTGTTTTACCAAGGACACGGTGCTTATCGGCAGCAATTAAGCCAATGCGAATTTTGCATTTTCATGGAAAATGATTGATGGTCCTTGTGAAATTCAATATCAATGTGATACAGAACCTTTCCTCTGTAATGCATAGCAGCTTTCTGGAAAAAGGATTTTGGGTTGTATTGGTGAAGAGTATTTTTGCAGTTTTTTTATCAAATATATGAAGTAGTGAAATCTGTAATAGGAATAAATGTAATAATCAAGGAAATTTAGTAAAATAATTCATTGTTTTTTATCTAGGCTGCTATTGCAATGTATGGCTGTGCCAGAATTGGTGCTGTGCATTCAGTTGTGTTTGGTGGTTTTGCTCCAAATGAGCTTGCAAGGAGAATCGATGATGTAAACGTACGTGTTTAAAAGCCACAACGATCATTCTTATGATTCTTGATGCTGAGTTTCTTGCCGTCAAAACAAAACACCATATATTTGGAAATTGGACGAACTCTTCTTTCCAATTGCAATTTCCAGAAATGAAACAGGCCTTTTCCCAAACCCTTGACCATCATTAAGGAGCCTATTCCTAGAGCAATACTTTCCCAAGCCAGAGGTTTGTGGATTAGGATAGCTAGTATCCTTCTTGGTCCAAAATTAACTGTAAATGCATCCCTGGTACCCATTTACTGGTAGAGGAAATGCGAAAAAAGAGCGCTATTTCTGACGTTGAAAGCAGCTTATAGCCAATTGTGTGTATGAATAAATATTCTTTCTTCCCAAAGCCAAAAATTGTGGTAACAGCTTCATGTGGTATTGAGCCCCATCGCCTGTTGCCATATGGGCCTCTTGTTGAAAAGGCATTGGAAATGGCATATTACCCACCCGAAAAAGTCATTGTTCTTGACAGGCCACAGGTAAGAGCCATTTAAAATACTTCATAGTTGCACCTATAGCGCAGTGAATCTATTTTTACCAGCTGGGATGGGACTATTTTTGAGAATACATATTATTTTAACAATCTATTGATCACTGCAGATCCATACAAATTTCAAATTAGCTTATTTGGTACATCGAATCATCAAGACACTGCACAGGACACGTAACTAAACGAACTTACAATTCAATTAAATGTCAACAAGTGCAACATATTTAGCTACATCACATCTCGCTCTCTTCTTCAAAGGTTTTTAAACATAATGTTCCAAATAAGAAAGGAATAAATATTGCCTTTGCTCTTTTCTGACTTCCCTCTGCTCCTGAAGTGGGCAGATTCGTCACTAGACCTAAGTAGCTCTTTTGTTATAGGTACGAGTGTTTTGCTCTCTTACCTAAGAGCAACTAAACTGAAGACACGTTCAGCCCTTCAATTTGAGCAAAGCAAAGATCAAGCGATGCCATCCAAGTGCATTTTCTATGTTTTTAGATATCCCAGGCAATCAACGCACCGTTCTTTACGTCTTATGCATTCTTCGATTCCCACATGACTTTCATCCAACCTAGTATCTAGTTTCCTTGTGGTCTGGGGATGATATGCGCTTTTTATTTGGAAATGAACCGATCCTAAAAGTTATGTCCTCCCTAGATCCAAGGTAAGCCTTTAGCCCCCTGTTTAGTTGAGTATTTCGGTTAGGCCATCCTTCAAGTCGCAATGGCCTCATCTGAGATATAACTGGATCTTTGTTGATCTCTTTCTGAATGTCTTTGATACTCTTTGATGAAACATTAACTGTTCTTAGCTCTTTACTTCTGCTTCCTTATCTGTTATTAATCTTAGAAACACAGTACATAAAAGGTTTCTGGGTTCTTTCATTGCCTCTTGGTATGGAAGGTATGCCCTGCTCAAAGCATTTGCCACATACAAATTTCTTACCTGGAATATGCTGGAAATCAAAGTCATATTTTTATAGAGTAAATATCATCTTTGCAATCTTTTGGGAATTGTTGCTAAGGATTTGTCACAAATAGTTTCCAGTGGTTTATGGTCTTTTTCCACTGTCACATATCTTCCATAAACATTTCTTTCAAATGTTTCCGCCCAACTCTAAGACCTAATTGACATTGATTCTTTGACTCTATTTGGATAAAGCTCTTTTCAGCAGATGCTCTTGTTCCCGAAAGCTCCATAAACAGACAGCAGCAAGTAGCACACTTGCTTACTCAGTGATGTGCATACTAATAATACCCGTCGTAACAGTCTCTTGTTGGTTATTTAATTTCTCCTATGATTGGTAATCGAATCATGATATTGTGCAGCATAATTAATGAAGCAAACATTACATGAGTCAACGTCATCGTTGCATGGTCTGTTCTAAACTAAGTCTGCAATCTTTCATCTCAGTCTGAAATCTTTCATCTTAGTCTGAAATCTTTCATCTCAGTCTGAAATCTTTCATCTAAGTCTGAAATCTTTCATCTAAGTCTGAAATCTTTCATCTCGGTCTGAAATCTTTCATCTCATTCTGAAATCTTTCATCTCAGTCTGAAATCTTTCATCTCAGTCTGAAATCTTTCATCTCTGTCTGAAATCTTTCATCTCAGTCTGAAATCTTTCATCTCAGTTTGAAATCTTTCATCTCAGTCCGAAATCTTTCATCTCAGTCTGAAATCTTTCATCTCAGTCCGAAATCTTTCATCTCATTCTGAAATCTTTCATCTCAGTCCGAAATCTTTCATCTCAGTCTGAAATCTTTCATCTCAGTCTGAAATCTTTCATTTCGGTCTGAAATCTTTCATCTCAGTCTGAAATCTTTCATCTCAGTCTGAAATCTTTCATCTCAGTCCGAAATCTTTCATCTCAGTCCGAAATCTTTCATCTCATTCTGAAATCTTTCATCTCAGTTTGAAATCTTTCATCTCAGTCTGAAATCTTTCATCTCAGTCTGAAATCTTCCATCTCATTCTGAAATCTTCCATCTCTGTCTGAAATCTTTCATCTCAGTCTGAAATCTTTCATCTCAGTCTGAAATCTTTCATCTCAATCTGAAATCTTTCATCGCTGTATCTGGCAAGAGTTCGTCTTATTATCACTCGTATTTTGGTGCTCTATCCTCTCCCCCCTTCAGTGTTCTGTGAAAGTGGCTATGTGGTATTATCTTCCTCACACGTAGGCTTGCCCCCCTCCAGCCTTCATTGCTTCTTGAAAGATGTAAGATGTATTTTGATGGTTCTCATTGCATTTATGGTTGCATCTAAGCTGTCATTCCTTCTCATGACATTCGTCGGCTTTTTTCCATCGAGCTTGGCTTGTCAACAATTCATTCTATCCCTTTCTTTGGTGTCTAGCTCTTGTACATAACTTTGGCCGTCAGCCGTCTTCATTGTTGCTTTGCTGCAAACGTCTTTGTACGCAACTCTCTGTCATAAAGCAATATTTTCTTGCTGGTAAGTGCAGGTAAACGTGTCATTTATCATCGTCCATTGAACCAGAGAATGGCTTTACTGCAGTAAAGACCTGTTTTCCATTGGCTGTTGGCTGTGTCTGGAAGAAGCCTGCCCCCGGAATCAGTGAAGAGACTTAAATGGCTTGTGCTCTTCTAAGCTTTGGCTCAGGGTGTACCTGCTGATCTAGGTCTTCGTCAACGACTTACACATACCATGCTTGAAACGAAATTTTTTGTCATTGAAATGGCAAAATCCGGCGTTACGTTCGCAAAATGCACCTTTTCTATGCAGAATATGCCTTGTTGTCAAACTCAAGAGGAAAAGCGAAATGAAGTCACTCTACTGCTTGTTGTATTGATGACTCTATCGCTGTGGTAGAGCCAACTTGTACAAAATATTCCATTTGCGTTGCCATATGAAAATTTCATGGTAGACAGCAGTAGATAGGACGCATATAGGAAGCACACTTGGTTACTCAGTGATATAGACACAACTGGATTCATATCATAATTACACCTTTCGTAACAACGTTGCATTGCATATTACAGATCACAGTTCATAGTTAGGCGTGGTGTTGTTGCGTATTAGTGGTATGGCCGAGTGGCCGAGTGGTCGAGTGGCCGAGTGGCCGAGTGGCCGAGTGGCCGAGTGGCCGAGTGGTCGAGTGGTCGAGTGGCCGAGTGGTCGAGTGGTCGAGTGGTCGAGTGGTCGAGTGGTCGAGTGGTCGAGTGGTTAAGACGCAGTGTTTTGAATCTTGTGAGGTCTACTCGCGTGGGTTCAAATCCCCGTCGTTGGAACAACTAACCACAAGCCAACAGCCAACTCAGCTGTCCATCCTTCGGGATGTCGATGAATGAGTACTCAGAAGTAATTCTGAGGGAATAAGCAGAAATGCCGCAGGCGAATCAGCCCGGCCTGCATTAAAAGATAAAAGTTGCTTTGCTTTGCTTTATCAAAGTATCTAAATGGTGGAGAAGATGGCAACAGTCTCTTAATTTCACTAAATATTCTTCATCACAACAAACTCTGTATCTTTCCTTATCAACTGTCTTAGAGGCTCTGTTATTTCTGATAACTTTGGAGAAAATCTTTGCACGAAGTTTTCCACTACTATTAGTCTCTTCACAGATTTCCTGTCTGTTGAAGTAGGCATATTCTCCGTTGCTGTAACTTTTGTCTTATCAATTTGTATACGGATAATATGTTCAAGGAAGCTAACTTGTATTTTCCTCAATTTCCCTGTCTTTGTTTACTTTCAAATTAGCTTGTCTGTTTTTCTCAAAACAATTTTAACTTGCCATCATGGTCTACATTGCTTCTGCATTGTTATCACCGCATCCAAATATCAAAAGGTTGTCATGAATAGCTGTAAGATCATCGAGATGAGCAACGATTTTATTAATCTCTTTTTTAACTTCCTCTCGAGTTGGGGAGATACCAGATTGAAAGAGACCAAATAGTAGGTAGCCTTTTCCATCCATACTTTCCCAAGGTTGTACCAATGTTGTTAAGTAACTTGAATCCTCTTATTTAACTAATCTATTTCAATTTGCCAAAACCCATTTGCACCCGCAACAATAGATATCCATGCCTTACTCAGCTCTGGTAAGAAATGCTCTATTGCATGAATTGGAAAGTTTTTTGTTTCTAGTGCTTTGTTAAGCAGCCTTGGGTCTCTACGTAATCTAACTTCGTCATTCTTTTTTAATACAACCACCATACTGGAGTGATAATACATAGCTTAGCTAATCTTCGAATCTCCGCTTTCACCTTCAGTTTGACTGAAAGGGGTATCTTATGCACTGGTAGCTGAACTGGTGAATACTTTCGTCAGTTGCAAGATTAAGTTCTTCTTTTAGTAAACGTCCTTTGAAAGCAGCTGTCACTAGATTGTTCTCTTGAGCTCTAATGATGTCTTCGAAACCTTGCGCCAACTCTTTATTGACAAATATTATAAGGTCCATTTCTGGCAATGCAGCTGATTCAAGTGGCAGTTTCGTCTTTACTTATACCACAAAGAATTCAAAGCAGTATGATGTCATGGGCTGAATTGAAATTGTTAATTCTATTTTTCCCAATGATTTAATTTCTGTTTTGTACATTATCACTTGAAATGTGCTTCTTTGCAAATGCTTTACTTTGTGGTCTCAAAGATGGTTTGGTAATCAGCCTCACTAATTGTATTCACAGTTGACCCATAGTCTAACCGAAAATCAACCTCATAACCAGAAACGCTATCTCATAATCAGAGTCTTCCACCCCATTCACTGTTTCGAAACTTAGAATGCATCACTCCTCATTAGATTCTGATTGACTGCACTCGTTGACTGTACGGATTTTCCTCTCATTAAATTGTTTTCGTTGCCTAGCTGCCGATTTCTGCTATTTTGCTCTGCACATTTGATTTTCTCCTCCACATTGTAAGCTCCGTTTGCTCAACGCTCTTGTTTCTATTGTCTGTGATCCGAACCGTAGTGATGAGCTATGGACAATACCCCGGTTTCTTAAATAACAATTTCGCATATTCATCTGTTAATTAGTCAGTTGCGTTACGCGTAGTGGAAACATTCGAGTATTTTCTGACTCCAAACTCTATACGATTTGGAAATAGGCAGATCACAACACCAACCACAAGGTTTTTATGTGCTCCGAACCTCCCAACTTTTTCTGTAGGCTTTGGCACATTCCCTCTTATTTCCTCTTTACTGACCACAGAAACGTAATCTTGCCTCGTTGCCTTCTTTCTTTGCTTAGTCTGCTCTTTTGCTCTGCTGCGTTCCATACTCGCTCTCTTTCGAGCGTAGCAGAAACCAGAGACAGGGCTCTGAGTTTGTTTCTTTTGCTCTACAAATGTCAAAACAAACTTTTTGACTCAATTTTGATTGCTGAAGTAGTTTTTCCTCGTACTCTCATTTGTTCTGACGATAACCCTGCAATGTCTTTAATGCCGTCTCTAAGTGCCTTGTAGTCACACGTTTGCCCGAATGTTCGATTCGCTTCATTCATGCCTTAATCTTCAAACTTCTCTATAATCTTATCTGAATCTTCCTTATGATGGCAAAAGTGGCAAATAAAACACCCCATCAAATAGCTTAACTGGCTTTTCTTGCTGGCCCAGCAGATATCTCATAATTTTCCACATGTGTTTAAATTTCTTCCAACTGACAGCTTAAGTGTCTCCCAATTTTAAGTGAGAGGAAACAGAGGCCCTGAAACTCTTTTCATGCTTCTAGCAACTAGTTAAAACCAAGTAGCACTTCTGGTACCATAAAAGTGTCACAGCAGCAAGGATCGATGGAGGCGCAATGACACGTGTTACATGACTAAACGAACTAACAAGTCAATTAAATGTCAACAACAACAACAACACACTAACTTTCGTCACATTTGGAAGAGTATTTTGATTTCTGTTGCAGCAAAGCTTTAATTTCAAGCCAGGAAGAGACCTTTGTTGGCACGACGTCATGGCCAGTGTCACAAGTCCGCACGATTGTGTCCCAGTTGATTCAAATGATCCACTTTATGTTCTATACACATCTGGCACAACTGGAAGTCCAAAGGTGACACTTGTATTTTCACATCTCTACTAATCTTATCATTTTGTTTTTAATTCATCACAGTTGTACCAAGTTTTGTCCTCCAATCTAAGGTGCATGCATTTTATCTTCTCACTGTTTTCTTCCTAAAGAAGCTTTTCCTTTCCCTCTTCTTTTCCTCAGGTTTCTTCATTGATTGGGTTACTACAGAAATAATTAATTCTATGCCTTCGTTGATCATTTCCATTCAATCAGTTCTAGCAAGCTCATTGCTGGATTGTAATGGACAGATGCCTTCTATCTGCCGATCTCTTGAAAAAATGGTCGCCATGAATAATCAAGGACTTTTTATAGTATTCAATAACTGCAAGCTACTTCGCAAAAGATAATGAAACCTAGCAGTTCACCCTGCAGATGAAACTTATTGATTCGATGCTGCTGGCATAATATCCCTTCTCGATTATTCTGATTTCTCTCACAAGTAATTGATATTCACCTTTCGTTTTCCACTTAGTATCTATTACGAGCCAAAATCTCCAGCGTTAAATAAAATGTCCTCGGACAACAATTTATTGACTAAATGAGCAGAATTCGCGTTCTTGTCAAAGCCATATCTTATTTTGATATGTTTTCGCCATATCGGCTTTCTCTGTTGCCTGATATTGTCAGCAACACTGACAACGTAAATCAATTAGTATGCGAATTGAAAAGACTTTTCTCTCCCATAATCGAAAAGTTTGTTGCGTTATTTCAACTTTATGTATCTGAAATGTGTCAGTCTTGGACAAACGACGAACTTAAAATTGTAAGAAGGACCAGGGACTGACTGAAAATGGTAGCTGCAAAGTCTTAGTCGTTTGATTTGATAAGTCGTGTAGAAGTGCTCGTAATGCAGCAAAGTCATTGAACATCCAACGTAAGGAAACGTATTTGAATGGCAGGGTTTTCGCATGCAGGGGGATATGAAAGCATCTTGGAAAGCGATCAATGAAATGATAAACAAAATGTCAAAGTCGACCAATAGTGACATCAGCAATTGTGGTCAGGAAATCTCTCACGAAATTGAAATTGCAATTATTACAATTGGCTACTTTTGCACCACTGCGGATCTTGCTAGAACTATTGAGAAATTGAGAACCCATTAATATCAGATGAATCATAGATAAAAAGCCATACATCGAAATTCAGTTTCAAATCCATGACGGTGAAAACAAATGTTGCAAAAGCAAAAGCAATGCTCATATCAACAAAGCAAAGAAAAAACTGTCAGCTAAAAATAGTAAAGCATGATGTTTAAGCATACAAGAAAAACAGATAGATATCATCCAATCTGCCAAATACATTGGAATGAAAATGGATAGTAATCTTAACTGGTAAGAAAAAATAAATACCGTGTCCACCAAAATCAGTAGAGCTATTAATTTTAGAAAACATTCCAAATGTGATTAATCTCAACATGCACTAAAGACACTTTATAATGGTGATGTGGAGCTCCACTTCAGATGCTGTCGCTCTGTTTGGGGACCTTTGCTTCAATGGAAGGAGCCGTCAACAAAAATATCCGAATCTAGCAGAAAGGATGATCTCAAATAGCGGCTTTAATGTTCCTGCCAGGCCACTCTTAACATCCTGGTCTAAAGACTACTCATGAGCTGATTCCAGTGCTAACACCTGGCAGTTTATAAGCCCTATTCCAGAGAGTCATTTCCAGGTTATACGCAATACAAGGACAAATTTAACAATCACCCATCTACCAATCATGGAAAATAGAAGAATGGACAAAATTTTTTTCCTTTTTGAGATGAACAGGCATCGAATATCATATGAGCTGAAGGAAAGCAGACATCTTATCTGCAATCATTTGAACTTGTCTTGAGCCTTTTAATATTTTCATCTTTTTAACTTCTGTTTTATCAAATAATTATTAATTACTAATTCTTCTTTGAAACTGTTAAGGCAGTTTTTTGATATTTCATGCATTTTAGAGTTTTAATTGTATATAAAGTGACTTAAATGGAGGGCACCTTTTATACTAGCCTCCGTTGAAGGGTAGCCCTCCTAAAATTATTTGAATGTCAAATGAGATGATTCGCTCGACGTGTCCGTCCATTTGCGCCATCAAAGCGACTGAAATGGACACTGACGGTTGCATTTGAATTTTGCTCCTTTGAATATTTCTATGTATCTTCTTGTGTTCTCACGTGAATTATGTACATGCCTAGGGCATATTGAGAAGCAATGGTGGGCATGCCGTTGCATTGAAATGGACAATGAAAAATATTTACGGGATAGAGCAGGACGAGGTATGAACTGGTCAACGAGTCGATCAATCAGTCGATTAACTCCTTCATCAGGCTACCAATCAGTTACTCTATTAATTAGCTAATCATTCAGTTATTGTCTTTATCAACGAGTTAATCAATCAATCAGTCAGTTAGTTAGTCCTTTCGTCAATCAACTAATCAATGAATGAATGAATGAATGAATGAATGAATCAATGAATCAATCAATCAATCAATCAATTAATCAATCAATCAATCAGGTATTCATTTAGTCAATCATACAATCAATACATCGCTTATTTATCTTATCAATCAATTAATCAATCAATCAATCAGATATTGGAGCATCGCTTGGAAGCCGCAGTATGATAAGAAATCGTAGAGCAAGAGGCACGGTATTGAACATCATTCATCAGCATTTACTTTGCTGACATCGCAGCATTAACTTATCCATAAACTGATGCAGCAAAAACCAACAGTTCCAAACTAAGTTTGAAACTATTTTAGCCTTCTTATTCATGAATGTCTTTTTTAATTCTACGAGATCATCCTTCACTGAAGTCCCTGTTTCCATTTATTCCCTTGGTATTCTTTTGACTTGTTTGGTCTCACTTTGTTGATTCACAAATCCGTATTCACGTATCATTTAGCAACTGCAGATTTTGCTTTTGTACTAATCCAGAATTATCTCTCGTCAAAAGGTCATCATAGTCAGAAATAGCACCCTTGTATACGATGCGCAGTGTCTTGTAATTGTGTTTGATCTTGTATCAGATCAAGATGTCAGTCACAGAATATCCACACCAAGGAGCAGTCGCTGAATAGGGAGAAGATAAAGCCCACATGATTTGCTTGAATTTTCAGTATCAAGTGTATAGTAGATACAGGACAGCTTGAGCTGCTTTCTTTCAAAACGGTTTGATGTGTGTCTTAAAATGAAAGTTTATTTCCTTAGTTGTACGCAGTGTTTGTTCCTTGGTGCTCTCCGTGGTGGATGTATTTCCAATCTTGATTGATACGTCGTTACTTTTCCGCTGCAAATAATCAGGCGCGCTTATCGCCATTCATCTTCATGTAGTCATTTTGAGAAAACTCTGAAAGGATTAGAATTTTTCTTTCGAAACAATTGATGTTAAATTCTTGATTGCGATCGAAACAATTTTTTCATCTTATCTTATGCTGATGAATGATGTTCAGCACCGTGCCTTATGGTCTACGCTTTCTTATCAGCACAATTGTATATTTTGCTGCCTTTGAGTAACGAAACAGGTCATTCAAATAGATATTGGATAAGAAAGGTCCAACACGGATTCCCATGGTACACACACGCTATTATCTCTCCACGCGCTGGAAGACCCATCAGGATTAAAGTTAGCTCCAATTCATTGATGAATGAATTTCGACTTTCCAGCCTCATGCAATTGACCGTGACATTCTGACACCCATGATAATTTTCAGTTTCTCAATTTTCTTCTTTAGACATGGTGGACAGCTTCTGATATTGGATGGGTTGTCGGACACTCTTACATCATATATGCACCCTTGTTGTATGGTTGCACTTCAGTTATGTTTGAGGTAATTTCCATCATCCTCTTTATGCATTTTCTATTTCATTGTATTAGTGTGTCTCAGAGGATTTCTCGAAGAACTCAGAATTTCAATGAGAATGTGACGCAGGTCCTCTCCCAGTTCCTCAATGTGATTACAGTTGACCGTTAAAATACAAATCGTATTGCAGAAACCTCTCCCTTCCTGCCAGTGAGAGAACCAAACACACACACACACACACACACACACACATACACACACACACACACACACACACACACACACACACACACACACACACACACATACACATACACATACACACACACACACACACACACACACACACATACACATACACATACACACACACACACACACACACACACCGAAGGAAGCTCAAACGCTTCCATGCTCTACTTTCAAGTATTGTGTACATTGTTGCAATAGTTAGGGTCAGGGTGGAGGTAAGGATAAGACAAGACAAGATTCATTATGGCGTTTTCCATCGGTGTAATTTTCAATAGTTTCTTCTAATCACGACCTGAGCATTTCCTTATTTGAATTTTCATTGTTTTCCAGGGTAAGCCAATTAATTGTCCCGATGGTAGCACTTTTTTTCGAGTGATTGATGATCACGATGTGGTTTCTTTGTTCACTGCTCCAACTGCCATGCGAATTATTCGTAATGAGGTATGTTTTGACGATTATTTTGGTTAATGATTTCTTTCTCTCACTCCTTATTGCGACTTTTGCCAGTCAGTTTAATCTTCTTTCACTCACTTGCCTTGCATCTTTTGCTCCTTGCTCACGTATGATGCAATCCTTTACGTTGTACACCCTAATCTTGCTGAAAGAGAAATGGAGCGGGTACATTTCATTCCCTCCATCTTCTTCCTGACCTCTGGGCATTGTCACCATCACCATGCTAAAAGAGCACCGCAGTTCTCATCAAGAGCGGATCCCTTTTTCTTATTTGGGACATTTCTCATCCATGATACACCTTTGACTTATTTTCCGCCTCCATCCCATCCTTTTCATGCCCCACTATGTATATTGATCTTTATGCATGACCCCTACGACCCCAGTGACCCCATTGACCTACATCATTAGCAAATAGCAAGTCCTATTTTTAGTCGCTGTACTTGTTCTTTGAGGCATTTTCCACCACTGTTATAAAGACGAAGGGTCTCTATAGCTTTGAAAAAACAATTAAAAGCGCATTCGAAAAGCTGATAATTATCGCTTGGCAAATTGAAATATTTAGGCATATTTCTTGTTTTGATAATACATTATTTATTTAATCTAATCATGTTGTACTAGGTTTTTTCTTTGATAATTTCATTTTGGTTTTATTTCGCTAGAGGGTATAAACGTGTGTGAATATACGCTAATAATAATGATGATAATGATAATGCTTATAATAGCAGGCAAGCCTGACCTTTTTCGTTTTTCTTTTTGTTTCATGTTCATCTTTGTGGTTCAATTGTTCTCTTCATTTTATTTCTCCAGGATCCCGAGGGACATTACGCGAAGGATTACAAAATGGCCAAGTACGTATTTGTGAGGATATGTCAGTTATTGAGTCGTTTTTGTTGATTCAATGCCTGTTTTTAAGCCTTCATCAAACCCTTTCTATAGTACAGCAGTGGTGCGTATTGCTGTCATGCCTCACTTGTTATACTGTAATCAATGTCAAAAGAGAATTTTCATGTGCTTTAAGGAGAGTATGATAAAGTTTTTTATATTTTATCGATTGTCAGAGGAATTCTTTTGACACGATAATGAGTGTCAGGTGAGGAATTTTTTGTCTGGTCTGTTGTGTTGCCATAACAGGGTATTTGTCCCACTAGATCCCGCTTCTAAAAAATAACTATTGCTCTTCCTCAAACCCTCCTCATTGAAGGCCAACATTTCTGCTCCAACCTTAGCCTCCAGTTTCAATAATAGCCAAAAGATAACCAAGAGCCCTAGCCTCATCATCATGTCACCAATGAATATTTCACCCCTGGCCTCTCCTCTCACCAGTGATGTGACAGTTATAGAGAAGTGAAGTACAAACAACCCTATTATGTTCAACCAAGGCAAGCCAAGGCAAGACGACACAGGCTGTAATTTCACATAAACGCAACCCATGTTTTCCAACTGTTTTCACGAATGGTGATGAGTGTGATACTTAGGAACTTCTTCCACACAACTTACTCTTTCTATTTCGTCCAATCCTACTTGGAAATCACGCATCCATTCCAATGCAAAGCATGAATTTCAATAACATGCTGTCTTGCTCTGTGCCCTTAGTATTTTCTCATCTCTTGCACTAATTTTGTTTAACTTCAAAATTTGTCCCTTTCTAAAGTACTTCTCCCATGTGTAGGGTGGTTACCTAATTCCACTCTTTTTCTACATGACAAATTCCAGTCGAAAGCCATTCGTTTAAGGTAACAATCTCAATCTCACCAGATCTCTCCAACCTCTCTTTCATCTTTTTTTTGTTGGCGATCTTTGTATCTATGTTTGCAGATACTTTCACGGGCATTGCTCTCAGGAGACCAGGGATATTATTCCAGCTCCTCTGAGGCGTTTCTTATTTCTTTGTAGATTTCGAGCCATGTTTTTAGCCGGTGAACATGCTGACATCAAAACCTTAGAATGGACAAAGAAGACTTTTAGATCCTCAGTTCTAGACCACTGGTGGCAGACAGGTGAGCGCTTGCATATCGTTATTAATAAACGAAGCAGGAGGCATGTTTTATTGCGGTGAAAGTCATGGTTGGAATTATTTCATTTGGGTTTTGGAGGTGGGATCAATTCTCCGAGAACTTTTGGTATCTGTGCAATTATAAACACAATTGAGGTTATGAAATATGAAAGTATTTAGCGCAAAATTTAGATGTGTTTTATACTTGGACATGTATAGCGGCTTGATGCAGTTCTAGTGGTATTCATTCAGTTAGCTTCTTTAAGCTGGTCGTAAGAAATACCCTTGCCGATTCCTCTTTCTGAGGTGAACCATCCCCATGTATCAAGAGAAGCGACCCATTGCAAGCTGGCATGTGCCTCATTGGTTTTTTTCATATTTAATAATATTATTGTTCCCTTAGTAGTTGGAAAAGATATTGCTTTGATGATTTTTTCAAGCTTCAATTGACAGCAGAAGCAACATGAAAGCGTCAAAGCCTTATATTCATCTTGGCGTTGGAATTGTTCAAGATTCTTTCTGGTTTAAACTTGCAAGTTTTAGATTTTGCCTGAAATTACATCATGATGACAAAAATGGTGCTTTATAACACAATTTCTTTGTAGAAACTGGTTGGCCGATGACCTGTCATTCTGTTGGGCTCGGAATGCCTGATAACTATCGGTTTGGTTCGTGTGGAAGGCCTTGCCCGGGGTGGAACGGTAAGACTTGAAATATATTCGTCACCTGATAGGATTTCAATTGATCAATCAATCAATCAATCAATCAATCAATCAATCAATCAATCTTAATTTTTGCAGTGAAAGTTTTGAACAGGCAATCAATCAATCAATCAATCAATCAATCAATCAATCAATCTTAATTTTTGCAGTGAAAGTTTTGAACAGGCAATCAATCAATCAATCAATCAATCAATCAATCTTAATTTTTGCAGTGAAAGTTTTGAACAAGAAAATGGAAGAGTGCGGCCCTGGAGAAATGGGGACTGTAGCCGTGAAGTGAGTTCAATTTTCCCTCTGCAAAATAAGGCTCCAATCAACATGGGCTGAATATTTTGGCAAATATTTCCTATCAACGCAGAGTACCAAATTCGTATGTCCATCAGTCTGTTAACGATCCGTTGAATTCCCTCTTCTCTAAGTTCTTGTTATGTTTTAAGCTATGGAAACCATGTTATAACCTGTTTCAGGGCTCCAGCTCGTGACGCACTATTTTTAATCTCTGTTTCAGGAGTCAGGTCTGTGATATTCAATTAAATTAAATTCAGGATATTCAATTGTATTAAATTCGGGATATTCAATTTTATTAAATTCAAGATATTCAATTTTATTAGATTCAAGATACTCAATTTTATTAGATTCAAGATATTCAATTTTATCAAATTCAAGATATTCAATTTTATTAGATTCAAGATATTCAATTCAATTTAATTCAGGATATTCAATTGTATTAAATTCAGGATATTCAATTGTGGGATATTCAATTTTATCAACTTTGGGATATTCAATTCAATTTAATTCAGGATATTCAATTGTATTAAATTCAGGATATTCAATTGTGGGATATTCAATTTTATCAACTTTGGGATATTCAATTGTATTAAATTCAAGATATTCAATTTTATTAGATTCAAGATATTCAATTAAATTAAATTTGGATATTCAATTAAATTAAATTCAGGATATTCAATTGTATTAAATTCGGGATATTCAATTCAATTCAATTCAGGATATTCAATTTTATTAAATTCAAGATATTCAATTTTATTAGATTCAAGATATTCAATTTTATCAAATTCAAGATATTCAATTTTATTAGATTCAAGATATTCAATTCAATTCAATTCAGGATATTCAATTAAATTAAATTCGGGACATTCAATTGCATTAAATTCAAGATATTCAATTTTATTAGACTCAGGATATTCAATTCAATTAAATTCAGGATATTCAATTGTATTAAATTCGGGATATTCAATTCAATTCAATTCAAGATATTCAACTTTATTAGATTCAAGATATTCAATGAAATTAAATTTGGATATTCAATTCAATTAAATTCAGGATATTCAATTGTATTAAATTCGGGATATTCAATTTTATTAACTTCGGGATATTCAATTTTATTAAATTCAAGATATTCAATTTTATTAAATTCAGGATATTTAATTTTATTAAATTCAGGATATTAAATTGTATTTGATTCTATTAACCCTTTTTTGTAATTTTGATTGTATGGCCTATTGCCAGGTTGCCCCTTCCACCTGGTGCCTTATCAACCCTATGGAGGGATGATGATCGATTTGTGAATGCATACCATTCTACCATCGAGGTATGGATTTTCCTTATCATTCAAAATATTTGTAATGCATGCAACGTCCACGATCTAGCAACATTCCTTTCTCTAAGTGAAAGTTGTGCTTGAAAAGGGGCGCTTGAGCCCCGGACAACAGGATTTCTAACCAAATGTTTATCACTTATTCTGCATCGGTGATTTTTCCCGTTGAACCTTCTGAATCCTTATAAAGTTGACGTAGTGTTCAGATGATAGACGTAGATAGGCGAATCAGCAAATTTGAAAAGGACTTTTTTGCATTAGCAAGGACACGTGTTTCGTACTGAAGAAAGGAAGGCGACACTTTGATCAGTAGAAAGCACATGACCCTAACTGTAGACAAGGGGCAAAGGTTTTGGATTCATTTTTTGGATCAATTGGTCTTTGTTTGATGATAATTTCAATAAGTTTGTGTGAAATAGTCATTCTAAAATCAGACTCAAGTTGGCTGTTTCAATTTGATACCAATAATGCCTTCATTAGTGAGTCAAATAAAATTGAATGTGAAAAATAGTTGACAAATGAAGAAGATATAAAACATTCTCATTTCCATAGGAACATTATGACTCATTTGATGCCGCTGTGGTAGACGAAAGTGGGTACATAACAATACACGGACGAATTGATGACGTTATACAAGTTGCCGGACACCGTCTGTCCACAAAACAAATGGAGATGGTGAGTGTTTCGCTAGAGGAATGAATGGCCTACTAAGAATATTGATCAAATGAATGAAAGCAGATATGAGAATGAATGAATTAGTGAGTTTGTGCTTGAACGACACAGGGGACGAACAAACGATAAACAGGCAAACGAAAGAATGAGAAACTAGAGACATACATGAATAAATGAATGACTGAACGAATGATATCTGAATTAAGCAATGAACCGACGAACAGTTAAACGAAGGAGTAAAATTGGTTGTGTAAATGCATTGGTTTGTTCGTTTGTCATTTGACTACATTTAGGCAATCGCAAAGCATCCAGATGTAATTGAACAAGCCGTGATCGGTGTTAAAGATGAAATCAAGGGGGAAATTCCGGTTGGATTGATTGTCTTAAAAGAAGGTGAGTTCATCTTTCAAAGTATTATGGTATTAAACCTGTGATGTAGTCTTTAATGATTAAATTAGTCAATTTAGAACAAGGCATCTCCACTGAAAGCAATGTTCCACGCCAGATGGCTTCTCCCTTTTCTACGTTTTGCCACGCTATTCTATCTACGCCACTACGATCCCTTTTGTCTTACTCTCTTCCGCTGCTCTCTACATCACTCTAATCCTCTCTTCTCCGTTCTCCTCCTCTCTTCTCTTCTTTTCTCTTCTTTCTCCTTCTCCTTCTCCTTCTCCTCTCTACCCGACCCTTCTCTACTCTTCTCCACTCTTATCCTCCCCTCTCAGTTGTTCTCCTTCTCCTTCTCCTTCTCCTCTCTGCCTAGCCCTTTTCTGCTCTTATCTTCTCTACTGCTCTCTACTCCTCCTACTTATCTCTACCCGACCCTTCTCCTCTCTTCTCTCTTCTCCCTTCTCCCTTCTCCCTTCTCCCTTCTCCCTTCTCCCTTCTCCCTTCTCCCTTCTCCCTTCTCCCTTCTCCCTTCTCCCTTCTCCCTTCTCCCTTCAACCTTCTCCCTTCTCCTATCTTCCCCATCATCTTTCTCTTTTTTATTTCACTCTACCCAGCCCTCTCTTTTTACTTCACCCTTCTCCTCTCTTCTCTTCTTCTCCTTTCTTTTCTTTTCTTTTCTTTTCTTTTCTCTTCTTTTCCTCTCTTTTCCTCTCTTTTCCTCTCTTTTCCTCTCAATCATTCTCTTTTTACTCCCTTATACTCTAAACTCAGTAGTAATGTAGTCTCTTCCATTCCATTGAATTCTACTTTTCTTTTTTTCGCTACCCTTTTCTACCCTTTCCACTCCACTTCGCTGTGATATTTGTATTCTTATCGCTTCTAATTTGTCCTGAAATATTCCATTCTTGCTGTCGACCGCTTGTTTTATTTTTTAGGTGTTGATCGACATGATGATGAGATATTTCGAGAAGTGATTGATTTGGTTAGACGTGAAGTTGGTCAGGTTTCTTCATTCAAGAGAGCTGTGATTCTACCAACTCTGCCAAAGGTTATTGTGGAGATGTTGATTTTTGTGTTCTACAAACCACCTGAATGAGTTTTCTGAAGGACTCATAGTTTACCTTTTCAAGCAGGGATCTAATTTTGCAGTTTGATCTGAACATAAGTTGTGGGTATTACAACATAGATATTGCAACTCTTCGATGCTGCCATTCCCGGCCATCGTCACTTGCCCCCCCCCCCTTGACGTGACAGTATTTAGCTCTTTCTAAGTTACTGGTGGGTCTTCTCTGTCTAACTTTCCTTTTTGGTCGGAACCGAATTGCAAGCACTGCAGTTAATGATCATTGTAAGCTTCAAAATTGTTATCCAAAACGGAATTGCCGAATCCTCTCAGAGATGCTTTTCGAGATTGCTATCAGCATAGAAAGACTTGCCCCCGTCTTTCCTTAATTTCTAATTCTAGAAAAACTGCCTGTCATTTTAACTGCTGTCCACTGCATTCGTTCTCTTTTCAGACCCGATCTCAAAAATTCGTTCGATCAACTTTGAAAAAGATGGTGAATCGGGAATTCTACACGGTATACCTGTTTATCGATCCATTGATAAGCCCAATCATTCAATCAGCTGAGCAATCATTCAATCAGGCATTAAATCATTCAATTAGTTGATCAATAATTCAGTCATTCAGTCAAAAATGCAATAATTTTATCATACTGCTAACCATTCAATCATTTAATTAATGAATCAGTCAATCAATAAATAAGCCGATCAATCATTCAATCAATCATTAAATCAATAAAGTGATTGATTAATTGAAAAATTAATCAATGCAACCTTTTTGGCACCGCCTAGAGCTTCGTTTGGTACGCTTTATGAACGTAGGGATCCTACGTCATCAGTGAATGTATTCTTGGTTAGCAAGGGTATGAGCCTCGTTTGAGTAAATTGGTGAGCACAGGGATCCGACAATGCTTTTTAAATTCCCTTTCAGTGTTGACCGATTGCTTGAGTTCGTCTTATTATTTGTCATTTTTACAGATCCCACAAACGGTGGAAAATGCTGAAGATTTCAAAAAAGTGGAGTCCATTTTGCTAAAAGAATTCCCTGGTGGCATGTACAGATGAAAACAAATACATATCCATTTTGTGAACATAGCTCAGTATGTTTTCAATTGAATGAAGAAGTACTGGAGCTTGAATGCAGCTCAAGTGAATCGAATTTATTTTTTACTCATACGAAGTCGAATTTGTCCCATTTTAATGAATGAAATTTTGAATTTCTATTTAGCAGTGCTTTTTTGCCTTGAAACTGTGGTAGTTTCTTAAATTTATTTCACAACAATGATTAGATGAGTACGTAAATATTTGCAAATGGTCGTATTCAAGAGGTGGAAATTTTGGAACCAGTTATGAAGTTACGATATTTAAAATCAAGTAAAGTAAACCCAGATCAATGCTGAAAACATTATCAAAAATCAAACTTACTACTATGGCAACCAAATAGCAAGACCAAAATGTTGTAAAAATGGCTATATGCTATATGCATTTTTTAAAGCTAGTCAGGGATAATGCCAGCTTTCGCTCAGCAGAGAGGCCATTCCAAGTCTTAGCATCTCTGAAAGAGAGGCATTTTTAGCCAGATTTTGAGTTGTTTCCCTTGGTATTCTCAAAGCCGTTGGCGTGTTTCTCAAGCACGTTGAGGTTAGCTGGGATGAAAAGATTACACATATATCTATCTATCTATCTATCTATCTATCTATCTATCTATCTATCTATCTATCTATCTATCTATCTATCTATCTATCTATCTATCTATCTATCTATCTATCTATCTATCTATCTATCTATCTATCTATCTATCTACCTATCTATCTATCTATCCATCCATCTATCTATCTATCTATCTATCTATCTATCTATCTATCTATCTATCTATCTATCTATCTATCTATCTATCTATCTATCTATCTATCTATCCATCTATCTATGTATGGCTATCTATCTATCTATCTATCTATCTATCTATCTATCTATCTATCTATCTATCTATCTATCTATCTATCTATCTATCTATCTATCTATCTATCTATCTATCTATCTATCTATCTATCTATCTATCTATCTATCTATCTTAACTGTTCTATTCTATACCTTTCTATTCTATACTATTCTACACCATCCTATTCTATACCATTCTATTCTATACCATTCCATTCTATACTATTCTATTATATTACATACTATTCAAGTCTTCTTTATTCTTCTCTACTCTATATTACTCTACACTGGTCTTCTCCAATCTATTCTTCTTTTCATGCTTTCTCCTACATCTTAGATACAAGTTCAGCGTAAGTTTCAAATTTTTATTTTCATCAATTATTAATGTTCATGCCTAGCAATAAGCGTTGCCATGACCAGTTGAGAAAGCACGTCTATTCAAGTATTGAGTCCTTTGCGAGGCTAGCCTTTTTGTTCAATATGGCCACCCGTCAACTGTCGAAATTCACCTCAAAGTTATCTTATTAATTTTTCATGAAAGTTTCATAGTCGCTGTCAGTTCTTTCTTGCTTGCGCGATTTTATTGACCATTAAAGCTCAATTTTCAATAACTTAAAAGGCTTTTTGACTTTTGTCAAAATGGCCACAAAGGGGCCTATTTCTTGCCAGAGTTTGCTTTGGATCTTTCATCTGGTGAGTTTCAATATCTTCTTTATCCACGTTTGCTGCATTATTCCTAGATAAATCTCGGTAGAAGATTCGCTTTATTCAGGCAACAAAATATGTAGAATAGATATGGAAGGTTTGACAGTCGGCAGTCGAGCAAAAGGGGTTTCTTATCTTGTTTCGAAAGCTGCAGGATAGATTATATGTCAAATTTATTTGCACCCATACTAACCGATGTTTATTTTGTTACTTGATGCAAAAGGCATTTATAATGGAAGCATGGGTATGTAGCATTGAGAATGTAGCAGGAATCTCCAGCTCACTGCAACTGTTTCAAGTCTTGGTCGCTATATTTCTATTTTCATTTAAACGCATCAAAATGTTTGCATGATACCTCTCCATTGCCATTTATGATGATGAAGAATGTCGACATCTGCCCTCTCAAGTCACTGCTTCATATTGCTATGATACCTTCGTATGCTATTTGTAGTGACATCCTATTCTTGACGAAAGCAATGAGAGTATCATAACAGGCATGCATCCTTTCCAACTTATCTTCAGTGACGCATTATATGAGCTTCTGTTGCTTAATAATCACGTGCAAATCATAATTGTGTCATCCCATTCCGCTTCAATGAGGATATTCAGTCATAGCATCCCACTGTACCCTTAACCATCCCACAACGGTGCTAACAATATACAGCTCGCCGCCTGTGTTTTTAACAGCAATCACGGGGCATAGCTAAGTCACAAAATGATCGTCATTTTTCAATCATCTTGGACCTGAAAAGATCTAAACGGGAAGAGCTCGGTAACGCTAAAAAGTTTAGGAGGAACATCCCGCCAAACACCCGAATCAATAACCAATATAAATGTTCATATTTCTCAAAATTTTAAAAAAGTAGTGTGCAAGTACGTTGTAAGCTATTTTAGCATTGAGTTTTTGCGCTCATTTTACCCCGGTGGGACTATTGTGTGGGAATATATAGTCACGTTAGGCACAATATTTCATCAAATTACCTCACTCCCCAACTATGCATGCAGTGTTTTGTATCCTCAGTCACTATCTCGCACATTTTCATAGTTAAGGCAAAAATGGAGTGGTGATAAAAAATAATTGCGAAAGAAATATATCCATGGATGATTGAAGCAAACTGAAAAGGTTAGGCCAAGTGAGAAGTGTTGGATTGAGTTCAAATGAAATAACTTTGCATTTAAAGGAGAAAGCCAGTAATTTACTTTGCAGATATCTGCACTGATATCGGAATGATATCGGAAGTACAAAAGAATGAATCGCATCTAAACCTAAATCACAATGGAATGGATTGATTGTGCCACTTCATGATGCAGAACCCTGCAAAGCCCATGATAGGAAAGCACTATTGTCATAAAGGCTACAAGATACCAACCAATACTTAACCTTCCCCTCTTACAAATCTGCAAGCCCTGTCCCTGGCCTCTGCCAGCATCCAAATCGAGCATGCTGCGAGCTTTTCCTTCTGCATGTCCCTGAAAATATACCGCTTTCGGCTTTTCGCCGCACGGAAATGCAAAAATTAATCGACTAGTTACACTTCGTTAACGTGAAATATATTGGTAAGATAATATTTGGTATACTCATTTGGATAGCACAATTGCTCAATTTTGGTCACAGATCTTCTTAAAATTGATAACTTGGTGTTAAACTTTCTTCCATCTGCTCCTAACTTCACGTAAATGAACTGCCAAAATGTAAACACGCACAGCTCTTCAACGCATTGAAGTTGAGTTTGCTTCGTAGTTTAAAACCAAAAATATTACCTGTAATACTCGCTAGACTTTGAGCCTTCAATTGGGAAACTCAAGTCGTATTGTCCAATGTTATTTTTCATAACAGACATTGATTTTGACTTCAAAACAGGCTCATCTTCCCATTTGATGGAGGAGGGGCCGTGTCCTCCTGAGCAGTTCCCACAGCACTGCACCATCATTTTGCTCAATATGACGTAGAAAATACCGCTGTATTCAGCTTCTCCTTTACTTCCATATCGGGCGATGAATCTCGAGTACGGGGCGTAATTGTCCGAGTTTGTTGTGATTTGTTTCGGGCGTAGTTGTCATGCCGGGCAAGGATACATCTCTATCGTGTCGATGCTGAACAACAAACTTCCTCTCTTGCCTCTGGGTGCGATGATGTCATTCAGAGTGGATAGGGGAATCTTCTGAATGCGCCCTCAAGCTTAAATGCTATTAAGTTAATGCAGTTGCCTGATTATAGTCAATTTCATTGCAGATCGTAAATGTCATTGCTACAGACCCTCTTGTAGATTTAACCAATGAAGCAGGTTTGACATGATGCTTTCAATTCATTTTTAATGTTACGTTGACATAGTTTCCTCCTTCCTAGGTGAAAAAATTTTGTAAGATGTTTTCATCACCTCACACAAGGCACCAAATTCTGAACTGTTGTTTGATTTGAGAAGCTGCTCAGTATTTCCGTTTGATTGTTTTGCGACTTTGGTATTTTCATCCTCCTTGTTCAGACATTTGGAAAGATATACTTACTCTTTTCAAGAAAGTTGACAAACAGATTTCCATTTGATGCCTGACTGGCAGAATAACTATTCCCGACATATGCCAAGCCAAGTCCTTGCCCAAACTAATGCAAGAGTTGAACTGGCATAAAGTTAGTTTAATTCTTAGCTGAATGGAGTACTTAGGCCTTCAACTTTGTCTGTGTGGTCCGCTCTTTTAATTCTATTTTAATCTCCTAATCATGTTATAGATTAAAGAAATTTTCCCCAATGAGACACGTGCGTTATCATTTGTTGCAGGCGGGCAAAATAATAAATGTCTCCGCACACTTGGTGGAAGCAGCGGATCTTTCCAGACGAAAAACTACCCATCAAAATACCCAGACAACCAGCGGTGTGCCTGGATCCTTGAAGCAGCTGGTAACACAGCTGACATTCAGGTTACATTCAGAGACTTTGACCTGGAGCCCAGCAAACGATGTTCATCCTATGATCACGTGTTCATCTATACCCAGTCCTTCGGGTCATCCGTTTGGACCCAGATGATTCCATATGACGGACATTGTGGCAAAGGTCCTATCCCACCTAAGTTTGAAAGCTGCAAAAGAATGATGATTAAATTTGTATCAGACAGCGCAAACAAATTTAAAGGTTTTAATGCTACGTACACCATTAAAGTCACAAAAGGTATCTCATTCAATAAACGTGTTAAAGATTGTCATTTTCTTGATTCGTTGTTCAAATTTCAATCGAGCCACTGGACATCTGATCCATTGATGTTGATTGATTAATTGATTGATTGATTGATTGATTGATATCCCAACTGATTGATTGATATTCCAACTGAATGATTGGTTAATTGATTGATTTCTCGACTGATTGTTTGGTAGATTGATTGATTTCCCACATGATTGATTGGTTGATTGATTGATTTCTCGACTGATTGTTTGGTAGATTGATTGATTCCCACCTGATTGATTGGTAGATTAATTGATATCCTGACTGATTGATCGGTAGATTAATTAATATCCCAATTGATTGGTAGATTGATTGATTTCAAGACCGATTGATTGATTGATTGATGTTCCGAGTGATTGATTGATTGATTGATTGATTGGTTGATTGAATGATTATCCGGCTGATTGATAGGTAGATTGATTTCAAGACTGATTGATTGATGGATTGATTTCCCGACTGATTGATTGGATGATTGATTGATATCCCAACTGATTGATTGATATTCCGATTGACTGATTGATCTCTCAATTGATTAATGGCTTGGTATTCTGATCTTCTCATTGATTTCCTGATTGATTGATTGATTGATTGATTGATTGATATTCCAATTTATCGATTGATTTCCCTATTGATTCACTGATCAATTGCCTCCTTCAGTGTTAAGCCAATCGCTGCTCCTTTCGATCAATTTATTGCTAACTCAGCTCATTGAACCATTTTACCTTTGTTCATTCAAAAGTTCAGTCGCTTATCAATTTATTCTTTCATTTAAGGCATTCTTGCTTTTTTCATTCATTTTTCATTTAATCATTCCTTCAAGAATTGATTAATTCATTCATTCAGTCTATTTAATATTTATTGATTCATTTTTACATTTATACCTAAATACCCTCCTCCCATTCACGACGAATACGACCATCTAATATTCCCGTAGATCGACCAAGGATTCAGTGCCTTGGCCAAGTTGGAGATACAACATGTAACCAAACTATTTATACAACGGAAGAAAAGACGTTGAAAGTAGCCTGCAATGCGACTGCCATTCCTCCCCCAACTTTTAAGTGGAAGATGGAAAATGCATCAGGATCAAATTTCTTCATCGAAGTTCCAAGTGCCAGCGTCAAGTAAGAATAGATCGCCTTTCTTATCGAGAGCTAGCGGGGAACCTGCCCTTCTTAAAGATTCATCGACATCAAGGAAGAATCACATTGCTATCCGCTAATTTCTGAATGTTGCTTTGAAAGCATACTTCTGTCATCTCATCTATCTTTCCAGTTTCTTGTGGTGATTTCGGGCTTCGTCATACTTCTACCATCCATTCGCTTTTAGCCAAATTTCGTCAGATTATTCGAAATGTTTTTGATACTTGGCAACCGTCGCTTGTCCTCGGCATCATTACTATAATTATTACTATTATGGTCATACCTTTTCCTTATCTTTACTTTCATTCTCTGTTTCGACATGTGCATAGTACTTCACCCAATTCTCTTCTGCCTTAGTTTCTAATAAGTGATTCGCTATTCCTACGTTCCATTCCATTTGTACCAAGCCATCACTTCTGTTGTTCGACGGATGGAAGCATCCATCCCCCTGGTCCCCTTGAACCGTTCTTCTGAAACACTCGCTACTATTTCTACAACTAGGTCTGTTCTTGTGAACTGGCAGGCGCCTCAACCATGTAAAAATCCTCCAGACTAGCTCTTTTGCTGAGGTGGCCAGTTGACAGATGAAATACAGCCGATTAAAATAAAATCAGTAAACTGTACACTGACTGCCTTTTTGTTGACGAAGAAAGGTCATGAATGGCCCGTGAAATCTTATTACATAGGTTTCAGTGGATTGAGGCGTCATGATCTGAAGAGTGCCAAGAAATCACGACGATGACTTTCATTTTTGCATCATAAAAATAACGAGGTTTTCCGCTGAAGGGAGACACCAGATAAAATATCCAAAGATGGAAACAGCCGATTCATTACTATTTTTTTTTTTTTTTTTTACTGAGTGTTATGTTGGGGAAAGGCCATGGTGGCCTATACAATGCCTCAACAAAGGAGGAAGAAAGAAAGAGGTGAAGGGCTAAGAGGAGAGAGAGATTAGATCAAGTTTATTGATCTTGGATTTGAAAGATGGCAAGTTGTAAGATTCAGGAAAGCAAGAAGAAGGCAAGACATTCCATATGATGGTGCATCAAACATTTCAATTGCTCCAAATGACAAAATGAGATTTACGTTAATGAAATGGAAAGAAATTATATCTATAGATGAGAGCAAATGGAGTGAGGGCATTTTTTCAATCACAAAGGAAAGTTTCTGAATAGTATGTCGGAATTAATGTAGGATGCATGCAACAATAAACTCACAATTCAATGTACGTCTCTCACGCAACACGAGATATGATACCAAATTTCAATATATTTTTGAATGTTCTCTCCCGGGGCTCATGCTTTTTCCGACAGGTGTGTAATAATAGCAAAAATAACAATTATAAATTACATTTCAACAGGTCAACTAGTTTCGACGTAGAGCTGTCTGTTATCGTTCAAGGACTCCTATTGACCATCGTTATAGTTAAAACTAAGTTTAAAAGTGGCAAAAATGGAAATAGTTTGGTAAAAAAAACTAAAGAATGAGAATTTATTGGAATAAAGTGCGATTTTCTTCGACATTTGCAAAGTTTTCGATAGTGTTCGCCTCTTTTTGAATTGCCATGTTTTCCACTTGTGCGACGACTTTTCTGTGAGAGTTTTCGCTCACGAGTCGAAATTTCAGATGTCAACATGGTTCAACATTTCATGTCTCCTTGCGAGCCGTTTTGCTTACCGTGTGCGGCAATTGTGAGCATTTTGGTCACGTTTCCACAGTTTCAGGCATGCTCATTGACACGAAACATCAAGTACTTCATGTAGCAACACTGATGTCATTTGAGACCTGTGTTGGTGGTTGCGAAGAAGAAAATATCACATTTGTTACTTCTCTCTACATATGTTAAATCCTGTCTTAAGAGAAGCGTTCCCTAAAAGATGTTGATCACACTGATTGCTTTGCTTTGTTTTAGGTACCATGCTGCCATAAATGGCATTCTGACAATCAAGCACATTGCGATGTCAGATGCCAAAAGGTACAAATGCATCGCCTCAAATAAGTTAGGCGAAAACGAGACAGATTTTCGTGTCGTCGTCCAAGGTTGGTGTTAATAAAGGAAATCTAAAAGTGTTGTAATCTCTCTGCTGTTTATACCGTTCTATAACTGCTCCATTTGATCGGCTGAGGAATAGATCGTGTGACAGTTTTTAAAAATCTAGCAAACAGGGGGGGGAGGGGTTTGCAAGATTGAGAAATTGCAGGATGATTAGACTTGCAATTTTCCTAACTATCATTCTGATGATCAGCAGCTTTTGAAAATTATCCTAATTGAAATGATGCTTGATTTCACAGAAAAATGCTCATGCCCGAAACAAATCACAACAAACTCGTACAATTACGCCCCGTACTCGAGATTCATCGCCCGATATGGAAGTAAAGGAGAAGCTGAATACAGCGGTATTTTCTACGTCATATTGAGCAAAATGATGGTGCAGTGCTGTGGGAACTGCTCAGGAGGACACGGCCCCTCCTCCATCAAATGGGAAGATGAGCCTGTTTTGAAGTCAAAATCAATGTCTGTTATGAAAAATAACATTGGACAATACGACTTGAGTTTCCCAATTGAAGGCTCAAAGTCTAGCGAGTATTACAGGTAATATTTTTGGTTTTAAACTACGAAGCAAACTCAACTTCAATGCGTTGAAGAACTGTGCGTGTTTGCATTTTGACAGTTTGATGTCTTGTCAGCCGTAGAACAACAGTGCTGTTCTTTCTGTGAGGTTTGCAGGGTTCGAACTTAGGACCATTTAAACGATTCAAAGACTGTTTATTGTTTTCCATTTTCGTGCAAAATATGTCGAGGGAAGTGAATTTTATAGTTATATGATGAATAAGTTTTAATTTGATTTGATTTGGGCCTTATCGTCTAAGGACTTCTTGACCGCCACGATAGGATGGACAAAGGCACAGCTCGATCGCTGATGCTTTGCAGTAATATGAGCTTGATCATTGCTTCATTTTCAGCTCATCTCATCTGTTCATTCCTATCGTCGATTCACCTGGGTATGCATTTCTCGTAAAGTATGACGCTAATGCACAATCGAATGTCATCTTCAACTCGATCCTGAACGGTTGGCCCATACTCGTGTTGACAGTTGTCATGGCAGTGCTCGCTGGAATTATCATGTGGATGTTGGTAGGTTGATTCGATTCATCCCAAATTCATCTCAAATTTTACGTCGGTTTGTCTCTTTGAAGCTAAAATGATTGAAGATGCGTTTCACGGCTACGAATTTGCAAAATATGTCCCAGCAAATAATACTGGCCGTATATGTATCTTATTCTATGCGAATTAGTTCATATTCGTTGTCCCAGAAGAATAGAATGATGGAGAAAAGTCTTATTTGATTTTCAAAGCAGAATGGTTGATATGTTACTGCTCACTCATTCTTCATGGATGTTATGCTAGATAACATCTAAGATGGTCTCATTAAGATGCGGACCTGGTCCGATATTTTACACTGAATTACCCATTTAGTGTTTTGAAAAATTCATTGTGATTTTTGTGAATTTTATATGTTGAATGCGGGAGTTGCAAGTTACTCCCAGCATTTTACGAGGAGCACACCAGGTCACTTTGGAAACGTCTGAAATATTGGCAATCAAGCGGAAACATCTATCTGCCAAATTGATTGATTCTTTCCGCAATTTCTATACGCCTTTCTGGGGCATGGCAGAATACAAGAAGGCATCAAAGCGCATTCCACGAAACGTTTTGGCGAAAACACGTTTCTAGCTGATGTTGCTAGAATTTGTTTTTGGGTTCAAGTTCTCAGCTAAACAGAAAATTTGAAATTTTTGCAAATTATTGATCTACTCTGTCTTTCCCGTGGTCGACATTTCAGAACTCTAACCGACCTACTCCGTAACAAATAACTGACGTCAATGTGCTCAATTGTAAAAAAAGCTCACTAATTTTTTCAGTTTGAGTCTAGCGTTCTGAAGTCTCTTTTTATCGGAACGAAGTGTTTCTTGTTAAACAGTCAGTTGATTGTATTGTGGTTGTCCTTCCTAAATATTATAAAATTTGAAAAAGAGAATTTTGGAAATCACCCTCATTCTGTCAGCGTTGCTGCTATGATCAGTGTCAAATGAAAAGGTATTGACTGATTTTCGCACATCATTGTAACTTTTCAAATCTCTCCTCCTCATTCTTCACCGTAGGACACATACTGGAATGAAGAGCAGTTTCCGCGTTCTTTCACCGAAGGAATAGTGGAGGGATTTTGGTGGGCATTTGTTACCATGACAACCGTAGGGTAGGTATCATTCTATACATATGAATATATATTTGATGAGCATTAAATTCTTATAATGGGATTGTTAAAGCGAATTTGGCATCATTAATGCCGTCGATTCCCAATTATGTCTGAAAGCACCGGGCTCACGCGATCACGCAAGCATACACGTTTGAAATGCTATTGTAGAAAGCTGGCTTGCTGTTCACACTCTGCTTACTAGGGCTCTTATCAAACGCTTTCCAATCAGTCCTCCCTAATTTATCTGTTGAGCAGCATCTTGCCTCTCCCTACAGTTCTCTTCAGCTTTAAGACTACAATAAGGCTACAGCAGTGAATCGACCCATTGGGAAGCATGACTGTCTTGCCATTCTCTTTCCGTATTCAACCAAGTGCTAAGCAGGAATGATTTCCTCTGCAAAGCAAATCCGTGAGCTGTACGTTGTTGAAAATTCGTTGTGATCCCTTTACTTCACTTTCAACACCTTCATTACTATTCCTTTGGCAGGTATGGCGACATTGCCCCCGTCGGTATTCCAGGACGTCTCTTTGCCATTATGTGGGTGCTTACAGGATTGATCATAATTTCCATTTTCACGGGAGTCATAACAACCGCACTGACTTTCAACACTCTCTCCACCGATGTTAAAATGTATGGAACATCGGTAAGTGTTCATTTCTGCAATTTAAATTTTTTGAATTCTCCAACAAGAACTTTTCAATCACTAGGTATGGCTACCTGAAGAGCAACGACCCGACCCGACCCGACCCGACCCGACCCGACCCGACCCGACCCGACCCGACCCGACCCGACCCGACCCGATCAGTAATCCAAGCTCCGAGATCTCTTTGATACTATTTATTTATCCATTTAATCATTTTTCACACAAACCCTATCAGCTATCAACTTCAATGAATCTAAAAGAAAATAACCAACATGCAAGTAGAAGGCTGTCTTCAAGCTCTCTGAGTTTATAATCATATTTCGAGAAAATGTCAGATAACTTTAAAATTATCATCGGTCTTCAGATTCTTGGTAGCGAGAGAGACAGAACCTAACGGAAAAGTTTAGTCCTTCTATATATTTTGTCTCTGTCTTGTGACATCAGGCCTAGCATCATCTCACTCCAATGCACATTCGTCCTAATATCCCACGGGATGTTTAATGTCATTCTTCCATGCATTTATGACTGGAATGTGTTAAAATCTTCATCATAGGTTGGTGCTTTGAATGACTCTGGGGAATACAGTTATTCCGTTCGAAAGAATGCAAATGTAACAAGTGAGATAATTTTGATAAACCTGCAGAAGTTTTTCATCATTGCTGAACTTTACAAGTTGAAATGAGCATTTTCCTTGTCAATCGTTATCCCTCATGCCAGATTATCAAATTCCATTCTCATTCATCACAGCTTATCATATTTTTCATTACTGTGTTATAAATATGCCTATCTCCCGAAGTTAAAATAATCGTTAATATTCTATTTGACGACAGTATTGGAATGCCAGTAAAGGTAAGGAATCTTTTGCTTTTAACCGATTTGGTTTGCTGTATCGAAAAGAATAACCAGTGGACTGGACCAAATATCCGAGCAGCTGATTGCTCTTTATTAAGCAATGAATCAAAGCAACTGTAATACGGTAATCTGTGCCAACTATACAGGGAAAAGACAGGGTGATCCAGTTCCCAATTTGATTCATTCCTGCAATGGAATCTGCGCAAAAGTAGTTTATACTCTTCACTAGTAAGGTAGTGCAGTAATATTCACTTTAAGTTAAGACAATTCACAGTACAAAGCAAATATCATTCATCTTGAACTACAATGTTTAGCAAATCACACTTCAAGCAAACTAGCAAATTAGAAGGAATGATTGCTCAAATCTTTGTCCAAACCAACCGCATAGATATCTAATTAATCAAAATCGTTGCGTCAAATATTGTTCTATTGCCTATACAAATAAGACGAGAGTAATTAAGAAGCTAACGAAATGATTTTGGTCACTAGATGTGTCACAATTGCCTTTCATGGACAATGATGAAGTGTGCCAGTATCGTTTGATAGATATATCAACGTTCTGTGGTCTATCACAGTCTTCCATTTTTCAGTATTTTTTTCATACTGTGGTTCCTTTTCCCATAGATTTGATGTCTACTGAGGCGTTGAGCAAGGCTCTTTATAAAGGTAATATCAAGGCCGTCCTCCTCGATGCTTATGTCGCTGCACAATCTCCAAGCTACTTCCCGAAGTCCAAGGCCCGTGTGAACAAAATCCTGAAGTCGACGAAAGCATTTGGCTTTGTACCTGGCCAAGCAATGACTAATGACGATGCTCTTATCAAATGCTTCAGAAATTATGTAGAGCAGAATAAGCAAGCTATTTCTGTTGATGTGGAAAATTCAACGAAAACTTTAGAGGTAGAATCACATTTTTTCCCAATTTGACAGAGAGCCTTAATTTATTAAAAAAATTAAGTTATATAATGGCATCGGTTTATTTAAGTTGTTGGAATTCGAGCAGTTTCTTTAGTTCCAGATGGCACGTAATTTTAGTGTGAAATTCAATCAATGCAGACAATAATTCGAAATATGTCCACGCTGATAGTTCTGACGCAAATAATCTTACTCAAATAATTTCAACGCAAATGATTCTCTGCCGATTTATGATTTGACCGTAAAGTCTCTATCGGAAGAATTTTCCTACAAGTAGCTTTAATGTAAATAACTTTCTCGCAGATTATTTCTTATAAAAATTCCTTCAGGGCTCATCAGTTACCAGTAATATGAAGCGAGACTTTTACTCAGACAATGTAACTCCCGATTGGATCTCGTTTGCAGGAGGAAAGCAAGAGTGCCGCTATGGAAAATGCAAGCGGATTATTCGATTCCGGAAGTCCACTGTTCTTGAAAGCTGTTATTGTGTCCTCTGTCCTACTCGCTCTTTTCTCCATCCTTGGCCTGCTTTTTGAATACTGTTATCTCAAACCGAAAAAAGTCATGTTGCTTGCTGCAAGGAGTGAGTCTATTTCAATTTTGAACCTTTTCAGATTTTGAACCTTTTCAGATTTTGAACCTTTTCAGATTTTTCCAATGGTATTTGACTTAGGGTTATTTTCAGGATTTGCAAAGCCTCTCCCCTGGTCAATCGTCGAATGAGGAACCACCACGCAGATCCGGGTACAAAACTGTCCGTCACTTTTTTGAAACCGCCAGTAAGGGATTCATGATGTAGCTTTTAAGTTGTTTGTCGCTTCAATTTTATCCATTGAGGTGAACAATGCAGCACTATTAGATTGTAATGATGTTCGATCATAACAGTTATAATATTGATAGTTGTCAATTTGCCTATAATCATTCATTTCATAGTCTTTTGAAAGTATTTTACCACTCTTTGGAAGCCTCCTTTTGAAAATACCGTACCCCGCATTTCTATTTTCTAAGACCTCGAAATGGTGGAGACGCCTGAAATTAAGGAAATGGCGATGCGTGCACAGAAGATGAAGGAAGTCCTCCTTGCTGAGATAAAAGAATTCCACGAGCGGTGGAAAGAAAACGTTGTTGAATTGAGACAGAAGCACCAACAACAGCAGAAAGACTACCTCAAGCATGGCCCTAAAAAGGAGGCTGTGCATGCCGGAAACGAGGCATTCGAGATGGACGAGGCTTCTCCTTCACCCCGTGCAAGTTCGACTGCTGCATTTGTCAAGGATAAGGAAGACGAGTGAGAGATGAAGAGTTTGTCATCGCCTTGTTCACTGTTGTTAGATGGACGCATTCAATGCACCTTGTATATTTTGCCTTTTCGACTTCCATAGCACGTGAAATGTGATCTTCTCTTCCAGGTAGTCGTTAACTATGTTTGATAGAGATGACACAAGTCTTATTGAATAGCCCTGTAGACCTCATCATCAATGTACAATCGTGTCTCTTTTTATGCCTTTACCAAGAAGCTTGGGAAGGAAAAATCTTGAAGATACAAATGAGACAGTATTTAATGTTGGTGTGTGCCAAAGGAGCCATTGTGCTTAGGGCACATAGTGGTCCACAAACTTTCAGCTTTAAATATGGAAAAAGCCGTCCGCCATCGTCTAGGCAACCAGCAAGTTTGAAGCGGATTGCTGGACGACGAAGCGCTGCACAAATGAAACAGGGCCTGAAGTCTATTTCTTGCCGTCTGACACTTGAATTGACACTTGTTGAGTCGCTATTAGCTGTGATTCTGATAAGTAGGGATGAGTGATTTTCCCTGGTCGTTTTACGTCGAACTTTATGATAAAAATCTTTTCATTCTCAACTGAAAACTTGAGAGTATCGTCTCCAAAAACAACGGTTGGCTTATGGAATTATAACTGTGTTTTGATGGTAACTAAATTTTCTTTTAATTGTATAGCCAATATTTTATGGACACCTCTTGCACTGTAGGCATAATTTTTCACTACAGACCGCGTTTGAGCTGGTTTTCTGACATTGATCTGATGTAATCCTTAAGATTTTCGTATCAGCGCAGTTATGTCTGATAAAAGTTTTTTTGCAGAGACAAAATCATCTTATACTTGCATAAACTGTTGCATATTGATCATAGTAACATGTCGATTAGGTATGCAGATTCCTTGCGTACTGAAAATATCATTAGATATTACTTAATTTTCATGGTTTCTGCTTTTTATATCGCAAGCTGCATTTTAAACAAAATATTCTCAGAGACACGCTTCATTCTCTCATGCTTTCTGTCCAGCACCTCATGGTAGACCGTAGGATATTGAAAATCTACGCTTATCAAGCAATGTCATGGTCTTTCCTCTTGATTGGATCTTGCGTCGTTATTCATACACCGGGGATGAAAGAGATCTATTTACTATCCCAGAAATTCCAGGCCAAGGTTGGTGTGTGAAAGCTAATCGCAGCACCTATGATCAATGCTTAGCCACCTTGCGACAAACGTGGCCCAAATTTTTCGGTTACGCTTGTTCAATGAAAGCTGGAAGATTTCTGATAGTACGTTAGGATGGTGGCATAAACAGGGTAAATCAGAGGCTGACTTGGAAGTAACCTATATGAAGAGAGCAGAACGAGATCGGCAAAACCTGGTCGGAGGCCAAGAATTTTCCATTGGATCGAAGAGAGTGTAGGAGATTAGCGGAGGAGGTTGTCCGATTCGACGAAGGTCATGACAGGGGATGAGCAACAAAAACAAAAACAACAGCCTGAACAGCAACAACAGCAACAACAACGACAACAGCAAGAGCAGCAACAACATAAATGTTGCCCTTTCGCTGTTGTCACTTGTTCAATCCCTGTGCCAGTAAATTGCTGTGTTCTTCCTCCCTTTATCGTCTTCTCTCCCTTTACCACTCTTTTCCTCCAACCTCCATTTGCTCGCACTCCCCTTCTTTGTTGCAATGTACGATGCTGACATTTTCTGCATTGCCCACTCGGTAAAGTCTGCAAATTCACGTCACTACTGATGAATGTAATTAAACAATAAGAACCAAAGGAACATCAACCAAAATAAAAACTCTTATTTCTCAATTCTCTCAGGTCTTCACATTTGTATAGGACTCTTTTCCTCGAAAACTTCTCTGATATGCCGTTTAGTAATTTTCTTCATTTGAAATCGTCTACAAAAGATGGAGCTGGTCATCGATGCAAGTGTGCGGTATTGAGGAATGATTATGTTAGTCTTCCTGAAACGTTGTGAACCCTCGTGCTAAGAAGGCATAAGAATACAAATAAGGTGGCCAGGAAAAAGGACGAATTTCTTGGAATATACGAATTAAAACTGCTTGATAATCACAAAAGCTTCTGGTCGACCCTTTTAAAGTAACATCCCTGCTTAGTTTTAAATTCGAGCCTAGATAAGGAAATTATTTTGGTTTTTCCGCCTAAGGTTAGGGAATTAGGATTAGGGAAACCTTTTATAGGTACGAATACTGTTCTGAAGAGGACTGCATATAAATTGCTATATGGTAAGGAAAAAACATGAAAATATGAATAAGTATGGGTTTAGAAAGAGCTCTATGGTACAGTTAATACGTCCAATGTTACATGGGTGTTCTCCCTTGGAATTTATCGATCGAAGCGCTTGACGAGCCCAGTTCCTGCATTCCAGATACTCGGCATTGTTCCTCTCGATAATAGATTCTTCATCAAATGCAGAGATAGCAGTATCATAGATCTTCCTTTTTTTGGTTTTCATGGCAAGCTGCAAGGAGATAAGTTATTTTTTTTCTAACGAAAGGTCGATTCGAGGTGAGCTCTTCAAAGAATGACTCTTAATGCAGATTAATGAGGTAAATCATCATATTTTCTTAGCTGTTTTCATCAATAGTTTCTCAAAGAGAACAAAATAAGCAGAAGTTTTTCAGCAATATCTTAACTGAAATCATGCAATACTTGTTAAGACAAGGAGTTTTGCTTGGGTGAGTCTTTCGTCAGAAAAGCCAAACCAACAAATTTTCTTGGAAGAATTCAAAACATGATTAGTGGACTGGATTGAGGGAGCAGAAATACAGCACTTTTGGAAAGCAGTCTTACCCTTCCATTTCATTAACCAGTGGGAAACTTTATTGGACATTGCTTGATCAAATATTGATGCCAAGATTCCTAAAAAAAATACTTCCGCTTCCCAATCATCCTCTTGTTTCTTGTTCTCTTGGTAGGTTCAAACTCTCAGCTCTTGTTGATATGGGATCGATGAAGTCATTTCTCTCTCTCTCTCTCTCTCTCTCTCTCTCTCTCTCTCTCTCTCTCTCTCTCTCTCTCTCTCTCTCTCTCTCTCTCTCTCTCTCTCTCTCTCTCTCTCTCTCCTCTCTCTCTCTCTCTCTCTCTCTCTCTCTCTCTCTCTCTCTCTCTCTCTCTCTCTCTCCTCTCTCTCCTCTCTCTCTCTCTCTCTCTCTGTCTCTCTCTCTCTCTCTCTCTCTCTGTCTCTCTCTCTCTCTCTCTCTCTCTCTCTCTCTCTCTCTCTCTCTCTCTCTCTCTCTCTCTCTCTCTCTCTCTCTCTCTCTCTCTCTCTCTCTCTCTCTCTCTCTCTTCTCTCTCTCTCTCTCTCTCTCTCTCTCAGGGTCTCTCTCTCTCTCTCTCTCTCTCTCTCTCTCTCTCTCTCTCTCTCTCTCTCTCTCTCTCTCTCTCTCTCTCTCTCTTCTCTCTCTCTCTCTCTCTCTCTCTCTCTCTCTCTCTCAGGGTCTCTCTCTCAGGGTCTCTCTCTCAGGGTCTCTCTCTCAGGGTCTCTCTCTCAGGGTCTCTCTCTCTCTCTCTCTCTCTCTCAGGGTCTCTCTCTCAGGGTCTCTCTCTCAGGGTCTCTCTCTCAGGGTCTCTCTCTCAGGGTCTCTCTCTCTCTCTCTCTCTCTCTCTCTCTCTCTCTCTCTCTCTCTCTCTCTCTCTCTCTCTCTCTCTCTCTTTCAGAGCTCTCTCTCTCTGACTATCCCACCTCTGTCACCAATTTGCTGCGTTTGAGGTTCGAGGACGAGGCTCGGAAAGTGACAAACATACCTTTATACAAAGATGGTGAACTTACCTTTATACAAAGATGGTGAACTTACCTTTATACAAAGATGGTTGTCGTTGTTAACGACACAGAAGTGTTCCCTTTGATTATATTGAGATTACAAAATTACAATGCAGAAAACAATAAAGAGTTAATGCGATAAGTGCCAATAAGTTGTTACAATTAAGGATAAAATGTAGTGCAGAATTCAATATTAGTTTGAGTCATGCCATGAGATGCACACGCAACACACGCAACATAGAGAACACCGTTTTTGCATTGGATTTTCCTCCAATTGATCACATCTTCAATGACTATATAATTTGCATGGCCCCAGAAGAGTGGTATGACTGTTTAACTTGCCATAAAAAATGCCACGTCATCTTTTGTCCAACGCATCAACAACAAAATCGCTTCCGGCCAGGCTGGCTCTCGCTCCTTTTGGTCTATAGCGTAACTATAGCCAAAGTTGTCTCCCAAAGCTTTTGCCAATCATCTTTCCCTCCACTAAAAAACAACTCTGACTCTTCTTCTACCACTCCTTCATCCAAGGCCAATCTTTTTGCGTTAGTCTTTGCCTCCAACTCCAACCTAAACGACCAAGGGCTCCAACCACATCACTTCCCCCTTCAAAATTCACTATGTCACCCATTAAGTTCTCCACACGAAAAGTCCGCCAAACCCTTCTCCAGCTTGACACCTCCAAACCCAAAGGCCCTGATGGAATTCCAGCAATAGTTCTCAAAACCTGTACTCCTGAACTTGCCCCTATTCTTAACAAACCATTCCAGCTTTCCTACACTCTTGGCACATTTCCCACCTCATGGAAACAAGCCCACGTCTTTCCTATCCCAAAAAAGGCGACAAGTTTAATCCACTCAACTATCGTCCCATTGCAATCACTTCACTCATCTCTAAAACAGTGGAGACCATCATCACTAAACAACTTCTTACCTTCCTTGAAACAAAAAATCTTCTCTCTGATCACCAGTATGGCTTTCGAAAAGCCAGGTCTACTGGCGATCTCCTTGCTTATGCTGCCCATGTCTGGTCCTCTACTCTAGAATCCTGTGGTGAGAGCAGAGTAGTCTCTCTCGATATCGCCAAGGCCTTTGATCGCCTCTGGCACAGAGGTCTTCTCGCTAAACTACGGATGTTTGGTCTCCATCACACTCTTATTAAATGGATTGGTAGTTTCTTCTATGATAGGTCAATTGCCGTCAGAGTGGATGGCTTCCTCTCCAATCTGCACTCAATCAATGCTGGTGTACCCCAGGGCTCTGTCATCTCCCCTGTACTCTTCATCCTCTTCATCAATGACCTGCTGACCTCTACGTCTTCTATCATTTACTCCTTTGCTGATGATACCTTCCTAAGTTTTTCAATTTCATTGATATTCCATTCCACAGAAACATTTCAGCCTAGCTTCTCTCCAATGATCTGACAGTTATTGAGAAGTGGGATAAGGAAAACCTAGTTTCGTTCAACCACAGCAAGGTGAAACAGGCTGTCATTTCACGCAAATGTAATCAAAATTTTCCACCTTTCCTCATGAATAGTAATGAACTGGAAACTTCAGCTTCTTTCACACAACTCCGTCTTTCTCTTTCATCTAATCTAACTTGGAAAACTCACATCCATTCCCTTGCTAAACATGCATCTCAAAAGCTCGGTTTCCTCGCCAGAGCCCGCGGATTTTTCTCATCTTCTCACCTTCTAACTAATTACAGATCCCAAATCCGTCCTTCTTAAGAGTACTGCTCCCACGTCTGGGGTGGTGCTCCAAAATCTACTCTCTGTCTTCTCGACAAAGTCCAGTCCAATCCATTCGTCTCATCAATAATCCTAACCTCACCAAATCTCTCCAACTTCTTTCCTATCGTTGATTAGTTGGAGATCTTTCCATCTTTTACAGATACTTTAACGGACATTGTTCTCAGGAGATCAGGGAAATTATTCCAGTTCCTCTGAGGCGTGTCAGGACCACCAGAAGCTCAACTCATTCACACCCTTTCCAAGTTTCACTGCCTACTTCACGAACTCTATCTCACAAATCATCATTCATCCCAAGAAGATGCAATTTATGGAACGTCTCGCCCTCTTGTTGCTTTCATGAGTCCTACAACTTGCCATCGTTCAAATCTAAGATCAATAAACTTGATCTTATCTTTCTATCGTCTTCGCTGTTCGCTTTCTTCTTTCTTCCTACGTTTAAGCTTTGTATAGGCCACCATAGCCTTTCCTCAACATAACCCACTAAAAAAAACCTTGCATGGCCCCAGAGGGGTGGTGGGAGGACTTTAGACCCCGGAAGGGGAAATTCTGGCGAAACCCCTGCTATTTAATCATACAGTGCAAAACTATAGACAAAGGCAGTGAAGTTTTAGTGATATAGCGGCGATTTATTCCGATTCAAATAACTCAGCTATTTGATGAAGAGATGCCAAGAATAGTCCGTAGTCTTAACCTTAACAAAGTTTATGTATGGCTTTGATAGTATTTCCATGCGTATGATGAAATCTTCTGATGATTTCTTGGTTTTAACATTAAAAATGTTTAAGAATTGCTTGAGCCAAATGTATTTGGTGGATACTTTGTTGGAGCTTCGCATGGTAATTACTATCTACATGTCACTGGAATGAAGGGGAACAATTTAGTCTCTAGCAAGTGTGTCATTTTTCTCCCTGCACGTCTGATTTATTCTGTATTGCAAACCGAATGACCTACTGAATGCATTTTCATAGCTCACCACTTTGCACCTGAAGCCCAGGAATAAAGAATTCAGCAGACGGGTCGGGACTTTGGTCCACTAAAAACGATACTTCAAGCGTTGGCACCTAGCATGATTATGTTAAATCTTGTGTCATTTCAGCCAACCAAATCCCTTTCTGCCACAACCTTACAATAATGGACGTAAATACGGTGTTAGCTGCTAGGGGGACTGGTTGCGTAATCATGACGTAGGAAAAGAACGTGTGACTCCTATGGTAAGGGAAATGATTGTGCTTATTGAATGGAAAGAAAAAATATGATCTGCAGAATGAATGAACTTGACGGAGAATGAATGGGAGTGTGAGGAAGAAATTACGTTAAGGTGGATGTGTTCGCTACAGATCTTTGATGTCCTATTGGCCCAGAAAATAGTTCCAAACCTGCTTTTTGATAAGTGCAGCTGATTTCACATTTCTTATCGTACACTTGAAAAAGTCTTGGTTGAGGGAGGATCGGTCTAAGTTTTCTGATTGAATTAAGATTGCCCTTCAATTTTCCTTTTACTATCCCATGTTGTTGATTCCATGATAGGCTTTCATCAATAGCTAGTCCTAAATGCTTCGTCTTTTTAACTCGCTTGAATTAATCTTTGTCAACCTTGAGATCATCGATTTCAGAGATCTTCCCTAATTGTTTACTGTTCTCTGAGAACATATATTCGCATTTCGTTACATTTAGGCTTAACTTGTTTTGTCTTTGCCAATCCTTAATATCCTGCAATTCATTTTGTAAATCTTCCAGAATTTTGCGAGCGTCCTCACCACCTAAAGTAATACTTGTGTCATCGGCATATATATTGGGTGCAAATTTTGTAATGGACTCTTCAAGTCGTTGGCATATAATATAAAAAGAAGAGGCCCTAAACATGACCCCTGGGGAATGCCACAAGTAACCAATTGCTTCTCTTACTTCTGACCGTTAAGGTAGCAATACTGCTGGCGTCCTGTTAGATAGGAAGCAAAACGATGGACAGAAGCACCTTGGGTAAGTCTGAGGCTTTGTTTCAGGGGGATGTGTTTCATTGCTATTGATCAATTAGACTGAGTCATGGGGTATCATGTGCTGGGAGACTGTTATTCAGATAAGATGTTCACAAGCAATGGAATGGCTCTCCTTGTCATCTCCGACAGACCAATCTTAAACTTTACATAGTCTCTACAAAGTTTCTGGAACTGAGATAAAAGTGCAGAATCACTGGTAGCCCATATGACACCCCAACATAAATTTTTAATGGTAAAATGTTTATTTTAGCCTTTGTTATTTTTAACCCTTTTATTTGCACACAAACACACACACACATACACACATACACACACACCGCACATACAACTATTGATCATCTCTGTCAATCATGCTTTTCTGTTATCTGCTATTTCCTCCATAGTCTCACTTTCTTGCTTTATCAGCCCACAGCAATTTTATTAATCCCTCTGTTCACATTTCATGGATGTAGCATTGCCTTTTTTCTTAGCATTTCCGATCTTTTGCTATAGCGATAGTGTGATTTTAACGAGTATTGTAGAAATGAGTTGCGAGATGGTTGTATTTTGAAAAATTGAAGAAAACAATAAAACCCTATTCATTTATTTATTCCTTGAAATCACTGCGATAAATGTTAAGTAAACTTTTCACTTGGATTGCATACCTTCAGAACTGTGAACTTTGCGACACAAAAATAATGACCAACTGTCAGTTGAAAAATTCATAGCAAACATAGTAGGCAGGTGGTTTAATGGAGCTAACTCGTACACTGGAACTTTTAGTATTATGGACATATTGGTGTTACTTAAGAAAACTGCCACAATTTCAAAGCAATCTTGGCAGTGTTCATATTGCAAAGGTAATATTTCATTCAAGGGTTACTCTATTTCTATTGATGCAAAGTACAAACAGTTGGTCATAATTGAGAAGAGAAACATTTCCAAAAAAAACCCTGACAAAAATAAAAAAATGATTGCCAATATCACAAGCCTGCATCTAGGTCCTTTTGATTTTCAGAAACCTTCTTGGCCTCGATTTTTTGTTGAAGTTCTTTGATTCGTTCTTGTATTGCATCATCATTTTCTTTGTCAACTGAAAAAATTTTGTGCTTTAATCTTGAAGCATATCTTCGAATCTAAAATGACAGAAACGCAAAGATGAGGACTGAGAGGTCACACAAGATGAAACAGAAAACCACCAATGAGCAGGTGGGTCATCTCATAACAAATCAATAAATTCAGTAACATGATTTGCCTAAAAGTCTAGAGACCTAACGGGCAGAAAATTTTTCTTCACACCTTAAGAAATGAACATTGAAATTTTTCTAGTAGGCCCTAATGGAGCCAAATTTTAGGTTTTTTTGATCTGATCTAAATTCCTTGCCATTTGGCTTCCGGGTTACCTTTTTTGCTTAATATCTTCTTGTAGACAAGAAGCAGTAGATGATTTCTTACCAAAAAAAAAATAATTTCCACTGTATTTAGTTTTGATCCAATCATTTCATATTTTAGTTGACAAAGAAAAATGCTCAATGAGATAACTAAATTCAATTTAAAAATATTCAAGAGGTCAGCAAATTGCAACTGAAAATTTGAATACTGAGATTATAATTATAATTATATACAATATTTATATCAGATAACCTTTCCAGTAAAGATGTTACTGCCATCACTAAGGGTCCCCGGTAGCAAGTTTGACTCAAACACTTACTCCGCTAAAGCAATGCTCCTCTTGAGGAAATTCATGCCAGAGCAAAAAGTAGATGGACACGGCTGTAAACAGAAAATGAAGTTAATTTTTACATGGAAGGTTATGCATTTTCCAACATGCAATTTAGTCAACTCTGAATGGACTGTTAAAGCAAGCTTTGAGATCTATAGGTCCTCTTGCATGATGAATTGAGGCCAACAGGCATAGCCGCACAGGAACTGCCAAACTTACAAATAATTTCCGCGGGAGAGCAAAACTCAAATGAGGTATACCAGCGCAAGACAGCCATGTGAATGCAGCAAATTGTTTTTGATGATTAGGAAACCAAAGCGGCTTCTGTAATTCAGGATTATTCTTTATGTACAGAGCAACCTCTTCTGGGTTAGGGGCTCTGTCTGTCGGTAACTGGAACTTAGGACCAGCATTCATTCGCTGATTTGATTTGTCCATTTACAATTAGAAGTTTCAGTGCTCCCAAAGTTCGAAGAACGCCAAGCTACCCGGCTCTCTTGGAAATGCCTCGTTCTGCTGAAACCTCGTTTGACCGTAATGTTTGTCACAATCTAACTTGCTTGGATACAAAATATGGAAAATAGCACCTCGGGCCGGTCCCAAGCTCGAATCAATGGCAGAGGGTTTTCAATGAAGGAAGGTCTGTGTAGACACTTGATGCCTGACCATCGACTCCCGAAAAGGACCCTTTGCTCAGCATTGACGGACGGTAAAATACCTTGTGGTGGACAGAAGAAACGTTTCAAGGATGTCCTGAAGCAATCCTTTCCCCGCAGCTACTGTCAACTATGACAACTGGGAATCACCGCAACATATTGCACTTAAGTCCCCCCTGGGGTACCCTTGAGCAACGATAGTTCCCTAGCTGCTCACCTTTGCCTCTGTCGTGGGGATGTGGATGAAAAGGAGGCCATAGATGTCAGTAGCAAATTCCACAGTGCCTAATATCACTGGTCAGCAAATTTTCACTTATTTTGATCATCTAAGATCTAAATAAACTTGCCTTAATGGATTTTTTGCGCTTATTTCAGATGTTTAATCAGTTTCTCTCTAGCACGTTACATTTTTGAGATACAGCTCATTCCTTATTTCACTAAATGCAACGAATCTTGAGCATCGACATGAAAATTAGTGTTGCATGCAATATAGCTATTTGATTTAAATAATTTTTGTTGGATGAAATACAATACTTGCCAATGATAGTGTGATCCCCAGGATTTTATTTGAGCTAATTAAAACTACTTTTAGCCTAGAAAAGGCCATAAAAATATTCTTCCATCTTATTGTATAGTAGGCTTCTCTATTTCTTTGACCATTTCATTGCAATCAGTTCCTCTGTATCTCAAAACCCGCACGTGCTAGAGGAAAAATAAGTAGGTATCTGAAATCAGCGTGAAAAACACTCTAAGAATCAGTTATTGAATTTTCAGATGAAACATATGCATTTACCAGTGTAATTCGTCCCCCCGCTAATTGATTTAAAAAAATTCCAGCCCCCTTCACTCTCACTGAGACCCCCAGGTAATTGATTTTAGGTGAGTTTGGTTGATCATTTCATTTTGACGATTTTCTCATGGTCACCTTTTTTGAGAACGGAGAGCATTACAGAGATGTTTGTTTAACAAGAAGAAGTGCAGCTTTTCTACTTGCTAGCACGGATATTTCCATTCATAGTTCTTTGAAATTAGCAATAAAACGAACACGATCTGATGTTCGATAGTTTTTAACTATACTGGTTTCTGTTGATAGATTCTATTAACCAATTAATGATCACAGTGCCCCCTCATTCACTCTAAATCTCATTCCCCTTTAAATTTGGTCTTTACGACAAACAATATTCCAGTTTCCAATTTGACATGTAAATGTACAATCTAACCATCGACCATTAGCAATTGTCATAATTAATCATTATCATTATTGTCATTGCAATATAGCTTTAGCACAGGCAGCTTTCATTGCCGAAGTTTTCCTCACGATCGGGTCACAACAATACACCAAGGGCCAAGAGGATGCTTTCACCTTACATGCCTAAGAATTTCCTGAGTATCCTAGCTGGTCCCAACAAAACTGATCTTCGTACCATTCCAACGAGTACTGTAATACCTGTTGAAAATGCACTCGCATTGAAGTAGGGAAATGACATTTATGATCCCATTCATTCAATAGCCTAAACATACGTCAGTCGCTCGCCTCGCTCCATTGTTTCTTGTGGTGTTACTTATAGTCTCGTACGCTTACTGAAACATTGTGTTATCTATAATTTTTTTAGCTCACTTTATCGTAATTTATGCTTGAAAACTTCAACAATACCAAGTAAGACAATAACAACTCCAATGAACATTGTCTATCCATCTACTAAAGCTCTTGCTAATGCAGCCCAGAGCTCCTGCAGCCAGCCACTGGTACAACTTCTACTTCGTCAGCAACCAAAAACCTTTTCAGCTCTCTCTTCAAGTCTTGATATTTTTCAATCTTTGGACTCCTCTCTCGCAAATTCTACAATCACCTGGAACAGCAATTTTAATAATAAAACATGATTTTCCCTTTTTATCCACCACGTCGGATCTCCTTGCCTCTGTAACATGATCACATTGAATATTCATAACCCAGATTAACTTTACATCATCACCTTCCACCAATCCTTCGGAAAATTGCTCGTACTACTTCTCTTTTCTCTCTAGGTAATGCTTCTCGCAGAATTTCCAATGGGCCAATTTTTCCACATCATCAATAAAAATCTTATGTCTGATAAATTTGCATCTCAAGATGGATCTTAAATGCATTGGAATTCAAAATGTGATTGCGGATAACTGTCAGTCATCAAGGGAATCACATTACTTTCTCCTTTATTCAGTACCAATGTCAACCCGAGCTGTTCCTAATTAAGCTGTCTTTGGTGCATGTTACATCTTCATTGTAATTCCACTGTCTTTAGTAAATTTCTGAAACCTTGTAGATACTGCTCTTAATGCACCAACAACCACTGGAATGACTGACACCTTTCGCATGTCCCAAAGCCTAGCGATTTCATCCTTTAAAGGTTGGTATTTCTCAATTTTTCCCATTTTTTTTTCAGGAACTCTAACATCACCAGGTATTGCTACATCAATTATCTTTGCCTCATTTTGCATTGTATCAACAATAGCAGTATCTGGCCTTCGAGCTTTTATTTCCTTGTCCCGCTGTATAATACAAAAACTTTTATACCCCTTCTGGGCTAACTTGCTACATTCACTGATGATGTGTGACACTGTTTCATTCTTTCTCCGTACGTCCTACAAAGGGGGGGGGGACCTGGTCTTGTTGATAAATAACTTGATATTATTAGCATTATTTGTCCTTATCGCTTGTTCTTGCACACTACAAATCAATGCTTCTGTGCATCCTTTCAAATCAGTATCCTTCAACCATTGCCAAGGTTGTAAGCTATCTTTTCCATCTAAATATCTTAAATATTGACCATGCATAATTTTCTCCGTCCAAGAATTGTCAACCCTACATCTCTCGTTCTGCTTGTAAACCATTGGAGTGGTGGCCTCCTCTGTTCTTATTGTCTTGTTGTTCTTTACTGCTACCAGTAGGGGCTCTTTCTGGTGATTGATATACAAACCAAGACTGTTCCCTTCAGTCAAATGCAACTTTTGCAACTAATCAGGCCTCTCCCTCCATTACTTTTTGGTACGCGCAATCGATCGGCATCACTCTTCAGGAAGAATTCTTCATTTATGGTCATAACCTTTCTTGTTTTTCTATCCATCTCATGAAGCACATTCTTACGCTAATTTAGAATCCCTGCCCCATGTCTTAGCAATAATGTTGCCCAAATATCGAGAGCTCTTATTTTGCTTTGGCCATTTAATTTGCTTCCCATTGCAAGCCTTAATCTCCTGAAATACTCTCGTTATAAATGTCTAATCACATCCTTCTCTCTTACAGAATCGAATTCCACTATTCCCATAACTTACAACCTTCGTTATCTATGTTATTTATGGTCTCACCGGAAGGCAACTCTAATCCCTCAGTTAATGTCCCTTTTCCTCTTTTCATAACCAGAACTCCACACTTTTCAATTTCAAGTTCCATTCTGATGTCAATACAAAATATCTGAACTGTTGACAGTAGGATATCTACCTCTCTTTCATCTTTTTCAAAGAGTTTCAAATCATCCTTAAAAAGAAGACTATTTTATCTTTCTCCACTTTTAAAATATAAACAGATTGTACTTTCCTCAAGATTTGAATAAGTGGAATCAAATACACAACAGATAATCTAAAGATAAGCTATCTCCTTGGAAGATACCTCTCTTTACTCAACATTTGCAAAATACTTCCCTCTTGGTGATAAATTGACGTTCCAAGTCTTCATTGATCTTTCTATGAACCCTATTATATTTTCAGCAACATAGGCCCATTTCAAACTCTCAAAAACCCAGGAATAGGGTATCACATCATGAGCCTTTTTATAATCAACCCGTGCCATCCCTAGATTGGTATTTCTCTTTCTGCAATCGTTCATCACTGTTTTATAAATATGCAGTTGATCTTCTGCTCCCCAATTTCCCTCATACACCCTCTCTGCTTAATGGGACGCCTGCATCACTTTATAAATATATTATTATCATTATTCTTTGTTATTATTATAATTATCAATTATCATTACTGTTGCTGTTACACCCCTTTGGGTTCCAGGAAAGAATAGATCCAATGTACCCCTAAAGAGGCAGAGGGGAAGACCGAGAAGGAGGTGGATGGGCTGTGTGAAAGAAGGCATGAGAACTGCAGGGGTGACAGAAGAGGATGCACAGGACAGAGCTAGATGGAGGAGGACGATCCTGGGGATAAAGTCTGCAGAAGAAGAAGATTATGGCTACTATTACCATTCTTTGCCTTCTTGCACTCTGAGCACTATACCGACATTAGATGCTGCTCAATATCGATGTAAATGTAGACTCATTGTCAAAGTAATTTAAGAGAGACTATGTGACCAAGGGTGCTCCATTTAAACTGTTGCCAAGTTAGACTGACGTCACGACTTTGCCACTCACTACTCCCTAGATGTTGTTGCCGTTGTCACCTTGTTGCTATTATGAAAAGATTAATGGTGGCTGCCCGTTGTTCTTGATTTCGTTCATTGGATTTGTGAAATGTGAGAAAGTCACGCACACATGATCCTGAAGTACATTCGGTACTTCAGAGTGCCGGAACAAATGCCACGACATGCAAAAAAGAAACTTGGTATCTGTCTTTATGTTATTCATTTTTTCTTGTCTATTAGTTATAATTAGGCCTAATCATAATGGAAGCAAGGGTTTTATGGGGCAAATGCTCTTGCTGGCGCTTAACCCCCCATTTTTCTCCAAGGCTTGGAACTGGCACCGCCTGATCCAAACTAAAAACGTGCACTGAACCTGCTGGGGTCGTAGCCATGAGTGGCCAGACCATAAGACAAGCAGCTAACTTCATGTTGCCTGGTTCCAACAAATCCAGTTAGTTGGGTACCAGAGAAAAAATTTCGTCCTCAGTATCAGTTTTGTTGATAATTCACAAAGTTCTTGCGAGCAGTCAGTTGAATTTTGTGGGATACCTACTCTAAATTTTCCTTGAAAAAATTCGATTTTATGCTGTGTACTGGCTATTTTGTTGCTCCATCTTGTATAAGTTTGCCTTTTAAGAAAAAAGTTCCGCCATTTTGATTAGCAATGTGTGAAAATTATTTCAGATTTGAACTTATTCACTTTTTCTGACTGCTTAGATTAAAAGCTGAAAAGGTTTCTCTAGTGGGTGTTGTTTTTGCCTTAATTCATTTCTCCTTGGGAAGGAAAGGCTTCCAACTATTCGAAGTTGATTTGAGCCCAGTATGCATGCTGCATGCAGGCATTTGGTCCCAAATTTGACTCAAATTTTTAAGGATGGCAAGTTATGTTGCACAATCAGGCCTATAAGTTGTCACCTATCTGGAGTTTGACCTCAATCAATTAAGCTTAACTTCAATCACCTGATGGAAACTGCAGAAACCAATCAGCCCATCATCCCACACGTTGATCTTTCTATGATTTGAGTGTAACACTGAATTTTGTTGTGTGGTTATTCTAAGTCAAACAGTCAGTCCTCTAAGAATTAGGATAGCAAAAATAGCAACATAAGCTCAGAATGGAAATCATTATTATGTTGCTGGACAACTTGCCATCCTATTTTGCTTAATTATGATGCTAAACATTTGATATGAAGCATGAAGGCAAATGAATAGGGCCATGCATCTCATCTGCTGTATTCATTATTCATCATCGGTGAATGCTGGAACTAGCTTTTCAGGTTTGATGTACCACCCATAAAGTGCTATGCTGCCTCTTTGTTCTATTCATTTGCAAGGCAATGCAATTCCTTACCATATTTGGTTCTTGCCATGTGCATGCCACAATCTGCAGTAAAATACCAACATAGTTGCGCAAGTATGTTCTGAAATATTGTAATCTTCACAAATGCTTGTAATGCAGAAGCTGTTACAGTGATGCTTTTATTTACCATAGCATTTTTGATTGTACAGTTAATGAGAGAGCTTCAACATAAGCATTTCTGCAAGGTTATTTTACTCAGTAAGTAGAGGAAATTCAGTTGTGGTTCTATTCAAGTTTTAATGAATTCCAGTTGAGAGTGGTCCTATTAAGCCCACAGTTCCTAAAACTGCTAAACAAAAGTTTCTACAATATTTGAGGATTTGAGGAGATAACCTTCAGGAGAGTTGTTCATTAAATTCTCCCTTCACCGGTTTCAAGGCTCTGTGACAAGCAATGGAAGCAAATCTGGCACAAATTTGATTTTTTCTGACCTTGGAAAGAGAGTCTCGTCACATAAACAGAAATCACTACCTGAGAGATCCACAGATATAAGCAAAGCCACTGTCGCAACGCATGTTGGCAGGGAAAAGGCAATTCCTCCTATTTTGAATGATGTGGACGCCAAAGGAGTTGCCTCTGGGAGAAGTGATCTGAAGAGTGAAAGCAAAAATATGTATGAAAAAGATCTTATTGCCAAGTTTAGTAGTCTAAGCTTTTCTGGGTAAGTTTTTGAAATCTTTGCATGTTTGGTTTATTCATGATCTTATTTTATTAATATTCTTTTTAAATGACCCATTGGAGAATTCTTAGTGAAATCACCAAATTACCCATCATACATCAATAGATCCTATTCTTTCCTCTCTTTCTCAGCAAAATAATTATTTTCAAAAAATGTCAAGCATTTCTTATAAAATTCATGAAGGAGGCTATTATGCTTCATTGAATTGCATTGTTTGAAACTTTTGATAAACAAAGTGAATAATTCAGCTTTAACTGCATTTACATAAGCGAAGTGACAATGAAATATGGGACCATCTTGAATGAAGACCTTACATGAAGGCTTCAAGCCAAAAACTGTACCACAAGGACTTTGTCTAGCCAAAAATGATGTGTAAAACAGTCAAAGTTCTTCCCCTCATTGTTTCGGGTGAAAAGGACTTTGCGCAACTCTGTTCTTGTACCTTGGACTACATGGATGTGCAAGCACAACGCGGCATCAAAAGGATTCGTGAAGGCAGAATGTGAACCAAACTCGGACTACGAGTGGAATCCGACGACTGCAAGCACAACATTACAGTAGGGGGATGGCCATCTGGTGGCACTGTGTTTAACTTCCATAATCTTTCCCCAAATGCTGAGTGCCAAGCAAGGCAGCAAAATTTGCATTTAATGAGATTGCAGCTTCTTGATTTTCCTTTGAATAGTGCTCTTATTGTGAAACTTATAGCACTGGAACCTGATAATCCTGCCTTATGAGCATGCCTTTATCAGTCATACATATTCATTGTTTCTCCTCTCTCCCAAGCCAAAACCTTTGATTTGCTCAAGTTCACTCTAAGTCATATCAAGTGGCTTCTTTGATTTGCCATACCACTATAATGTCGTCCTTCTCCTTGGGCTTACCTCTCGGCTGCTTCTCAAAGTCGATCTCTCAAATAAGGGGTCCTAACTGACAAGCTGGCAAGATTTTATGTAACGTGGCCACTTAGACCAGTTAAATGTTGTTTCGTGTTTCTTTTTGCGCAGAGCCCCATCAAAAACTCAAGGAATTTCCCTTGCAAAAGGACGGCGGTTTTTAAGCTCCTTTCGTTTATCAGGCATTGATGACGTAGCAGAGCTGATTAAAAATGAAAGATGCAAGAATATTATTGTCATGGCAGGGGCCGGGATTTCAACGCCTAGTGGAATTCCTGATTTCAGGTAGCTGTTTTGGTCTGTTTGTGCGTGTAAGTGTGCGTGCGTGCGTGCGCGTATGTGTATGTGCATTTGTGTGTGCGTATGTGCATTTGTGCGTGTGTGTGCGTATTTGTGTGTGGGTATTTGTGTGTGCGTGTGTGTGTGTGTGTTTTTTTTAGTGAGTTATGTTGGGGAAAGACCATGGTGGCCTATACAATGCCTCAACAAAGGAAGAAGAAAGAAAGAAGCGAAAGGCTAAAAGGGGAGAGAGATCAGATCAAGTTTATTGATCTTGGATTTGAAATATGCCAAGTTGTAAGATTCAGGAAAGCAAGAGAAAGGCAAGACGTTCCATAAGTTGCATGATCTAGGGATGAATGATGATTTGTGGGACAGGGTTCGTGAATTAGGCAGTGAAATTTGGAAAGGGTGTGAATGAGTTCAGCTTCTGGTGGTCCTGACACTCCTCAGAGGAACTGGAATAATTTCCCTGATCTCCTGAGAACAATGTCTGTTAAAGTATCTGTAAAAGATGGAAAGATCTCCAACTAAACGACGATGGGAAAGAAGTTGGAGAGATTTGGTGAGGTTAGGATTATTGATGAGACGAATGGATTGGACTGGACTTTGTCGAGAAGACAGAGAGTAGATTTTGGAGCACCACCCCAGACGTGGGAGCAGTACTCTAAAGAAGGACGGATTTGGGACCTGTAAATAGTTAGAAGGTGAGAAGATGAGAAAAATCCGCGGGCTCTGGCGAGGAAACCGAGCTTTTGAGATGCATGTTTAGCAAGAGAATGGATTTGAGTTTTCCAAGTTAGATTAGATGAAAGAGAAAGACGGAGTTGTGTGAAAGAAGCTGAAGTTTCCAGTTCATCACTATTCATGAGGAAAGGTGGAAAATTTTGATTACATTTGCGTGAAATGACAGCCTGTTTCACCTTGCTGTGGTTGAACGAAACTAGGTTTTCCTTATCCCACTTCTCAATAACTGTCAGATCATTGGAGAGAAGCTAGGCTGAAATGTTTCTGTGGAATGGAATATCAATGAAATTGAAAAACTTAGGAAGGTATCATCAGCAAAGGAGTAAATGATAGAAGACGTAGAGGTCAGCAGGTCATTGATGAAGAGGATGAAGAGTACAGGGGAGATGACAGAGCCCTGGGGTACACCAGCATTGATTGAGTGCAGATTGGAGAGGAAGCCATCCACTCTGACGGCAATTGACCTATCATAGAAGAAACTACCAATCCATTTAATAAGAGTGTGATGGAGACCAAACATCCGTAGTTTAGCGAGAAGACCTCTGTGCCAGAGGCGATCAAAGGCCTTGGCGATATCGAGAGAGACTACTCTGCTCTCACCACAGGATTCTAGAGTAGAGGACCAGACATGGGCAGCATAAGCAAGGAGATCGCCAGTAGACCTGGCTTTTCGAAAGCCATACTGGTGATCAGAGAGAAGATTGTTAGTTTCAAGGAAGGTAAGAAGTTTTTTCGTGATGATGGTATCCATTGTTTTAGAGATGAGTGAAGTGATTGCAATGGGACGATAGTTGAGTGGATTAGACTTGTCGCCTTTTTTGGGATAGGAAAGACGTGGGCTTGTTTCCATGAGGTGGGAAATGTGCCAAGAGTGTAGGAAAGCTGGAATGGTTTGTTAAGAATAGGGGCAAGTTCAGGAGTACAGGTTTTGAGAACTATTGCTGGAATTCCATCAGGGCCTTTGGATTTGGAGGTGTCAAGCTGGAGAAGGGTTTGGCGGACTTTTCGTGTGGAGAACTTAATGGGTGACATAGTGAATTTTGAAGGGGGGAAGTGATGTGTTTTTTTTTAGTGGGTTGTGTTGAGGAAAGGCCATGGTGACCTATACAAAGCCCCAACAAAGGAAGAAAGAAGAAAGCAAGCAGCTAAGAGGATAGAGAGATAAGATCAAGTTTATTGATCTTAGATTTGAAAGATGGCAAGTTGTAGGACTCAGGTAAGCAAGAAGAAGGCAAGACATTCCATAAAGTGTGTGTGCATATGTGCATTTGTGCGTGTGTGTGCGTATTTGTGTGTGCATATTTGTGTGTGCGTATTTTCGTGTGCGTGTTTGTGTGTGTGTGTGTGTGTGTGTGTTTGTGTGTGTGTGTGTGTGTGTGTGTGTGTGTGCATATGTGCATTTGTGCGTGTGTGTGTGCATATGTGCATTTGTGCGCGCGTGTGTGTGTGAGCGTGTGTGTGTATGTGTATTTCTGCGTGTAAGTGCGCGTTTATGCATGTGTGTGCGTTTGAACATTTGCGCGTGTCAGCGTGTGTGCGTGTAAGTGCGCGTTTGTGCGTGCATTTGTCCATTTGCGCGTGTTAACATGTATGCACGCGCGTGTGTGTGCGAGCGTGTGTGTGCGTTTGACCATTTGCGCGTGTCAGCCTGTGTGCGTGTAAGTGCGCGTTTGTGCGTTTGTCCATTTGCGCGTGTCAGCATGTGTGCGTGTTTGGGCGTGTGTGAGTGGGTATCTTTGTAGGTTTCTGTATGTGACTTATAATTCTTTTTGAATCACCTAATACAATCGCCTGTTATATATTGTTTTTATTATTCATTTGATTCTACCATTCAGTAGATAATCATTCGCCCGATTTTATGGTAACCGTTTCATTATTGATTTTTGACGGACTCTCTGATCCGGTGATGGACCTATAAACCAAGAGAATGATAAATTGATCGAATGATTGGATGATTGATAGATTGACCAGAAGACTGATATATCACAGTTGTTTTGTAGGACCCCTGGTACAGGCCTCTATGAAAATCTAGCAGAGTACAACTTGCCTGATCCATCCGCCATATTTGACCTTCATTTTTTCAACTACAATCCGAAGCCGTTCTTCCGTCTCGCAAGAGAGCTCCATCCTGGAAATTATCAACCCAATTACGTGCACTATTTCATCCGCCTGCTTTACGAGAAGAAAATTCTACTAAAGCTTTTTACACAAAATATCGATGCCTTGGAGAGAGGTAAGTCGACCAGTCCTCAGTTAGACTTTGACTTAAACTTTGAATTGGAACTTGCTTCATGTAATGTTCGATTAACTTATAGACTCAACGCGAAAAAAGAGGAATTTCAAATTGAATATTCATGAATGCTTCTCTAAGTTCATGAGCTCGTCTCGTCTTGTCTCTTCTCGTCTCGTATCAGCTCTCTCAACTCAACTTGACTGACGAACTAACTCATTCTAACACTTTGTTGCAATCTGGTATATATCAATAGAAACTAATTGTCTGATGATTTGTTAATATACACAAACGACATGGCGCCCTAGCCGCATCAACAGCATACGAGCCAAGGTAATCTAAATAACTGGTGCTGTGCAGGAGGAGCGCAGGAGGACGTTGCCGCACAGAAACAAATTTCATGGTTAATTATTTGAAACTCGATTGTTCATTCGATGGAATTATTGGATCATGTTTTGATGTAAAAACTTTAATATAGCACAAAGGAAGGGATCACATATTGTCACTATGAAGGTCCTTTGAAGGGATTGTTTGCGCGATAGATAACATTGATTATTTATTCTTTATCTACGTACGTAGTTACCTTCCTGTTTATATATTTGGTTTTCTCTTAATTTTTTCATTAAATAGTAATTGTAAATAGATTTATTGGTATTTTGCATGTATGGAAGGCCCCTTGAAAACCAGCTACGGCTCAAAGGTCAAAGGATACCCTCCCTAAATTTTTTGAATAATGAAATTGATAAATGACACTCATCAGAGTATGCCTGTGCGAAAATGTCCCAAAATTGTCCACTAACAATTTTGGAACTTGCGTCCAATAGCGGATCGAAGCTTATGACACAGCGAGCAACTGAAGAAATTATATGGTTTGATGTTGGTGCATAACGGGAACGTTGTCAAGTACTGGAGTCTGGGCCTTAAAGTAACCGGAACAAACCATTAAGTGTTTTAACCAACCTCTTTTTATTCGTTTTACATTTATTACTCACTTCGTTTCAATTTGCATTCGTAACACACGTTCCGTAATATTCGCACGAATCATTGCCCCTCTCTCTGCACTTCACAAACGTTAAACGCCTTAACGGTTGTTTAGCCAACGGTTGTTTTGACTTGCCTCCAACCATTATTAATACATTTTAGACATGGCTGCATGTTTGTTGAGAAGAACTGTAACGATTCTTTTCGTGCTGGCTATTCTCTATGTCATTTCAATTTGAATTCACAGCTGCCGGTATTCCAGAATCAAAACTTGTCGAAGCCCATGGTAGTTTTGCCACAGCCACTTGTCGAAAGTGCAAAGCGAATTACAATGGAAATGAAATACTGGTATGCTGATTCATTTAATTTCTTAGGTTGTAAGAAGTATCAACAGAGATGTCGCAGATGGTAGCAAATTTCAAGGCCATATGCTACAGCTCCAACCTCTATGTAATGTTTAAGTGAACCTTCTCTCAGTTTTCATTTGTTAAAAATCCATTAGATGAGTTCCAATCTGAGTGCTGACGTTCTCAACCTGACTTACCTCGCCTGCTCTGCGACCATTTGATCTAATCTAACAGGGAGCGGAATTAGAAGCAGTTGTCAACTTACTTTGTCCGATATTTGTCTGAATTTGACTTTTGTTGCAATTTCTTGTCAGGATGAAATTATGGCCCAAGAAGTTCCAAAATGTAAAAAAGGTGGTTGCCAGGTGAGTTTTCTCTAAATTTTTTCCTTTTTTCAAAAGTTTATATCAAAAATCTAAATTCTTTGATTACTGTTAGTAGCCATGAGCTTGTGTTTTAAGAACGCTGCCCGTGTCTTAGCTGAAGAACGCTGTCCGGGTCTTAGCTGAAGAACGCTGTCCGGGTCTTTTAAAGCATTTAGCCTGATGGCAAAATAAACTAACTTCTAAGTGAATACGAACCTTATTAATGCTGTTTGAGAAAGGTAAGCAACATTAAAGAATCCGTCATAAACGAAACGATCCTTCGCAGATTTGCTTCTCATGAAATAGGATGAGAGATGTTTGAGCAAATGTAACTTCTTAATGTTGAAAGGACGATGGCTTTTACTGAAGTTTTTGATGATGCTCTAGCGGGCAACCTATTCATTGATGGAAATACACCTAGCAGGCATGCTTTGAATTTCTAAACAGTGCTTATTCGGTTTCTTGTTAACATTATACATACTTAATGTTTTTGAATTCAATGAAGCCAAATAATTTTGCAAAATTTTCTCCAGGGCATTATAAAACCGGACATTGTGTTTTTTGGCGAAGATTTACCGAAAAAGTTTTTCCAGTACCGAAAAAGTTTTGTAAAATGTGAACTGCTGATCGTTCTTGGAACATCGCTAGAAGTGTACCCTTTTGCATCGCTAATCGATGAGGTGAATCGGTCAGTGCCAAGAGTTTTGATAAATCGGGAGGTAGTTGGGCCGTTTGTCAAGCGGAAAAAAAGACCGAATGATGTTGTCATTAAAGGAGACATAGTGGAGGGTGTCCAAAGACTGGTGAAACTTCTAGGCTGGACAGAATCAATAGAGTTTTTAATGAAGCAAGAAGGAATGAGCAAAGAAACTCCTAGAAATGGTCATGCAGATGCTAAAAATGAGGTAGCTGTTCCAATCAAGGAAGGAGGAATGAATAAGAAACTTCCCAGAAGTGGCAATACAGAAGTTGGAAATGACACACCTGTGCAAAAGGAGAAAGAAGAGAGCAGGGAGATTCCAAAAAATGGCGATACAGAAGGTGGAAATGGAGTTGCATTTCTTGGTAAAGACATTTCATGCAGAGAAAAGATATATTGTGGTGAACCAGATAGTCTGAAGGTTAGTTGAAGCAAATGTGAACTTGGCGGTGATGGTGATCGTTTCTTGAGGTGTTCCATTCGAAAATTAACCGGTGGAACCGAGAAATGGTTTGCACTCTATGGAAAATCAAACATTGATTTTGGTTTTAAGCTGCAATGAAGTGACCACCTTGTAGAAAAATATTCTCCTCGCTTTTGCAAGGAATAATGTTAATGTTATTTTTAATTTCTATCCATTGTGCTTTTATTTTGATTATGGATCATTTTTATTTGTATTTCTAATTTTGAATATTGTTCGATTCATGCAATAAAAAGTTTCATGTCCAGAAGATCTCTACAGCTTCCTTCATTGAATTTCATCAATATTAGATCAATCAATGGTTGATTCTGATGATAAACTTCTAACTAGGTGCCACCCAAAGTAATCAAAGACAGTCAAACTTACCAATCTAATCTAACAATCACCAATCTTAAAGCTTGCCAAACATCTTAATGAGTTGTTTTTGCTATTATTGTTTTTTGCCAAAATTACTATCTTTGCCGTTACTTTTTCCAAGAGTTTTTGCTTTTACATGTTTCAGAATTCGCTTAACTTGATATTTATTACAAAATTAATTGCGATAATCATCAAAATGTGTTGATATCAGCTAATTGATTCAATAGATAAATATGAACGATTGCAATGGATTATTTTGCTGAGCATTATTCGATAATTTGATAATTTGCAGTTTTCTTAAGTTTTACGTAAGTTGAAATAAATAGTTTTGATGTAGATCATCGGTAAAGTTAATGGTGAAGTTAGATTCCTAAAATGCATTTGAATTAACAAATGATTACTCAAGTATGATTCTAGAGAATACTTCATTTCATCATTTATTTCAAATTATCTGAATAAAATATCATTAAAGTCTATTTGCCATTCTAATTGGAAAATTTATTGCATCATTGAAGTAGCATTGATTGTAAATATAATTTGAAAATTGAAAGTAATTGAAATAAAATACCACTCTTGAAACTGAGTTAAAAGCTAATTACAAGAAACAGTTTAAGTAAAGCATGAACAGATGAAAACGGTGTTCAAGACTGATTGTACAGATTTCTTTGGAATAAAAGAGTAATTATCGAGATGTTCATTCCAAGATCTCTGTATCAAGATAAAACAGAAACTTCTGAAAAGATATTTTTCAACAAAAGTGATCGCTCCAATTCATTTCCGAATTCATATGTAAATGAGGAATAAAGAAATTAAAAATAAAGAATGTCGATATCATGTAATTGAAATCTTTTAAATTTCCTGCCAAATTTGATTCCGAATTTAATCACAAGAAATTTTCTAAGGACAAAATAGCAAGTAAAATTTGAAGAAAAACATTAATTGTAATTCTAATTGCAAATCATAAAAGTGTTCTTAAAAATAATTGTATGGAAGTCTTTAAAGGATAAATAAGTTGTCGTAATTCAAAGGATAGAAATTCAAAATACTTTTACATTTTGATCAAACTATGAATTTTCGGAAAGCAACAACAATTCAGCTGCAAAAAAATTTATTTGAATCATAAGTAATGATAAATATTTGGGAAATTTAGTATAGAATTTTGAAATTTATTGTAACAATTTCATCTAATTAAGATCAATCTTTTCAATTTCATTTATAATTTGATTCCAAATTTGATAGTAAACAATTTTCTAAGCAAGAAATTGCAATCAAAATTTTGAATTCGATGGAAAAAATTGATTAAATTAGGATTATATGTAGAAGGTCACAAAGAAAATTCTTAAGAATAATTGTAGCGAAGTTTTCAAATGATAAAGAAGTTGTGAGAAAATAGTTCAAAATGATTTAAAATTTTGATCAATCTTTGCATTTTTGAAAGAATTCTATAAATGCAAGATTAATTCAACTGCAAAAAACGTTCTTTTGAATTATAATCAATAGTAAATATTTGGGAAATTAAGTATAAAATTTGAAATGCATTGAAACAATTTCATCTAATCAAAATAAATCTTTCAGATTTCATTTATAATTTGATTCCAGATTCTAAGTTTAAATACAAATTCTTAATAAATATCAAAATTTCAAATTCAATTAAAAAATTCATTCATTTAGATAAAGATTAATTTTATAATAGGTTCAATCATAAAATAGGTTCTGAAAAATAATTGTAGCAAAGCTTTCAGATGGCAAAGAAGTTGTGAGAAAATATTCCAAAATTATTTTAAATTTTGATATTTCTAATGAATAAACTTAAAATTGGATCTTCAAAATTTATTTTCTATTGTAACAGTTAATAATCAAGAGGTAATAGAATTTTATGTTGAAATCAGATCACCGATATCACCGATATGATTTTATCTAAGATTTAATCAAAGGTAATTGTCAAAGATTTGTGAAACTGACTGTATACTTATTTTTGGGTAACTTTGAATTTTTTTTTAGTGAGTTATGTTGGGGAAAGGCCATGGTGGCCTATACAATGACTCAACAAAGGAAGAAAGAAGAAATCAAAAGGCTAAAAGGAGAGAGAGAGATCAGATCAGGTTTATTGATCTTGGATTTGAAAGATGGCAAGTTGTAGCATTGAATGAGTTATTATGTTAGGGAAATGCCACTGTGGCCTATATAAAGCCCCAACACAAGAAGAAAGAAGAAAGCAAATGGCTAAGAGGAGAGAGAGATTAGATTAGGTTTATTGATCTTAGATTTGAAAGATGGCAAGTTGTAGAGTTGAGTGCGTTATGTTGAGGAAAGGCCATGGTGGCCTGTACAAAGCCTCAACAAAGGAAGAAAGAAGAAAGCGAACAGCTGAGAGGAGAGAGAGATCAGATCGAGTTTATCAATTGATTTAAAAACTTAATATCTAGTTAATTTCTCGTTAATAGATGTTCTTTACATTCTCATGTAAGACATTCTTGAAACAGATTTACCATACATGTTCATCAATATAATTTCAAAAAGCCATTTAAGTTAGAGAATAACTAATGAATATGAGAGCGAAATATTCTGAATACGAACCTTACATTCTAAATAACGTGATAATCGAAATTCACTTTGAAAATTAATTGCGAAAAATAATTTAGAAATTCATTAAAAGTAAATATCATCATAGAAATAGATTGTAAAGGCTGGTGTTCATAAAACGTATTTCGACGTATTTAGTCGTAATTTAGAGTCTACGATCAATTAAGATTATTTCCGTTTTATGAAAATCGACCAGATTTTATGAAAACCGCCTATTGGAGATAATCCTAACAGAACGGAATTCATCGTAATTCATCGTAATTCAGCGTATTTCATCGTATTTCATCGGAAGAAATCAAAAAATTTTGTTTCTTCCGACAAAATACAACGAATTACGTTCAATGAATTATATGGAAATCAGAAATGCGTCGAATACGTTGAAGTACGGTAGCAAAATCTCATTTTAACTAAGGTACTCTCGTACTGATAAATGCACATCTTGATTCCGACACGGCAGACAAACAGAATGAGCGGGAAGGAACTGCTGATTTTATGGATGTGATTAAAAAATATCCAAGTATTTACAATCGTTCCTTAAAAGACTTCAAAGGCAAGTTCAAGAAAGAGAACTGCTGGAAAGCTGTTGCCGAAAGGGTAATTGAACCGGTTGATGTCGTCAAGAAAAGATACTAGAACATTAGGACACAGTTTGGAAAATATTTGAAGAAAAGGAAGGGCACATCTGGAGCTGGCGCTACGATTATCATTCTGATAGATCCCCAATTTGAACGTTTGATGCGGTTGAAGAATTTCACCGTTACCAGACCAAACCCTGGAAACTTTAGGAGAAAGCAGATGATTGCGAAAAGCAATATGGAACTTGCTGAGAGCGAAGTTGATGAGGATAACAGTAATGGCAGCAACGTTGAAAGCGAAGAGAAAAATTAGATTATATCGAACGAAAGCATTTGCAGCCAGGCTAATCCAGGGGAAGAAGATGCAGAAGATTGTAAAACTGAATCACAGTAACAAAGAAACAAAAAACCAGGGTCAAAGAAGGAAAGCAGAAAAATTCAGCTTGAAAAAACTGATCTGCAGCTTAACTAAGCATTGGCTTCATTGAACTCAACATTGTCAAAGCCACAGCAGGAAAAGAAATTCAGATGTACATCAACTAGATGAAGATGAGTTATTTGCTTTAAGTTTGGGAAGGCGATTTCAAAAGTTGGATAGCAAACAGAAAGCTCTGATGCGCAATGGCATTGAGAGGTTTTTTCTGGAATTAGAGGTTGGCAGTAGAGGTTTTGCTCCTTCTCCACACCAATCATTCTTTCAATCATCCTGTCATATATCCTCAGTTCCTGAGTGAATGCTTGAAAGTGGCCGTACCGCTTACGTTCTTGGAAAATTTTCCAAATCCAAAATCTCTTCTTCCTATAGTTTTTCCTTGTAAGGAAGAGTTTCTTCTTTCTCAAAAGGGCTATAATAACTAACAAATTGTGTTGTAGCATTAACATATGATTTGCTTTGCCTGACATAGTATATTACCTTTCTCTTAGGTCCTTGTCTTTGCCGCCAAATAATTTAAGATTATGCGACATATGTTAGCATAGTCACGTGATCGTGCCCCGCCTTTTCCGGTGGAATTACGATGAATTAAGATGAAATACGTTGTCGGTTTTCATATGTCGTGAAACCGTGGACCATAATGACATTTTTGCTTTGACGACATCTGAACTAAATAATGTATAGATTGCCTGGTTTGACACAAACACAAATGCAAGCTTCAGGTTTAGACCTCGTGCGGTCAACTTGATACGATAGGAAATCACATTCCATTGAAAAAAAATCTGTCGGAGACAGCTAAAGCAGTGTAGAAAACCATGCTTTTCTACGAATATTCTTATCCTTCGTTGTTTACTTTAGCTTTTTTTCTATTGGTTCAATTTAATCACGTGTTTTGTTGTGACGCTATTATTGGCTGGTTTTGTTCAGAGATTAGTGTTTATTTAGTGACCCTCGTGTAAATTCACGGCTCTTTTTTTGTATATATCGGTTATAGTGGAAGAAAGTCAAACAGCGTTGCTTTTATTCTCCATTTCTACTCTTATCTCGTTTGGTCAAGGATGTGATGTTAGCCTTGAAAGACAGAGTAAACGTCAAAAATGTGGTTTGTTGGAATGACTCTCAAGTCAGTTTAGCGTGGATCAACGGAAAGGAAAAACGGTGGAAACCTTGGGTGGAAAATAGAGTAGTTGAAATTCGAAAAGTTGTTGCTCGGGAGAATTGGAAGTTTATTTAAGGCGAATTGAATCCGGCGGATATACCCACACGTTTGTCAAAATGTCTTATTGAGTGTTTTTCTAGTTCTTGGTTTTCCGGTCCTTCTTCTTTACGTGATTCTGCAGTAGAGACCTTTCAAATAGATGAGGGTTCTTCCATGGAAGATGTTCTCTCTGAGGCTAAAAACTCTTTCAAGGGGGACGTCGACGAACCAGTGACTTTGACGGTGACAAACATTGACAATGACGATATTAGCTTGACAAAAATCCTTGACCCAACGGGCATGAGCTCACTTCGAAAACTCGTGATCATTACAGCGCTTGTAACACGTTTTATTGGTAACCTAAGGAAGAAAACTGCACGATAAGACATCAACAACGATGAAATGGATGCTGATGAATATCAAGACGCGCTTACTCGATGGATCAAAGAAGAACAGCGATTGATGCAACGCCAAGCAAACTTTGGTAAAATTGAGAAGTCGCTACAACTATTCAACGACGACGATAACATACTTCGATTGCGAGGACGTTTCGGCTCTTCAAATCAGCTTACACAAGAAGAAAAGTTTCCCATTTTGCTTCGCGATGACTCCAGTCACTTCAGCAAACTTGTAATACTCGACGCTCACGAAAAATTTTTGCACCACGGTATCGAAACAACACTCTCATTTGTACGACGACGATATTGGATCACGCAAGGAAGAAAGGCAGTGAAGAACTTGTGTAGGAAATGCGTTACGTGCAAAAAGCACCAAGGACTCACGTTGAGGCCAGTACCTACGCCTGATTTACCTGACTTTCGAATTGATTACGCACGCATCTAGAGCATTTATTACTACTGGTTTAGACTTTGCAGGTCCATTAAGTATCAAAATTTGTAAATGTAAAACGGATACAGCATATATCCTCTTACTCACTTGTGCCAGCACTCGTGCTATCTATTTGGAGTTGGTGAATGATCTGTCGATTCCATCGTTCCGCAAAGCATTTAAAAGATTTGCGGCTCGCCGAGGGACACCTTCGTGTATAATCAACGACAATTTCAAAACCTTTAGATCGACAGAAGTTAAGCGTTACATGGCAACTCACGGGATCAAGCAACGGTTCATTCTACCAGCATCCCCATGGTGGGGAGGATTCTACGAAAGACTGGTACGTACGGTAAAGACGACGTTAAAGAAGGTGATTGGACATGCCGACACCGAAGAATTGCAGACGGTTCTGTGCGAAATTGAAATCACTATCAACTCACGCCCCCTAACCTACCAAAACGAAGACGACTTGGATTCTTCGATCACACCAATCCACATGATATTTGGTACCTCTATCCACAACAATGCATCATAGGAAGAAAATGAAATCAAACTACTCGGTAAAACGGACATTGCTGAACGTGCTAAGCACATCCAGCTCACCCTTGAACACGTAAGACAAAGATTCGCTTCGTTATATTTAAATGAATTACGACAGATGCACTCGTACCGCCATTGCAAGACAAATCCTGATTCGAAAGTGATAGTCGGAGGCGTAGTTTTGATTAAGGACGACACACCTTGCCCACGGAGTCAATGGAAAATGGGGAGAGTCGTGAACCTCATTAAAGGCAAAGATGGTTTCATCCGTGGAGCAAAGCTTCAAACCACTTCAAGGAATAAGAAGCAAAGCTTCGTCACTCGACCACTACAAAAGCTAGTACCTTTCGAAATCGCTGACGCTGATCAATCGATTGATGACGCATCAATATCAGAAGCTCCTAATGATTCAACTCCTATCAAACCCATCGCAGATCCACCGACCACACCATCTAAGAACAAGCACGATAGGCATTCCGAGCGCAGAATTATAAGTCGTAGAGCAAAATCTGAGGGACAGAACCTGCGGAGATTACGAGAACAATATTATTGATTTTCCGGTCTGGGAGGATGTAGAAAACCATGCTTTTCTACGAATATTCTTATCCTTCGTTGTTTACTTTAGCTTTTTTTCTATTGGTTCAATTTAATCACGTGTTTTGTTGTGACGCTATTATTGGCTGGTTTTGTTCAGAGATTAGGGTTTATTTAGTGACCCTCGTGTAAATTCACGGCTCTTTTTTTGTATATATCGGTTATAGTGGAAGAAAGTCAAACAGCATTGATGTTATTCTCCATTTCTCGAAACTTCAATTTATGAAATTTCACAAGCAGGTTTTTACCTGAAAATAATGGGGTACTTCATTTTTTGACCATTTATTACATCAAATATTGCAAGAAACCATTCTCATGGAACTCCGAGGAGAGTTATCGTAACGTAAGCTACGCCAGTTACGCCACTCAGGGGCACCGGAAGCATATTGAGGCGGAGGAGGCAGCTGCTCAAAAAATTACACGTTTTCAATGCTTGTAAAAAATGAAGAATCGACAAAAAACTCAAACAAGAAGTAATTTAACTTTGTAATGCATTTATAGGCTAAAAACTTTCCAAAGGAGCTTTTGCGTCGCTCGAATCTTTCAATGAATTCACTGGCCACTTCTTCGGAGTTGATGTAAAGATTGAGTGTATCAGTAGGCAAGTAGCCTGGTGACGCCTGTCTCCTATCCAGGTGTGCAGCATGGTCACGGCTGGAACTTATTTTTTCTCATTTGTCGTCCTGCCGGGTGTCCACACACCCTCAAGGTTACCACGAGTGGGTAGCCCGTTTAGTCACCGACAACTCAGCCATAAGATAGGCTGTGCTGGTGACATGGTCCCAGTAGTAGAGAGAGTCAGATCTGACAACACCAGAAGAGCATGGAAGAGCTTAAGGCTTTCAGAATGAAATGTTACAGAAGGATGTTGAAGATCACGTGAAAGGAAAGAAGACCGACGAATTTGCATGGAGGAAAGTGACTGATATTAGGGGAAAGATTGGAGTCAGTAGTGGAGGCCACCAAGAGAAGAAACTGCAGTACTGCGCACATGATACAAAGAATCAAGCGCTCGGCAAAGATTATGATCAGGTAAAGGATGGAAAGCAGAAGAGGAAGAGAAAAGCCAAGAAAGCAACAGGAAGACGATTTGAAACAATGGAGTGGATGGAGGATGGAAGGATTGGGAAAAGCAGTGAGTAGTTGAGAAAGGCCAGACCCAGCGCACTTTTTTTGGGAGGGGCAATCTTTGTCAATATAACATTGTTGTCAATATATAGGTAAACCAAAACTTTTTTTCCCGCAATACACGCACATTTATTTTTTCATTTAGAGTTTTAAATTTACTACTATATATAAGAGTTACAAAGTTTACTAGCAGAGTAAAAACAACAAGTCACAACAAACTCAAAGATGCATCAATCATATGTACCGTTTTCAAAGCTCGACGTTGACGCCGTCTTTAAGATTCTTGATAAAGAAAAAACAATAGGACAGTATGGTGAAAAACTTGTTATATATTTAGAACCAAGTCCAAACAACCAAGGCTTTATATCAGATGTTATAATAAAAACAAACGCACCAAAAAGTTTGAAAGAAAAGATATCTGAAGATTCAGAAATTGATGAATTTATTGTTTCAAAAGGAAAAATTAATGGAAAGAAAACAATAAAAACTTTATATCTCAAATCAGACAGCATTAGTTTTCAAACTGGTTTTCCTTATGTTGCAGATTTTGATATTATGGAAGATGATTTAGTATTAGCAAAAAAGATTGACAAAGCACTAAAAGTAGGTCATACTTATGCCATAAGAGATGTATTTTACTTTGACACAAAATATGGTGAAAGTGGTATTGCAAGGTTGAAAGATGATGAAACCAATGAAACAGTTAGCATATATTTACCAAAATCACTCAAACAAGATATTAAATTAACCAGAAAAGTTAACAAAAAAATTTATCATGAAAAAATAGAATACAACGGGTTTAAAACCACAGATAATAAAGTAAAAGTATATCAATATAAATATACTTATGACATTTAAATTAACTGTTTACAAAATGAAAATAATAAACCAATAATATTTCCAAACAATGGATTTTTTTTGTAAAATTTTGGCAAATTGTGAAATAAATAACAATAACCACTACCATAACCATATCTTGTGTAAAATCGACCATAAGCATCATGAAATGAGCTATGATCATGACAAAATGTACATCTAGAAAATAATGCTTCTAAACAACATGTTATGTTGCCATTACCTGGTCCAATTAAACCAATTTCACCGTTATACGAATTTATTATATTTTTTACACTATCTTTTTTTCTTATATATTTTAAAAGTAAATATTGATAAATTAATGCTGATTTGATAATAACAGGATTAACGTTGTTATCAAAATCAGACTTTGTTTTTTCGTAAAAGAAGTCAATGTATTTTTTAATTTCTCTTATTTCGTCAAGATTTGACATTTTGTTATCAACTATTCTAATGTATATACTAATATCAAAATTTAATTTAATTTATTTAAAAAAATAAAATACAAGATACTAATATAAATTCGTTTTATGAAAAATAAAGTCTAAAAATGTTTACAATTTATCACCCTTATCGAGTAAACTTGACAGCTGGACAAGCTGAATCAGTTGCAAAAGCAATGAAACATAAAACACCAATAACTCTTAGGTTGTCTTATAACAATCTTTTGAGAGGTGATGAAACAGTAAATCTTACTCAATCTCAAATTAATAAACTTGAAAAAGCAAAAAATAAAGGTGTAGGAGCTGATATTAAAATTAGCAAAGCTCAACTCAGAAAATTTGCAACAAGCGGAGGAAGCATTATGAATTTGTTTAAAATAGTAAGTGGTGTTGCTAGAAAATTATTACCAAAAATCTTCGCTCCACTTGCAACAGGTGCAGTTTCTGGTTTAGGAGAGACCGCTATTAAGAAAGCAGTTGGTGGCTCTTATCAATTATCACCAGAACATGTTAAAATGGTAGTAGATACACCAGAAATTAGAAACCAAATCAAACAACTATTACCTGTGGCTCAACAAAAGAAACTAGTAAATTCATATAAAAGTGGAAGTGGGTTAGTTTTAAAAACAGGACGAGGACAAAAAGGTGGTTTTCTAGGTTCTTTGTTAGCAGGAATTGGAATACCATTAATTGCAAAGTTGTTTGGAGGGTGTCATGGAGAAAATCATGATGATGAAGATGATAGGTTAAGAATGTTTGAATCATTGTTGCCGCTAATTGATCGTGGTGAAATAGATGTATCCCAATCAGGAGATGGTTTAATAATTAACTCACGTCCAACTAGTGGTGGTGCGGTTATACCAGCTTTGAAATATTTATTAAGTGGAAATAAAAAAAAAGGATCGGGTCTTCTTTTAGGACCAAACAGTCCATTCAGCCAAATACCTTTGTTGGGGGCTCTGTTGTAAGTAAACCAGAATTTATAAATCATCTAATATCAAACTTTGAAATAATGAATTGGGTTGACTACTTGAAAATCAAAAATTTTAAAGGAGTTATATCACGAAACGAGATTTTATCAAAAATAAAAAATATACCAGGTCAATGTTTTATCATAAATTTGGATGACACCAACGGACCAGGAACACATTGGGTAGCCGTAAAAATAACAACAGACTTTGTCAATTATTTTGATAGTTTTGGGATGCAACCACCACAAGAGTTAGTAAACTTATGTTATACATTTAATAAGTTATATAAATATGAATCAAATCAGTTTCAAGATTTAAACAGTGTTTTATGTGGATATTATTGCTTGTATTTCTTAAAAGAGCTTGGCAAAAATAATTATTTAAAAGTAGTAAAAAAGTTTGTTTGCAATAACTATAAGAAGAACGAAAGATTCATAAGAAACTATTTCAAGTAAAAAATAACAAATATGGGATTTATAAACAATATTACTGGTGGTGGTGCATCAGGTGGTGCAGCTTCAAATTCAGTTTCATCAAAAATAGTAGATGAGCTTAAAGTTGACGTTGCTGTTGTTGAAACAAAAGTAAATAGTTTACCTTTTGATATTACTGGTGTAAAAGTGGATAAAAATTTTGACTTGAACAATTTTGTTGTTACAAACGTACCAACACCAACAGCTTCAAATCAGATAGCCAACAAAGGATATGTAGAAACTTGGATTAAAAAAGATGGAGTAGGAAATATCAATGCAGAAGGTAAAAAAATCATAAATGTAGTAGGACCATCAAGCAGTGATTCAGACAGAGCTGTAGCAAACAAAGGATATGTTGATACATCAATTACAACTTCTCAAACTTTTGTTATCACCGACGCTGCATCAAAATATTTGGATAAAAAAACTGGTGGAACAATGAGTGGTGGAATAAACATGGACAATCAAAATATATTTGGTTTACAAAACCCACCAAAATTTGGAACAAGTGCTACTAGTAAAGATTATGTACACAATCATGTTAAAAGTTTTCTTGCTGCAAACATTGTTGAACAAAATAGACTTGTTAAAGATAGTAATGACAAAATTAAAATAGATTTATCAATAGCACGATCAACTATAGCCCCAGTTTTACCACTAGGAGGAGTTGAAAGAGATAGCTCTGGTAAAATAAAGTTAGTTGATGCAGTTGTTAAAAGTCTTATACAGATGGATGGAGATTATCACAGCTGGTCAAATGAATTTATAAAACATTGTGCTGCTGGACATTTGTTAATATCTGACAATACCTCAGCCAAAGTTGGTACATATGGTGTTTTATCAGGAACAAAGGTTGAATCTCTTCAATACTAAGGTTTTGGTGAAAGAAAAAATATTGTAAAATATTCAGACGCAGAAAGACCAACTTCAGGGACAGGATTAATTAATGGTAGATACAACTATCTTACCTTTGATGGTACAAACGATAGAATGAAATGTGATATGGATTTAAATATAACAAGTGGAGATAAAACGTTATCGATAACTGTTGTTTATAGACTAACGTCTTATGGTAATAGTACTGGTGTTGGGTTAAAAAATGCAATCATTGGTCATGATAATCCAGGATGGGATAAATTTATTTGTATGAATGATAGTAAACATTTTATTGTAAGCAACGCAAAAAAAGAATCTGCATCATTCAATGGTGGTGATAATATAACAATTACAACATTTCCAACAAAAGCTAACCCAACCGAGTTGAACAAGTGGATTGTTATAACAGTTACATGGTCACCTCAATTAGGTGCAGACGGATCACAAGTATGGTGCAACGGACAAAAACTTAGAAACTTTACTGCAAAAGAAAACGTTGGTGCTACACATTTTTCTATAGGTAGTCTTAGCGCAAACAGCGTAGCAGCACCATTGGCTGGAGATATTGCAGAATTGATTGTTTTCAAACAAGAAGACGAATTAAATAATGCTTCCACAATAAAAAGAATTCAAAAACATTTGTTGGAAAAATATGGAATTAAACATGAACCAATGCTTTCAATGTAAAAAAATAAAAGGTAAAAAAATAAATAAACTTTTTTTTGTAAATTTATTTTTGTAAAATTAGTTTTTTGTTTTGTTTTCTTAAAATGTTAGTTTAACTGAGCCAGAAATAGGATCTGATGTTATTTGTCTTTCATACAAAATTACTGCTTTCCAAACATAAGCTGTTGGTGCTCCATCAAGAGTGTATGAAAACTTTAATTTATGTGCTCCATCAATCATATCATTTCTCTGATCTTTTAAGTCAAAGAACAATGCTGAATGAAGATCTTTGAACAACGTTCTATCAATGAAGCTACCTTCAGACGTACCATCGTTTATAAATCTTTGATATTCAATAAATCTTTTGTATACTCTTGTTAATTCATTTTTTGGGTTGAGTTCCACCCGTGGATAATAAACACCATTTCCTAGCTCCAACTGTGCTCTTGTCACTTGTCTATTGCCAGGGATATTATAAGTATCATAATGAAAGCTATTTTTTGTTACATCACCATCTTTTGTTGAATAAACCGCGTACAACATAACAAATCTAGTTTTTTCAATACTGCTTGAGATATCAAATGTACCAGTTTGCAACGTAGACACTGGTGATGTTTCAACTCTATCAGCCAAATATCCCCAAGTTCTTTTTTCAGTCAATGCTGAACTAAATTTATTTAAACCAGCTGAATTTAGCTCCATCTTTGGGACCCAAAGTCTCATTTTTGTAACAACATATCTACCTTCAGCAGCTGCTGCATCTTTGTACAAAACATTTTCATCTCTTTCAAGAGTAATGTTAAGCTCCATTTTACCAGTTGGATAAACAACATCTTGTGAAGCAGCAAAGAAACTATACTTATTTAATGGCACGATAAGATTAACACCACCAGCAGCGTTTGTAAGTGCAGCTCGACTAGCAAATCCAGCATTTGTTGTACGACTAGCAGCACCAGTTCCACTATCAGGATAAAACAAGGTGCTCGTTGCTTGAGCAAGATAAGCACTTGAATATTCTGCTTTATTTCTAATTGCAACACTTTCATTTACATTTGGTGTATCAATAACTTGAACACCTCCATACTTTACATTCAACTCTCTAATGATTGAATAAGCATCTGATGCAAAAGCGATACTATCAGCAGCAGCATAAGTTGTACCATCTGCTTTCTTGTTAACTTCTACTTCAATTTCAAGATAAGAATTATACCAATCATTGGGAGCAGTTACTTCACCAGTTGAATCTACATAAAACTTGTATGAATTTTCATTTTGTGTTGCTCCATTTGCTGGCAACTTAATTGGATTTTGAAGGTCGTATACAACCTCTTCATACCTTTCTAAAAAATCACCTTGTTTGTATTCCATTACTTTGACTTTTTAACTTTGTTCTTTTAGTTTTGTTTTGTATAGCATATATATAAATAGTGTTTGAATAAAAATATTTTTAAAAAAAATAATAATTAATCAAAAAATTGTTTTTTTATTTTTTTTACATAAATTGAGTCAACTGTTGTTTTAAGTTTTCAATTTCTGACGCTTGGACAGGTAAAGGTAAAAAGTCTACTTTTTTCAAACTGTCTACAATTTTAGCACCGCTATTTGGAGCCGGTTTGTTTTCTTTGACAATACTTGGCGCAGCAGATAGTTTATTTACAACTTTGTCCGCAGCACTTTTGCCAAGAGCTTCTGCACCAGACACTGCAAACTTTTCAACACCTGCTGTAGCAGCTTTTTTAGCAACTTCTTTGGAAAACTTGGAAGTTGCAAGTGATGTAATTTTTTTACCTGTTGACTTAAATATGTCAAACAAGCCTTCACCATCTTGTTGATCTTGTGGGGTAACATATTTTATTCTATTATAATTACACTTTTTTGTTCGATTCATTGGTATTTGTCTACTGATTTTATTACAACTGTCAAACTAACTGGTACTTCGTTGAAATCGATTGGTCTATTTATTGCATCCGTCATATATATCCTTACAGAAGATATAATATTTGTATTTAATTTATTATATAATCTTCTTCTTGGTTCTATTTTAAAAGGAAAAGCACGTGAAATATCTGACGTGTCAAACGAATATAAAACATCAGTTGATACTCCACCGTCCAAAGAATCATTTGTAAGCGATGTTATAATTTTTATATTATCAACAGAATTTGTAATGTTGGGCAAGCGCTGACCAAACTGAGATGTTGTTATATTAATTTTTGAAAACCCAATAATATCATTAAAGTTTCTATTTGTACCTCTAAGATCAACACTATATCCTGTTGACAGCAACAAAAATACTCTAAATCTAGAAGTACTAAAAGTTAACTTGATACATGTATTATCAGATTTGATTAACGAATATTATAACCACAAACACTCTACAATAAAAATGACTCCAACAGAAGCTAGCATGAAATATAATGAAAAAGTTATTCAAAATGATGTATATTCAATCGATGATAAAACCATCTATAAATCTAAGTTCAAGGTGGGAGACAGAGTAAGGATTAGTAAATACAAAAGAACTTTGTTTGATAAAGGTTATACACCAAACTGGAGTGAAGAAGTTTTTGTTATAGTAGGAATACAACATACTAATCCTACTACATATATAATAAAAGACTATAACAATGAAATCATTGAAGGAAGTTTTTATGAAAATGAGTTACAAAAAACTGATCAAGATTTTTATAGAATTGATAAAGTAATCAAGAAAGATTGTAAGAAAAAATTAGCGCTAGTATCATGGAAGGGTTATCCTAAAGAATTTAATAGTTGGATTCCACTAAATGATGTTAAAAACATTTAAAAAAAAAAAATATTTTTTTTCGTTATTCATTTACTTTTTCTGATTTAACTTGTAATGTCCATAAGCTCGTGTTGAAATACCATCTTTATTAATATTTCTTTTATCATCATCTGCAGACAATGCTATTTTATTTATAGTTTCAGAATAAATCTCATGATTGTGACTTCTGATTAAATTCATTTTTCTATAAACTGGATTTTTTTCTCTTGTCAAACATTTATAGTAATCATCAAAGCTTATATCTTTTTTGATAACATTCTTTTTTACACCTTTTGCTTTTTTCTCTTCTGTTTCATCAACTTTGTAAGAATACATCTTTGCTCTTAACCCCAAAAATTCTGTTATCTGCTTGCCACCACATTCATCTTTCATCATGCCAATTACTTTTCTGTTGTACCCAGTATTAATTCCAGAAGGATGATTTTTTGCATAGTTGCTTGCATCAAATTTTTCTGGTACATCTTCGTTGATATCTTGATAAAAGTCGTCAGTCTTTATTTCATAAGCCAAAGAGTCAGTATCTGTAAATAACAACTTTTGTTTTGGCCCATACTTTTTTACAATATAGTTGTAATGAAAATCATACATAAGCGTTTTGCTTAAATCCAAAATGCAAAATCCTACATAAATCGGTCTGTCAAACATTATTTTTGTTCGCTTCATGTGAACTGCTGCCAAGTCAGCGCAAAATATTTTTCTTCTCTCAAACGTTGGCTTTGATACCAACTTTTTGGCTTGTTTTTCTTCATTGACAAGTCTTATATCAACTCGGTTTCTTATGTTTTCCATAGTCTTTCCAAATACTGAGTTGTTCATTAACTTGAAGAAATCCTTTTCAAAATCATTTTTGCTTGCAGTTCTAAGGTTGGTGTTTAATGTAATATAAGGTCTCATCCAATCTTTTTGATCAAATGCAAGTACTTTATGAATTTTGGTAAGTTTTAACCCAAGGTTTAAATAAAGTTGAAGATTTTTCAAATGTAAAATGTACTTTGTTTTGTTGTTCAAGTTTGGTGTTAATTTATAAATTTTCTTGATTTTAAAAGATTCTGGAGCAAGAGGATAATCATTGTGAACGTCATGCAACTCTTTTGGATACTCCAAATCCACTTGTAAAATATAACCAGTATCATCTTCTGTGTTTATCAAAGTTGGGTCAAAATTAACTAACTTTGTTTCATCTAGCCATCTAAAGTTTTTGTGTGGTAACTTTTGACTCATACCCCAACCATACAAGTTGTTTGCATCCAAATATGTTATAAACTTTGATTCTTCGCTTGGATTATAATTTTCCATATATTTGTTGTTAGCTTTTCCATATCTGTTTGAAATCATACTAACTCCTCCTCTTATTCCAGATTCAACAAACAAAATCATATTTATATCACTCAACTTATCTAGCTTTATTTCAGTATTCTTTAGCAAAGCATCCCAACTAAGACCTGGTGATGTATAATACCAAGCTGGATCTAACTTGTAGTTTTTCAAGCAAACATCTCTAAAATTTTCAAATACATCTGCTAACAAAACAACATCTGTTTTCAAGTACAAGTCATGGTATTCACCCATATTTTTAAAGCCAAAGTGAGACCAAACTTTCTGTGCGTGAGCATAATCTTTTTTGTCCACGTTAGAATCATAAAGTTTTGAATAAAACTCATTTATAGGAGGCAGTTTGGTTTCATTAAATTTATCAAAGTTGTCCATATAATCATATGGGTAAACTCCTTTTCTGATCAATAAATCTGTGTCACTTTTGAAAACTTTATTCATTTCCCTAAATTGTTCGCGGGAAAGATTTTTACATAATGCATCAAGTGATGAAGCCATAAATTTAAAACTATCAATGAATCTAATCTCAAATTTTTTATCATCAACTGCTAATGATTTGCTAAAGGTTATATATTTTTCATCATTGTTGGGTATGCAGTTGATACTTCCATGTGATTTGCCAAGCTGCTTTATAAACAAATCAGAAACGTATCCAGACAAGTTGTGAAATATTACTGGAACAAATTTTGGTAATTGATATTGTAAATTACATTGGTTGTGTGCAGCACCTCTAAACTTGCCTGTTAAATGGTCATGATCTTTAACTGTTTCACCCGAAAGAGGACCAGCACAAATTGCACATTTTGATTTTTTAAAGTAGTTGCGCCAATCACCTTTTTCCATTACACTGCTTCATTTAAATTCTGAGGTACCTTTATATTTTGCAGGCAAACAAGATTGATGAATTGGTTCTTTGTTAAATGAAATTGTTTTGTCGTTACACAACTTTTTATTACAAATATGACAATCTGTTGCTGAATAAAATTTTTCATTATCTTCTGCTGTCATTTCAAGAGGAATTATATCTTTATAGATTGTACCTATTTCTTTTACTTCTTCTTCAATCATTGCACAAAATTTTTCAACACAATCTTCACCTCTATAAACAACTGGTTCAGCATAGTTTTCAACATCATCTTTTTTGACATAATAACAAAATCCTGATGGAGTATGTTTTTGATATTTTTCAGTAAAAGACTTTTCTGGATTAGGTGATGCGGAGTCTATTTTTTCTGTCACTGCTTCAAAGTCAGCGTAAATTACAAATGGAACTCTTAAAGATTTTTTATGATTTTTAAATTCAATGATTTCACCAGGTTTTGGTACTTCAATTTTACAAGCAGATTTTTCTTTACAAATCTCAATATGATCATTTAACTTTTCTGGTTTTGAAAAATGATTCAAACATCTTTTGCAGAAATAAATTTTGTGTCCGTTTTTGGTAACTTGTGATCCAACTAACCTTGAAAAGTTTTTTATCCAACAATAATGTTGTTTTTCTTTACCATCAGTAATAAGCAACAAATCAATAGCATTTTGTGGGTCTGTTTTATTAATTCTCAAGATGTGAACACTTTTATCATATCCAAATACATTGACACCAATTTCGGGGTTTTGTTTTTCAAACTTATCAATGTTTTTCAATGAAACTGGAAACTCAATACCAGTAAAATTAAGTTTGTTTAAGTGTTCTTTATATTTTGATGGTCTATTATGATCAGTTTTTATTTTATCATGATACTGCTTAGATAAAATTGCATATTCAAAGCATCTGTTGTCTTTGTTTTGTACGTTTATAATTGCTCCTTTTGATTTAATTTCTTTTGGTAAATCAATATAACTACTACCGTTTAATGGCACATTTTTATCAACATTAAGAAATAAACGATCAATATTTTGAAATATCCAACCACTACCTTCATTAGTGAAATTTTCAAATAATTCTATCATTCTTTGTTTCATAATTTCAAAGGTTTCAGGAATGTTTGTTGAACTGTTAATGTATTGCACACCAGAGCGAAAGTATGGATTTTTATAAATAATTTTATCATCTGATCTTTTTGCCAAGTTAACCATTACTGCTGTTTCAATTTTTAAAGATTTTTCTTTCTTTAACTCTTCTTTTAATTGTTTTTCTATAAGTAAAGCAGTCATATCTAGATATGCATTTAAATCAACATTTTCTAATCCGTTGACTTCAAAAGTTTTAAATACATTATTCAAAGCAGTTTCTGTTTGCACTAATTTTAGTTGAGACATGTTGTGTTATAGTCTAGGTTTTTACACACCTTATATAATACATTATATTAAAAGTCTAATACAAAATAATTAATTTGTATATATAAATATTAGTGAAAAAAAAATTTGGATTATTAATTTAATATAATGTTTCTACTTTCTTTAGCAATTCTACGTGTAATTTCTTTTTATAATGTTTGGTTATTGTGTAATCATCTCTTTCTTTATTTTTCTTTACCATTTTATTTATATGTCTTAGTTTTTCATAAGCACAACCTTTTTTATAACATGTTCTATATTTTGATCTTGTTCCTTTACCACAGGTTATACAAGGAAAGGATTTTACTTTTTGTTTTGCATGATAAACACAATATCCTTTGCGTTTTGCTAATCTGCAACAAGATACTTCTTGGCCTAACATAAGCCAACTACATCTTTGATTAGTTTCAGTCATCTCTTTGAACTGGGGTTTTTGTAACTCTTATATATAGTAGTAAATTTAAAACTCTAAATGAAAAAATAAATGTGCGTGTGTTGCGGGGAAAAAAGTTTTGGTTTACCAATATTGACAATGATGTTATATTGGTGAAGGTTATCTCCCCTTAAAAAAGTGCGCTGGGTCTGGCCTTTCTCAACTACTGCAGTGGGGGGTAGGAAACAGTTTTGAGGCTTGTGCATAATTTGGTGTTCCCCCGGCCTGGTGGCTAAGGTGCAAGAAGAAGAGGAAGAAGAGACAAGCTGTTTGCTATCATATTAGACCTTATCCATGTCTTCATTTAGCAAACTGCATTAAATGTACGTTTCGCCGTTGCAGATGAAAGAGCTACCAAATTGTATTGTTGCAATGATTTGTCTAGCTCTGGCAGAAATTCTTTGTGGCATTCTTTTTGAAAACTATTTTCGCAAAATTTTTTCTACCTTCCTTATTTTTTAATTGGTGTAGCAACCTCTTTGCTATACATTTTAGTACATATGGGCAACTCTTGAAGTTCCTCTTTTAAAGGGCCTAAATTGGCAAGTTCAGAAATGCAGGCTAATTCAGCCTTCACATCCCTCTATGCTCTTCATTAGCGACACCAATCACGCATTTGTCCATGTTTGCAAGTTTTTTAAATCTTCTTGATCGAACTGGTCTTTGATTGCTTGGATGACGGCATTAATTGCTTCGTAGGAATTGGCATGGACATCAGAGCTGGAGGTACTGCGAAGTGCTACTCGTTTCCTCTTAGCAGCACTTGCTTGATCGAGACTTTTCACTCATCCTCCCTTGTGACGTTGAAATTCTTCGTCTGAACGAAGCTATTCTCCAGAAGTTTCAAATATTTCCGGAAATGTTGAACTATACTGAACTTGAAATTGTCTTAGATTTGGTCAAAATAGCACATAATCCTTTAAATCTGTAACACGAATGGACACTTTTAGAAGGGCACTGTGCTGCCCCCATGCTTCCAGCGCCCATGAAACCACTGCTGCCATAACTTACAATCTTTGACTTGAAAAATGTACTTTAGGACCGAAAGGCTAAGTCTGCAGGCTGTTGTCACAATCAAAGATGATAACGACCTCTGTTTGATGACTATTGAAATTGCATTCCGATTCAAATGGGAGCAGCGACACTTTTTCACAATCCGAGCAATCAAATCTTTCTAGATCCACCTTTTCTGTCTGATCTGCTGCGGAGGAGGGTACCCTAAAATCTACAGTGGATGTAGATGAGATGAGAGAGACGCTAAATTTGAGCTACGAAATCTGAGGCTAAAAAACATTGATCGCGTGATTTTTGGTCAATTAAATATAAATTGAATAAGAAATAAACTTGATCTACTGAAGGAAATAGTTTCAAAGAATATTGATGTATTGATAATTCCAGTATTTGATTATGATGATATAGATGATGATATAGAGTGCATCTGTTTTGAAATTAGTTTGAGGGTTAAAAAATGGTCTCTTTTCAGTATTTATCGACCGCCATCCCAATCACAAGATCATTTTTTGGAGAATCTTGGCAGAGCCATTGATTACCATAGTGCGAACTACGACAATTCTTTGTTCCTTGGTAATTGCAATTCATTAGAGACAGATCAGAAGATCCATGATTTCATGGACGGTTATTCCCTCAATTTAGTGAAGGAACCAACTTTTTCAAGGCTGAAAATGCAGCGTATATTGACCTCATGGATGGAAAATTAAATTAGGAGACTCAATCCTAAAAAAGCAACAACTTTCAAAAATATACCTTCAAGTCCTTAAAAGCAACTCTGACGTTTGCTCCGAATCGCTGCAACTCATATTGAAAATGGTCTGTTTCCCGATTCATTGAAGCTGGCAGACATTATACATCTCTTCATAAAATGAATGAGAAAACCAGAAGGAAAAATTACAGACCTGTCAGTGTTTTGCCAACTGTTTCCAATGTTTTTTAGAGAATTATGCATGGCCAGAGTACTACTTATATATCATATTATTTATCATCACTGCTTTGTGATTTTGGTTAAGGGTACAATACGCAATACACTTTAATTCGAATGCTCGAAAAGTGGAAAGGATGCTTAGATAATGGGGAGGATGCTGGAGCAGTCCTGATGGACCTGTCCAAAGCATTAAACTGCACAAAAAATGACCTTCTTTTAGCAAAACTAGGTGCTTATCGATTCTGTCATGAAGCACTATGTCGCACGCACAGTTTTTTGGAAAACAGGCAGCAGAGAGTTAAGGTGAATGGATCGTTCAGTACCTACAAAAACCTTTCCCTTGGAGCTGCACAAGGATCGGTTCTTGGTCCTTTGTTCTTCAATATATATATAAATGATTTGTTGCTCTCCATCCAGGATACCGATATCTATAATTATGCAGATGATACGACAATATACGCATGCGATAAAAATATTGAAAGTGTTATTGCAAGGTTGGAGAATGATTCAAGTACAATCATTCAATGGTTAGCTGATAATTTTATGAAACTGAATACCGATAAGTGTCATTTAATGGTGCTTGGTAGAAACTCTAATCAACAAGTTACAGTAAATGCAGGCAATTCTGTTATAGAGAACACGGAGGAGGAAAAGTTACTAGGCGTTGTAATTGACAAACAACTAAATTTTGAGACGCACATCACTGAGTTGTGTCAGAAGGCTGGAAATAAACTTTCCGCCCTTTCTCGCATTTCCAAACATATGGACTCTGATAAACTCAGAATCTTGATGAGATGTTTCGTTATTAGTCAATTTCAATACGGTCCATTGGCCTGGATGTTTCATAGCAGGCATCTGAACAGTAAAATTAATAAGATACATGAAAAGGCCCTGAGAATTGCATACAAGGATTATGAATCTAGTTTCAGCCCCTTGTTAGAGAGGGATACATCTGTTACTATTCATTCAAAGAATTTGCAGATTTTGATGATTGAAGTGTTTAAACTAAGGAGAACATAAACCCTCCTTTTATGAAGGAAATTTTTCGTGAGCGCAATATTACATAAAACTTAAGACATAGTAATGCATTTATGCTACCAATGGCAAAAACAGTAACTTATGGCTCTGCAACGATCAAATATAGAGGCCAGCGACTTTGGCTATCTCTCCCATAGCATATAAAGAATGCACAGTCTGTTAATGAGTTTGAGAACAAGATCAAAAGTTGGAATGGCGCTGAATGCACATGCAGACAATGCAGGACGTTTATACCGCAGCTTGGATTTATGTGATACGATATTTTGACGATAACTCTTGCCACAGATCGTGTATCCCTTTAGCTAGAACTACGTTTTGTTTCTTTCGGAAAATCTTTATGCTGGGTACTTGATTACTTGATTACTTATTTCTGTCTTTAACTAGGTAGATATTGTATTTGTATTTGTATTGGTTTTAACAGTTGCCTTGGATTAGCTTGTATCGTTTTAGGCTTAAACTTTTATTGCATATAGCTATGTAGCGCCAACTCTAAATAAATTGATTATTGTTGTTATTATTATTATGCGCTGACGCACAGTCGAATATGCTTCTAAAATATTCTGAGCCAAATCAAATTACATCGAGGGGCCAATTTTATGAGAGATTTATAGGAGAGTAACTTTTAACATTGACCGGGCTGAAAGTTGAGCCGATTGTAAGGTCATTCGTGACAATATTAAAATTTTGCGCCGTAGATTATTTCAAAATGGAGCCACGTAACATGAAATTGAATAAGATAGTTTTTATCAATGCTTCGGAATGGCAGCAGGAAGATAAATTAAGTAGTTGATTAAAAATTCCATTATATCTTATCAACAGACTACATCAATAGCAAATTCCTAAATAAATATAGAGTTTATATATGCACACTTCATATATGACATAGTCGTAAATCTTGCTGCATTGTTCTTCTCGATCTCATTTGAATCCTGCGGCCCATAATCATGATGGCACTTATGAATACATCAAATCAACACAGTCTTGATACAAGGTTGAATATTAAACTCTAGCCCAATAAGAGGCTACATGATCAATTTTTTAGAATGGCGTATCAAGGTTTAGAAAATAGCATGATGATATGGTATGACTATTTAGCGAAGATTTCGCATAGCGATGGTTTGCTTATTCTGTTTTGCTCTTAAATTGCTTGACTCCCATCTTCAATTTTCATAGATGGTTTCCGCACAAGCAGGGGTCCTCCTAAGGCCATCCTAACACCTTTAATATTCCAAAATGAATACTCCTAGGAAACTATATGTGCAAAAACTTAAATTTTACTTGAGCTTGGAAACTGTCAAAATGCTGCTCTTAAAATATGCCGACGGGATTCTGCGTAATGGAAGTTGCATGTGCTCCGTAGGATAACCCCTGCTATACATATCGCTCTTATCAATTGAAAATCAAATCACTTCAAAGAACGATTGGGCAACCTAAATAAATTATACCATCTTGAGAATACAAAGAGTCACCCGACGTCGAATCCGATTCACTTGTTGAGTTCGATCGGTTGCTCGGTTTTCGCCGAGTTCTGATTAACGAGCAGTCGCCAACAGATGTCGAGCTTCCATGTGATCTGGTGCTGTCGGATCTGCTTAAGGAGCGCAGACACTCACTGATTTCCACTTCTTGTCCAGTAATGAGAACCAATGAGTTGCCCTCGGGGTCACGTGTTTCAATAACAGCCTTCTTGGTCAGTCTACAGATCAACGAATCATTTTTCGGTATCTCGAAAACCAAATGTGAGTTTCGAGCAGCAAAAATGTTCAAATGCCGTGACCTTTTTAAGGAGAATTGGATTTCGTAGATTTCAGAAGATTTTAGGACGAAACAGCAATAATCATCAGCAACAAAGCTTGGATAAATCTGAAGAATTTCTTCGTAAAATTGACGCATTTTTCGTAAATTCCTAACAAACAAATTAAATCGAATGAGATTTCTATTGGAATGGAGGCTGACGTTCACAAGAGGCAGCTCGGGACTTACGTCATAAAAATCTTGTTTTGCAAAAACGCACGAATTTTCCCAATCCAGTAATTGCATGGTGTGGTGAAACTTCCATGGTTCGTTATGCATTGCTTGCGTGATTCGCGAGTTCTCTACTGTCCCCTCTAATTGACATATAACGCTTAGTGCTTGCGATTGGAGAAGCGCACTTCGTTGAGTTCTGCCGAAAGAAGAAAGCGAGTCAGCGCTCGATAAGCCAGCATCTATCGACAATTGATTTTGCAGCTCTTTGAAATATTTCTCTCGCGAAAATCGCCTGTCATCGTCTAAAATGCTTACTTCTACAAAAGACTCTGTGTTCATCACGACACTTCCAAGCACCGAAATTAAAGTTGCTTTCTCTTCGCTGCTTCTTGCTTCTAAATAAACTCCACATGTGACATCATGGGCGACTTCCATGACTCTCTCAGCGTCGTCCGGAATGGAAAATTTCCTCTGCAAAGAAGGAAACAAGAAATGCTAAATAGTAACGAGAGAGATTTCCAAGACTTTGAGCCATAATTTCGCGAGATAAATCTACTTTGCGAAATTAGCTGTACCTTCAAAATAAATTTCATTTTCTGCAAATCAGTTTACCTGGGATTCCAATGATTTCAACGCTAGGTATTCTACATTTCAGAAGTTCTATTTACGAAGATACGTTGTGGGCTACCCTGGGAATCTTTCGATGTGAAAGGCACCCGATTATTCAGCAGCATAGATTGAAATGAACCATCGAGAAGTGTTCTGGTTTGACTGCACACACGTATAGAAATTTACTCAGCCTGCAGAGAAGTTTTGACCTGGCAAACCACATGAGGGACAGTGGTATCAAATCGATTGAGAACTTCATTATCTCCACCAATTATTTAACGATTTTCCGTACAAGGAATCACTATGGAATCAAATTAATTTATTAGACATCTTTCCAATCTTTGATTAGTGATGATGCACCATAATTGCATGGCAACGAATGTAAATACTCAAAATGTGGCGATAGCATTCATGAACTCATTTGGGAAAAGTATGAATTCGTCTCCTGAAAGGCAAGTACTGTGACAAAGTTTTTAAGATTTTCATTTGACACTCATCAGTGTGTGAAATTTCAGAAAAAATGATCCAGTAGATCGCCCATAATCAAGCAAGGTTGCTTTTTCAAACGCACCAGTAAAAAACAGAAAAATTAGTTCCCCTTATTGGCAGAGAGCTGCTGTCTAAACGTTCCATACTATGATGAGTGTCGGGCGAAAAGCTTTTACGCTCCGTTGCATCATCACAATAGACATAAAAACACCAATACCAGCTGTCAAAGGGATGATCAGCAATGATACAAGAATTAAAACCTATCGAAAGCTATTTTGAAATTTTACAAGAACATACTGGTCATTTTTGGTAATAGAAAAGCAGTGATATGGATTATACTGGCTCTCGCTCCATTTTCGTCTATGACCAAAGGTGTCTCCCAAAACTCCTGCCAATCATCGTTCCCTCCACTAAAAGCCAACTCTAGATCTTCTACCACTCCGTCATCCAAGGCCAATCCTTTTGCGTCAGTCTTTGCCTTCAATTCCAACCTGAACGACCAAGGGTCCCAACCTCAACTCTTCCTCCTTCAAAATTCACAACGTCACCCATTAAGTTCTCCGCACAAAACTTCCGCCAAACCCTTCTCCAGCTTGAAACCTCTAAATCTAAAGGCCCTGGTGGTATCCTAGCAATAGTTCTCCAAAGCTGTGCTCCTGAACTTGCCCCTATTCCATACCAACTATTTAAGCTTTCCTAAATTTTGGTACATTTCCTTCATCCTGGAAACTAGCCCACGTCTTTCATGTCCCAAAAAGGGGACAAGTCTAATCCTCCAAACTATCGTCTCATTGCAATCACTTCACTCATCTCTAAAATGGAGACCATCATCACTAGACCATTTTTTATCTTCCTTGAAGCAAAAAATCTTCTCACCTTCTTACTTCTGATCACCAGTGTGGCTTTCAAAAAGCCAGGTCAACTGGTGATCTTCTCCGTTATGCCGTTCACGTATGGTCGTCTGCTCTAGAATCCTACAATGAGAACAGAGCGATCTCTGTCGATAATCCCAAGGCCTTTGATCGCGTCCGGCACAAGGGTCTTTTCGCTATACTAGCGATGTCTGGTCTCCACCACACTCTCATTAAATGGATTGGTAGTTTCCTCTCTTATAGGTCAATTGTCGTCAGAGTGGACGGCTTCCTCTCTAATCTGCACTCCATCAATGGCGGTGTACCCCAGGGATATGTCATCTCCTCTGCACTCTTCATTCTATTCATAAACGACCTACTGACCTCTACGTCTTCTAGCATTCACTCCTTTGCTGATGATACCTTCCTAAGTTCTTCTTTTTCATTCAACCTACTCCACCATGCTTCCTGTGATATCCCACTCCATAGCAACATCTCAGCCTCTCTTCTCCTCACTAATCTGACAGTTACTGAGAAGCGGAGTAAAGACAACTTGCTGTAGTTTCGTTCCACCAAAGCATGACAACACAGGCTGCCATTTCCCGTAAACACAACCAAAACTTTCCACCTGTCCTCACCAATAGTGATGAGCTGGGCACTTCGACTTCTTTCGCACAACTTGGTCTTTTTCTTTCGTCTCATCTCACTTGGAAATCACGTATCCGTTCCCTTGCTAAACACGTATCTCAACAGCTCACTTTTCTCGCCAGAACCCATGGATTTTCTCATTTTCTCGCCTGTTAGTAATATACCAATCCCAATACCGTCCCCTTTAGAGTACTGCTCCCACGTCTGGGGTGGTGCTCCAAAATCTACTCTCTGTCTTCTCGACAAAGTCCATTCCAAAGCCATTCGTCTCATCAACAGTCCTAACCTCGTCAGATCTCTCCAACCTCTTTCCCATCGCCGTTTAGTTGGATATATTTCCATCTTTTATAGATAATTTCACGGGCATTGCTCTCAGGAGATCAGGGACAGTATTCATGTTCCTCTGATGCCTGTCAGAAACAACATAAGCTCGACTCATTCACAACCTTTCCAGTTTCACTACCCAATTTCCAAATGCTATCCCACAAATCATAATTCATCACAAGAACGCGCAATTTATGGAGCACATCGCCTTCTTCTTCCCTTCCTGAATGTTACAACTTATCATCTTTCAAATCTAAGATCAATAAACTTGATCTTATCTCCCTCTTCTCGTAACCTTCTCTTTCTTTCCTCCTTTCTTGGGGCTTTGTATAGGCCGCCATGGCCTTTCCTTAACATGATTCACTAAAAAACACGGCAGGAGAATTGTTCTCAACACTCATTTCGCAGGGTTTTTCAACTTCAACTCACAAATGAACGTAGGCTACTTTCGTTCATTTTCTATTGAAACAACTCTTGGATGCTTCATTCCGAGATGAAAAACAAGACGAGACCATCTAAAATGAGCATACAGCCCTCTAAAATTTACCAATGAATAATGCATGGGAGAGATCCATTCAGGTATAAGGTAAATTATTTAATCTTGCAGGCAATCCATTTAAGAAATAATAACGGTTGCTCTGCCACGATACTTAAGTGCCCTCTCCAACAGTATTTAGATTGAAAAATTTATTGCGTTTAACATTTCTTTATTCATTCATATTTACCTTCTTGATATTTCAAGGACGATGAAAATTCTCAAACACAGCTATTGAAAAGCAACAAGTTCAACAAACTGTCGAGAATATTTCAGGTGGCCTTTGATTTACGGAAGGAGTGAGTAGCAACACCGCAGTTATCAAGCCGCAGCCATCATCATCGAAATAACTGTTTGTTCTTCAATGCACTTAACACATTGAGGATGTCGATTGTTGTTAAAATCAGTTTCTCTCAATTTCTTTCGTCATCTCATGCAGCGAGCTTTGTGAGGTATCAAGAAGATGTGAAGAAGAGCTATGGGTAGCAATTATCAGATAATCGCCGCTGAGAGGGGAATTTCTAATATGAAGTGGCAATAGTATACGGTTTTCACATTTCGTAAATAAGCAAAACGGGTGTGCTTTGATCTATACATTTTCAAATCAAGAGAGTGATAAGTTAGATGTCAGTTCGTTCAACCAGCCAGTGCACTACAACCTAGCGATATTAGAGCGCGATTCGTATTAAAAAAAATTACAAGACGTCACAATATTCGTTTCTATCTTGCATGACATGAAACAACTGTTTTTGACTCAAAGGATTTTGGTTTCAGGCAGAATTTCATACCTTGTTGTAAAAAGATGTTTGATGACATCACTACACAAGTAGTGATATCATCGAGGGTAGGAAATTCGCATTTACGGGCAAGAAGGGCAAAAGAACATCACCACAATGAAAAGAATTTCCCTAGGAATGTATCAATCATAATTTTGCTTTGAATGAACGTTAGCTCGAATAAAAATCTATTAAAACCATTAGAACCAATCGATTCAACGAAAGAAGTGAAGCACACGAAAAGCAGTTAAATCAAAGAGGCAAATCCATGTCTCATAGATTGACACGAGACGCAAGACGAAATGTAGAACGCAACCAACCTGGGGTGAAGCAATATTTCTATCGACACTCTCGGTACAGCGATCCTCACGATTCGCCTTTTTTACGTCCGCGCCTACTTCGATTACTCGATGCATCGAAACTCTGTTGTATAGTAAATAAGCGATGAAGCGGTCAAGTGAATTATCCCGGGCTCCAGTCACAAAGAATTACCATGTCACTCGTCACCCAGCACGTTTCTAATGCAGGAAACTAAAGTTACATATCATGGTTCTCAAGGAGGCGAGTTGGTGCAACCCTGTATCTAAGCAGCTGATAAGATAGTGACCCATTTAATTAACAGAGAGAGAAAGGAGGAGATGATAAGTTATTGCAAAAACCAGTAGAAAATTCTTTACCCGCCTGGGTTTCATAACAAGGACACTTCCAAGAAATTGGATTTCAACTCGATTGGAGCTTTGGGAAGCAACTTGATGGAGAGGTAACATCCTGTCACAGTGTTGTGCGTTAGGGTTAGGGTTAGGGTAGCCAGTTCCTTCCCCAGTCAAAATGTACCCTTAGCTTTACGCCAAGTGCAATTTATTGCTGCTCAGCAAAAGCAATCCCGAAAGAAGAAAGCAGAAATGAGGGTGCATAGGGGCCAAACTTTAATAATATTAGGCATGTGCTTTAACCATTAGATAGCTATGAAAAAAACGTTTGAGAAAGTAAAAAAAATCAATTCTGACATAGAAAACGAAGGTAAAGAGGTTTTTTCAAAGAGAAGAGAACGAACCTGGAAAATAGCAATCTTTTTTCAGTGCAAAGTTGCAAAATTCGTGTGTAGTCACCCATTTTGGACAATTACCTACAAGGAGAAGCCCTGTAATGATTGGAACAATAAAAACCCCATTACTTTGGTTTAACAGGCATCAAATGCCAGACCATTTTCAGAGATTTTGACAGCTAGAAGAAATTACAAAAAGGGCCTCAAAGGTTAATACTGTAAAATGAGGAGCAGGATCTTCTGGTGTAAATTCTTCGATTTTGGCATTCGCTACTACGGCAGGAAGTGGGCTTACGTTGGATGCAATCCACATGTCACTCCAAACAGTCCTGGCAAGTATGGCATTTAGCATGAGTGGGATGCATGGGTTGAGAGAGCTAGAGGCAAATTAAGTGAACAAAATATAAGAAAGCAATTGACTTTTAATCTAATATTTCACTTTGAAAGAAAGAACAGCAAAGAAAGCCCATTATTTCAAGCATACAATTAGGAAAAGTAGAAGCAGCACTTGCAATGAGATGTCATAGAGACCGCTTCAATGGCAGGATGAAAAGAGAGGATGAAGCTGACCGTGAAATCAAAACTTGTTTATTTATGAAAATGGCTTAACCCACCTACCGAAGAAAAATGCCTTCTCAGTCAAATAGGGATAAACATGCTCATCCTTAATAATTGAATTCAGGAAATGAACGAAAAACAAACCCTTGGCACTGATATGATGTCTACACTATACCAATTAAGGGCAAGTAATTCCGGGAGACGACAATAAACCAGTCAGACTGGCACACCTCCGGAGCTGATAAGACATTCTAATGTAAAAGAGTATGGTCGATGACAACGTTTCCGGGGGTGGAGAGAATTGGCCGTATAGTTGAGGAATGGGCTGTACTTGAATATCATCGAATGTCGTTTGAAGAGTAGCTGGCATTTCATTAAACACAAAAGATTGCTGGGTGGTTGACTCTGTCGCCTTCCAATCAGAGCGAGATGTTTGGTAAGCGCAAATATTCACTCAGCAAAGAGCAATATCACAACAGAATGGTTCGTTTTTTCAAAGTTCCTACCGCGTGTTAATAAACCAATATTTTGACAAGTAAGAAAACCACCAAGCTAAGCAAGCATTAATATATGTTGGTAAGAGGGTACGCAGGGAAGAAAAATGCAAAAAGAGAACGTTACCCCCAAGCCAGCTTATGAGTTGGAAAGGTAGTTGCTGGACTGACAAGCCAATGATGTCTGAAAACAGATTAAGTTGTGAATAAATTAGGGGGCAGCTGGTTTAAACCAACAGGGGATCGATTGGATGAGGGTGATGGGAGGAATACGGTAATGGAGGGTCCACAGTTCTATGGCAGCCGAATTACGAAAGAGATCCGTGGGAAAGCGGGAAAATAGATTCAATGAATACGCAATACACAAGACTATAGGTTCATCTGGACATGTTTCCAGTACAAAAACAACCGAGTGGTTTAGTACTTCGAAACGTCGATCGTGAAAGAAGATTTTTTAGAAATGGAAGTTAAGATGAAGAGAACCGGAGGGAAAAACGAAAAAAATCCCCAAAAGAAGAATCCAGTGCCCCTGGGTGTCGCAAGCCAAACGAGACGGAAAAATCATGTATTTCATCAAAGTTTCAAGATTTTACATGCAAACAAATGAGATGGTAGAAATGGAAGCAGAATGATAATGATTCACCATTATCAAGCTACGTACAGATGAAAGTGAAACGGAAGACGAAAACAGCCGCAAAGAAAGTAAAGATAGCAAATGGATCATCTCATTACAGTCAAGAGAGCTTTGAAGCAAAATGCAAATAAATATGCAAGCAAAAAATCTCAAAAATTTCCTATACTCAGCACAGGTGCTGCAGAATATCTGCAATATATGAAAGTTGGAATTTATTATAATGTGAAAGAAGAAGAAAATAGTACATAAATCATACAAAATATAAATCAAAATTTTGAAAATATTTTCAAAATTAATCAGATTGCTGCATAGTTGGAACACCTGGAATTTATCCCTCGATAGTATGTTACGAAGGGTCCACCGAGGAATAAATGAAAAACTTATGCGAAGCAGAAACTGGTCGTCAGACTCAAATTTAAATGGCGAAGAATAGTAACTCTCTAACAGCATGGTTCCGAAGCATGAATCTAACTTTAGATTCGACTTTCTTCTTCAGTGCGAAGTGGAGTTTACGAATGGGTTGCCAGCAAGCATGAAATGACGGTAAATTTAGGAAAAAAGAAAGAAATTCTGAGGCAGACAAATGCAAAGATGCATATTTCATGCTTGCTTCTTAACCAGTTCTTGACTCGATTTTTAAATGCCTTCTAGTAAGACATATGCAACCACATTCAAAGATTTGGAGAAAGACCATCTAGATATGAAAACTTACTTGTTGAAGTAGGAAACGACGATAGCGCACCAACTTTGACGCGAAGAGATCAAATTCAGATCGAATATCAATGATAGCCCAGAAGAATTAAGCTGCTTTTTAAGGACAATTAGGCTTGACTTTTGTTTTCGTTGAAAGAAAACTGAAATTAAATATCAATTAATAGCTCTATTGATACATAGGGGTAATTAAACCGGAATGACCGAGCGATATCCATCGTGCTTCATCTTCCAATGTGGGCGGTTACACCGAAATCAATTTGTTGAATATTGAATGAAATATTGAAAATTAAAGACAATGAAAATCGTGTCACGATTTGAACATGTAAAGACTGTCCATTCTTCAAATCAAAAAGTGAAAGGAAAGGCATTTTTGCCACACTGCCAGCCATTAGGCGGTGGGCTGTAGCAAACCTCTGCTGGCAGTCAATCGCAACGACTCCTTTCTGGTAGTCGAAGAACTTCGACTTGATAGGAAAATGTAATGTGAAAACTTAACGAAATAATAACTGATCAAGCACTGTCGGAGCCTGTTCCTTGGAAAGACATTCAATGATTATATGCTAAATTACATATTAGGACGCTAAAAGGCTCCGCGTAAGCATCCGTTGTCATGGCGTCTCTTCCCTCGGCGATCAGTGTGTAATTCCACTGTGCCATCCATCGCTGCGTAGAGAACACAGTAAACTCACAAATATTCTTGGGGATGACTTTGCGTCAATGCTTATTTTTTCACATCTATGACACAGACTAACACGTGATATTTTTGAGTCATTGATACGACCAAATCGACCTAGTCCAACCCTTAACCCCCATCAGGTGTCAAAAAATCTGGATTGGGAGGGGCTTATGCGATTTTGGCAACTTGAGATGGATGAGGAAAGCGCTCCTGAACACCACCGTCCAATCAATTCATTTAAACCAATTCTAACGTGCCAAGTAGAAAAAGTACCCCACTAAAATTTACTTTGCAGTACTCTGACAAAAGGAGTTTATTGATATTTGCAAAAATCACCGATCATTTCTCACGTCATTTCTCCTTGAAAAGCATTTAATCTCTATTGATTTTTCTACTCAACAAACCCAGTACTTTTATAGACAGGCTTGCACAGGGGGCGGAGACTTTCAACCACCTTAATCTTTCGCTTCTACTATTCATTCTTCCTAAATAAGTGAATAAAGTTGGGATAGAGCACTCTTCCAGTGGTCATAAACTAATTTTTTTACGTTTTTGATGTTGGGGGAAGGCCCTGGTGGCATATAAGAAAGCCCCAATAAAGGAGGAAATAGAAAGGCATGTGATAATATGAACTTAACATTATTTGTAATTTGAAATAACATTTGTATTGAATTGAATTCTTATCCAAATCTGTTTACGTGACTGTATAGTTATTGGTAATGTTTGTTATGAGTAACGTTGTATCAATGGTTTAACTACGTAATGTTTGTTAAATACAATTGCCGTCCTTCCGAATTGTCGTCCTGTGGTGTCTATTAGTAATTAAGCTCTTCTTTATGTAATGTGCAATCTTGTTTAGAGTTAGTTGGTTTTAGAGAAGCACTCAGAGAAACAGGTATCCATCTCTCATGGTCTCTCTCCCGAGCCCTTAATGGATTTTATTACAGGCAAAAGGAAAGTTAGCTAAGATCTAGTTGATTGTTTTTGCATTTGAAAGTAGATAGGCTGCAGGATTTTGCTAAGGAGGAAGAAGGATTGATGCTTTGCAGGTTGCAAGTTCTTGGAATGAAGGAACATTGATGAGGTGGAGTTTGTGGATTAGGTTGTGGAATTTGGAAAGGGTATCATTGGGTTGAGCTTCTGCTACTCCTCACATGCCTTAGGGGATCAGATATGACATCAATAATCCCTATTAAGCAATTTCCGTGAAAGTATCTACAAAAGATGGAATGTCTGCAACCAAATTTCAATGAGAAAGAGATGAAAGAGTGTAATAAAGTTGAGACCTCTACTGAGACAAATGGCTTTGGACTGTAATTTGTCAAGAAGAAAAAAAGAGAATTTAGGAGCACTACACCAAACAAGGGAGCAATAATCTAGAGAGGGATAGATTTGCAATTCATATATAGTTAGTAGATGAGAGGAAATTGGGTCTTTGAAATGCATGTTTAGCAATGGAATGGATGTGTGACTTTCAAGAAGAAGAAGTCAAAATGTCCAGTTTGCTGCCATTCAAGAAAACAGGTGGAATGTCTGAGTTACATCCACATGAAATGACAGCCTGTGTTGTCTTGCTTTGGTTGAACAAAACTATGTCGTCTTTACCCCACTTCTTAAAAATTGGCAAGAAAGGAGGCTGAGATGCTTCTATCTAAAGTAAAATCAGCACCGATGAAGTATTATGTGAATCAAAAGAAACAGCTGAACTTCAGTCAGTACCAAACTGAGAGATCAATGCCAGAGGAGGTATTTGCTCTCAAACTACCTAACCCATTAGAAGTGAGCTCCAAAACCCTGGGGCTTCTGCGCAATAGTGATTGGCCTGTCCAGCCCCTATGATGCTGGCATTATGGAGAGCAAACATTGAATGATTGAATGTCATTTGCAGAATGAGGAACTTTTTTGCAAATAACAGAAAACCTCAAGATAACTGCCTATTCTCTAACTCTTCACTTTGCACCTGAGTCTGGCAACTAAGCAGCTCCTTGGAGATGAAAATGAAAAACATCAGGGATATAGCTGTTCTACGTGGATGATGGAAATATTGTTGGAGTCCAGGTCAACGTCAGTACACTTACAGATAAACTCAGAGATACAAAACAAGACTTTGGTCTTAATGTGAACTCAAAAAAAACTGTTAATTAAAATAAGACTGAAAGAAGCTAATATCCTAAAAATTCTCATAAGTTACTCAGAAGAACAGAATAAAGTTAGCCTCTCTAGTAGCAACGGGAGTGAACTGAGAGAGCAGTGGAGCATAGGGAGTGGTTTCAGATGCCTGTGCATAAATGGGTGTGCCCACGGCCTGAGGGGAGAGGTGTAAGAAGAAAAAGAGGAGGCAGAAGAAGTCTAGCGGCAAAAAACTTAGCCATGTGATGACCAGCAAAAAGCTTAACATGAAATGCACTTGGAAATATATGAATACTAAATTTAACCCTTCTTGTGATACGGCTGCCAAAAACTGACCAAAATAGGGCATTGGAAAAAACTGTTGTCTTAGAAAGCATAAAAAACAGGGAATGCAACAAAGAAATTTTGAAGATTGGACAGAGAATCGGGAGGAATGAAGATAAAATGGGCTACTTAGGAATGTACTGAGAAGGGAAAGGGGCGCAAGATGCTTTGAGAAAACTGAACAGCGCTAGTGGAAGAGGAACTATGGGCAAGAGGGATGCCAGCGGCTGAAAATTTAATTGAAGAAAGTCAAGAAGTTCAAAAAGCAAGAACATCTATATATGTATGAAGAAGTGAAAGATATATTTCACAGTGAATGGCTGTAAATTTTCTTAATGAATGAAAAGCATTAAGGGAGTTGAGGCATTTCTAGTTTTTCAATGACTATAGCAATAATAATCTTTCTTTCATTGAATGATAAAGCTAAAAATAGCTTTTAGAATACGGTTGAAAAATACCGTTCATGAGAAATTCTACCATAGAAAAGAGAAGAAAGCAACTCCAGTGAACAAACAGGCCAACGCAGACATGAACAAGGCGCAGGAAGACGGATCATTAAATTTGGGGAACAATGGCTAGCAAGATTTGAGGGGCGTTATAACCAAGGGCTCAACAGTACGAATTACACTATCGGGAAATTTTACAGTTTATCGAAAAGCATGGATTTACTAGAGAAACCAAACGCACTAACGAAATGGCCTACCTTTCTGCAGTACGGCGTGATTCATTGTAACCTAACCTTTCAGTTATCTTTGTTTTCTTGCGTGATTGGAAGTGATGGGTCCTCAAAGGGGGATGATTCGCAAATTCTCTTTTTGCACTTATCTGCTCAGACTGAGTCGTATCCATTTCGTTCTCTAAAATGTGTTGCTTTGACTATTTCAAGTTTCCACAAAATGTTTTCAAAGACCTCGAAGTGAGATTTGCCTGGACCGTTTGTGAGGCTGCATGCTGCACATTTTGCAATGTACTTCCAGGAGTACCCGCTGCTTTTCCTGACACCCAACATGAAGTACCTCGATAAACTTCGACAGTAGTGCCAGCAATTTGGCATATCTAATTTATAGCAAAACTACACAATATTGAATTTATACACAATGTTCTATATCTTTTTAGTAGACAGCAGAATGAAACAAAAGGTAGTCAACTTTGATTTGATCCAGTTTTATGCAATTAAGGAGTGTATCCCTTCAGCCGGAGCTGCTTTACAAAGGGCCTTATACGACTGCTCTTGGCGATCATCGCTGAGAAACAATTTTGACTCATTTCGATTTTTCCAGACATCTTTGGGTATCAATTGAATACATTAAATAATCTGATGCTAAGCTTTTAGAAAATGCAGTGGTGGGGTTTTAGTTTTGGCAATTACGGATTAATGATGGCCAAATTTTTTGCCTTTGTTATATTAGACCATGCTTCTCGAATCTACTAAACAATGAGTTTGATGAAGCGGGATTACAGTTCTTTAGCTGATGCATTTTTGCTAAAACTAAGGCTTAATTATTACGTCGCAGTTTAGTCACGTCGAATTAAAATATTGTGGCAAAAATGACTAATTGTGAATTAAATGCGACTTTAATGCGACGTATAAAACTAACTTTTAATTCCAGCCGACCTTCAGTCGCATCTTCGACTCATCAAGTCTCATTAAATTCAATTCCATGCGATTGAAATTGTCAACCTCGCGGATGTGCGCTATTATCTACGGAAGTTTGCTATTGTTCTCGGCCTCATGCATCGCGCATCGAGCACCTAATCGATACAGACAGATTGCCAACGTACATTCTGGGGATACCGGCCCTTCAGTCACTTCTTGTTTCTCAACGCCCATCTTAATTCGGTAAAAATTTACGAAGATACAAAGCGAATTTGTGTGACCAATATCAAAACGCGGAGGCGCTATGGGATATAAATGGACACAGGTCGACGTATAAAATGAAGTCGCAGTAAGGTCGCATTCAAAGAAGTTTGGAGTCACATTTTATTCGTTTCAACTCGACTCAACTAAAATGCGACGAATAAATCAAGTCTAAAATGGTCAGGGAATCGAGCCTCATCTCGAGCTTCACCTTGACTCAGAGTGAGGCTATGCACAAGCTCTTTGGTATTCCAGACGTACGATGTATGTTTAATGTGTGGTGACTTTGACAGTAGGGGCCTGGTTGCTGCTGGAAAAGTAAAGCTTGTCGTTATGCCTAAGTCTACTATCGCATGCTACATAGAACACGTAAAATAAGCTACAAGTTGCTGTTCAGTCATTGTCCTCAGACTTCAGTAGGCCTTTAGATTTTAACTTTTTTTTGCGAGGAAAAAATTTTGAATCATCTAAGAGGCAATTAAAGAGTGCATCATTTTGCAATCATAGAGTGTACCACATATTGATTATGATAATGACTGACTTTAACTTATGGAGTTAGCATCAAGTGGTGACTGTCACTGCACCAGTGAAAGAGAAAGAAATAAGGTAGGCCTTGTCTTCAATAGTCGATTTTGTCGGACATGATAACGAATTTGGTGAACCGGAAGTCTCTTAAAGCTAAAATAACAACACTTAAAAATCTAAATTATGTATAATGTGAGCTAAAACGGCATACTATGTCCTTTTATGCGAGATCGCTGCTAACGACGTTCAATAACTTTTACATTCATATAAATTAAATTGATTATTACTTCCTGGCATGTCTTCTGTCTTATTCATACCGCATTGCAACTATTTTCAAGCTAGAAGTTAGCTCGAATTGCATTTTAATCATATCGAAAGGTTATGGCTAGATCGAGTGATTTCTAAGAGCTCTTCATTATTCTAAGGCTTTCTATAACATTCCAGTTAGAAGCCCTTAGGGTTCTTAATGGAGAGCAAAGATCAGGGAACAACCAACAGGAAAAGACCAGGGAACAGCTAGCTTTTTGATGGCATTCATGCATAAACAGTGGAGCTTGGAGTAAGTGTTAGTCAATAGGGCTGTACGCATCTCATTCATAGCAATGATTGGAAGCAAAGCAAAGGAATTCTACAGAAAGGGAAATTTCTCACTTTATGTTCGAAAAATGCTTCTTTTTTTACTAATAAGATCAGAGCAAAAGTAAGTACTGGCTTTTGAATGAGTGTTAGCGCTGATGTCATTAACGACAGCATGCACTGTGACAGCCAAGCGTTCCAATAAATTGATTAATGAAATGTATGAAAGCTGCTAGTAAAACTCTAGTATCTGAGATAGCCAGCATTCTTTATTAATTGAATGCTGTGCCCTGAGAGAACGGGGATTGGTCATATCATTACACAAAAAGTGTGTGAATGGGATCTTTACCTTTCGAACTCGATTTGGATGAAATTTGGCATAATCATCTAATGGCCATTAGCCTTCATTGATTGATGCGATGGAGAAATTGGCTTATCAATCACTGCCATAATTCAACTCCAAAAACTTTGGAGTCCAACAGTTTGTTATAGAATACCACAAACGGAGCTAACTGACCAAGGTGCATTTAAAGTGAAAAATAGAGGCGTGCATCAATACATTCCCCACCGTCTCATTAGCAACTTGTCTGGGTCAAAGCGATACTTAATCTAAAGGCTTTCTTATGCTACGAAACAGTACTACATTTCATCACCGTTGAAATATTCTATATGACTTGCTCTTCATCCATTACCACCATACAACCTCGATTTCATACCTAACGTCTCGATTTCAGATAGCTTGGGACATTTTACTCAACTTCAATTACCAATCGCTAATTTGAATATACGATTCCTTTGTCTAGCAAAATCATTGCAATCTTAGTCTCATTATATCTAATATATGTTATATGCAGTGTATCTATGAGTGACACATCATGAGATACATCATGTGACAACAGGACTCTTAGTCATGTCCCACGTAATTTGCTTTAAAACTGTCAACCGTGTTAACCTGAGCCATATGACGATGCTGAATGGTGTTAATAATCTGTTGCACACTGAGCCCACGTTCTCATGTTGCAAATAAGACATTGTGGATAACGAATAATCATTGAAAATATACGCGAGAAGGATGGCAATACGATTCTGCACATATCAATCGGGTGCTTTCATATTTATGAACTTTTATGACGCAGTCAACAGTTCCTTTGGGGAAATAATCTGATTTCTAAGCAATGTGACAGACAATTGAAATTCACATATTTTGGCTGATTAACTCTGTGATGGAAGGCTTTTTCTAAGATGTGCAAAGCACTAAAGTATGCCATATTCTGCAACAATGAGCTTAGAATTCTTTTTCTTTCCCTTTTGGCCTAAATGGTATGAATCTTAATCTTTCCTTTTCTTCGAAGTAAGAGATCAGATTGGGCCGGGCAAGAGGCAATCGTAAGGAATCCTCTTGAAGAAATGCGACAATTTGAGCTCAGTATAAAAGCAAGCACAATTACTTTACGGCTGCTGCTAGCACTTCTGCGGAATCTTGAGGAGTTTCTCATCTCATTTTGCCCCGTTCATACTTCCACGATTTCATCTCGGTCCGTTTTCGAAAGGGGGGGGGGGGGGGGAGATTTTTCATGCCTGTTCACATTAGTCTGTTTTCAAACATAAGCGGATATTTTTCGAGTGGTATTTACAATTGGCCTCAAAGACGCATCTGATAACACAGGCCAACAATTTTTTGCCCCTTTAAAGGGAACAGGTGTTTCTGGATAATTTTGATATGCTGAATTCAAATATGGCATCTATTTTAGCCCATCACATCAAGATATTTTGATACAGTGAATTCCATATTTTGACTGTTGCTCAATTTTTAGAAAACATTGCCCAGGCTTGAGGAAACATTTTGTGCTTTTAGTCAAACCAGAATGTGTTGTACTGTGCAACTCGGCAAATTTGGCATATGCTTGAAGCTTCTTAGGTTTGTGGTGTATACCAGATCGTTCAAAATTCATGGCTTCACAACGAAGAAAATGCATCAATGATGTTGATCAGTTTTGTTATATTTGTGGATCGTATACTCTACGGAAGCAAAGACGAAAGATTACTGACTTTGTAAAGAAGCTCTACTTTGCCTATTTCAAAATGAAATTAGGAGATCAAGAGAAGTCTTGGGCACCCCATATTGTTTGTAAAACATATATAGCAAATCTTAGGAGCTGGTCACTGGGGAAACGAAAGGGACTTGCTTTTGGAATACCTATAATATGGAGAGAGCCTCAGAACCACATAAGTGACTGATATTTTTGCATTGCTGAAACAAAAGGATTTAATGCCAAAAATTTGTTTACAAGTTTAAAATCAGCCATAAGACCAGTGCTGCATTGTCCAATATCCCTGTACCTGTTTTCAAAAATCTCCCGGATCTTTACATGGTAGACAACGACGATGATGATGCCCCAATGGGTGAATCAACTAGAAATTTGATTGCAAAGATGAAGACTATGTAGTGGAAGCAGAACCTCCACAACTCTTCTCGCAATCAGAATTGAATGACTTGGTACGAGATATTTCCCTTTCAAAAGAATCATCTGAGCTTCTAGCTTCTAGGCTTAAAGAAAAAACCTCCTACTTCCAGGAACAAGGATTTCCTTCTATAGGACTAGAGAGAGCAAGCTCTTGCAATATTTTGACAATAAAGGAAACTCTGTGTACTGCAATAGTAACCCAGGTCTTCTTAATGAAATGGAAATAGACCAGTATAATTCAGAAAATTGGAGGCTCTTCATGGATAGTTCAAAGCAAAGCTTGAAGTGTATGCTTTTACACAACGGAAATATGTATGGTACAATCCCCACCGCTCATTTGGTTCTAGCAAAGGAGACATATGAGAGCACCAAAGTTGTTCTGGAGCTGATTAGCTACACTGAACATCAATGGATCATATGTGTTGATCTAATAGTGATTTGTCTTCTTCTTGGTCAACAGAATGGCTACAGAAAGTACCCATGCTTTCTGTGTCTTTGGGATAGCAGAGCCAGACAAGAGCATTGGGCGCAGAAGGAGTGGCCAATTAGAAAGGAAATGAATGTGGGAGATAAAATATCACAAATGTGCCATTAGTTGACAGGAGAAAAATAGTATCCTCACCACTTCGCATAAAACTAGGTTTTATCGAACAATTTGTTAAAGCCTTGTGCAAAGAAGGAAACTGTTTCCAGTACATCAAAGCTGCCTTTTCAAGCGTATGCGAAGAAAAAATCAAAGAAGTGATATTTGATGGACCTCAAATTAGAAAACTGATCAAGGACCCTAATTTTATTTTACCTATGAATGATGTGGATGCAAATGCACGGAAAGCATTTGTTAATGTTGTCATAAATGTCTTGGGTAATAGGAAGCAGGATGACTACATTACTCTGGTGGACAATCTAATAAAAAGCCTTCATGCACTTGGGTGCAACATGAGTATAAAATTGCATTTCTTGCATAGTCATCTCAACATATTTCCTGAAAATCTCGGAGACATTAATGATGAACACGGAGAAAGGTTTCATCAAGATATTAAAATGATAGAGAAGTGATATCAAGGTAGATGGGACCAGCACATGATGGCAGATTACTGTTGGGGTTTGGAAAGAGATTGTGCTGCTATTTGCCATCGAAGAAAGTCTAGCAAAAGAAAGTTATTACCTCATTGAATTCATACCAGCATTACTATTGTACAATTGACTTGGTGCTGCGTTTACTTTGCAATGCTTATTGCAATACGTATTCTTGGCATAGAACTACCTAAATATTATTGGAAAAGTTTCTTGTTTGTATAGCTCTATTCTGATATTTCCCAAGACTGACATTCCTTAAAGAAATGTTTTTGCAATTTATTTCAGTAGCTAGATGTGATAGTGGAAATCTGTTGCGATTTTTGAATTCAGCACATCAAAATTATATAGAAATGTCTATTTGTAACAAGGGGCAGAAAAAAAAAATTTTTTTGTTGGCCTGTGTAATCTTTGAAGATGAGATCGGCAAGGCCTTTATGATGTTGGCGCTGGATTTTGGCACCAACAATTTACAGACCTAAATTGCAAACACTGATTAAAAGTAGTTGAATGATTAAGCTGTTGGACTGAGCTGATTGGAAAACAAGAGCAGTAACTGCATTGGCATCTGTTGCAGCAGCCATGATTGCCTATTTGGGGCTGGCGCCAAAACTTTCCCTTTTCGTTTTTGCTGTTGCTAGCGTTTCTGACTTCCCCGTTTTGGGTGTTCACATTGCCATAGTCATAAGAAGGAGCGATGGTCTATGACTGCGAGATTACAGACACGCGTTTCTCTTTAGCTCCTTTTTCATTCTGCTCCGTTTTGGGGTGAACAAAGGTGAACGCCATTCCAAAAACGGAGCTAAACATATCAGTTTTTGTTCAAAGGCTGAGTATGAATGAGTGTGAATGAAGCCTTAGAGCGATTCATTATCGAGTTTTGAGATTAAACGATCTTGATACTTCTTAAAAGAGCAACATTTCATGGGCAACCCTTACGCATTCATTTTCACACTTCATGGTTACTGTAAAATACTTCTTTTATCATAGAATCATTTGCAACTTAATATTAATGATATTGAAAACCTTTCATTCGAGTTCAATTTCAACTACAACTACAAACCTCTCTAATACAAAGGTAGTTTGAAATTGGCTTGCCTGGCTTGCGGTTTAGAATGTAAAACTAATACAATGGGAAAAGAACAAAATAAATGTAAATATATAGGAAGACGGATATTAAATCGATAGAATGGGACAGGTTTAATAGGGAAGAAGGTCAGGATTGATCCAAGTCTTATTTCTGCAACAAAAGATGTATTAGGAGGCACGATTGACTATAGCGGAAAATGTTGAGATGAGGAAGCGTCTATGTTGTGGTTCGATGGAAAGAGATTGGCACATTTCAAGGAAAGTAGTACAGGAGTTGCTAAAGATAGCACCGTAATGATTTCTTCAAAATTCATTTCATTGGAACACTTACTAATATTTGATGGCAGAACTCTCTAAGGAGACTGGTTGTAATCAACTAATTGAACGACAGCAAACGAGAAAGAAAATAAGAAATAAAAGCCATATGAAATGAACACAACTTTTTACAATGATATGAAATGAAGATCATCCAAGTTCTTATTTCTACGGCAGACCATATAATAAGAATTTCTCATTGCAATCACCGTTACCTTGTTAAATACGTAATGCCTGTTTCTTTCCAGGTCTTAAAGCATTTCAAAAACGTCGAGGATCTTCCAAAAGCACCAAGCAATCTTATAACAAATCTAATGAAATTCAACTTCTTTATATTTAGAATTTAGATTAATGCCTAGGTAGTAACATTGTTGCTTATTTCTCCTCAAATTATTTCCAAGATTTTCCTCAAAGTCCACCATTAAAGAATAAACAAAAATTTATCGCAATAAATCTGGAAAATTTGGACGTCAACTGTTTCCTGTCAGATTTGAGGGATCTAAAACTGTAGGAAGATGAGCTGGTGGTAGTGGGAAATGGTAGAATTTTTGACAGACTGGAGAAACGTTGCAATGGACAAAAAAAGTCATGTCACTTTGTTTAGCGCCCCTGAGTTAAGTAAGTTTTTTTGCCAGAAATAATGTGTAAGAGGGATTCAGGTAGTAAGCAGACAGAGCAATCTGATGTCGAAGACAGGTTCCACTTTGTAGGGTTAGAATTTTTCGTTTAAATATTATTGCTGTACCTAGCCGTAAAATCAAGAAAGATAATATAGCGATAAAAAGTGACAATGATAAGAAATATGATAATGACAAGGGCGAGCCCTGGTAAAAATTGACTTGTCACTCTTAAAGTGAAAAAATTTCATAAATTCCTTACGGTTTGGTTTTAAGTTTGTGAGTTTCAGCTTTGGGAATCCAGATTCCTCAAATTGGACTCTCCCTATTTTTCGCATCAAGATAATTTCCATGACAACAAGATCATGACGATATGGCTCTTCTCACGTTTAGCAGTAACACCTACTCTAGACAAGTAAATGGTAAACCGAAATGCATCAACAATCCGTGACGAATGCCTAAACGATGACCCTGGTTGCGTGATGCAGGACGGAAAACTAATTTTGGTTAGCGCCTTATAACAACGGTGGTAGATAATGCTTTCAAAAGTCCTCGAAAGAAGCGCACCCTTATGGCAATGGAAATTTCCTTGAGCGATTTCTGAAACTCCAGAGGCCAAGGCAAAATGGCCATACGGGTTGAGAAGGTGCTTCCGTATAAAAAACAAACGATTGTTTCATTTTTCTGTCGCCGCATTGCTTCAGACACGAATCCGATCGTAACCATTGCAGGGATTGCTTTCTAAAGACATGTTCGATTAGTAAAAAGCATTTTTTTTTAGAGATTTTGCGTATTTGTCAGACAATGTCACATTTTTTCGACTTGAGCATATTGCAGTCAATCAATTGTGTATCATAGGCAATGGACTGAAACTGATTTCATAAAACCATTAAACCAGTGGGAGCGCAATTCGTACACATCGATTGAGACGGTTTCTCATTTTTCTAGAAAGCAGAATTCCTCCAAACTTGAGATCATTTCTTCCAAACAAAAATGCTCTCAGAAAGTTGAATTTGAATCTTATTCTTTGTGCGTTATTGGAGTTTGTACAATAAGATGTCTGTCTATTCATCTAGAAACGACAGTGCATAGCAATTTTCTGCAGATTGAGCGAGATGCAAAAATGGCTACACCAATCTATGAAATTTAAGGACTTTTAAAGAAATGAGGAATTTGATGTTTTACAAGAAATCTTGCGAATTGGAGAAATCCAGTGACTGCTAAGTTGAAGACGGCTAAGTTGATGATTATTTTAGGCGTAAAAGAGACTACCAGCCATTTGACTTTCGAACATGTTAACTGTCATAGACACAACAAGATATCAGTTAATTTTAGAATGCTTTTATGTACCCTACATACAAATTTTCAAGTAAGCTAACTTCAATGATGCGTAATTCGATGAAATAGTATTTACCTTGAAGCAAATGATTATCTAAGTTAGGCTTGAACTTTTGGTAATGCGTCCATCTTTGACCGCAAACTTATCAAATATCTCCCTAGTCGGTGGCAATGAACCTGGGAAGATCCAAGCACTGATGATAATTCCGGGGGTAAACTAACTGTAGGTAGATACAGTATGTAATAGAAACACCCACCTTCTCTCTTCTCACAAGCTTTAATCCCGTATTGTCTTTCATTAGAGGAATGGGAAGAGGAGAGGTACACAAGGCCATTCCCGCAACTTCCCTGCTCCATGATGACATCAATGTTAGCCTTTGCTAATCTTGGTTGTCTTGTGCAACTTTTAAAATATAATCTACTACATAACTGGTCATCTGTAGAGTGTCATCATAGGAAACATATGAAGTTAGTTAGTCTAAACACAGCGGGGCTGATCAGATGGGACAAAAGTGTCTACGCTAATCAAGATTTAGCTCTGCTCTGCACTTGCTCGCTTTATGGCAAAGCTACATATGTTAATCTGAATCCAATTGACAAGGGATGGGTTTCGAATCGTTTCCCAGGAGATTAATGATGACTGCTGACGCGTGTCTCTTTTACCTTATGAAAGTATCTGACGAGCAGACCAACCGAAGTTTAATGAGGGACAAAAAGGACGCCGAGAAGGGGCAAGGAAATCGTGCAGACCCCCTGATTAAAAAACTGTTGAGAATAAAGCTTTATCATGCCCCATTTCGGTCGCTAATTTGTCTTAGTTAAGTGTAAACATATACCGGAGAAATTGGTTGAGCTGCTTCAGATATCTAATATGACCGTGGATTGTTTATTAAGTCGGCCTACCAAGATATTATCAGTTTACATTTTGAAAGGAAAACATTTGACTTGGGATAATCGAGCTTATTTTTCATAATTTCAACTTCAGTTGAAACTGGGGATGATTTGTTTAGTAAATATATCTTACTGATCCTTGTAAGATAATATTAAGAGAAAGATCTCATTGCTCTGGATTATTTGATGATCGCTTTGAGACAATGGACAGATGCACTTTTCGTGTAGTGCACTGCTCCAGCATTCGCATTTGAACTCATGTGAAGTTGCTCCAGATCAGAGGGTACAAACAGATGCAAACATTTAACTTTGACTTGCTTCAAACGATTAAGAAATCCACAGTTAAATAAAGTCGATGAATAGTTTGAATGACACAAGAAGGGGTAGCTTAGCTAAATAGCGGTTATGATGATAGTGACCATGTTGAAAATGATATTGATTGTGATAATGATGATGATGACGATGATGACGATGATGACGATGATGATGATGATGACGATGATGATAATGGTGATTACGATGATGAGGATGATGAGGATGATGATGATGGTGATTACGATGATGAGGATGATGATGATTATGATGATGATGATGGTGATGATGACCGATAATGATTGATGATGGTGGTGAAATGACAATTCTAAGGAGCGAGCACGCATTGATAAACCATGTTATTCTGCTAAAAAAGGCTACTGGATACTTATATTCGTTCAAAAAGGATTTAGTTCATAATATGATTAGATGAAAACTTTGGATTGTGGTGTCAGAGGATTTCAGTGGGAAGAAATTTCACCCTCTGATACATTCTACCTTGACAACATGAAACGAAACAACCATTTGTATGCCTTACTAAAGAACTTTCAAAGGTACTTACAAAAAACAGAATTGAAATGGCTTTAAATCTTAACATTTGACTGTTGTTGCATGGCTCAGATTCGTTGAGTTCACTTTTCCTTTTCTAAACTTTGGGGCCAAGCATCTTACTAACGTACATTAGTTTAAGTAGATACAAAGGTTTCTAGAGCAAAAGCCTTTCAAGATATAAAATATGGCCATCCTCAATTGCACTTCATCCAGAATTTTCAACTATTGCTTTGGCCAGAAAGCAGTTCAAAAGATGATTAGGGTGCTGTCCTACCTACCTAACAGGAATGACAAAGAAGAGAGCAAGTTACGACTTGCTAAGCGATTGGGTATACACAAAAGCAGGCTTATCTCTCAGGATAGAATGGATCAATGCCCCAAGGACTGAGATATATCCATGGATTATTTATCTTAATTCTTGTCATATTCCATTTGTTTACCAATCGCACCCAATTTTAATTTTTATTTATATTGTCATATAAAAGTTTTTGCGAAAATCTTTGCATTGCAAATGCCTCGTAGAGGCAACAGCGCCACGCAAGCAGCATTAGCTGGATAAAAGGAACTTGCAGCATATTTACTCTCATTGGCTCTGGTCACGTCACGTGCTACTCAGATCACCATATGACTTGTCTGCTTCCCGGACATCTATTTCTTTATCGATATGTTATGCGCCTTTCCATCGCCATATTTCTTTGTTATAGTTCCATATTGCTTGTTATTTATTGAATTTAGAGAAGGTTTGCTATGAGTTACTTATGTGATATTCAACCGCTGAATTCGGTATTTGAAAGAAGGGGATGTAATTTCGATTTGTTGGTTCTCTTTTAAGTAAATGCCATTAGGCCTTTGCCTTGCTCATTCATACCATGAAAGAAGCCCACAATGCCTCAAATTTAAAGAAGCCCCTTCTTTTTAGACGATGGTCAGATTTCTAGAATATTAGGACATTTGAATGAGGAAGATATATAACCTATTAGAATTATCTTACGAGGAGAGGGTTTGAATACATAAATATCCTGAACTCCCTTGCTATACACATATTTTAAGAGCCTTTTGTGTAGAAGACTGTCATTGATGTAAAATGAGAAGACGAGGCATCGACTTCAGATTTTTGATGTGCGTTTGTGTACACTCCTTATTCCCTTTGATGAATAACTTTGATATGGATCAATGTGTTGTAGCAATTCATGGAACTCTCTCCCACACATCTACGCTGTATACAGAGGCTACGGTTTCCAAATGGTATTTTCTTATTGCACGGACATCATGCATTTGATTGGAACTCGTGACAATATTGTTGCTCGCTCATCCATCTAATAAGATTGGTGCCATCAAATAATCCACTAAAAAAACTGAAATCCACAATCAACGATAGTGGAGAGTGTTAACTAAAAGGTCTGCGGCGTAGCAGTCATTCCAACCGTAGGAGACCTGAAGGAATGAGAGTAGAAACCATGGCATTTCTTCACCTCTATAGTCTATCACTGGCATCAAATCGCGCATCTATGGAACATTGCAGCAGAAAGACTTAAAGAAGCTCATCAATAAATATAGCTATTGAATGTTCCTAAAGTCGACCCTCTTTATGTTCCTTCGGCAAAAGTATTCAAATATATGAAAACCTAGGGCACTAATTACAGCATGAACCACAGCTGTTCTCTTCGCTGGTGAGGTGGATGCTAAATCGAAGGTGACCAGCTATCGATTCCTAGCTGTGTGCAGACAGAAAGTATGATGAGCGGACATGACACAAGTGCTGAGTTGATAAAATAGGTAGGGAGGGGCTAGCTAGGGTACTGGGAGAGTCAAGGATCGATGGGGTGGGAGATAGTTGAATTCATCAACAACAAGTTTCGGATGCTTCTGAGCTGAGGTCGAATCAAAAAGAAGGAACATGTGTCCTGCTAGAATAGTGAGGTACTGAATGCGCTGAACTAATTTCATTACAAGGTCCAGACGAGAACAAAACCAACAGCCAGTACCCAAAGCTTCTCTGACTTCTAAAAAGTTCATAAAATGCATAAGAGATGGAGCCATGCCGAAAGAAAGAAGCAAGGCTCTTCCTTATCGTAATTTGTTTTGGCATCTTTGATTGTTTGATAAGATCTTCCTTAGCTTGACTTGTGGTAGTCTTGATGTATCAATAAAATCATCAGAGTAAACTCCAGATAACCACATGGCTATGTCATGGACATGAGGTTTTCAATAAAAGATTTCTAAAGGGCGCCGCAGCTTGGAATTTGCTTAAGAAATCAATGCAATGGTTTTTTCAGTATAGATGCAATATTTGACATGCAATAGAGTGATTGAAACAACATAGATCAGAAAGAAGAGATGGCTTGGACACTGTCATGTGACGGGACAGTTTCTGAAACTTGAGGCACTCTATTGAAAGGTTGAAATCACCATTCTTGGAATGAGAGTGAGACAGAATGCTGCAAAAGCCACCAAGAAGGATTTCTTCTAGTCATGATTTGTGGTCAATCTGTTAAATAGACAAGACCTGGTACGAATAAATTGTGCGTAAGTTTTCAGCATGAAAACAGCACTTCCAAATAAAAATACGCTAGACGGATGATGACAATGATTATGATGATTGGTGCTGATGATGCTGATTATTTATGATTATGATTATGATTATAATTATGATTGATGGCAACAATGCTGATGGCCATGATGATAATAATAATGATGATAACAATGAAAGGATAATGATGCTAGTTGACAATCACGATGACTTTTCCCTTATCATGGCACTTACAGAATCAAGTATCACATGTCATACCAAAGTACTTCAAAAGAAGCGCACAACAATCTCAGGATAGCAACCAAGGCAAGCAGTCTACTATGTCTGCTTGTAATAAACTAATCAATCATCTATCATACTTTCGAATTTTCTAGAGTTTAGCGACCTTTTATCAACGATATGCGAATGATTCCATGATGAAAATTTGCACAATTCATCAAAGGAGTTTCCGGAATTATTGGAAGTATTATATTTGATAGCGTATCTAATTCATTGGAAAAGGCACTGGATTTATAGCTTGACCTTCTTCTCAAACTTCACACAAAAATACTGATTGAATATGCGACTGAATGCCACAGGGGTCACAGTGAGGATTAGAAAGGTTATATATTAAGGGGATTACCCCATTAGATAGAACTACCCCATTTAAATTGCATCAATTGAACTCTGAGTTCTACCTGTGGCTTCTGTTTGACTCAAGGCTCAGCATGCTGTGCAGCTTCAATGTAAAACATTATGCCGTGCTGACGGACCACTCTGTTATTCTTCGAAGCAAGGTGCACACAAATCTATTTTGGGGGAACACTTTGTGTGGACATGAAACGTTCTAAACAGAAGTGGTTTATGCAAGCGATTTACAGTTGCTTATTGATTACAGATATTGTTTTTACCTTAGCGAGTTGGCAAAACTCTGCCCTGAAAGAATTTTACCCAATTATGAGGATTCGGTTTTGATTACAAGGAATCCAACCTCTATTAGAAATAGTAATAGATGCAAACAGGGTTAGAGCTGATATCATTGGGTCCTCTATAATGTGGACAAACGAAATCTGCTTCTGAAAATGTTAATTTTTTGACTCGATTTCATTCACAGCTGAGTCTAGAAGATCAAAAGAATCTTATCCGATTTGCTCAATCAGAAGCTTTCAGGAATTTGGCTCTCAAAATCAATATTATCTGTCGCACTGTAATTGCTGGACAATGAAATCGATAAAATCAGCTGTTGGAATTTCACAAACCAGTTACTTACTTTGGCGGACCAAAACATTTCCATTTAGTTTCGGTGAACGAACCAATTCATTCTGAGTCGGGGTAACTGAAAAATTTCCCTGCCATTTCAAAACTTTGCTTTTCGATAGACAAAGATATATGCAAGAGATGGTCAATACGGGATGAAATAGCTAGGTGCTTGAGGGGAATGATGGCAGAGATAGAGAATGATGACGGAGAGGAGATGTCAAAAAGAGAGAGAGAGAACTCCGTAGAATCAAGGACCAGATGAATACAGAGATACAGTATTAAGAATTTATTGTTCCAGTGGTGATTGTCTTTACAGCATTCTTTTTCTAATACAATCGATTCTTTTAAAAGACTTCTCTAGGACCTCTTAATGTCGGTAGGGCTAGAACTGCCGTCACATTTTGGCTGAATAAAATTTGCTATCTTTTTAAAGCTCACTCAGGCTTAAGAGATCTTAAATGATCTTGAGCGTTTTTTACAGCTAAGTTTGCTTATTAGATTTATTATCTCTGGCAATTTTTCGCGAAAAAAATTCACGAAGAATGATTCGAAACATGAAACTGTGCCCGTTTTGAAGAAAAGGGAGCAAAATATCTAAAATCTGGGTTGTTATCTGTTTAGGACAGGTTAGAGTCTCATGGATTTTCTCTGGCCTCTATCGAACAGACAACGAAACCTCAAGCAAAGGGTAGGTCCACATTCCCTTTCATATGGTCTGGGCTGTGTAGCACGTCAACCAAACCCTCACTTTCCAAGGCTGCAAAAGGTCAGTCTCTGTAGTAGGGTTGAGGTAATGACTGTCCAAGGAGCTAAGGCATGTGCATTCGTTATCCCCGATCACTAATAAGTACTTAGAAGATTAAATTGAAATCCTTTTATTGATGTTAAAATGCAAACATGGTGTGACAACCCAGTCTTCAAAAGACCGCTTCTTTACGGCAACGCGCTGATCAACCGTATGACACAAAGCGGTCAGATAGGAGCAAATGATCGATCATTCACTTTTTCACCCCTTCAGATTTCTTAAAAACATCAAATACCCAATAGAGATAAAACAAAGATTGTCTTTTCTCGTCAGAGGACGACGATACGGTGAAGAATCGCACAGATTTGAATAATATGAGATAGATAATGAAATGAGCCAATGTTGAACAAAGCCCATAATTCATCTCACTTCAATGATACAGGTCTTGAAGAGTTCTCCATGACATTTTCGCTCTCCTGTCTAAAATAATTAGGTCTTCCTACACACAAACCTTAAATGTTGCAATTGACATAGTGACAGGAGTTTAATTGAATACGCGTAACAGCGTAACAGATCGTTTCCCAATGAATGAAAAGTCGGGACTAGTATAATTACACGAAAGTAACACTTGAGAAAACGTTTAGCAAGCTGTAAATCGGTTGAAAGATTATGACGTAATGAGCTTCAATGTTTGCATTCAGCTATGAGATAAGAAGGTCACGATCAATGCATTCCTCCCAACCAAAAATGCCCGGACAGCTACTTAATCTCAATAAATAAGCCCGTCCTAGATGTTGTATCATTACTGCAAGGTACGTCGTGCCAGTCGATTATATTTCTCAGTAAGGTGGAGTCAACCTGAGACAGGTTTGACTGCTTTTCCAAGAAGCATTGAAAGATAAAAGGGAACTCAATCACCTTCGGTCTTAAAGGTCTTGTGAAAAAAGAAAGGTTCCGGTCAAGAGGGGCGAAAACTTTGCTTCAACTTCAATGAAACGAGAAATTTTATGGATATGTCCAACGAGCGGACATACAACATCTGGTGAGAAGAATGAGGAGGCTCAAAAAAGGAGTGAAAGAATTGAGTATATCAGGAGCTGATAAGATAATGCAAAGACTATTTGCGAGAGGAAAGGACCCGGAATTAAGAAAAAGGATGGAGATTCAAAAGTAGAATACATGTTTCTGGGTAGATCGAAGAGCTTGCATTTGATTGCATTGCGGCTTGCAAGCATTCAAAGTTAGATTGCAGGTCATTGAGAAGCTAAGCATATCGACCTTTCACTTGATGATAGTATGCTTCGTGACTCCAGACCCAAGCATCACCGAGAGTTAACGATCCTTTGCACTCCAAAAGCAAATTCGGATTTAAGAGGGCTCGACGTTTGCCGATTACACGTTGTGATAGAGCACGCATCTTCCCGACAATGGAATTGACACTTAATGTCAATCGAGGGTATTACAACGCCGCCATTATGACACGTAGTGGCGCATAAATTATATTTGGTTTGATTTAAAACCAAAACTTAAATATAGAAAGCCATAACTGTCGTATCTATCAAAGAGGCTTGCCAAGAAGAACCACCACTCGTGAGAAAGGTGCTTTGACCAAAATTTTCCAAAGAATAACCATGAAATTACAAATGTACTTTTTTGACGACCTTGTTCCCTCTAAAATAAGTAAAAATCTATCTATGTTCTAGAAATGAGTTTTCATATCAAGTTTATTATTTATTGGAATTTTTTCTCATTCTCTTAATAAAAGGTCAGTCAAGTTTTGGGGAGAGTGATTCTTTTTGTGTAATGGGAATAGCATTAAAGCTGTGTCCTGTCCTCGATACGAGCTTTGGGTGGCACCTTGCTAGGTATGTATGACCCTGCTTATCCATCGTTTTAACAGCAGATCGGGGTAGCAAACTCAAAATTTTCTGACCATGCTCTGACAATTATATTGACTACCTCTACTTTGAGTATATGGCAGAAATTTTTCTAACGCTTGAAATGGGACGAATTTTGCCAACAAAGCAGAGTACAGCAATAGCCCTACAACTCATGCGACATGGAGGAAGATGGGAAAGCAGTGTGAATTTGGTTCCCTACCAGCCCGCATCTACGACGGCGTGGCGATAATCATGAGTTGAAAAGGAGGATATCACTCTAGTTACCAGTCAGTTGGAATGCTAAAGCAAAACCAACAATTCTAGAGTGGAGCAATGTTCACACGTAGAATGAAGAAAACACTCATTGAAAACAGTGGACTGATGCAATTGCCGGCTGATGAATTGCCACTTACATTGATATTACCAGAGGTGAAGAACTCTTAGATGGGTGAGCTTCTCTCTAAAGGCCAATCACTTTAAAAGACTCTAAGATAAAGCGTTTCCGGACGACTGGTAGTTGACAAATCTTTCAATCTATTTACCTTCATTATAAAGAAGTAAAATTTACATAGTTCTTTTGACCACGAGGCTATGAATTCATTGCGACCATCCCCACAAGAATGTCATTTTACGTACATTGTTATGCGAGGCATTCTTACTGAGCAGGCCCCACACTTACTGCAGGAATTTCTTTTATTTTCATATGAATTCAGTGTGTTAAGATATGTATGAGCTAGTGGTTTTAATTATCATTACTTTTTTCAGCTTTACAATAATTTTAATTATCACTTGGATTATCTCAGAGAATTGGCAACCTAACTTGCCCCTGTGGTACAGAAAATTCCTCAATTTCATCGATTCTTCTTACTATATCTATGCATCTATATGAATAATCAATTCAAAGTTCGAACAATTTTAACGTTCCATATCTTCCCTATCAAGGATACCTTCAATAACGAAACAAAGTCCATTTTTCATCGTACGATAATAGCTAGATGATAAAGAATCTCAGGTGTACCACTTCCAAAGCGTCTGACATTAGTAAAAACTGGCTAAGTCACCGAGGAGTCCCTGTAATCATTAATCAGTGGCGGATGTTAGTGGATGGCTAAAACGTGATATTTTGATCTTGAAAGCATAAGCGTGAAGCTTTAATCAATCCATCCAGCTTCAAAGGAGGATGAAAATACGAGTTGATTATGATATTGCTTATCTTTTGCATGTTCAACCAATTTTCAAAATTGCTTTGCAAATCTAAATTCAAGCTAAAATAATTTATTAGAAGATAAAAAAATGAAAGTATACCCTGATTCGAAATCACTGAAGGTCCAGGTATCTTTGTAGTGCTGAGAATATGTGCAGTTTCATACTGACAGTGTTCGATTAAGATTTCATAATGTGAAAGGGTCCAACGAAAAGCTTTCGTCACTATTGCAGTTTCGAAAGCAATAGATGTTGTTTCCGATTCAAACAAAGTCCCAAAAGAAGGCCGTCATTTTGTCTATCAGTACACGGCAGTTTCCTCTTAACAAGACAACAGCAGAACTTGACCTCTCTTCATTCAAATCGCCCAGCTCAATTCAATCACTATGTATTGACTACTCTGCGATTGAAACCGCTGAATAAGCCCTCTATTACACTGCTTACTTTAGAATAAGAAATGAAATAATTACCTCTGATGATTCCAGCACCCTCGCGTCGTAATTCAAGTTGCTCTTGTTCTCCCTTCTCCTCATTACATGTGCATCATCTCGCTATTACGGTGTGACTCTCGCACACTAGCGGACGGGTCAACTTCAAAGCACCTTATACGAATAGCTCCAAGCTGTCTATCATTTACTAGTCCAACAGCGGCTTAACCGCACACCCTCAATGCAGCAACAATAGATTCGACAAGGTTATGTCCAGAGCGCACGAAATGACGTAACGCCTACGCTAACAGTTGCACAGCCCTCGCAGTTGGTGTTGCTTACTTGCGGTTATCTGTGAGGCGGCGGCGGCGGGGCGGGGCGGGTAGAGCGGCCCATTAAACGCGGAACAAGGTCAAGGCCGCGTAACGAGCTCATGCCTTCAAATAACAGCATCTCGGTTCAAAAGCAAAGAATAGCTGTTAAAAAGTGGCAGTGAGGGGTAGAGAGGGACAGAGTGCTAGAATGTATGGAAACTAGCAAGAGATGTAATGAGAGAGATGAAAATTGAAATGGGAACGTGGCATTGTGTCAATCATGAACTCAAGCAAAAATAGCATAGCAGCATAGCAAAGGAAAAATAAAGAAAAATGGTAACACGGAAAAGAAAAGAATGGGATTCAATCAATCACGATACAAATAAACACACATCTATGGAATGTAATGAAACCCTAAAATGAAAAGAATATGATAAGCAGAAGAAAATTAATGAAAGACGCAAAGCGTCATTTAGCATCAAACAGCACACAAGCGGAGAGTATGGTGCAATAAAATGCAATATGATCCATTTAAAGCATGATGCACTCAGCAAAGTGAAATAAAATATACTACCGAAACCTTTGTTAGATGATATGTAAAAGCAAGGAATGATGCGCCACAGTTTAACAAAGAAGAGACAGTGTCGTACAGTACAATTTATATAACACTTGCCTACACAGTTACCCAGTAAGCATGATAGATAAGCCGTGAAGTAGTGGTTATTCACGAAATTAGAAAGTGGGCATTGCTGATCGCAAAATACGTCTTACACAGTGAAGGTGAATGGGAAATTGAGTATACGGAGGAAAAATCATTGCTAAAGGCAAGGTCAAAGATAATGGCATTACGTCAGAGGTGGGTGCCATAATAGGCATTCAAAAGCTAAATGAATGTTGCCTACTTAGATATCAAATATGATGTGTTCATTAAAATAGAGTTGGGCAATTATTCTGAAGGAGAATTGAAAGAGTTAACTTAGATTGCAACACAATGCCCCGAAACAACAGACTGGAATGAAACAGAAAAACATTGTTTCCAGTGAGTTATTTTTGGGAAAAGACGCTGTTGGCAAATACAAAGCCCAGGAAGAAAGCAAAAGGCTACGAGGAGAGGGATATCAGGTCAAGTTTATTGATTTTAGATTTGAAAGAAGGGGCAAGCTGCAGGATTCAGGAAAGGAAGAAGAAAGAAAGGCGTTCCCTACATTGTGAGTTCAGGGGATGAATGATCATTGGCGAGATAGAGTTCGCGGAATGGTTAGCAAAAATTGAAAAGGCTGTGACAGGTTTGAGCTTTTGTGGTACTGGAACGCTTCAGAGGAACAAGAATGATGTCCAGATCTACTGAGAGCAATGACCATGAACGTATCTGCAGAAGATGGAAGGATCGGGAAGAATAGGTTGGAGAAATCTGATGAGGCTGAGATTTTCAATGAGAAAAACTACTTGGTCTGGAATTTGTCAAGAAGACAGACAGCGAATTTAGGGGCAAAAATCCAGACAAGAGACCAGTACACTAAAGAAGGATGGATTTGAGGTATGTATATGATAAGTAGATGAGAAGATGAAAAAAACGTTACAGACACTGGGCAGCATAGCAGATTATTGAAATGAATGTTTGGCAATGAAATGGATGTGTGTGTTTTTCCAGTGAGATTAGAAAAAACAGAAACGCCAAGTTGTGTGAAAGACATTGAAGGGTACAATTCATCTCCATCTATCAAAGCAGGTGGAATGTCTGAGTTACGTTAACGTGAAACCAGAGCCCGCGTGGTTCTGCTTTGATTGAATGCAACTAGGTTATCGTTAACCTACTGCTCAATATTTGCCAAATCATTAGTGAAAAGGGAGGCCAGAAATGGGGAAAATCAGTTACAAAAGCAATGAAAAAGTAAAGGCTATAGGTATTTGGGTCTATTATAGGCAAATGAAGTGCAGATAGAAGAAATTTCAAGGGAGATTAGGCAATAATGTCAAGGTGAGTATTCGAATGATACAAAAGCCAAAGTTGCAAGGAAGAAATTTCTCTTGATGTACAGGTGAGCTCTAAAAGACAGATCAAACAACAAGGAAGCCTAGTACGTTACATAGTTAGCTATGTACAATGGAATCCTCCCAAGAGGTATGGTCGATATATTGTGCATACCAAGGGATAAAGGTGGATGGGGAGTCATGAGTGCTAAAGACACTGTTACAAGTTTTGCCATAATTGACCGAAAAAACGTAAAACGTTGCAAAGAAAAATATAGGGTGGAGGAAGTGAAAGAGAAAATAAAGTTGAAAAATGAGACAGAGAAGAGCAAAAATAAGCTGTAGAGAGACAGTGGCAGACGGTCAGTTCTTTGGACAGGCAGAAGGTGTGGCGGATGAAAATCAATTGTTGCAGTTAAGAGCAGAGAGCACGAAGAGAGAAACCTAGACCCTCTTTATAGCAGCACAGAAAGAGACAGAAAAGAAATCTAGTAAAGGAAAAATTCGACCAAACTCAAGAAGAGGAGAGGAAGTGAGGGAGGTGTGGCTTAGCAGATGAAAGCATCAGCCAAATTAGCAAGAAAGTCTGATATGATAATTGTGGATAGGAGGGCAGCGAGAGGTTGATAAGAAAGAAATAGAAAAGAGATTAAAGTACCAGGCTCAATCTAGGAAGGAACTTAAAAAACGGTGGTATAACAAATGAAAGTGGTGACTGTTGCAATATAGATAGATGTGAAAACAACAAAGCAATGAAAAAAAAGACTGAATGAGAATGGGATAGCGATCAGAATAATAGATTTGCAAAAAGGCAGTGTCGCTACGCTCTCCAAGAGTCCTTCGACAAACACCTGAGATGTGAGGAAAGTTGCTGCTGCCAGAACTCAAGAACATCAATTCATTACAAAATTCATGCAAATAGCAGCATTTTGAATGAAATTTGTGCGACAGAAATAAAAATTAAAATAAAATTTGCTGATTTTAGATTTTGCTCCAAACGATTGATAGAGAAGTCCTGACATTAAACAAGCAATTCGGATTGGTCTTTGCATGTCAGGTAATGAAATTTGGATGGTTTTCGGTGACATCCGAACTTACGACCCGTGAAAGCATTATGCTGAAACTTTGAACTTGGGAAGGACTTCACGATAAAACACATGAATCAAATGATCTTGAACATTTATGTATTCTCACAAATCAAAGTTTCAATGAGGTGACTTCGGTGCCCGAACTTTTATAAGAGTATGGACTGTCTCTCTCTCGTTCTATTAAAAGTTAAGCAGAGCATCCTATTCAACGGTATGTTTTGGTTGCTGGAAGAAGGGATCATATTCATCTGGTTTTCAAGAGCATTATGCTCAAAAAAGAGTTTGAAGTTATAGCTATGATGATGATGGGAAATAGGGTAGTCACTAGATCTATGTGAGATCGGACAATATTTGCTTGCTTTAATAATCTGGCTAACCTGTAGGGAAGAGCTTTGAGGCTTTTATCAGACCTCTACCATCTAAGTGAAATTGGCGCAATGTGTGGTCGAATCAAGAGACAGGTCCAGAGAATGGGACGATAAAATCACCTGATTTCTAAATTGATCTTCCAATTTTCATTTGTGGTCAAATTGAGTGACAGGACCAGAAGACGTCCCAATTGAAATGGTCTCTCAACACCCTGAGACTATTCACAGAAGCTACGTCTAAGCTAACGAGTCGGTGGATCAAAAGGGCGCGATTACCTTCTATGAACTATAATTTTACGATGAGGTCTAACAACGACAAGATCATTTCGAGCAGCCTAAGAGCAATGCGCGGACACAGATAATGTTTTCAAAAAGGTGGTGTAAAGGCAGAAAGTATTGACATTGTCAGAAATGGTAGATTACACATTGTCGGGTAGAACATACCACCTTTGTATTCACCTCCTTATGCTGGACAAAAGCATATTGTTGGTGCAATTAAAGGTCAGAGCACATCACCTCACGTCAGGGCTTCTCCATCCAGGTGTAGGAAACAATTTTGATGAAGATGGTTGCAAATTGAAAGCCTTGAAAGCTATCTTTGGATTGAGGTTACTTCTGATTTGGAGGAGTTACATGGGTGAATAGCAAAACAGTTGAATAGATTGGCTTTAAATTCACACGAGGGTTTTTTGGCGGAAATGAATATTGACTGCTGATTCAATTTTCGGTAGAAAGCAATTTCGGGATCCGAAACGTCTTGAATAGTTTGAGCATCAACTGCAAGTAGCTATGACAAATTATTCTCCCTGTGAAACTGCGTGTTTTTCATAGCGTATGGAAGTATCCTCAATCTATCAAGATGAACTTGTCGCTTTCCGATCAAAAATGTGTCGTGCTTTTATTCACTTTGTGTCAATGGGAAGCCTGGTATGAGGAAGTATTCTCAATAGATATTAGAAAGCGTAGACAGAATGTTTCTTTGAGGAAAAAGCACAATCCAACGAAGAGGACAATTTTCAAGTGGACATAAGCAGGGATGCGAGAGAGGGAAGATGAGGAGGGGTGCCCCTTGTCCTTCTTTAAGAGGGTTAGAGGGGGAAAAATGCCCCTTAAGAAAATGAAAATATATATATAGTCATTTTTCAAAGACAACGGAAAAGTTTATGTTCTTGAAAATGTTCCGGTGGTGTGGCCGAGTGGTTAAGGCTCAGTGTTTCGAATCTCGTGAGGTCTACTCGCGGGGTTCAAATCCCGTCCTTGGAGCCATTAACCATAAGCCAACAGTCAACTCAGCTGTCCATCCTTCCTTGGTCGGTAAATGAGTTCTCAGAGGTAACTCTGAGGGTAAAAGCAGTAATGCCGCAGGCCTAAATCAGTGCGACAGCTAACATATGCCTAGCCTGCATTAAAAAGTAAGAATTGCCTTGGTTTGCTTTGTGCATAGGCATGACAGATTGCGATAAAAAAAATCAACGAAATATTGATTTAACATAGCATTCTGCTATTCATTGAAATCATAACCCTTGACAGCTTTCTGTCATTTGTTATCACTTTTGGCTCAACAAGAAATGGCTATTTACGTTATCATCATTCCAAATTTTACGTGTCCACCAACCAGTGATTCTAGATGGCAAAAGCAAAGCTATTAAGTCAGAGCTGTAACCTTCAAACCCACTATTCTTGCCTTCCACAGTGTTAAAAATGAATCTACATGAAAGTTCAATCAAAGATTGCTCAAATGCATTTTAGAAAATGAAACAGCCTGTATCGCCAAAGTGCCAAAACAGTTATAGAAAATAAGCTTATCTCGAGTTGAGCTTGCTTCTGCTTTTGCACACCCTAGACACTCAAAATTATCTTGAAATAATTTCAAAATAGGTATAAAGACATTGATAATGGCAAGAATAAGAAAAATGAAAAAGATTTATAACTCATTCTGGATACATCGTCAGATGCACATGAATCTGAAGCAAAAAGTTATGAAAAGTAAGTGAAAGTTATGATGAGAAAAAAGCATGAAGAAAATTATGGATATTGGCACCCTCAAAACTTATGCCAAAACTACAAATAATTCTTCTGTTAAGGACAGAGAGGAAATCAAAGGAAGGAGGAAGACGCTTTCATGCAGAATGATTAAAGAACGACTCTTGGCTATGATATAGTAGTGAGAAGAAGAAAGCGCTTTGCTCCACATCCAGTGCGCAGAGGACAAAGCACGGAGCTCTATAGTGCAAGTATGGAGAAGGGCTTGACCATTGGATGAAGGGCACAGTGAAAGGAAGATTTAGTGAAACAAACAAATGCATTTTTCACTTTCTGTTTATGTTGAGAGTTAAAATATTGAAATCTTATTTTAATTGACTGCTTGCTGTAAACCTTTGGTGGCATGCCCATGAAAATCTAAGTTTCCTAAAAGCGTAGTCAACTTACCACTGCATGTGCCCTTTTTCTCAATTTTTGTCCCTCCTTGTCATTATTACCTGCGCCTTCCTTGCATGTAAGGAAGCGCCCTATAAACATGTCAAAAATGGTTCGTTAATAGGACCAAAATATACTGCTGATCCCAGAATTCTTCATGCCATACAATGCTAACACTTTCCGTAGATTTCTTGAACCAGTTTTATGTAGACAAAGAATTCCATGGTCTTTATCGCGCTCTTTCACTAAATGAAGAATGATGGACAATGGTGGACGATGGACTGGTCCAAACGGGAAGTCAATCACTTTCACCAATTGCTCATATTCACGAGATTCGAACCAGATGCAAGTCATAATTCTATTTTAGCCATCATAAGACATTTGATAAGTTGATCAGTTTCATGCGAAGGTACTACAAAATTGTGTTCTCGTCTCCTGTGCAAATTTAGAAATTGAAAAACCCCGTACTTTTAAAAAGAAAATAACGCAGCAGCACTACCCTAGAGACCCTGGACAATGCAGCATTTGAGATTGACAATATTTCCCCAATGCCAGCCTTAGTTAAGCAAGAAAGAGTGACCCCTTCCAATTAAATGTTGGCGTGCCGTGCTTACATACAATATGCAATATACTACTCGTAAACTTCGTATATCGTGGACATCACTATTCAGAAGAAGTAGAAAGAAGCCCAGTAAATATGAACTGATGAAATTGAGCTTTAGTGCTTTCATAAGAAGACTGATGGAATCAAAGTTCTGGGGCGCTTCCATGAGGAAATATGTTGCAGCTTAATTCTGAATGAACGCCATGTTATGAATTGATAATTTTAAAGCTAAATGGCCTTTAACTAAATAATACTTTGCAATTTTCCAAAATGAATTTCGGAAAATATTTTCATACATATTATGCTAATGAATTAATGTGGAAGTGCAGAAACCTTCACGTTGGTGTCCCTGGATATCGACCGCCAAAAATGATCTCGACTCACTTTTGTCGGCTCGTAACCGATTCTGCAACCACTTTCCCTCAAAGCATATTTGAGGGAAAAAGACTCAATGAATAAAAACGTGGAAGTAATAATCAAGCACAAGTGCATGTGTAATAATACCGCAAATGCGAAGGGGAGGGGGGATAAGTTACTGATACGAATAAACAGTAGTTGCATTAATATAAGTACTGCATATGGTGTTCCAATGAGAAGTTGGATGATGCAGATGTTCATGATTATTGTTGATTAATTGACAATAGATGATTTCATGACGATCTAGTGAAAAGAAGCGGAAGATAAGGAAATTGGTCATTGGTTGAGGAATTGAGTCAAAACCATGATGATAATGGTATACGTTTCATAGGACGATGATGTCACATCAAGCTTATCAAAAAGAAAGTCATTGAACCATGATTAACTGGTAATTCTGATTTTACAAGTTGGAAATGCTGTGATTGTACTTAAAAGCATACGCGCAATTAGGAAGCTCCTTTACTCCCCTTATTTTTCCCCTTCCCCGTAAAGAAATGAAAAAGCGAATTTGTCCTAAGCAAGCACCAGTGATGAATGGTCAGCAGGACTGCCAGAAAGTCAAATTCAGACAAAAATGGGCAAACCATGTGACTTTTCTTCATGGTGATAGTGGTACAGCTTAGCAGATGAGGAAAAGCGAAAACAACAAACAACCCAATATAAATGTTCTACATCAACATAACATTCCTGACTGATAGACAATGATATATTACAATTTCACAGTCTGACCCTTCAATGATTTGTTTACTTGACGAACGAGAGGAGTGAGTAATCAATCCATGATTGATTGATGGATCAAATGATTGTCTGAAACTGCTTACTGACTACACCAACAACTTGAGGCTTGATTTAAGGACATCATTGTTTAGGAAAGCAGTCATTGAATTTCAAAACCACTACTAGCAAAAAAGCCAAACTACAAGCTATCTAAAATTACATAGAAATCTAAAGACTTGAAACAAAAGCCATTAAGAAAGAACGAAATTTTTAGCTGCACATTGTACATGAAGTTTCAGTTTTCAACGTGAATATCATAGATGTTTCCTGTATGGAGTCGCCTGCGCATTGCATGTGTTGTTCTTTCTCTCTAAATAATGGATGATTTAAAAAAGCTAAAATTGAAGAAAGGCGCTGTACTGTTTAATATCCAACAATTTATCGGAGCGAACTAAGCTTGCCTATGCGAATTCTCTTGTGCAGCAATGTCTGCATAATCTTCTTGTACCAAGCTCATTACAACAAACAGCCTGAATATTCATTTTACTTGTTTCAGCCAAATCATATCGGTAGCTATTCATAGGAAATTGAAATACTGGTGTAGCAGATTATGAAGGTAAATTGGTGCAGCAGGGGCCTTGGATTCAAATTTGGCACAAGTTTCAGGTGAAATAACAGAAGACCACTTCATAAATCTAATTTCTTAGCACAAACCGGAAGGCCTGATTTGGCTTGAGCAAAACCAGCGCGCTATACACCTGCTCAGGAGTTGCAATAGGCCAATGGAAGATGGCTCGTGTTGAACTTTAGTTGGGATTAATTAGGGCATGAGTGATTGAAAACAAATGAAGTTACTAAAAGAGAAGCATTTTACCTGCAACGGAACTCACCAATGCTTAGACGAGAAGGGAATGGACTGCAGAGCTTGCTTTTATTCGTTTAGCTGGTCTGAGATCATAGGGGACATCTTGACTGTTGCTGATTTCAAATTCGTCTCCCTATGAAAAATACATTTCTATTAAGTTAGAAAAGATTCATGTGTTGATTCTAATTGTTAAGTGTAGGCACTCTATTTCACATACAGATACGCATTTTTTCCCGGTCTCAGGAATCAGGCACGACAACATGGAGAAATGAGAACGATTGGAGAAGTAGAAGACATCGCAAGAGGCAGAGCCGTATGGAAGGCGAAAATGAGAGCAACAATTTCATTGCAAAATTTTTCCAATGAATGAGGAATCAGAGTTGACAAGCATTGTTTCAAAACAGTGTCTCATCTAAACGCATGCTAATGTGAGATTGTGCTTAAATGCAAAGTATTTAAAAGTGGAGGAAATTTCAAGATTAAAACTTTACAAAAAAATGGATGGGCGATAAGAAGCTAGCGGTTTGCTTATCCTAGATGGCTTTGAATCTCATTTGAGACTGTATATATCCAGGTCATTAATGCGCAGGAACACAGGAAATCAAATCATCTTAGGGATTGCTATGGTAGTGGAGTGTATTTCATGAAAAGCCCACATTTGTATTCATCAGGGCATACCGTCAGAATGAATCATGCAATATGATTGGATGAGGCGTATGTGCTACCTACTTTGTACATGCATATTGCATACTAGATTACTTTAAGCGGGTCGGTAAGATCATACTTAATCATTAAATCTACAAAAGATGAAATCAAAATAGATGATGTGAAAGAATAAAGATTTTCATAGCATTGCATGAATCTTATTTTAACGAGGACGCTCATTTGCTGTTCTTGATTTTACGATTGGATGCATCAAAGGAAGAAAATTTTTAAAAAATTAGCTTTTTCTACTGGCTTGGCAATTTTGCCCTTCGACCATCCCAAGAAGACAAAAGATTTAATGTTCTTTTTGAAGGATTTTACCTCATCTAGCGCAGATACTGCTCTCTTCCTTGAATCTTTAAGGCCACTGAAGACCTTTTGCTTCTGCGCAGCATTCTTTTTCTGCTGAAAGGGAGGTGGGATGGTGCAATTAAAAAGGATGAAAAGGGGAAAAGAGGAAATTTTAACACGAGACACGTCGGATTTATTTGATTTCTGGGCTTCTATTAGCATTCTCTTCACAAAAATGTTGCAGAGGCTACGAAAAAAACATGGCGGAACTACGTAATGTGCTATTTATATGAAATTCGACTTGGATTAAATATTTTGTTATGAAGCCAACCATTCTAATAGCGGTCTCTAGCCAGCTCGCATTTTCACTAAGTTTATTTGCGTAACCAGAGGAACACGCTGCTAGTCCTCAAAAACTTTGGTAACAAAATAATCCCTAGCATCTCGACAGCCACGGGGATAATTATTTAGCCCATTATTTCATGTACCACCATACATTTTCAATGAAGCTTAAGTCTGGACTGTTAGGTGGGAATTTAGCCAAAGAGATTCCACCTAGCGTAGTATAAATAGCGGTGCATTGTCATGTCAGTGCCTTACTCCACCTCAAACGATATAATTTCTTTCTCATTTATGGAAGCCTGCCTCTTCTTTCAATGCATTTTAATGCATTTTTATGGAGAATACTCTTTACTTGTCATGCAAACGAAATCACATTGCTGTAGGCTACAGCTTCATCCTGCGTGATGGTTTTCAAGTTTCTAAACCTCCACCTTGTTGCAACTCGATCAACATATCTTTCTCCTTCTTCGTCAACATTTTTATTCGTCCAAATCTTCGCTGTATCTTGAATGAGCCAATTCTTTAAAAATTTTTGAAAGCTCTTATTGCAATGAAGCGATGGCAACAAAAAAATTTTCAATTTCGGATAAGAGACATCGTTTTCTCTTAGTATTTTAATTGTCAATTTTTCTCCATCCGATAATTTTTGTAATCTAGGTACAACTGTTCAAGTAGGAATTTAGTTTCAAAAAAGAGCAAAAACAACGTTTATTTTCTTTGAGAAAACACGCCAGAGATCTGAAAAGTTTTCCCACCAAAAACATTGCTTTAAGAATATCAGGATTCAAATGAAAACATAAGAAAAGTTGCGCCTTTTGTCAGTAATTTTTGTTTAGCCTGTGCAATACTTTTGTGAGGACAGTGTAATATACAAAGTTAGACTTCAGACCACTGAGATGCTCATCTAGCATATTCCTGGTCCTACATCTCAGTAAAATTATGCTTTCGGATAATTTGACCTAGAGTTACTGAGAGCAAACGATTCATTTTGATAAAGATAAACTTTATGTTTTAGGTGAAGCCTATGCAACTGACCAAGAGATATATGACCAAATGATCTTCCCTCGCAGAGCTTCTTCATTAGTGGAGAAAGCAAGGAAGGAGTGCGAATCTAAATTCTTCTACTGAGAGGCTATTTCCGTTCAAGGAAACTAATGCAAATTCAACATAATCATATTTAAGGTAAAGGCAATATATGTGAATAATCGAAACTACCACTGCAGCAAAGAGATGGAAGCGACTTCAAATCCAACATTTAACACCTTCGATTATCCCATAACCCAACATAGCCTCTAAAACCATCAAAAAAAGCCAAAAAATCTTTTTTCCAACGCATCAACAATAAAATCGTTTCTTTTTACCCCGGCTCTTGCTTCTAATTGTCTATGGTCCATTCCCTTGCCAATCATACATCTCAAAAGCTCAGTTTCCTCGCCAGAGTTAGCAGGTTTTTCTCATCCTCTCACCTGCTAATCATATACAAGTCCTACATCAGTCCTTCTTTAGAGTACTGCGCCCGCGTCTTGGGTGGTGCTCCAAAATCCACTCTCTGTTTTCTTGACAAAGTCCAGTCCAAAGCCATTCGTCTCATCAACAATTCTAACCTCACCAGATCTCTGCAACCTCTTTCCCATCGCCGTTTAGTTGGATTTATTTCCATCTTTTATAGATAATTTCACGGGAATTGCTCTCAGGAGATCAGGGACACTATTCCTGTTCCTCTGAGGCGTGTCAGAAACATCATAAGCTCGACTCATTCACACCCTTTCCAAGTTTTGCTGCCTAATCCACAAAATTTATCCCACAAATCAGTTTCATCCCTAGAACATGCAACTTCTGGAACGCCTTGCCTTCTTGTGTTCCCGTTAGACGACGCGTAAGGTACTTCAACAGACAACGCCTGTGGCTAAGGATGTTAGCAAAGGAGAGGAGAGATTGGGGATAGCGGCTGCCAGTAGGAACGTGAAATGCCAAAATTCTAACAGAAAGAGGGATCTACCGGAGACCGAGAATGGGTGATTTGTGTATTCAGGGGGCCAAATTGTGGGCGGAGGAGTTTTGGTTAACAATGATAATGATAATCACTTTCTTTAAAGTTGGTGAGATATAATAGCACTAGATTCATCATGTAATTTCCTTGTTGACATGCTCGACAGATCCGGACAACAGGATAGTATATAACGTTAAAGGCAACAAATAGGGTAAGAATCATTGTTAGTTAAGAATCTGCAAAATGTGCGCGCATCAAGAACATGACATCCTTATTGAGAAAGCAGACGTTCTGGAGCAACATCGGAGGATTAGTAAGCAAATTTACAAAGAACAGAGGCTGGAAATTGGTGAAGCCTTGACTGGATATCCCTGGAAACATATGGTAGAACTGAAATGACAGCCAGGATAGATGCAGGAGTATATCAGAGAGGACTGCAGAGTAACAGACTTTCCTGATAGGATAAGAGAGCCAAGGCTCGCATGGTTCCAGAGGTGTGAAGATGGCGGTGAAAATTGCAGTTGATGGTGCAAGGAACAATGGAAGGATGAGAAAGAAACCGCTTCATGGGATAAAGAGGGAATGGGCGAGATCAAATTGCCCGGGTTGAAGGCAAATGCCCAAAAGGCGTGGAGGCAGATGAGGATACGAGCAGCCGACCTAATTATAGCTTAGCATTAGGGGTGACTGCATAAAATTTATAAGAAAATGATTCCCTTAGAAACTGAGGAAATTTCTGTCATATTTGCCTTGTGGAACAGATCATATCTAGAAGAAATTAATATAGCAATGCCAGTGATTTAAAAAGCTAATCCATTTCAAATAATCACCAATATTCTACCGGACGACAACATTGGAATACTAGTAAAGGAAAAAATTCATTGCTTTTAACCGATTTGATATGTTATATCGAATAGAATAACCAATCGAATGGACAAAATATTCGAACAGCTGATTACTCAATTTGTGTGTTAGTCCTTCAACGTTTCTAATTCTACAGTTATAGTCCATGATCTGGCGTAATTTGTAATGATGATTCAGCTATTTGGTTGCTATGTGTAACAGTAAATGTCAAGACGCAATTCTGCGTGAAGAGAAAGGCACTTTGCAAGCCATATAGGCATTTCAATAATGAGAGCTAGAAAATATGAAGAAGAGCACTATCAAAGCCAGTTCCATTAGGTGATCGTATCTCGCAATCGGTACGCCTGGAAACACAGCGGGGATGACTCAGCCTGAGTAAGTGCTCTCTCTAATCTAATGCCGGAATGATCTATGTGATTCATCTTTTGAGCACTTTTTAAGTTATCCGTTCAACTGAGAAAAGCAACACATACCAAATTTTCACTGCTCTTCCCATGGAGCTCTAATTCAGATGCTTTTGAAACAATTTCTTGCATTCCCTGAAGCAAAACGATGACTGTCACGATAATATGGCATTACAGAAAGAAGACTCCACTAAAGGATCTGAGATTTTTAGCTGAAAGGTTGCAGAAACGATATCCCAATCAACAGTGCTAGCCAAATTGAGAGGAAGCAGATGATTGACTAATTGATTGATTAATTGATTGACTGATGGTGCAATTAAAAGGATACTTTGTTAGTTACATGACTGACAAAGTGAATCGAAAAAGTGATTTAGCGTATGTTAAAAAGGAGATTTTATGCACCTATTGGTGCTATTATCTTGAGTGCATCTATTGACCATTGAATGATTAAAGAGCCATCGAAGGATTGCTGGATGTATAAATGAAGGTCCGTTTTAAGATTGATTAGAATAGTGACAAAAATGAGACTCTTTCTACTTCTGTGCCATAGAACATATTCCTTCATGTAGCCATCCCTCCCCTCCTCCATCTCTTCATTTGTGCATTGGTTGTTGCACTTGGTGACTGGTTCAAACATTCATTAAACCATACGAAAACCCCTTAGACGATGTCGGCTCTAGTTTCTGTATGGCATAAAACCAAGAATGCTCTGCACCATTTTTTGTCAATCAAACCATTTTCAAGGGCTATACAAGAATATGTTCAGCAGTAGTGTCCTGATCCTCTTGCTTGATGTGATTTCGCATCATAATTTTACAATAATGGCTCATACAAATCGTCATCTCTATGGTCGACTGAAGAACATTTGAAAGTAATGTTTACAGGCATTCCTCGGGTCGTCCTTCTCAACGTAATTTTGCTTCCCAACATTTGTGATTAGTAGTGAAGATTACATGAAATCTTGAAGGTATAGTTATCAAAGAGTGTCATGGCCTCTCCTCCAGATGTGATCAAATCTCATGATTCCCAACCCTCGAATTGCAGTTCTCATTATAGTTTGGTGTCGACCCTTTATTGTGGCAGGGACTACTCGTCATAGGGCTAAGGAATCAAGAACTTAAGCCAGGGAACTATCCTTTGAGTGCACAGGCATCACCAAATACGACTACTATCATTGATTACTTTATACTCTGTACATGATGACATTCTGTTTAATAAAGGAATGATCGAAGTTGAGCCTCACAGCACACAACTGCAGGTATGGGGGATTAACGAGTAATTACCAAGCTCAAGTGGAACCCACCATAATCAGAACTGGAGGAGATGGCGTAAAGGGTGCACTTTAAGCAATCATTCACACTACTTTAATAGCAATAATTAATGCTTCAGTTTTGCAAAATGGTGCCATGTTGTAGTGGATCGAGTGTGCGATCTCATCCCGCAACTAATGATTGTAGGCTCAAATCCTGCACAAGTTCAGGTGTAAACATCGCCGGCGAAGAAATATTTGAAAGCCAACTCAATAAATTGCCCTTTACTGGTTTACGCAAAGCTTTAAATGAAGCATGTTGTACATTGGGTGCTCTTTTGCATAGTGCGGTGTTGTAGTTGTGAATGCAAATCCACATCGCATGGGATTGTACGTTAATATCCTTCATGGCTCATGATAAAAAAAACAGGCAGGAACGATACGGAGAAACCTCACCAAGACAATTTCCCTCTATCAAATACGTTAGAAAACTAAAGCAAGAGCTCGGAAGATGAAAATATGATTCACATTTTTTCATGAATTTGAACAGAACCATCATATTGCATGAAATTTTCTGGCTCCTCATGCATAATTATTTATCTATTAACTAGTCCCAGCCAATATGATGAAAAGAAGGATAAAAATTGGTGTTTTATGCGCAGTTTGATTCAACTCGAAAGCATCAAAATCTTCAACATAAAAAATGTAGAGTAAGACATTTCTCTGGCAGTTGTACAAATTTTTAGACACTGATTGATTTCAGGGCAATAATCAAATCAACGCTTGATTTTTGCAAATAGTAGCAATTTTGTTATGCTGGAACTCTATTTCTGTAACCATGTCTGATTTGATCTTAATAATGCTTGAGTCTTCACTCCCTTGTTTTACATAAATGCTGAGTAATTGGATCTCTCGTGACACATGATTAGAGCTCCGACGACACCAAATGTATGAAAAGTCGAAAAAGCTGAACGCGTCTAACCTCTTCGATGCAGGATCCTCTACTCTCCTGCTTGCTGGAATCTGAATGAAGATCCTCGTGATCAGCTCTAAAATACGTTTTTACGCCGTCGAGAAGTATTTTTTCCTTATCGACAAGCTTTCCAAGTCTACAAAGCGGAAACAAATGTATATCGTAAACTTACAGGATTTTCACTGATAACAGATGCGTTGTTATGTTCTGTAAGGGTAGATAGGATTTGGCACGCTATAAATAGTTCTTGTTAAATGTAGGGTATTTATATTAAGCATTGTAAAATAGTCCAGTAAACATAGTATGCCTCAATGGGATATATTGATTTGGTGCATTGTGCTCAAATATTTTCCATGCCAGTTATATCGATAAGATATTGCACAATATAAGCCCGCCACAAACTATTATCCAGGAGGGGTAAAAAGTGGAGAAGCAATTATCATGGACTTAAAATTTGCAGATGAGGTTGTCCTGAGGATGATAGGGAAAATGGAATGCAGCAAATTACAGGCAGACTAGGAAAATAATTAAATCGATCTGGAATGGAAATAAGCACATAAAGAGCAAATAAATGCTGAACGCAAGATAAAAATACGAATGGGAGGTGAAGATCTAGAGCAGTGACAGATCTGACCAATTAAGGAACAACAATTTATGACAATTAGAAGTCGGAAAATAAATTGAGAGCAAAAAAGCAACGGCAACAAGTGCTCTAGCTAGATTAGAAACAACATTCCTTCTGTGAGGAAAAGTACAGCGTAATCTCGTTATAACTTCTCTCAGGGAATGGGCTGATCTGATATACAGGATTAAATGCCCTTTATGTGCAGACTACTTCCATAAGGCTTCTAAACATAAGAAATGGCAGAATAGAAGTGCATTCAGCATGTAGACCAACAATGTATGACTGCATCCACGGATATGCAGACGATCTACAACTATTTACCAGCTCCACCATAAAATCATTGGGCACTGCTGTCTCAGATCTAGTGACAAAATGTCAAATAATCTTAGACTGTTTCATAAAGACTAAACTGGGCAGAAACCTTGGTAAATTTTAGTATATCATTTATGGTATCCGACAGCAACTAGCAAAGATTTCTCCTGAGAACAAAATTATACTGATCCAAGACACTCTTATCAAAGCTATCCCGACCGTTAAGAACATAGGAATGAAACCCAATCAAAATCTTACGTGGAACGAGCATATTACTGACTTGGAGCAATCAAGTGTTGAAGAAATCACCCAGGCACCAAAATCAAGGGGTTCTATGACTGAACAAATTCTCAGACATCTTGTGTCTGCCACATTAATGTCACGTGTAAGCTATGGTGATCTTGCATAGGACATTGCCAGTAAAAATGCTCCCAATACGGCACAAATCCTCCACAACTTTGCCACAAGAGTTATAGCTCGTGTTACCAAGCGTGAACACGCAACTCCAATATTCATAATCTTGATGGATGAGACTAAACCAGCTCAGGTCTTACAATCAAACTTGTATTATCTAAAAATGCTTACATGGCCTTGCGCCAGTTTATCTTTTGGAACCTTTCACGCTAAACGGGGATGTACACCACTACCGAAGAAGACAAGCAAATGACTTAGATATACCAATAGCAATGGCACGCAGTCCTCAGAGAACGTTTCTCTGTAATGGTGTTTAAGACTATAATGCATGCCAAGAATGCTTCTTCTTATGGGCAATTTAAATCAAGATTAAAAGCAGAATTAGGTTATTGATAAGTTTTACAAGGAAAATTTTAGGTAAAGGCATTCATTTGAAGCTTTTCAATATTCTAAATGCAAAATTGCAATCATTTCCATTTGATAAACTGATTCCGCTATGTAAACCTGTCTGCTATGGATTAGTGTGCTTTACGTTACTTCAAATGTACATTTATGCATATGGTAAATAGGAATAAATCCAATGGCATGATGGCACGCATTAAAAGCAGGAGAAATGAATTAAAGAACCAATACTTAGATGTATATTCCTCTTCGTCACTAATTCTAGTCATTTGACGTTCAGCAATTTAATTCAGCAATTTTTGCTTTTATGGTGAGAAAGAGCGACTCGTCACCTTTTGTTCTTGCTAGTTCTTTTAACGTAGCCTTCTTTTTCTAACCTCTTCAGGATATGATTTGCAATATCAATTTCTGTGCCTGTAAGAACAATCCACATTAAATTCATGCAGAAAGAAGAATCAACCTTAGTTGATGCAAGCGTCTTTCAATGCAGGGATTCACGATTTCTTACGTGAAACTAATGAACCATTTCAACTTTATGAATTCTAGAGGACTTCATAAGCATGCTGTGAATCCAACTAATTCCTACCATTATCCTTGCATATTATATTCTGATAATTGCTAATTGCTGCTATTTCTTACCTACTCTATATAACTGGATGGTTGAATTAACATTTTCTTTTGGCATGATAATGGTAATGCATGATGTTGATTACTGGTACACAGAGCCAGAACTTGGAGCATACGGTTCAGTTTTTAAGCTCTTTTTTCTCTCCCATGATACTCAGATTGTCAAACAAGAGGTGGATAAGAGACGCCATCAAATTTTGAAGACTTTTTGACCATAGCAAACTCAGTGACCATTTACAAAAGGAATCTAACTTTGCTAACTACAGAAATTTATAAGACCAAAAACATCTTCAGTCATAAATTTGTGGCTAAGGTCTTTGTTATGAAGAAGATCCCATATAGGTTGAGAGGTGATTATAGCTTATGTGTATAAATTCTACGAATGAATAGTATGCTATAGAAAGAATGAGTCCTTTGGATACAAAATCTAGCATTCGTTACCAATCGAGGTAAAAGGGATTATAAATTGACAGAATCTAAGTGGAAAATTAGCATTGATCAATATCTTGATATATCCCTTTACCTAATCGCTTCATTAGAATGTTTCCAGTAACTCTGTTCATTTCCGATGTGGCCATCATCGCCCTTCTCCACAAGCAAGTGGCCTATAAAAATGAAAACCGTTAGCTAATAATAAGAAAATAAAGATTCTTGCATTAAAATTATGCTTCCCTTCATCTAAAAAAAATGAAAGAGGGCAGCTGTCACAACCACCGTTCTGGCTCCTCCATTGACCGTATTAACAAAACCAGTTCCATAAATGTGATCGCTTGTGTTTTAACCAATAGCTGCTCTTCTTGTTTCCAACCCTCTTTCTTTAATCAGTCGTCGAAAGGGCTGCAGATATCATTAGATAAACGGCTGCAGATATCATTAGATAAACGGCAGCAGATAGCTTTTAATTTTGACCCAAATTCAGGCAATTCCTCTAAGCTAATGCTAATGCAAATTTTTACGTTATCCAGCAGTAGAAAATATTCCTCGAAGAATTACTGTTAGAATCCTTACTTTTCTTTGCTTCTGATCGCAGACAGATGTGAGAAATTAGGTCAGATTAAGGTCTCTAAAACAGTAGAGAGTCATAAGGAAAGATAAATTGTTGTACTAGATATTTTCCCGTTTGCAACGAGAGTCAAGATTATTATTCATTGAATCTTTCCTTCAAAATGTGCTTTGAGGGAAAATGGTTGCAGAATCGGTTACGAGCCGACAAAAATGAGTCGAGATCACTTTTGGCGGTCGATTTCCAGGGATAACAACGCGGTGGTTGCTGCGTGGATGAGAATAAAGATATAAAATAAATCAAATGCATAAATTTGACAAGGTTCAGGGCAAAGGTTGGTATTAAATATGTGATGATGAGACACGGCATCTATTTACCATGGTTCTTATCACTACGAGTTTTCATCGATATTGCTTCATACCATGCAACTACTGCTATCCCCGAAAGCATCATCTATTCCAATCCCTGATATGCTAAACAGAGCACGTGCATTCTGCTAATCGATACTTGCAGGCTTATAGGAAGGAAATCCTTACGTAAACGGGAGTAACCAGACCGTAATGCTCATAAGCATTGAATTTGCAAATGATACAAAAACCAAAGTTTACTAAAGAAATGCTAATTATCCGGCAACTAATCCGGTGGATTTCTTCTAAAGTCACTACATCCTTCAAGAACTTCACAATTAAGGAAATGACCTGGCGTTTTAAGGGATATAGTATGACCATTCCAAATGAAAAATGTGGCAGGACTTTAGCTCTTAAAGCAGCCTTTTCAAGTGAATAGTTCAAGTCCCACCCAGTTGAGATTCGAAACTGTGCTGGACATATGTTTCTTCTAGGCTACTAGGAATCACTAGTCATATTCGGAGTGAAAGACCAGCCCATTTTTTTTGTCAGCAACTAAAATTTTCAAAGCAATATCTTCAGAGTTACCTGACTTATGTTATATTGGGTGCCCTAGTGTAATATTATAAGTTTTCCAAGTTCACGCCGCCATGGTTAAGGATTTGAATCCCTTTGATTTTGAGATAAAGACCTTGCAGGGAAAAAACAGTTTAAGTAATGTAATCTAAAGAGTTCACTCTTCTTGCAGAAGCTCAAAACTCTGCTGTCACAGTCTTTGATCACTCGAAAACAAATTTTCAATACGGTATGCATTGGTGGCATTAAAAAAACACCAGGAAAAAGCCGCTACATCATCGCAAATGCACCACCCTAGTGCAGATAAGGAGTTAGATAAAACTGAAGTCAGTATAAGTACCTAATATGACTTTGCCCCATCTAAAGACCATCACCTTTTCTGCATCAATTTTAAAGTCACAAGACCATTCCAGGGCATACCAGATGTGTGAAAAAACTTATACTCAGGTCTCTTTTTTCCTTAAATTTAGCATTCTACTCTATTTTCCCAGAAATATTCACACCTGTAGTTCGCTTTTGCTCAACTTCTCCAACCTTGGGTCTGTGCATGTTTGGTCATCGAAATTCTGTAAGAGAAAGAGTTCCAAAAGTAAGCTGTGATAAATTTGGTATAAAGAAAGCGACAAGAGGTCGTGACAATAGAGTACGGCAATAATGGCAATAGCATCTATTGTTTCTGCTGCGCTCGAGATTGACTAAGCTATACATAACTATAGCAAAAATATTGGGGAGAAACAAGAAATGAAGCAGGGAATTTCCCAAAAGCATTGAGAATTACCGAAATGTGCCGAAAAGAGAATAATCATCAAACAGAAAGAAAAAAACAAGTGTTAAATGAATATAAAGAGTATTTAAATTGATGTTTCCCTCAAAGTATAAAGTAGCATTTGCCAGCCTATCATAGAAATGGTTAAAACAGATAAGCTGTATACTTAAGATGGTGTGAGCCTAATGACAAAGAAGGAAGAAAGCCATTACAAACGCACTACCAGCTGGCAATGCCAAATGCTTCTAATTGTGATAGTATCCCAAAAATGATAAGCACTGTCATCACGTTTAAGATTGAAATGCATGGAATGAAATCGTACGGACCCAAGACCTAATGTCAAACACCCAGGAATATGGAGTTTTACTTGCATCTCTAGCTGTGGTAGATCTTCTTGCCATCGTTTGATTGCAAGAGATACATTAGAACAAAGCTAAGAGCTGTTTTATCAGTAGTCATAAAGAAAGGGCCGTAAATAAACTCCTTCAACTGACACTCATGGATAAATAAACATCCTTTGATTTGATTGAACACAAAGTAATGAAAAACTAGTCAGAAATTGATGCTGATTTAGCAAATGTGCAAAACTTGCGTACATTCATTTTTAAGGATTTCGAAAAAAAATTAATTTGAGGCTGTAATCTTTAGAGTTGATATTTAAGAGCTTATACTACATTAAATACTTCAAAAGAAAATTTTAGTTGATTCAGAAACGTATGTGTTGCTAGAAAGAATGAATTTTTAAAGTGGATGGACTAAACAAGGTACATACCGCTGCGCATGTAGCGCAAAGATGAGAAACTGGTGCATCTTCAGGTTTACGTATAGCAAAACATATTGCATGCTGCCATGTTGCACATATTGCACAAAGAATCATAAGGCCGTCATCCTGAAGCAAATATGATTCATTTAAAAAAAGCAGAGAAGACAAATTTTCTTCATATATGGCAGTCACTAAATTGCTTTTTGAAGCGTTTGAAAGCAGGATGGCACTGGTCAAAAAGATACTGCAACCATCGGGCAATGTTCCAGTCGATCCTCTCCATAAAAGGATATTTCATGATACTTCGGGCTTGAAAAACATGTTGCTATGTCTTTACTCTGAATTAGGTGTTCACTGTTCGAGCCTGGAATGAATATACCCAAAGTAAAATGCAGATTACTGCAAGGGAGTGCTTTGAATCCTCCCTAGGGAAAAATATACTAAAACTAGAAAAAAGAAAGGGCAGAATGAATGTACCCTTTGCACTCTACAGTGACAGTTAACTGTAGGCCCTTCTTCTACTTCTGCTTCTGCTTCTGCTTCTGCTTCTGCTTCTGCTTCTGCTTCTGCTTCTGCTTCTGCTTCTGCTTCTGCTTCTGCTTCTTCCATTGCAGTTTCAAATTTTGCAGTAGATTTTTCTTTCCTAGTTGTAGGCTCTGCATTTTTGTCGTACGGTTCTGAGACAAGATTAAAAGATTGCAAAAATTGAAGTAGGTTACAAAAATGTGTTTGGTTCAAAGAATAAAGAAAAATTAAGCAAAGCACTATTGATTGTTCCTATGGTATCTCAAATTTTACGACATATGTCTCACCAAAGATTGCTAAGGAAATGTCATTTTCCATATTTAAATCCATAACTATTGGAAATTCAAGGTGTTTCCTCAGTCAAAGGTAAAAGTGCATTGTTTTGTGAATCATAGAGGTCAATGAAAATAGACAGATGAAATTTGGGAATAAGTATCCTCCATCTCGACAAGAGAGAACAAGCAATCGACCCACAAAAATACTTCGACAGAGAAATCACTCAAAAAGGTGGCAAAATCATATCAAAGCAAAGCGAAATGTCCTTCTTCCATTACTGTTAGCTGGTATACAAAGCGCTGGCTATCACCCTTGCCAATTGAGGATTCAACTATGCTTGACAATTAGTTGACGTCATCTTGCTTTTAGCCAATAAGCTTATCTGAGAAGCTGGTAGTACTTATCGATTTTTTTGGTGATATAGTTTGCAAAGCATTAAAGCAGTACGTAGTGTTCTTATATCTTTGGCATTTATGATTAGCCATAACGACGATCTTATCAAAAATATGCAAGTACTCTAGCTCTAAGGCATATCTGCAATACTATCTATTGCTATGCTATTTGAAAAGGGCAGGATGAAAATCTCGAAAATTGAGACCTGGAATTCTATCAGTTGCATCTGGAAGTTCATCCTCATCCACAGTATCTGTTCAGAAATAAAGACAAGTTAAGATAAACGTCTGTCATTTAGATGAATCCATCCAAGTCCTGATAAGATTGAATTCGACCTGCATGTAGATGGTCTGCAAAAGAGAGCCATAAGAGAAATAGAGACGTCAAATTGAAATCACCACAGACTGCTTCAAAGCATGCAATTCAGTTAAACTATCTTTTTCACGAAGCTAATGGCTAGACCATATCAAATACTTGACGTCATTAATGCTCTTAAAGTAGCACCTCACAAGGCCATAAAAGATTTTGATGAATTTAGACTTCACATATCTCCTCGATAGACTATATCTCCTCGGTAGTATAGTGGTGAGTATCCCCGCTTGTCACGCGGGAGACCGGGGTTCAATACCCAGCAGGACTAAAAACAAGACCTGTCAAAGGCGGATGAGCTCAGAAGAGGCAACGGTACCCATACCCCGGAGAGGAGACGGGCACCACCGGGATTTTTTTCCCACCGAGACACCATGACATGCACACCAATCGAATTCCCATACCGGATCGGCCGCTGCCCGGGTCACCAACGGCCGCGCTGTCCCTTGGGGTTGACAGGGGGGGCAGTGAAATGTTAGCTACTGTCGACAAACGGAACAGACGTAACCTAAGAGAACCATTTGAAATCGGAACATGGAACGTGAGATCCCTCTCTCAGAGCGGAAAGGTCGAGCTGCTAGCAACAGAACTAGACAACATTCGGTGGAATATTGTTGGACTCTCAGAGATGCGATGGACAGGAACTGGAGAGTACTTCACGGAAGAAGGACACAAAGTGTGGTACTGTGGACTGGAGAAGAAGAAACAGCACAGAGTTGGTTTCATTGGGGACAAGAAGACTGCTGGCAGTGTGCTGCAGTGCAACCCAGTCTCAGAGAGAATAATTTCAATAAGAGTGGCAAGCAAACCATTCAATACTACGATAATCCAAGTTTATGTACCAACTTGCTACTACGAAGACCAGGTTGTGGAGGAGTTTAACGACAATCTCGAGGAGACAATTATCAACAAGACCCCAAAGAAGGATATCCTAATTGTGATGGGTGACTGGAATGCTCAAATTGGAGCAGGAGAAAAACACAAGGCAGCTGGAAAATTTGGCTACTGTGGGACTTCAGAAAGAGGTACAAAGCCTCGGAATTTGCGGAAAAGCAGAAAATGGTAGTGGCAAACACTCTGCTTAGGCATAAGGAATCAAGAAGGATAACATGACATGCACCAGACAGCATCACAAAGAAGCAAATTGACTACATCCTGGTACCTAAACGTTTCAAAACCAGCGTGAACGGAGCACAAGCGAGAACAATGAAGAAACCAGATATCGCAAGTGACCATGACCTTGTCATGGCATCCATCAAGTTGAAACTAGCTACAAATAACAGGAGAAGAAACGACAGAACGATATTCGACATCGACAAGCTGAAAGATGATAACATCAGAGGCAGATACCAGAGCGAACCCGTATCTAAGTTTGCTCCTTTATTGCTGCTGGACGACCAAGACCAACAACCACAAGAAATGTGTGACAAGTTCACAACCAGCATTACTGAAACAGCAAAGAACATCCTTGGGAAGCGCCGAAAAACCAGGAGACCTTGGATCACTGGAGAGGTACTTGCCAATTGTGACAGAAGGTGACAACTGAAAAGCAAGAAAGGTGAAGGTGACGAACAAATGAAGGAATGTAGAAAGGCGAACAAGGAGGTTCGAAGACTTCTACGAAAGGCCAAAGAAGAATGGGCGGAAGAACAAGCCAACCTAGTAGAGAGCACTTACGAAACGAACAATGCCAGAAAGGTGTTCAAGACAATCAAAAACCTAACAGAACAACGATGCAGACAAATCAATATCATTGAGGACAAGAACGGCGACCTTTTGACAGGATGCAGCGATATTGCAGAGAGGTGGAAAGAGTATTGTGACGAACTATAAGGCGGAGGTAGACTAAAATTTTATAAACGAAGATGTGGAGACAAAGGGATAGAGAGAGGACAAAGAAAGCGAAATACTAAGATCAGAGGTAGAGATTGCTGTGAGAAGTTGGAAACAAGAGCCCTGGAGCGGACAACATTAGCGCAGAACTCATTAAAAGCGGGGGCGAGGAAAAAGTGACTATCCTGCACACACTGTACAACAGAATCCTCACAAGCGGTGTATGGCCATCACAATGGACAGAATCCATACTCATCCCGATTCCCAAGAAATCAAACGGTCCGAAATGCAGTGACTATCAGAGCTTAAGCTTGATAAGCCATGCGTCGAGAGTACTACTGAAAATTATCCAGAGAGAATCACACCTAGAGTCGAACAAATTCTCAGTAAGATGCAGGCTGGTTTCACGAAGGACCGCAGCACCACAGAACAAATTACCAACCTTCGGCTGATATGTGAGAAAACCAGGAACCATAAAAGAATCATATGCCACAACTTCATAGACTTCAAGAAGGCATTTGACAGAGTGTGGCACGAGGCGTTATGGCACACAATAAGAAAACACAACGTTGGCGAACACATGACGAAGACAATCAAGAATCTCTATGAAGACGCAAAGACCAAAGTGATGACAGGCGACGAGTTCAGTCAGTGGTTCAAAGGTTCTGTCGGAGTAAGGCAGGGATGCAGCGTATCACCGACACTATTCAATCTGTTCCTTGAAAGAATCATGATTGAAGCCATTGACGATCTAGATGATGCAGGAATTAGCTTTGGAGGAATAAAGGTGTGTAATCTCCGCTTTGCGGACGACATTGATCTGCTGGGAAATGACGAAGCAGAGCAGCAGGAGCTAATGAACAGACTGCATAACACATCAACAAGATTCGGAATGGAAATCAGCAAGGAGAAGAGTAAGACCATGGTATCAGGAAGTGGAGCAGAGGAAGTCAAACTTGAGATAAGCATTGGTGGAGAAAGTACTGGAGCAAGTCAAGAGATTCAAATACTTGGAGTCGACCATCACAGAGAATGGAGCATCAGAACAAGAGATTAGGAACAGAATTGGCACAGCGGCAAGTGCCATGGTTAGACTGGACGAAGTATGGACCTTGAAAGGTATCAGACTGAAGAACCGATTGAAGATCAGAAAGGCCATTGTATGAGCAACACTCCTGTATGGATGTGAGAGCTGGACACTAAACCAGAAGAGCATGGATAAGTTGCAGGCGCATGAAATGAAATCGTGCAGAAGAATGTTGAGAATTAAGTGGCAAGAAAAGAAAACGAATGACTTTGTGTGGAACAAGGTGACGGAGATCCTAGGAGAAAGACCAGAATCAGTAGTGGAGACGGTGAAGAGAAGAAAGTTGAAGTACTACGGACACCAGATGAGAAAGCAAACGGCGATGGCCAAGACACTGATTGAAGGCAAAGTAGAGGGCAGCAGAGGAAGAGGAAAACCAAGAAGACAATGGGAAGATGGCCTCAAACAGTGGACTGGTGAAGGTGTGGAACAACTAAAACGGAAAGCAATGGGTAGAGAGAGGAGAAAGAATGTGCGTGACTGGGTGCACTCACTGTCTACTTAGGCTAAGGCACAGAAGAAGAAGAAGAAGAAAAATTCACAGAGCGATAAAAATTTAATTGCAACGAAAACTTATCACTACCAAAGATTGCTAGCACAATAGCAGAAAATTTGATTGAAAAACTAGATTTTTACGATCATCTTACTTTCACCTTCAATCTTTTTACTTGCATTATCAAAAGTTTCGGGTATGTCCTCAAAATTTTCCTGCAAAACAAAGAGCTTAGTGTAAGAGGTTGAGAAAAGTGCTTGATCATCATCATGATATGATTGCAAAGGGTCCTTCTTATCAAGCAAAATGCTAGTCTATCCAGTTCAGTTGACCAAAGTAAAAGAGCTTTAAAAGTTTAAGACATTCCCAGTCTTTCTATCACCATTCTTGGTGAGTAGGGTGGTACCCATTGTCATAGATCTAGCCTTGGGGTCACCAATATCTGCAAAGGTAATAGATGCTATAGTTTGGGACTTTCTTGTAGGTAGCAGTGAGAGATCTAGGCTGAATTTTTCTTTCTTTCTCTGAAGACCAAGTGCTTAGCAAGTAAGCCGTAGATAGGATTTTTAAAAGATATCAGCATGATCAATCTGGCAGATAGAGGTAATATCTACAGCATCACAGGCCGGCATTCTACCAGTGGGCCATGGATTCAACATTCAAGGTAGATTCATGGATCTGATGATTATCAATTAGCGCTCTTAAATGGGCAGCACATCATTGACACCCAAAGATAGATTTGTTTCAACTTGAAGTATCCTTATCAGTAATATCCAAGTGGAATTTGTGTTTGGCTATTTCAAATTCGATGGAAATGGAAAGGGCTACGCGTATCAAGCAATGCTTTATCCTTATTCATATGTGGCAATTATTCAGATATGGATTGCGACAAACGAGCATGTACGCCAGATTTAAATTTTCATCTTTGCATTTACCGTAGCTTGCAAAAAATATTGCATTTCTTCTAGTACTTAAAAGGTTTTGTTCGACAGGCTTTGTTGGCTATGGGAAACAGCTCCTATATGCCTATATAGCAACGTATTGGTAACTCACGAGGATTACTTGCATAAGGAAAATTTCAAGAGGAATTTGAACCTGAGAAAATGTGCTTGAGATGGAATTCCGTCTTTGCATGAGTATTGGAGTTTCCTCTCGATTGAGGGTTCGATCTTTCTGCGCTTCACTTTCTTCATCTTTGTATTTGAGTTGATGATGAATTGTACCTACTTTCAAGGTCATCCTAGCAATGTAATCAAAGGAATATAAATTTGCTTAAGTGATATGAGATGAAGTAGCTATCTTGGCATCTGCACTGAGAGAGCATCAAATTGCAATTGTTTACCAAAACAAAGGAAACATAAAAAATTACTTACGCATGGAAAGGCTTTTATATTGAGCAGCAAGATCATATCGGATAAAAAGAGAAACAAAAAATTGCCTCAGCAGTGGAATAAAAATTTGCTTACGATGTTTTAGTCTATTTGAACGCAATATTCAAACACTGAATAGTACGATTCATTACTGAGATGCTTCATGGCATAATTTGGTAAAAAGTAAAAATGAATAGCAAAGTTCGCGACATGAACCAGATTCCAGTAGGATAAAGTGTTATAAAAGCTAAATTGCAAACCCCTCTAGCTGCTGGGTGAACTGCGAACTAGCGCACAGTAAGACATGAAGTAGCATTCGGCAAGACATGCAGTAGCATTCGGTAAGACATGAAGTAGCATTCGGCAAGACATGAAGTAGCATTCGGTAAGACATGAAGTAGCATTCGGTAAGACATGAAGTAGCAATCGTTAAGACATGCAGTAGCATTCGTTAAGACATGAAGTAGCATTCGTTAAGACATGAAGTAGCATTCGGTAAGACATGAAGTAGCATTCGGCAAGACATGCAGTAGCATTCGGTAAGACATGAAGTAGCATTCGGCAAGACATGAAGTAGCAATCGTTAAGACATGAAGTAGCATTCGTTAAGACATGAAGTAGCATTCGTTAAGACATGAAGTAGCATTCGGTAAGACATGAAGTAGCATTCGGCAAGACATGCAGTAGCATTCGGTAAGACATGAAGTAGCATTCGGCAAGACATACAGTAGCATTCGGTAAGACATGAAGTAGCATTCGGCAAGACATGAAGTAGCATTCGGTAAGACATGAAGTAGCATTTGTTAAGACATGAAGTAGCATTCGTTAAGACATGGAATAGCATTCGGTAAGACATGAAGTAGTATTCGGTAAGACATGGAATAGCATTCGGTAAGACATGAAGTAGCATTCGGTAAGCACAAGTTACAGCCTCGCAAAATGTAAAGCAAAGAGTTTACTGAAGCATTTAAAGCAGAAGTTGTAAACAAAGGAACGGAAAAAACGAAAATTGCCATGAAAGCGAAGAAAGAAGTGAAATTATTGAGCATTGGGAGTTATGACGGGGTTGAGTGACGAAAAAGAAAAAATTTGCTTCCACTGATTGAATAATCAATTGAAAAATTGATTGAGTAAACATGATTGAACTTTCGGTTCTCATTAAATTCATCATCAGCAATGCAAAGGAGATGGCTAAAGTTGGCGATAACTTTGTGTAACTAGGTAACTTCTTTATCGCTTGGCAACACAGAACGCAGCATCGGCTGGAAAGAATGCAACATTGCTCTTATCCGACTGTATCAAGTATGGTAACACGTGGAAACGAATCAGTCAAAGCGTGGCCTTTTGCATCGATACTATTTAAAAGGTTTTCATACATAGAAGTTTGTACTGTACAACATAAGTCAAAGCATCTTCGATAAGGAACACATTGTCTGTGCAATGTAATTTCATACAGCGAGATATACTCACAGTAGACACTTCACCAATTTTGACGTTCATCGCCTCCTCTTTGAATGCAAATGACTCTGCATCACATTCCTTGAGGATTTTCAAACAATACCGTTATTCATTAATTAATCGACAAATATTGATTGTTAAAACAAGTACTTGGAGATTGGGAATATAGCAACTATGCGACTGGAGAAATGTGCAAGAGCTGTTCTAAAGTAAATATTAGCAAAATATCACTTCGATGAAAATCTTTTGCACTGGCTAACTCTGGATAAAAATTCAATGAGTAACCTGCTAATCATGTCTTATTTTCCATGTCCAACGCCATTGACTAATCATCCCTTAAACATATGGCCCAATTCAAATAGAACGAAGTGAAATGCTAGAATCGAAATTCTAAGAGAAAAGCAAGTCGAATTTTTGACATTATAGAAGGCAGAGTTGGCTGAGTCCCATTTGGATTAAAGTTCGAATTCGCGTTGTCCAATAATTTACCATGATAAGACATATGTCAAATAAATTCTTTCTCGCCTTGCAGTGACTGAATTGTGCAAGCCAAAATAGAAGGCTTGCATCTTTAAATCCTGCACATGTGAAATTCTAGAATTTACTCATGAGAAGTGCAATTTCGTTTCATCGAACCAATCATTAAGGAAGGTATAGATGCTACATAAAAATCTACTCAATCATAAGATAACTGTATAATCGTATATTTCGTTTATGTTGGAGATGCTGGTGGCAAGTTGAAAAGAAGGGATGTAAAAGTTACCTTGAAACCAGGTGGCTGATAATCTACTGGTGTAACTAAATTTTGGGAAGAAACGAAATTAAGCTGCATTTGAAAATAAAGATAAGATTTAAAGAGTTATTAAATAAACTAGTATAAATCACCAAGGTATGATCACGAATATTGACACACGGATATATCATCATCAGCTACTTAAATATACAGTAAACGCTTTAGTCTATTTTTTCACGATTTCTCGTCGCCCATCATCGACCTGACATATGGGGTTGTCATTTTAACAAACCCCAAGTCCTCACCTAGACCTCACGGGTTCATGACATGTCTCAAAATGGCAGCAGTAGATAGTAAAGCCGCTGTCTGCAAGCACCGGTCACATCCGGGATACCAAGTCTCTCAAATGCCTCAGTAAAGCATTTAGGTATTGTGCCCTATATATCTATATATACTTGTATACTTACAAGAAGTAGCTATACCATTGTATTGTACACGATATAATGGGCTAGCTAAAAGGGGAGCAAATATGGCTCGAACGATTATTTTACCTTCATCATAGTAAAACAATTTCATTGTCATCATAACATCATCTGTAATAAACATACAGAAACTGTGTAAATAGCTATGAAAATTCCATTTTGCTATACATGCTTTGATAGAGTATGTCAATTACCAACGAAACTTTAAAAAGTTTTCTTCCACGGTTTAAACATGGATGCTAAAGAGATTTGACAAAGGAGCTTCATATAGCTTTGATTCAAATAAGAAAATGAGTTTGGGTTAAAGAGTTGATGATAGACAGATGACTTGCAAAAGATAGCAACCAGTGAATATTGAAACACTGAGATACCTCTAAGAAACATGGAAATAACTAGCAGATCATTATCAAACATAGTAAACTTACCTGGTAATGGAGTGAGTGTTTGGCTAAGCAAAATTAGGGTTCTGTAGAGAAAAGAAGGGCGGAGAATCGTTTTGTCGCTATTTTTACTGAATGCTGCAACCAAGAACAAAGAGACTGTCTTTGGGAACAGGCTAGACTGCTCAGTATTCTATGATTTAATAGAAGACTAAGTTTCCACTTTATTGTGCAACAACATCTACGCCAAAGAATGAACAAGCAGACTTAAAAGAAACATCAATAGGTCACAAAGCAACCCGAATTTCTTTTGTCCCTTAATTATAGACAGGAACAGTATAGAATCGAAGGTGATGATTGTGCATCTTATCTAGGAAAGTATATTTCTTGCATTGCATTAGAAATATGAGAATCTGAGCAAGTTCATCATATAGCAAATTAGATTTAGGACAGTGAACTAATGCTTAGTATGCTCGGGTATGAGCATTTTCTAGAAAACAGAGGTCAGGCTACGAGATTTTCCCAGAAATTTTTTGAGTGAAGATATTTTCCGCTGCTTTCCACTTGATAATGTACTATGCGCAGAATTTGAAATAACAACCCCTATGGCATGACATGGTAAAATAAAGCTACTAAAATACGGCACCTCCCGCTACTCTATGAAGAGGCAATAAACGATAGAATCTGAAATAATAGAAATCAATATGGTAGAGGTTTATGAAAACCTTAGCAGCCTGATCGTAGCTTTCTTTGTCTGCTCTTCTGTCTGAGCTCCAATGATCTTCGTGTCATTTCTGCAGAAAAAAGCTTCTTTAGAAACCTTCACTGACTGACAGTCTATCAATAAATTAATCAAATAAGTAGATATAATTTCATACCAAAAAGAGATCGTAATTTAAATAAAAGTTAAGAAATTAAAATTTCATCAATTTACCTATATATATCGATTCCACTTTGGCCATTGTAGCTAAACTATGGAAGGAATGGAGCAACTTTTTACTGATCAGTATTTCAACGAATATTCAGATATGATATAAAATGATATACTATGATATTTTACGACATATTATAGTGAATTTTACTCTATTACATATAGAATGTAAAACCAGAAACCAACATGAAATACTTAAGCATAGCTGTAAGACAGTGGATTAAGAATAAGCCCACCCCATCATCTGGATGTGGTAATAGGCAATATAAGAGGGACGCGGTATGAAAGATATCCTGCATAAGGTATGTTGAAGTCTCAAATTTGGAAAACCGAACAATTTTATACTTGATCGGTCTAGCCCAGTTCCCTTAGAACTGGTGCTAGGAGAGGTGGGGTGGGTGGGTCACAGTAGATGGAATAGGAGGATCTGCCTCGGTGACCGGGAACAGAGATGAAGCCGAAATAAGGATGAGACGGGTGCAATATTATATCGATTGTCATATTACATGACATTATCAGACACAGTAGATCATCATCATATCTTCTTCTTCTTCTATATTATGCACAATTACATGATAGTATATGGGGATGTATAATGCTTATACGCTTGAAAATGACACAGCTAGGAGCAGTGTGGCTAATTATATCCTTTAGACAATCAGGAAGTGGTCATTACCTTGAATGTATACTGTTCGATGACTGTCTAAAAGATAAAAGTTATGGATCATGAAATTACATGTCACTCATAGACAATGAAAAAAATCTAATAGGTGACTTTGATGATGCAACGATTCGAGAAGCGTTTACATTTGAACCTTGACTAACTGAATGCAACTACTTACACTCTAGACCCTCCTCCCATCATCATGATAACTAGATTTTCACTAGGATTGCTTAGTGGATAGTAACTCTTAAGGAGATTAGGATAGTGAGTCTATCGATAATGAGAACAAAATAGGCCAAACAAGAAGCATGAAATTTACTGGATGTACGTCGGATTATCTCTGGCAACGTATCGATGCGTCATGATAAAGATCAGGCACGGAATCAAAGTGCGACTTTTTGTAGATAACATTATGTCGTCTTGTGTTGATTGAAGATTACTGCGTAGGTAAAGGATTCAGTATACCGTTTCAAAATTAAACATAAATGGACTGATTCTTTTGTCCTGCATCATATTTGGTTACCAGTTCTGCATTAATGTATATACTAGCTTTTATGCAACTTTTTAGCCCTATGAATGTTACAGTAAAGGACTGGCATATCAATCACAGCACTCTTTCGAAAATTCTCCTTTCGCTCTATCCGGTTTCCCATTAGTGCATAGCGCCGTTTATATCTACACCTTCTTCAAGTTTAGCAGTTAATTTTCTTAGGTGAAATGAACGCTAAGTAGCTGGCCAAATTTTCTTTGTAGGTACTGAATCTTTACTGTTGAGAACAGCCATTCATCACCTTATTGACAGCTAAGTCACAAAACAGTTTATATTAAATTACAATGTCTTATGTCCACCCTCAGTTATTGTCTGACAATGACTCAGTGACACACTGCTTGCATGTCTACAACACAGCCACATCTATAACGGAGCAGATCTCTAAAGTCAGAGCAATCGAAACAGTTTATGTGAAAAACGTACTTCTGGATCGACTGGGTTTTCATATATCTGGAAAAGAAAATGAAACCATTTCATAAAGATGTTTGGTAAAATTCGATTAGAAAAACATTTTTCTAACGTCGCATCGAGATTTTCCTTTTCATTATGCAGAAGGAGGCTAGATACAGTGAATTTGTTTTCTCACTACCTCTTCATCCACTCGCCCCAAAAACTTACAACCGAAAGAACGAATACATGTTGAAATATCACGTAGTATGATGCATACTAAAATTGTTGCGGGGGTGCACAGATGCAGAATGACTGGCCCGTCTTCACGCAGCCTCCCAACGATTCTCTCAACTTCCCAAGGGAAAATCAATCGCCGATTCGTCTGTTGATAGTTTTAGGTTTATGTATCGATGCTTCTATCTGTTCTTTTTCAATCCAAATTTATCTAGGCAGGTGAGCTTGCAGAACTAACAGCAGGTTTCACATGGGTTCGTTGTGATGATAAACGGATTCAAACGGATAGCTTTCAAAATTTCGTAACTAGTACACTCGATAGGGGAAAGGAGATTGTCCTATACATTTGCTTTCAGTTCCCATCCCACACATGATGGCAGCAGTCTTTCTTGCATGTCATTTTGATGCGCTTTACTTAGAATCAAAAAGCAAATCCTAAAACAACATAAGGTAAGATAACCTCATTAACGGTAGATTAAAGGGAAGTGAGAATCTGTTCCCATTGGACCGATTCTGGGTCCTTCTCCTTGTGTTCAATCTCTTGAATACTTCTGTGGGAATTTATACAAGCTACTGGCTCTCCTCACACTCACAGTAAGTGAAAATTTAAGCCAAGAGCCTTAAGATAGACTACAATCACTGATCGTAGGTACTGTGATCAAGTCTGAGCACCATTAAGGGACTTCTCGTGGTCACCAATTTAGTAAAATGTATGCTTATGTTCTACTAATAAAATTTCGAATCGAACACTTCTTGTATCGCCAACGAATTGATTAGAAAAGATAGGCATAAGAAAAATAACCACGTTTTGTGCGTCCGTTCGTCTTCTCGCTTAAATTCGAACTTATTGAAATGAAATAAATGTTTACATAGGCAAATAGCAAGAAGATGAAATTACCCTATTCATCGATTAAGAATAGGAGCGGAAGGGTTGGTTGTGAATGACGCAAGTAGATGAATAGATGATGAGTTGATGGAAATTATGACAGGAAATAACAATTGATTGAATGAATAGAATTGTGTAGTTAAGCACAATGACGATGGTGGCATAGATAGAAATTACGAGGGTAAGAAAGCTGAGTCACTACAAGCACATTAACATACTAACGAGCTGCAAAGCAGCAACAAGTCTCATCAGTTGATTGTAATAACTCTCTTACCCCAATCAGGATCATGCGGAGCTAAAAAAGAAGAGGAGTTTCACTGAAACATTTAAAAAAACCCCTTGAACCCACGACCAAACTCAAAGAGGAATCGAAATCGAATGTTTGACAGCCGGGTAGAAAATGAATAGCAAGAATAAGTATAGGATGATTCTAATGAGATTATTGCGTTTCCTTAAATGTAAGCAACTTTACTTACATATTTCTTATCAAGCGCATCGAAACAGCCTTTCATCCTACAAAAGATGAAATTATCCTTCCTCAAGGTTTGAGTCAAGTGTGCTACTTTAGCAAAGTGCAAAACTGAAATATGCACCTTCCATTTCAGAAATCAGCTTTAAGAAGATGCAAATTATGAGATTAAAGTCTAAACGACCACCTACCGTACGTATAAAAGACTAGGAGCTTGAACCAATAAGTTCCTGACTTTAAAAAGATTAGCGGATAGTTCTATGCCACATGGTAGAACCCAAAATAGTTTCATGCTCTGCAGCTCCATTCACCTGCAGTGTTTTGTTGTGCCTCGTGCAAGACTTGAGCTCACAACAAGTGGATCACGAGCCTACTAATGTAAGCCACTAGATTATAATAGCAACCAGTAGACGATTGAATTTCTGTATTCAAAGTCTATTATCCACTTACCACTGTATTACATGGCAAGCACCAGGGCATGAATTATCCTCACGTAGAATCTTTAATTTCAGATCTGAAATAGAGATCACTCCTCTTAAACAAATGCTATTTACAGATCTAGTATCATGACCGCTAACTTAATTGATGGTCATGTAATCAAGTGCTGTTCTCTTATTACAAGCTGAAGCAAATTCTGACATTACTTGCCCTCTAAAGATCTTTCGCCAAATGCATTTTCAGGAAAAATTGCCCTGCAATGTAAAAACAGTCCCTTTCTTGATTAATGTTGCTTATGAGAGGGTTTCAGGCTGGAGCCTATAATATCAAAAAAGACGCTTGAAAATGTAGTGAAACAGCACAATTTTTCCACTGAATATCCTAATTTGGATAATTTCTCATTTCAAGACATATTGGATGTTTCCATTTCCAAGATTTTAAGAAAAAGCAATGAAAATTCGTCAAAAAAAGTCAAAGTTCCTTCCCTCACCATTTTTGGTGAATAGGGCGGTGCCCATCTCCGTTGCATTAGGCTTTGGGCCATACAGCTGTGCAAACACAGTGAATGCTACAATTAGGGGCTGTATGTTTCACTCCAATGCTCTTTCCAGAAATGGTGAATGGTAAGCAGGGAAGTAGCATGTACCTTTTTTCAAGTCTTTGGTATGACTCGACCGCGTATCGAGCCCCAACCTATCGGGTACAAAGCGAGCATTCTACCACTGGGCCACGGACGCGGCTAATAAATTCATGCTTGTCAGATAAAAAGGGTCGCACAATTCTTCTATTGTTTTTTGACAAGAGATGAAATTGTCAGAGCTTCCTCAGATTACTCCAAGGTGGCTTTTATTGCTGTTATGGAAACCATTGGATGTCACCAATCAGTAACTGGCGGAGCTGGTCTCAATCCAATGTCAAATGAGAGAAAAGCAAGAAGAGAGGGCATCCGGCAACTGAAAACAGAGCCTTGAGCTTCATGGAATTAGTTGATTGAAAATGGCAAATGAGAGAACGGTAGGAAAAAGTGCTGCGACAAAAATTCAAGGAAGAAACAAGCGCAAAAAATTGAAGAGGAATTCCGTTCGCCTGTATTAGATGACGATATTTTGTATTAGTCGACACTGCAAATCAAGCCACTGGCAATGCTGACTCGAAAATGCTAAATAAAGCGATTTCCGCTAGAAAATGAATAGTACCTCATCATGAGATCAATTCCTAAAGAGGAAACCCTACGACTTCTCTACCACTCAAAAGGATGAAGTATTTCTACTAAGACATGCATTGCAAATGGAAGTTATTACCTTAAATATGATATGCTTGATACCTGCAAGACAGAAAAGAACACTGTTGTGACAATTAAGTAGTAACACTAAATCACATTTAGATAAGATTTCAATAGATGATGTAAAATTTATGCAAAGAAAATGAAAGTATATTTGATGAGCAAACTGATCAAATATAGGGTCATGTTTGGGTCTACTCAGAGCTTAAATAATCAAATCAATATCATGGCCTTTTTTCTTTTAATGCACAAGGGCAATTTTGATATGGTTCCACAAGCAATTTTCATATCTTCTAGCAGATGCTTTCTTCTAGGAAACATTCATCCTTCCCGTTCCATAAATCTTATCGTCAACATTTATCAGCAGTCCTTGCCTTGATTCAATTCAATACCCATTGCTTAGTTCTCCCATGATAAATTTATGAGTTTCCTTAGGCCAATTTTTTCACTTCCTGGCATTATATTTGGATCATTGCCCTCTCGGTGTCAGTACCATTAAATTGCATACTCTGAGTAGAGCACCTGTAATTTTTGACAAGCTTCCTTCCATCGATGTCTCTCCATTCCTCTTACAAACATCAGCATGGCTAAGATAACTCAATTTGATTTCACCAGACCAAAAGGACACAAGAGCAGCAATGCTTCCTTGCATCAAATGAATTTTAGCAACGGCCAGCTAGGCATTCAAATTTCTCTTCGGTCAAAGTGGTACCTTTCATGGCCTACTTACCGACTAGAAACTTTCATCGAACGGTTTAGTGAAAACCTTCTGGACAAGTACTATTTTTTTCTGTATGAAACTTACAATATGATACCTACCAAAGCACAAAACAAGATTAGGTGATGCGTCAGGATTATGCTGAAAAGCTCCAACCAAAGCTAACATTGTTTTGACCGCTTCCGAAGGCATCCTCATTGCTTTTCTCTTCAATCACTATTTGAATCGAAATAAATCTCTTTTGCCTTCTGCGCAGAGTAAGTTGTCTAAGAGAATTTTAAACTTCTCTGTTAAGCATCTAGATAGTACACCCATTACTGGCAAGAATCTCTCCAAAATGCCTGAATACTTTGACCCCACGTCCAGAGATTCTCCTCCATGTTTTTGCAGGTTGTAAAATGCATTTGGAAGCAGACTGCTACACATTGAGATTGCTTTCATTAAGCTTGTTGCGCCATCATTACAATGTTTGAAGAAATGTAAATTCCATGTTGATCTCCCATCATAGCTTCTCCGTCTGGAGGAAGTATGGCCAACATGCTTATCTCCAGTACTGATAATACGTACATCTTCACTTCAAAGCTTAGCGTTGGTTTTTTGGGACAAAATTGATCATAGCGCCCAGAGAAAGTCAGCTAGGTATGGAAACCATTTGATCAACCTATCTTTCAAAGATCGCCAAGTTAGATTCAAGTTGTGGATGAGATTGACTAATCATCCGGGGTGGTTCGTCAATTTTTCCTTTTAGTGCCTTCAGTAACTGTCAACTTAAAAAATAGGGTAGAGATACCTGTGGTTGACTAGGTCAGTGATCAAGTACTGCGGGAGATTGCTAGTATGCTCCTTGGCTATACCTGAGAATACCATTGAAAATGTGCACTGCAAGTCCCGAAAATAAGCAAGATAGCACAGACAGTATAGAGTCCCGAAAGAATGGAAGTGCCTTGGTGATCTGCCTCATCAGCTGGTATCTGCTCCTGGGCTGCTTATTTTGTCAGTTCGCAACTGGAGAGATTCCTAGCTCCGTGGAGACGTTTTTAAGCTACATGATGGCTCAGGGAACTAAAATTGATATTATCACCTTTCATCAAAGGACTGATCTTTATTTGGGAACCCAGGCAACTTTTCAATAAAATAGTGAAAGACAATGGAAACAGATTCTGATAAGGTCAACAAAGATTAAAAAAGTTTTGGAGAGCTGATTTGTATTAAGCCGCCGTCAGTCTAACTACACCCCGGGGAAGTCCCAGGGTTACTTTCAATTAAATTGAGAAAGTGTAACTTTGAAAATCTGTGTGAGTAACAGTTTATGCCGCATTCGACACTGTCAATTATCTGAGAGAGCTTCTGTAAACCATCATGCATACTTGCTACTCGCGTGCACTTGCTTCTGGCGCGCACTTGCTTCTGGCGCGCACTTGCTTCCCGCGAGCACTTACTTCCCGCGAGCACTTGCTACTCGCGAGCCTCGCGAGATCAATAGCCTAGAATCGAATCGTTGATGAATGGCTTTTTAGGCTGCAATGTGAAAAATATCACGAAAAATTAAGGGGCAAGGAGACAGCCTTGTTGAACTCATTCACTCAGTAGGGGAACCGAGATTTTGGATTTGGTTGCAGACATCTTATGTCTCCTAATGCACACATCGACTTTTCTAATTTCATAATTTCTTCTTCTTATTTGCTAAGTTCTAAGCAGTTTCACAAAGAATGTGATATTGCCTTGAAATAGCCTTAATCCATTCCTTGACTGTGTGCATGGTGACCAAAATTGACAGCATCCATAAGACTGTCCTTCTATTTGCTTCTAGAATATACCAATCTTACGTGCTTCTTTGAACTAGTGCATTGATATAATTGACATATTTTGAGATAGCCCTACATGGCAAATATTAGAATACTCACAGCTACACTTTTGACCAAGTTTTCTCTTTCTAGTGAGTTATGTGGGGAAAAGGCCATGGTAGCCTATATAAGGCCCCAAAAAAGGAAGAAAGAAGAAGGCGAAAAGCTAAGAAGAGAGAAAGAGATCAGATCAAGTTTATTGATCTTAGATTTGAAAGATGGCAGGTTGTAAGATTCAGGAAGGAAAGAAGAAGGCAAGACGTTCCAAAATAGCACGTTCTTGGGATGCATGATGATTTGTGAGATAGAGTTCAAGGATTAAACACTGAAACTTGGAAATAATATGAATGAATTGAGCTTCTGTTGGTCCGGACACACCTCAGAGGAACTGGAATAACATCCTGAGTTAAGAAACTCTACTTATGAATGACTTGCAAACTGCTCTTTCCTTATTAATATCAATAAATACCATCGAAATAAGAAAACATGCGAATACATATGCAAATATATCAACCTCAATGCAATAACTTAAGTTTTATTATCTTAACTGAAAACCATTTTTTCATTTTCAGAGTTTGTAAAAACTTTGCGATATACATACAGCCACAGCAAGTAATTTCTTTACAAAGAGCATGGACTGGGTCTCTATGAATAAAAAATTGGCATTGAAACAAAGGAAATGGCAAATTACGCAAGCAATGGGAAAATTGCAGGAATACACAAACATCTTAGGGAAGATTATAGGTAGCAATGAGCAAAAATGTGAGATTATCTTGCTGTATGATTTACCTGTCAACTGTTTTTCTGGAAAAAGTGCTGTCCACTGAAAATCGATGAATGTGAAATATGATACTCTGGATGTCCTTCTTCACTAATATTTTACCTTCATATACATTTCACTTCTAATAGATATCAATTTTCATATTTCATTTTTTTTAAGGAACAAAGCTCCGACAATTCAGCATCGTCACATAATCTTTTGTCATACAGTAAATTCCACAGATTTTCAAGACTAAAGACTTCAACATTGCAAAGCATGCATATCAAAAAAAATGTTTGAAACCATGTCAGATATTGACCTTTAAACACGTTGTAAAGGATTGAAACTAGGAAATAATTTACATTTTTAGCTTTTGCACCAGGTTTCTGCATCTGCAGTGTTGCCATTCTACTGAAAACTGAGATAAACAAAGTATCATTAAAATATACATTGTAAATCGAGTATACACTTTCAAGAAGTAAATTGTCTCGGCCTACTCTACAAAAACCGCAGTCTTATAATATCTGCCACTCCTGATAAAAGGGATTGAAACATTGCCTAGTGAAGAAAACAAGTTATCCTTCTGACGAAATGAGGCACCGCCCCTTCATCATTCGGTCTTATTGGAAGAAGCGCTCTTTAAGTTATCTAGTATACTTATTGAATCAAATTCGCTTTCATACTGTAGTCATTGGGAAGATTTTCGACTCCCTGCTCTATATTTTTTTTAAATTTGTGGCGGTAGCAAAAAAGGGCCTAATTGCGTTCCTTACTGATATTCATATGAGAAAAATTCAAAATAAGGTAAAATGTGTTCGTACATAACATTCCATTCAAAGTTTCCAAACAGATTTTAGAAGTCTAAATGCATTGCATTACCTGCTTCTGCCTCTGTTGATATTTCAATAAAACTCTTGTTCCAATATTTTCTCTACGAAAAATTTCTGACGCGATCTGAAAAGGCGCGAAGTTCCCACGTGACTGGGCTCGCGCCAGGCTCCTTTCCTGTGAGATTGATCGTTTGAAGATAAACCATATATCTAGCTTCTTGCTTGCAAGGTATTTTGACACTCTCAATAATCCAACGAAATTCATAAGCTCCGTGATTTGACACGGCTTGCACTTTGAATGCTTAGAGAGAACAGTCCCACGACAGAAATGACAAGTCAAGAAGAAGAAATAGTACATTCTGTTGATGCGTATGTGACTTAAACCAATTTCTACATTTCGAAAACGAATACAAATCTACATATTGACAAAATCTTTAGGTCCACAATTTTCTCATTACTACGCAACGACTGCTCTCAACGGCTTCTATTCTACTCAAATACACTTCCTTTGCGCAAATGACGCTCCTTAATGAAATAGGTATAATGTGTAACAAACTTTTAAAAGCCATACGAAAACACTGCTCAATCAGAATCAAAGTTTCAAGATATTTTGTCCGATTCAAACTGACTTCAATCTCAAAATGGAATTGGTGGTGGTGATGGTGGTGGTGGTGGTGCAGTTAGCATGAGAAGAGAAACAAAACGAGGCGAGTGCGATCTCACAAAATTATTTTGCCTAAATAGTCTAAAATTCAACTCAACAGCTTGTGTTTGAATCAAGTCAGACGTCCTACACCATCAAACTTGGCACATAGTTAACAGGCACCTAGGTCTGTTAGCGGCAATTCTGCAAAATTTGAAACAATCCTAGGCAATTTTTATAAAAAGTGGCACTTCTGCTGCCAGACAGATGTTTTTCAAAGGTGCATTCACGATGGTTCTAGAAGTGGAGCTTCATTATTACGATGGTATTTACGAAGGCAATGGGTGGGTCTTCTTTCTGCTGCCATCAAAAGTCAGTACGAACAAAATATGAAATGGAAATGCAGTGGTTCATAACCTACATACCTTGAGAGCAGCAATGGAGCATAGGAAACTTATAATTAAGAAATATTTTGGATAATTATCAAACGTTCAATTTACACGACATTCAATGCGAGGCTAATTTTAGACGACAGGTCATAAATCAAACGCGCGAACAAGGTCTTCCATCGTTTGTAGTTCTTTGGGGTCGATAAGGTTGTGTTCCATTTGAAAGTACATGAAATGCACAAAAACTGTGTTTAGTATCAACAACTGTCCTAGCTCAAGAATGTTGCTGAAGTGACTGCTATAAATATGACCAAGCACGTGGAACATGAGCTTGAAAATTTTTTTAACTGTCGATTGAAAATGTAATGGAAATTCCTGATCTACGATGGGAAAAACTTTCATTTCAGGCATACGTTGAATGAAAGGCTTTAAGTCACAAACACCAAGATTTAACAGAAATAATCTTATAATGATAACTTCGAAGTGACAGAAACTTAAAATGAAAAGCTAACCTCCAGTAACGCATGACTTGCAAAATTGTATTAACTCCCATGAAATACGGACACTTCCAAGTAACGGACAACTCTAAACTTTTCCATCATAAAAAACTCCTTAATTTACTATTTTCCTTTATGAATACTGCTTCTAAGATTGCACTCTTCGAATGTATCGGGATTAATTAAGAATAGCTACCCGGCAAAAACAGGCACAGCTACTATTCAATGATAATTTAGCCAAAATATTTATCACCCAACAAGTATTCTTTCACTAGTACTCTAAGGACAGGTTTTAGAACCTACCCTTTTCTCCTTTACTAGACTATACAACGTCAAAGCAAGCCAACCTGTCCGTACAAAACTGTTCTAACACCCATGCAACCCATTATCCCCTACAGCACAGTCTGTTTTGACACCCCTCTTACCAACATCTGCTGATCCAACCATTTTTTCCTGCTATTTGAGTATCCTGGACACTTCAAATACTTCACGAACAAAGTTAGAGAATATGATACATACCATATTTTGTGGGAAACATGGCTTCATCTGTTACTAACTTTTGTACACTAACAATGACAATCTCCACATACTGGTGTGCGGACATGCGAATTTTCTTTCCTTTATCATCAACCCAAGTAAATGACCTGCACAAATGAACAATTATTTTGATAATTACATGTTCAAACATGAAAGTAAGCTTACAGAAAAATTCCGTTATAGTATGCCTTCAGCGCTGGTATACTAGTTACATTCAGTCGAACGAAAGTGATTAGGGCAGGTAAAAATTCTAGGTGCAAACAACTTCACTGTAACCTCCACTTGAAAAAAATCTCGTATCTATAACTGATCTTTGAAAATTATCCTTTAACATAATACTAGAAATGAAAGCATTTTGCCGCTCCAAGATGAATAGCACCCAACTATGTTATGAGGGCGCATTTCGATAATGCATTGTCCAGTACAGTCCCATGGCAAAGAAGTCGAAGAGACAGGTTCATTTGGTACCTTCTATCAAATGTATGTTATATGCAGTGTATGTCTGCAGGACATTGTGTAACATAATCCCATTTCCATGTACTTCCAGGTAGAGTAGCACTTTATTGAGAAACAAACTGCCTGAGAATGGAGATAATATAGACGTGTGAACATTTCTTAGCTCTTGTCAGCTGTGTCTCTGACTCCCACTGGTACCATGTAACCCAGTGCTAGCTGTTTTCATGGTCGGGTCGTCGGCGACTAAACCGGCTCCCCCACCCGGGGTAACCTGGGTGTGGAGGGTGTGGGGACACCCCGCAGGATTAAAAACAAGACCTGTCAAAGGGCGGACGAGCTTCCCCAGGAGCCAACGGCCATCTTCTGCAGCCAGAGTCGACACCAATGTACGGACCTTGTCTTTCCTTGGAGCATTCGGCTCTGGTCAAGTCTGCCTCGAGTCGCTTGGGCAACGCACGAGTTCTTCTTTGCCCAGGGCTTGTACAATGACGGAGAGGTCACTCCAAAAACTCGGTGGAGGATAGTTACGAGTTATAAGTCCGGTCTAATTGGCGTCATAAGTGGGCGCTACGGATCCTCTGCGACGGTGGGAGGGGCTTTTTAGCTCCATGGGTAAGCTACCGCCCGCCTCAAGCCAGGCAGCCCCTGGTCAGTTAGGTGCTACCCCGCCACGTCCGCTGCTTTGATGGGGTGGTCACTCACCTCCTACTAAATCATCAACCACTCTCCGACTTGAAAGTTGGAACATCCGCACACTTTGCCCGGGTTTCGCAACGGATCCGGATCTGAACCTCCGTGGACAAGGACTTCCTCGAAAGACCACGCTAATAGATCGCGAACTCGCCAATCTCGCAGTTGACATTGCCACTCTACAGGAGACCAGACTGGCCGACACAAGTTCCATCACAGAGCAGAACTTTACATTCTTCTGGACTGGAAAAGCAGAAGAAGAAGACCGCATCCACGGTGTGGGATTCGCAGTGTCTAACAGACTGCTCAAGGAAGATGCAGTTGGCACACCGACCCGAAATCTCTGAGCGAATCATGACACTGAAAGTCAACTGTGCTGCCTCGGCTCTTCATCTAGTCAGTGTCTATGCTCCTACACTGACCAGTGAAGATCACGTCAAAGATGAGTTCTATGATCGCCTCAATGTGACACTGAACAGAATTCCAGTCGATGACCACCTGCTATTGCTTGGTGACTTCAATGCTAGAGTGGGTGCAAACCACGCTGCCTGGCCGGACATCATTGGTCACTTCAGTATTGGAAAAATGAACGAAAATGGTCAAAGAGTCTTGGAACTCTGTAGCCAACAGGGACTCTGCATTGCAAAAAACCTGGTTCCAGCAAAAGATGCGCCGACGTGTCTCATTGAGACATCCACGCTCCAAGCACTGGCACCAGCTGGACCTGGCATTGTGCAGAAAAAGAGACATTGGATTAGTCAAATGGTCCAGAACCTACTACTCAGCTGACGGTGACACGGACCACTCACTCATCCTGTCTTAAGTCAACCTCCCGAAGAGGAAACCTGCGCCGAAGAAGCCAAAACCACGCGGCAGCCTCAATACTGCTGCTATGAGAGAGTCTGACAACATAAAAGCATTCTGCGCTGCTTTCGAAACCAAACTGAGAGGAAGTGCCCCAGACATTGGAATCGACCCCGTCGACCCGGATGTGTGCTGGGAAAAACTGAAGACTGCATTGCACGAATCTGCAGTTGCATCTTTCTGGATCAAACGGCCACTTCGAGAAGACTGGATGGCAGCGAATGCAGAAAGCCTAGAACCACTAATATTGTCTAAAAACGATGCTCATAGGGCACACGTAAACAGGCTGACGCACAGCACCTTGTCAAATCCGAAAGAGGCCCGTGGCCAACTCCAGAAAGCTACTCGGCAATTTGCCAACAAATATTGGAACAATTTATGTGACGAAATCCAGACCGCTGCAGACTCTGGAAAGCTACGTGAGATGTACCGTGGACTCAGAAAGGCAACTGGACCAAGTGCAAGGAAAGTTTGTCCTTTGAAGTCAACCACTGGTGAGCTCATCACCGATTCCACAAAGCAGCTCGAACGCTGGGTGGAGCATTACTCGGTGCTATATGGCAAACCACGCAACATAACAGAAAGAGCCACCAACTCTACTCCTATTTTCGACACGTTGATTGAGCTGGACAACACACCGACTATGTCAGAACTTGTGGAAGCCCTGAAGCATACAGATGCAGGAAAAGCTCCAGGCACGGACGAAATCCCAGCAAACCTTCTCAAGTGTAACAGCAGTTTTCTCCCGTACCTGTACAACCTTCTCTGCATCTGCTGGTGCACTGGAAAATTCGCAGCTGCAATGAAGGACGCAAAAATCATCACTCTATTCAAGAAAGGCGACAAGGGAGACTGCAACAACTACCGTGGCATTTCTCTCCTTAGTGTCACAGGTAAAGTCTTCGCGAGAGTGCTCCTACCAAGGCTCCAACAAATCGCAAGTCGCATTTATCCAGAGTCGCAATGTGGCTTCCGCAGCGGACGTTCAACCGTGGACATGATCTTCTCTGTGCGTCACATTCAAGAAAAATGTACAGAACAACGCCAGCCTCTCCACACTGCATTTGTGGACCTCACCAAAGCATTCGACATGGTCAGTCGACATGGCCTATTTGCTGTTCTTCAGAAACTGGGGTGTCCACCAACTCTGTTAAGCCTGACAAGGTCACTCCACTACAACATGTCTGCCGTAGTATCCTTTGATGGCTCAATGTCTGACAACTTTCCCATACGGTGCGGTGTTAAACAAGGATGTGTACTGGCACCTACCCTATTCGGCATCTTTCTCTCTGTGCTGTTGCAGTACGCCTTCAACACCCATGAGGATGAAGACAGTGTATACCTTCACACCCGCTCTGATGGGAAACTGTTCAACCTTGCCCATCTACGCGCCAAAACCAAAGTGCGAACCATTCTTGTACTCGAACTCCTGTTTGCAGATGACGCTGCATTGGTCTCGTATTCAGCAGAAGGCCTTCAGCGCCTGCTGGACAAATTCAGTGCTGCCTGTGCAGAATTCACGCTGGTAATCAGCACGAAGAAGTCTGTTGTTCTCCACCAAGGTATAGCAACGCCAATCACTGTCAATGACCAAGAACTCGGAACAGTGGACAGCTTTGCATACCTCGGCTCCATTATGAATAATCAGCTATCCATCGAACAGGAGATCCAAGTGCGTATTGGACGGGCAGCGTCCACTTTCAATTGTCTCCGCGACCGAGCATGGCTCAACAAACACTTGACTTTTCGTAAAAATGTCGGATCTACGACTGCTGTGTACTAAGCACCTTACTCTACGGAGCCGAAACATGGACAACATACGTCTGTCACGAGAAGAGGTTAAATGCCAATCACTTACGCTGCCTTCGGCGCAACATGGGGATAAACTGGCGCGCGGGCAGCCGCTCTCTCTTCCAGTCACTGAAAACTCGACGAATGCGGTGGCTTGGACACCTGCGGAGAATGCCCGACAGACGGCTACCTAAAGACATTCTCTTCAGTGAACTACGCCATGGAAGAAGAGGAAGGGGCCACCCATTACTGCGTTTCAAGGACGTAGCCAAACGGGACCTAAACGACCTAGGCATCAACGTGACTGAATGTGAGCATCTTGCTGAAGACAGGCTCAAATGGTGTAGTGCTATCAAGACTGGTGGTGAGCGATTAGAAAACCAGTGGCTCAGGAAACTGGCACTTCAGAGACAAAGAAGATCCACCAATGATTGACATTTTTGCCTCGTACCTGTGTCCTTTGCAGCGTTTTTGTGTTATGTCCTGTCTCTTGTTGTAGAACTCGTAAATTTCTCGAGATTGTTTCGCCCTTATTATAAAAATTTCTTAGTGTAGTAAAGAAAATAGCATTATTATCTAAACAGAAACAGAAGAGAATCTGATGTCTGCATACTTACATTGTGCCAGAGCTAGGCGTGCTGCAAGTTATTGAGGTGCAATAGTCCGTTATAGTTGAATATATCTGATTGATATGATTGTAGAAGGATAGCGCTACAAAGTAGATGTGACATGGTTCAACTTTAATCAATACACATAAGTAGCACCATCAAACAGAGGTTTCAGATCTTTTGTCCAAATTTTCTTACCCTGTTATAAAACTGCATAATCATCTGCAAAATATGACCATCTTACTATATATAGATATAAAATTTCTAAGTACAAAAGAGTGAAAATAAACCAAATTATGTAAATGAGAAAAAAACTTTAAGCGCCATGGAAATAAAAGGCTATTATATAAATTTTCATACCAGAAAAACGCTTATAATTTGAAGGTGCACAAAATTTTCGGAGCAGAATAGCGTTGAATTATTCCTCATCGGTATTAATCTTACTCGAAGCCAAACAAAGCTATTTCAAAAGTGCGTTATCTGTAAACAAGTGAAAAGTCGAAGCGAGTTCCTATCTTGTTTCTTTATGACGATAACCGGAACGCTAACAGTAACCCTGATTTTAATAAAGGGCGGAGACCCGATCTTAAAAACGTGAATTTCATTAGTTGTAATGAAGAGGCCAATCTTCAAATAATCTTGTGCAGTTCAATACATACTGGGAGTTCCCTGAAGGTTTCATATCAAACATATAAAACTGGTACCAAGTACAAAATGGTTTACATTTCTATGTATTTTCCTGTTGCAGGATTGAATGCAGATAGATTGGTGATATATCATAGGGATCATTCCGTCTGCATGAGACGATGGAGTAGCGCTGGAGTGTCCTCCCCAGTGGAGCTACGCGGCCAAGGCTGGGTGTGGAAGACATTCGTCCCCAAGCCGTTGAACTCCCGAGTCAAGGTGTCACCGCCTATATTTATATATATTTATATATATATATATATGTATACATATATATATATATATAAACATATATATTTTTATATGTTTATATATAGAAAAACGAAAGAAAATACGCAGTATTGGTCTAGAACTCAAGAGTTTCACGTGCGACAATCTTCAGCTAAACGCATAAGTAACGTTAGTATAAGTATAGCTGAAGATGATCACAAATGAAACTCGGAGTTCTAAACCAATACGGCTTATTTTCGTTTGTTACGTTATTAGACGACCCTCATGAAAAGCACTTTCGAGTGACTGAGGCCTTCCTCTGTAAATATTTGTATTTGTATTATTATTATTATTATCAATCACGTTAGTTCTACCACCGAGCACCCTAAATGATTTGATCACTTATCTCTTGGATAAACATATATTCGTTGCACCAATGTGTCCCTACATATGATAGGTGGGGGTTGGAATGGGCTCTAGAGATCTGGAGGAGCGCACTGGAGGAAAGTAGCTTGAAAATGAACCGGAGTAAGACGGAGTAGCTAAGGGATGGGAGTGTGGATGATGGGGAAGAGCTGAAGCTACAAGCAGAGACGGTAAAGAGAGAGGACAACATCAGCTACCTAGTTTCTGTCGTCAGTAGCGAGTGTCGTTATGGGGAATAAGTCAGAAGAATGGGACAAGCAGGGTGTGGATGAGTTGGAGGAAGGTTTACTCAGACCAGTAATACTCTACAGGAAGGAGAAGGTTGCCACGATAGAAAAGCAGGCTGAAAAGGTGGAGGTGGGCATTGGGGGTGACAAAGAAGAAACTGATATGAAAGAGGGACGGCAAGAATTGCAAAGCTGGGAGACAGACTAAGGGATGCCAGGCTCTGCTTGCGCAGACGTGAGGAGGATGAGAGAAAAAGGCTACGTTGGAAGAGGAAGCTAGAAATGGCGATGCCAGTAAAAGAGAGGGCGGCCAAAGAAGAGGTGGCTGGACGTGGTGAGGGAGGACATGGTGAAGGTAGCAGCAGTGGAGGGAGACGAGGTGGATCAGGTAAAAATGGAGAAGAATGATGGGTTGAGGCGACCCCAAATAACGAACCGTCGAAAGAAGAAGATTAAAGAAATGCCAGGTTACTATGCCTGCTGGTGATATAATTTTCTGTCCATGGGAAAGCTATAATGAAACAATCAGTTATTAAGCAATATCACGAAAATTATGTTAAAACATTCATGAAAACGGCTAGAAACAAGTTGAAACCAGTGATGCTCAATTTGGTTTTGTACAAGATGCAGAAACAAGAAACGCTATCTTCGTATTTAGAATGCTACCAGAACGGGCGATAGAAAGACCTCTACATAAGTTTTTATAACACTACACCAAGGCATTCAACAAAGTGAAATACGGAGAGGTATTCCAAATACAAGAAATATCGAGATTTGATGGTAAAGATCAGAAGTGATGAGAAAGTTGTACTTAAATCAAACCGCTTGCATACGAATCTGGAATTACAACAATTGAAGGAAAATGCAGATGGAGCCAGACCGGGTTGCGCACTCTAACCAGATCTTTTCAACATGGACGGCAAAATGGTACTGAGAGAACTTGACGAGCTCCTGGGTTAGACTATCGGTGGAAGAAATCTGAACAATGTGAGTCATCCCCACAACACAAACCTCAACGCAGAACTAAAGAAAATCTTTAACAGCTTCTTGATAAGGTGGTCGAAGAAAGCAGGAAAATTGGTTTGACGGTAAACTGCAAGAAAACAGAATGCTTGGTTATCAGCGAGGAGAAAATCACCTCCAGATTTCAACTGCAAATCCGTGACACCAATAGACCAAGTTAAGAAATCTAATTATCTCGGGAGCATGATCACAGAACATAGAAGGAATGAGATAGAGAAAAGAAGAATCGGTCGAAAATGTTTTACAGAAAATGAAGAACATCGTAAGAAACAACCAGATAGACATGAGAGGAGAGAATTCGAAATGCTACATCTGGCCAACTCTCTTGTATGCAAATGACTGCTGGAAGGTATCAAAATCCATGGAAAATATACGAGAGGCCACAGAGTCCTAGTTCTGCAGAAGAATGCTACGAATTTCATCGATAGATTGGGTTTCAAAGACAGAATTTATCCGAAGAGCAGGAGTAAAAAAAGGCCTTCTTCAGATCATCAGAAAGCACTAGACAACTCACTCAGCTTCGGACATGCTATGAGAAAGCAGCAACTAGAAGCACTGTCAATAAAAGGAAAGATCGAAGGAGCTAGAAGTAGAAGCAGACATAGTCAAAACTATTTAAAAAGTGTGTAAGAATGGGCTAATATTCCTTGCATTACAATTCTACACCAGACAAGGGATCGGATCGGAAAAAGTCAAATGGGAGATTAAGAAAGCCTCTATGTGAATCTGGTATAAAATCATTCCGTTTTCAGGCGTTTACACTGAAACGTGTCGTACCGTTTTCATTTTGATCCGTTTTCACAATCGTTTTGGCTTTATACCAGATACGGTACCGTTTCAGTGTGAACGGACGACCAAAACGATATCATTTCGTACCGTTTTGATTTCATACCGGCAACGTGTGAACGGGCCTTAGATAAGAAAAATGCGAGCTTGCTTCCGGTAAGAGGAAAATATATTGAGATCTGTTTAAATGTGAATAAACAGGCAATTATGAGCGGATTTTCAATACAAAACCCAACAGAATAACAGCTAGAATAAACACAGAGAGCATCCTCTGATGTTGCAAAACGTTTGCATTAGTAAATATGTTGAAAAGCAAGACATACTGTTAGTCGCAAGCCATTCATTTGTATCAACCCCCGCGGGGACTGGAACTGTTTCATGTAGCTCCTCCTTTGTGACTTTATCCAGTAACTGGGCTGTATATTTCTCTAACAAATACGTCTTCCCTTTTTCTTCTTTGCTTTTGTATTCCTCGGTCACTGGTTTCTTGGAATTTGCCGTTCCTAAGCGACTTCTCCTAAAAACGTACGAAGTTAACTTTATATTGAAACTCTGAGGCCAAGAAAAGACAAGCAACAGCGTTCATGGAAGAAGTTTAGGGAGGACATGCCATATCGTATGGGGGGTCACGTATAAGAAGGCATGGAGTAGATATACAATACAGTTACAAATGACTCCTGCAATAGGCTCACTTTATAGAAAATATCGTTGCTTTGGGAATAATTGTCCATCTTAGATTGAAAGTAGGCAGATGGCGAATTTTCCGAATATGCTGTCATGCCCATAAGTTAATAGGACGGCGTCGATTGATTTTCATATTCTTGAGGCCACTTAGCTGTGCCACCACAATCAAGGGCACAATTAAGGACACTCAAATTAGCGGCTACGTGTAAGTGACTCATTTAATTTTTCTTAAAATTCCATTTTTTCAGCACTTTTTCAGTATATGAGGTAAGACCGATCTCCACTGCTCCAGACTTTGGGCGACTTTGCAAAAAAGAGTAAATTATATAGTAACAGTTGTTGGGTCATTATTAAAGTTAAATTCTTAATGTCAAAAAGCCGTAAGTATGCAGTGATATGCAATGAAGCACCATGCCCATGAAATACCTTATCCTAGAGATTGTGAATTTCTTTATCGGGACATGGTTAGATTCGCAGCAAACGCTGCATTGTGTCTTTTCCTTTAATATTGAAAAGACGGAAACCGGAAATAAATGTACATACATTGCATGATGGGAACCTGCACATTCGAACACTTTTATGATCACAAATGAAGAAGGATTTCATCGTATTTCAGTTGTATGAATAATTTAATTTCATTCTGGATTTAATAGCAAATATGAGTGAAAACAACTGGTGGATACATATTGAAAGCAGCTAGAGAAGAACATAACCATAAATTACTGAGGGGATGTTTTGAAATTATTTGATTACGGGTATTCTCACTGCAAAATGAAAACGAGAGAATGATTGTCATAGTTTTCATTATTGATCGTGATAATGATGAAGATGATGTGTAAAGAAATAGACGTGGACCAGCAATATCTGAGTTACATGATAATGAAGTCTCCCTCATCATTATCTACAGCAGGGGTGGGCAAACTATGGCCCGCGGGTAACATGCGGCCTGCCGAGTGCTTCTTTTGTGGCCGGCCCGCCAAGAACTTGTATCAAGAAAAAACAACTCTCCCGTTATTCTCGTTTTCTAATCGCTTGATACCGTATAAACGTATTTTTATCATGTAAAGCGTTACTGCACGGAGGATGGATTATGTTTTCAAAAGATTTTTGCACATTTTTCATTTTTATTGTGTGACAATCTCATTCTGAAACAGCCTAGGCAACAACTGTGCGGCCCTTTAAAACTTAGAATTTGTGACTGCGGCCCTTGTGTTGAAAAGTTTGCCCATCCCTGATCTACAGCCTTCACTACATTTTTGCTCTAAAAACAGCTTATGGCCCAATCGAGTGTCATCTTTATAGAATCGATCTTTTCTATTCAATGAATGAAGTAAAAAAAATCCCAGTAAATGAAGGTTCATAAAAATCAATTCGTTTTTCAATATACGGCGGTTTCCTCGCAAGAGCCCGCGGGATTTTCTCATCTTCTCACCTTCTATCTAAATACAAGTCCAAAATCCGTTCCTTCTTTAGAGTACTGCTTCCACGTCTGGGATAGTGCTCCAAAATCTACTCTGTCTTCTCGACAAAGTCCAGTCCAAAGCTATTCGTCTCATCAACAATCCTAACCTCACGAAATTTCTCAAAACTCTTCCTTATCTTCTTGAAGATCTTTCCATCTTTTACAGATACTTTCACGGGCATGGTTTTCAGGAGATCACGCAGATTATTCCAGTTCCTCTGAGGCATGTCAGAACCACCAGAAGCTCAACTCATTCACACCCTTTCCAAGTTTCACTGCCTAATCCACGAACTCTGTCCCACCAATCATCATTCATCCCTAGAACATGCAACTTATGCAAAGTCTTGCCCTCCTCTTGGTTTCCTGAATCTTACAACTAGCCATCTTTCAAATCCAAGATCAATAAACTTGATCTGATCTCTCTCTCTACTCTTTCGCTTTCTTCTTTCTTCCTTTATTGAGGCATTATATGGGCCACCACCATGGCCTTTCCCCAACATAACTCACTAAAAAAAAAAAAAAATCCATCCGCACACACACAATCTGCTCAAACCATGGTTGATAGTCGCTTCAACGTTCGTCAAGAAGGTCAATTTATGAACGGTTTAAACCAACATATTTGCATTGGCATCAACCTTACGTTAGAGCTGCGGTTTTCAAACCGAAATGTCAGCTAAAGATTCAAACTTTGCAAATAACCTTGAACAGATCTTTGAGTTGGGAAACACTCTATACTAAGAAAGAACACAAAGAAGAGTTAATTTTAATTTTTAAGCTCGGTAAAGTTGTAGGGTATAAATAATCTTTGAAAATTTACAGAACGTCCGCTAATGCACGAGAAATAGTTAAGAAACTTGACGTGCACGTGGAAGTAGCAACTTTTTAAGCAAAGCTTGCTGGTAAGCTCTTAAGAATAACATTAAACTGTCCGGTGACCACGAAAACCAGCGAGAAACTTCTGGTACAAATTATCATGGTTTCGAGACAAGGAAGTGTTGTCTGAAATATTGTGGAGGGAATTGAAATGAAACATTTGCCTCGTCCCCTTCAAATAGAAGTTGATGTATCATACGCATGATCACTTGATATATGAACAGTGATTTTTCATAAAAGCAGCACAATTCAAAGCAATATAACATGGCAAGAATCTTGCATTATCAAATGGCATCATTATGCCCAATTTACAAGTTAAAACTTTTTCAAATTTATGATCAAAAATCTTCACACAAGAGTACTTCACCTCATACAACGTGAAATGTGAAACTTGCACAGATAATATAATATGAATAGCTATGAGCAGCATGAAACCTCGACAGAAAAAATATCTTGCAATAATCCTCTGTGTGGTTGCCGGTTTTAACTTTGACATGAGAACATGGTAAGTTTTTTTAATATTTTACGACGATAAACGATGGTAATGACGTACCAGATCTGGGGTATGGTTGTACAAAACATTATAATGAAGCAAAGCAGGTGGAATCGCGAAAGATGTTTCCTACAAACGCGGATTCGGCATGCGGAAGTTTAGGCCACCTCGCTCGCATGTCCTGGATATCGCACCATGGTAACATGTTCAGTTTGAAAGCAACTGCCGAGCTAAAACAAGAGCACTGGTGATTCTTTTCACGGGGGTGACAGATACCATTGAGACTTGGTGGAAAAAAGTGCAAGTCAACACCTGCTTATGTCAAATTTCCACCACGGGGGGCACAGAAGATGGCAATGGGATAAAGAAATAGGTTTATCTAGTGAACGGAGCGTAGAAAGCAACTCGGAAGCAGTCCTGCCATACGCAAACACTTAACGTAAAAATGCATGGCAAGGGTAAAACTTCACTTTTCCGCATACGGTGGTTTGGACTGAGGGAAATCTCGAAACAATAAAGACTTGCTGTATATATTGCTTCCATTCGTTTGTGAATTACTGTCTTTCTACTTTAATATCTTTATAAAAAAAAACTAAGTCAGTCTTTTGTATCAAAAGGAATGACAGTCACTCTTGACCAACTCAACCATAATCAAACACCATCATCATCATCATCATCATCTTCATCATACGATACAAGATACAAGGTGCTTTTTATAACATGCCTGCAATCGAGCTCTCTACGAACAAATTAGAGTTCACCTTATTGAGAACAGGAAATAAGGAACAGAACAGACGATACAGCCTAATTATTAGCAAACGTGAAATATTGAAAGAGCTTCGCAATGTAATACATTCATTAATATTTTCATTTTGGCTTTCTTTCTACTTTTCAGCTTTACTGAAGGTGTAGATTTGTCCTTATTGCAAAAGATTGGCAGTGAGTTTCGCAATTACTAGTTTATCTTAAGCATTTTAAACTTGCAATCATTTAGAAACTTTGAATAACATTATGGTCGCATTAATTTCTGCTATATGCAAATGAGCGTATTTAAGGGGCATTCCTTTCAGCTGACGAGTGTACGTCACATTGATAAAGAGTATGGTCAATTTTAAATCATCTGCCGGCTTCAAGTGGTACTCTAAAATTTCCAGTAATAAATGAAAATTCTTTTTGCAAAAGATTCCATAGTAGTTTGACAAGGTAGTTTTCAAGTTCAATATTTCCTTTTACGAAAGGGTTCATTTTGCCTTTACTCGAATTTTCCATACCATCGTTCCATCGATAAAGAAGCTTATCTTTGAAATTGCTATGAACTATTTCAATTAAGTCCTTTATGATAAAACACGTTTGCAAATACCAAATGGATGAATGACCAATGTGATAAAATACTGCTACAACTGATGAGATGCACTGGACGTTTTTCTAGTTGTTAAGAAGCATATTGTAAAATTTATGAACATAATTTTCCTTGCGTACCAAAAAAAATCTTTCATCAGTGTCCTATCATTCAAAGTTTTCTTCTAATGGAGATTGTAAGATGTTTTTATTCTCCCAATACCATGTATTCTTGGGGGAGCATCGCATTAAGATTCAAATAAACTTTAAAATTGCGAATCAATTTGATTGAGAAAATTTCAGCCTGATTGACTTTCGCGAAAGAGTGGTCTACTTTCTAGGCAATTGGACAATTTTTAGTCAATAAACTAGTGAACAATTTACCATGAAACTCCTTTGGGTTATACATTTATATTTTCTGGTCTGAGTTAACTCCTGAAAATTGCAGTTGTGAAAAACTAACTAAGTGAAAAATGGAGTTACAGTTTGGGATAATTTATCAAGGCCATGCTTGAAATACTCATTTGGTGATCCATCCATCCAAGATGATTTCCGATTGTTATGCTTTTTCAACTATAGAACTCACTTGATTTACTGTAAAAGGTGCATCTAATTCTTAATAATCATCATTTTGCGCTAATGTGGGGCTAATACTGGTGCGGGGTGACGATCCACCCATCCAGTGCATCCCCAGGTGGCTGATAGGGGATCACCTGTTGATAGGCAGGTTTGCTGGGAATACAGCTTCAGCTTAATAACGAGCCACTGACAAACTGGCGGTTTCACCATCAGGGTTGAGTAGGAGGTTGCCTGGCAAGTAGCCCTCACCCAAAATACTCTCCAAGGCTGATGACAGTTTCACCAGACGAGTGAGAGCTGCCTAAATAGCCCCCTCCACCCATCACGTGCCCTGGCGAGAGGCAGTCTCCTGCACTGGCAGGATTCTGGCATGGCATAGCAATCTTCCTGGTCTGTCACAGGCGTCCTGACCCTCTCCCTTGCCTGTGTCTTACTTCTTGAAGCTGAAGTACGTGGCTAGTACCTGTGCATCACCAGCACGACCCAAATCAACTCCCTGCACAGGCTTGGTCCTTTTCTCCTCCTCCCCCCACAAGTACTTCAGCAATAAGAATCAAGCGTGGAGGGCAGGCATAGGATGTTGCTGGAAGCCTCTAGTTTGAAACCTGCACATAAGGCGGCATAAGAAAGATGGCCCTTAAGCTGCGACCCTGGGAATCATAACCCTTTCCGTTTCCTCCCTATGCATCACGGCAGACCTCATCAGGGCAGCACCGCCTGCCTCGAATGAGGAAGGGGCAATAAAAGGTGGCTTAAAAAATGGCTGAAGGAAACCGACCACGTGGAGCACAAAAGAAAAGACTCAGAGGTGACTTGAAACAAGTCCTTAAGCCTGTTGGGATACCTTATCAAGACCTGGAATCTCTCACTGCAGACCGTGCAAAGTGGCACAACCTCTGCAAAGAAGGTGTTGCATCTTCAAAAATGGAAGAACGGGACGTCATCCACTTCTGCTCCAAGATGGTGGCGTCTCCCATGCCTTGAATGTCAAAGGGTCTGCGTCAGCAAAAGCGGACTTCACTCCCACCTCTCTGCTCATCGCAGGAAAGCGAACCATCATCATCAGTCATGATAGACTGCCCTTAGCTAAGCAAGGTGCTAATATCAAAATCAATCATCATCATAATCAAACCCTTCATCTAAATTCTTAGTGTATAAAAAAGGCCAGCTTCACCTGATATTCTCTCATGTTATTTTCATTAGTTACAAGGGGGGAAATAGGTACAATGAGCAAAGAAGGCAAAAGGAGAAGAATTGGGGATAGGAGGAGAACAAGAGGAGAAGAAGGGGAGAAGAAGGGGAGAAGAAGGGGAGAAGAAGGGGAGAAGAAGGGGAGAAGAAGGGGAGAAGAAGGGGAGAAGAAGGGAAGAAGAAGAATAGGTTATGTGAAGAAGAAGGTTGGAAGAGGGGAAGAAAAGGAGATAGCATCAGGAGAACAAGAGGAGGAGGGAAGAAGGGGAGAAGAAGAATAGGAAATGTGAAGAAGGCTGGAAGAGGAGAAGAAGAAAGGGGTAGCATCCTATGTTGGGGCTTTGTATAGGCCACCATAGCTTTTCCTCAACATAACCCACTAAAAAAAAAGAAGAAAAAAAAATTAGGAAAAGGGGAGAAGAAGGGGAGAAGAATAATGGGACAACGTGAGAAGAAGGGGACATGTGAAGAAGGGAGAAGAGGATAAAGAGAAAGGGATAGCATGGGGACAAGAAGGGGAGAAGAAGGGGAGAATAATAATGGGATAACATCTCTTCTCATGTTGCCAAACTAAAGTGCGGTTACCATCCTCCACTTCTCTCCTGGCCATGTAGACTGGCTGATACAAAAGATGATGCCTGACGGAGCTGCTGAGCCAATCCACAAATGACACATGTAACACTGTTTAGTTTAGTCAGCTCAAGAGTGTCATAATATTCTCTCTATTTCCCAGTTATGGAAAAACCTATTGAACTTGACTGAATACTTGTGTGATTTAACTTTGCTAAGCTTTTGGAACAAGAAAGTGCTGTGGCTCAAGTGTGTAAACTTGTGCCTTTTCTTTCATATGATGCAAAGGTTATCAAAAAAATTTCCAGGATCAAAAAGAACGTAAAACTTCCTCTTAAAATCTAACTTCAAAGAAAATGCACTGTCATTGACTTCTGCTATGTTTTAAGTTGAGTGTAATTGAGTACTGTGTGGTTAAGGTGAATGGCATAAAAGGTTGAAAACAAATTTAGCCTATATGCTTTAAGATAAACGATCTTAATGCTACATATTGAGAGGAACATAAAGTTATCTTCAAATCCAGCATTTCACAAACAGTGCTGAAAAGGAGTAGGGCTTTTCGTCTAAGATTTAGTTTGAGTGAATCAACGACTTCGATTCGGACAAATATTTTCGGCAAATTTTGGCATCATGTGTAGGCAAGCGTCTGGAAGTTGTCACATGCCAGTCGAGGTAATCAATACGGGTGTATTGCAAGGACTAGACATCGATTGATAAATGTTGATAGTATAATAAAGAGATAATACCATAGATAGATAACAGTCAAATCAATTTTGCCAGGAACTAAAGAGATAAGGAGAATTCGAGAATAACTGGCTTTCTAAATAAAACTCAATGATACGTTAGATACTGTTGGCAGTGATGTTTGCTTTGGTGTAACAACCGTGCACAGAGCGTCTGTTTTGACTGTTTTTCCTGATCAAACGACGCAGCATTAACACTGCCACATTGAAATACACAGTGAGGGAATCATTTCCGGAAGAAATGGTGAAACTTGGAGGAAAGCACGATAGAGTAAAAATTACCCGATTCCAATGAGCCAATCCATACTTTAGGCCAGTTTGTTAGGCCAAACGATTTCAGACTTTAGATGGGGCGTCTTCTTTGCTTTAGGCTTTAACGTCAGAATGTGAAGAATGAAGTTTGAAAAATAACTGGATACATCTTCTGTATGTACTCTACTTTTACTCGGACAGCAAACCAAAAGAGAGTCTAATCCTTGAACCACTGGGTCTGTCAGGCTTCAACTGCAAGCCTGCCCGGAATCAAATACACAAGCAATTTAGATGTCATTGTCCTAAAGTATATGTTCCTCCGCAGTATATAATAGTTCTGCTCCATAGAACAGTCGAAAACCAATCTATGGAATATGCTTTGGGCAGACATTTCCTGTTTTGGGTTTTTCAATTCCTTTCTCTCTTCCACTTCCAACTTTCAAGAAAGAATTCCTACAATCGCCTTCCATTTGGTCTTAGACTTCTAAAGGAGTTTAAACCCGTCCCTGTTTAGAGTACTGCTCCAGCGTCTGGGGGTGGCGCTCCAAAATCCACTCTCTGTCTTCTTGATGAAGTCTAGTCCAAAGCCATTGGTATCATCAACAATCCTAGCCTCACCAAATCGCTCCAACCTCTTTCCCATCGTCATTTAGTTGGAGATCTTTCCATCTTTTACAGATTGTTAACGGACATTGTTCTCAGGAGATCAGGGAAATTATTCCAGTTCCTCTGAGGCGTGTCAGGACAACCAGAAGCTCAACTCATTCATACCCTCTCCAAGTTTCACAGACTACTTCCCACCCTCGTTTCGATAGAGATCTTTCCATCTTCCACAGATACTTTCATGGGCCTTGTTCTCAGGAGATCAGGGATATTATTCCTGTTCATCTGAGGCATGTCAGAACCACCACAAGCTCAACTCATTCACACCCTTTCCAAGTTTCACTGCCTAATCCACGAAATTTATCCCATAAATCATCATTCATCCCTAAAGCATGCAATTTATGGATCGTCTTGCCATCTTTTTGCTTTCCTGAATTTTAAAACTTACCATCTTTCAAATCGCAGATCCGTAAACTTGATATGATCTTTCTCTTCTCTTAGCCTTAAGCTTTCTTCTTTCTTTCTTTGTTGGGGCTTTGTGTAGGCCACCATGGCCTTTCCTCAACACAGCTCACTAAAAAAATCAGAAAAAAACCTACCTTCTTCATGGTGCAACAGTGCCCTAACTCATTAATTTCAGTGTTTTGCTGTCTGCCATTCAATTTGAATTTGTAAAGATGTATGAAATGCATAATTCAAGAAAAATCCAACCATAATCAGTGAGCCATTGAAAAGCGTCATTGATGCAACGGTATAACATACAAATTTGAAATACATTTGAAGCAATAGCAAGCGACTTCTCAAACTTGAAATGCAGAAATCCGTGCAGTCTAGAACAAAATATCAAGTAGCTGCTTCGGTCAGCTGTGTGTAAGAAAGTAAACGGTGAAGTCTTCCAAAATGTAATAGATTGCGCTAGGGGGGGGGGGGGGGGGGAAGAGAAATTCAGTTCTGGATGATATTCTCAGTTGATTATGTATGCGTTTTGAAATGGTGAAAAATAGTGGGCAATAGATTTCGCAACAAATCTTCATTTTTGTATGCATACTTGTTAGCAACAAGTTCAAAGCTACAATATCTTTGCACCAATGAAAATTTAGTCGAGTTAAAATTGATAAGCTGTAGAAATCAAGCAAGCTGGGGAGTTAAGCTAATGTAAAAGAAGGCAATGTCAGGGGTCTGCAGTGGCGCAGATAGCTATTTCTTTGACTGAAACAATCTCATGACGCAATTAAATAATTGGTATGACGAATGTGGAACGTAAAGTTCTGAGTATTTTAGATATGACTTCAATTTCTCTTTTCAAATTACATATAGGCAAAATATCTAGATTTAGATACTGCACGAATGAAATGTGATATGAGCATTATTTCCATCATTAATATTATTGTCACATTTATTTTTGGAGGTGGTTCAGCCAGAGCTGTTTTCAAGGGGTCTTCCGTATCATTAAAATATACATGACAAAGGAAGTGCTTTCAATAAGATCGGTCCCCCTCCCTGAACTTCTTTTTGGTATTTGAAGATCAATTGCAGTACATCCAAACTTGTAAGGACGGTTGTTAGAATGTCGAAAATTGAGACTTAACGGCATTGTGATGTAAGCCCATCCATTCATCAATGAAAAAACTTGGTTCGTATTGAATCGTCTCTCATTAGAAATGGGCAGAAAAAAAGTTACTGAAAACATCCGGCATTGCTGTTCCTCCGAGGGGTCGCATTTCATTTGGCTTTTCAGCTCATCGAATGTATTTTCAGTTGCTTTCTGAAATGGCACAAGGTAGAAAGCTCTCTTACAATTATTAGGACTTCATTCCAGACCTTAAAATCTGAGTATGAAGATCATTTTACGGCATACCACAGATTGTACATCAGAATCTGAAGATCTCTCCAGCATCTTCGCGTGCTATAGCTGGAAAATAGGGATTGGAATCTTCATTAATATGTCTTCAAGATCCTTTCTGGGCAGAGTCAGTTAGTTCATGATCTGATGGACAATAACAGCTCGATCAAACATTACACGCTGCTCATCATTTGGGAAATCATTTAACCAACTTTAATTAATCCAATACCTTTTATCATGGAGATGGCTCTGTCTTGAAGGAGTTCACCTGTTTTGAAATTGAGAAATTACATCTGCAGAAATTACATCAAATTAAACCTGCATGTTACATGTGACATGTAACATTCTACAAGAGCATAATACAAATGTCGGATGATGTTTCTCCATATTTTTCAATTTTCTAAAGATGTAAGACTTCCATGCACTTTCAATTTGGCCGATTTGAAATGTTCTTGCTAGCGAAGCCCTTCACTGGTTTTGACTCCAAAGGAATTGAATTTTTCCACTCGCTCTGAGCCATGCAGTCTCAATATTTCATTTATCACAAGTCTAAAATGCAATTTTAATGTTACACCTCTCAGAGACTCAGAGAGAGAGACTCGACTCTGAGGGAGAGAGTTCTTCCACGGTAAATGGGGTACAGATGACGATAGAGCACTCTGAAGAAAAACCATGATTGGCCCATCTTGTGGTCACTGGGTGATCTTCGAGTGAAACTAATCTTTATCTCATGGATCTCATGTAACCCAAAGCGCATGGGCTCTGGAAAAATCCCGACATTTGGGACCTAGGAAATCCTAAAGCAAGCGATTATGTAAATGTGAAATTTTTGAGAGAGAGAGAGACCCTGAGAGAGAGAGAGAGAGAGAGAGAGATAGAGATATACAACTTTCATTTGGAGAAAAATTACAGGGCTACCAGTTGAACTGGTTCATGGAGAAGTGAAAACAACTTGATCACTCCTTGAAAGAAAAGAAAATGCTTTTTAAACATTTAAGCATTGTCAAAAGCAAAGTCATTAAAGCTAGAATGAACGAGCATTCTATTCCACTACCAAAGCATAATAATTATCTTGCTATAATGATTACGGAATGAAGATACTGCTCCGGATTAAGTGCAGTATAAAGCTATACAATTTTGGAATAACTTTCTAAAATATGGTTTTACCTATGATGCTCTATTATTGGGACAATTTCGCCCGCATCAAAGAACAAGCAACTTGAAAAGTCCACGGGGAAGACGGAGAGAGAGAGCAAAAATTATTATCGGAAAAAAGAAAAATTATATGAAGCGATACGCTATTGGAGCACTCAAATGGTTAAATATTTTAGCTCCAACTGCTTTTGAAAGTTACTTGCAACTAAATGGTCATGCAGGAATGACGAGACGAAATAATAAATGCAGTCGTACCAAAAGTAAAATCTGGTAAAAAAGCTTCATTGCTCCAAGGAGCCAAAAAGTATAACATGCTACCAACGAAAGATGAGATATTTGACCATAGCTCGATTTGAAATAAAAAAGTTAGGACGCTAGCATTATGATCATAAATTTTCTCTTGCAAAACCAGATGAATGAATAAGGAATAAAATGCCTTTCCCTATGTATGCTCAAACTGGTAGTGAACATATAGGCAGCTTGTGAAATCCTGGGACTTCAGCTTGAAAATTTCAAATCCCACATCACACGCCAACTATTCTCTTTGTTAGATCATGCAAAATTTACATTGGCATGAAAATACTATCACTTTGGCGATATGGAGGTGCTGGATTATGATTTGAATTATGTGTCAGCGGTGCTCAATCCTTCATTCTTTGTTTCTAGAGCTTTCTGATTTACATTTCTGATTTGTATTTCTGCGTAAGGCTAACCCACGTTAGATGTTTGTTGAGATTTGCTACGACACAATTTGCGACGAAGCCACCTGAGTCACATATGGGAAACGATGCAATTTCCATTCCAATTGATTTTTTCTTCTTATTTTGTTATCAATGAAGTAAAATTGCTGTGCTGTTAACTTAATTTGAAAACGAGATTGGATGAATTTACGGAAACTTCCTTCTCTATTTCGTGCAAAAAATTCGTTAATTTGTTGATATTGCTGTAAAGACCTGAACCACAACGTCTGCCTTCAAATGTCGTTATTGGCGAATGCTCTCAAGGGAAAGATCCTGTTGCACAAAATTCAACATAGGGCAATACTAATGAACTTGTGGCATTTCTTTCGAGTGGCATTCCCTATACCATCCTTTCCTACGCTGCATTGCATCAAAGATGTTGGAAATTCAACTTTGCCAGTGGAATAATCATCCTTAACCACTCAAGCAACCTAAAAGGAAAAAGCATTGATTTAGAATACCGAATAATGCTCTATCTTTCTGTACAATCTTTTTTCTTCTATAAACTGAGCTCTACCATCAAGGGTTAAATCGGCTAATCAGATAAATAGTTCTGCAATAAATCAGCGGAACTGTGATCGTGGGCATAAAATCATAAACTTTGCACCAAAAGTTGTAATTATGTACTCTCTCTC